>OY725321.1:36546234-37197322 GCA_963242795.1 Inga leiocalycina | reverse complement strand
TACTCTTCTTCTGTTTGTCCTTACCCTTCCGAGAACACCATCATGTACCCCACCATTTATGGACTTAAAATCATTTTTACCCACTGGGATTTAAAAGATCAAGCACATTGTATATATATAATCCACCTCGGGATTTTCTTTATATCATGATATGATGCTGTTCATAAAGCAAAAATTGTGCAAGTTTTGTCAATTATTTAAACCTCCATGACCAAAGGATTAGCTTACAAGTTACGATTATATATATATATGATCAGCATACAAAAACAGCCTTTTTATTTCTAATCGATCTCACTCTTTAAAAGATATTCAAGTTATAACGTGTTTTTGTTATAATTAATACATTCACATGTCATTTTTCAGTTCTTCTATATACTCGCTCATGTCCTTTTTATAAAGAACAAGCAAAAAATCCCCCCGCGCTTTGCGCGGGAGCATGAACTTCATTACATCAATTGTCAGCAAAATGTAGGTCATTGCATGAATTTTGTACAGAACATGATTCTCCGAAGTATGGAAATGAAAAAAATGAAACATTCCTTGCAACAGTAAGCACAATACGAATTTGTAAGAAGATATGTCCAACAAATGTGTTTCACAACATAGTAATGAAAGGAGAAAAAAGGTGACACAACAAATAGTTTACATTAAGGCAGAGAGAAACGTTCTACAGATGAGGTGTGTGAACATCATCAAATGAAAGCTGATCAATCTTCCTAAATATCTCCCTGTAAACCACATTAGTAGTTGTATTATAGTGATCTTTACTCTCGTGGTGTATAAGAATTTTCAAACCTGCAATATTCTTTACCCTTGATAAAGCAACATATAATTGGCCATGTGTGAACACTGGCGTAGATAGATATAATCCCACATATATTTTGCAGAGATTGGCCTTGACTCTTGTTAATTGTCATTGCAAAAGACAGAGAAATAGGAAACTGCCTTCTCTTCATTCGAAAAGGAAGAGTACCCTCTGAAGGATTCATATCCATTCTATGAATTAAAACCTTTTGATTTGGGTTTGATCCATTCAATGTTATTGCTTCTATAACATTTTTCCCAAGAAGTGTGATATGTAGCCTGGTACCATTACATAACCCATTAGCTTGATCTATATTCCGTAACAGCATTACAGGTGCTCCAACCTTCAGGTTAATAGTATGCCTAGCCAAACATAACTTTACATAAATTAAGAATTTTGTTAAAAATCAACGCTTTTGAATTTCCAAAATGACCTTTAATGCGGTATTAAAATGTAAATGGCTGGTATTTTGTGACCAGTTCAGCAGTATTTTTTAAAAGGGAAAAAAAAACCTAAAGTGCTCTGAGCCGCGTGCACACTTTAGAGACTTTTCTTTATTCAACTGTACTAACAAAGATTAGCAACTTGTAATGATGTTTTCCATGAAGAAATTGGGCGCCGAGTCCTGACAAAATTATATAATTATAAATGTCTCAAATAATGAAAATAATATCAATAAAATTTCATAACTTGTTAATGATAACTGAAAGGGCAGATATTATCAAATTAAAGAGCAGTCATTAGCAAGTCATGGAATTATTATGATATTATTTTTTTTGTCATTTTTCCTATTATATAGCGGATAATATAATTAAATAAAATAACATAAATCAAAAAATAATAATGCCCCATTTCAATTAGATAAAGTTCATCATCAAGCATAGCCCACCAGGGACCACAATCATCACAAAAGCCCCCGTCCCATTTGAGTTTGTCTGTCTATAGATATAGATTCTGTTTCGAGATCTTCTCCATATACATAAAGACACTTATCTCTATAATATACACACTTCTCCACATCTTCCTCTATCTTCTTTCGATGGCTCTCTTCTCAAACTTGGTTTCTTTTCTTTTCTTCACAATACTTCTCTCATTGTCTCTGCAAATCCATGCCAGAGACAGCCAGTTCTTCAGCAAAGTCACACATTCCATTAACAACAACAATAATGGTAAAGAAACCAATCTCTTCCCCAGCAAAAAACAAGAACCTGTGATGATGAACAAGCCAGATCAGCAAGATCAGCCCGTCTTCGTCCCCGAGATTGATAACAACTATGGCCTCTACGGCCACGAGTCCGCCACCGGTCAGTTCCCTCCGTCCACCACCACCACATACCAGCCGTACAAGACTGAATCTGAGGAGTACAAGAGAAAGTATCCAAACAACAAGTACTCGTACTATAACAGAGACCAGAATGATTTCATCAAAAACAATAAATACTACAAGGATGCTTATGGTAATGATCTGGACAACACAAGGTACATTGACGGAGGATACGAGAATGTGTCGAATTATCGGATGAGGAGGAAGAACCAGAAGATGTACAACAACAACAATGGCGGATATGAGAGGTATGAGTACAATGGTGAGAAGCAAGGAATGAGTGATACAAGGTTTATGGGAAGTGGAAAATACTACTATGAGAACAATAACTCCATGGAAGGATATCAGAACCAGGTGGGGCTTGAGGGCAATAACATGGATGGTTTTCAACCTTGAGCATAGATCGGTGATAAGTTAAGAGGATAGAGTTAATTTATGATGTTTTTCTTAGTGAAATTCAAGTGAATTTTGATTTTGGATTTAATTACTTAGTTCCTGTCATTCATATGATATGGAAAAGTTATGAAGTATGAGAGCATGTGTGTGCTGTGTCGTAGTTTCTGCTTACAGCTATCACTGAAGTGGATAATTAATGCCAAGTTAAGCTTGCTTATTTATTTGTTTTTATCTTCACTTTAAACTTTCTTTGCTGGTTTGCGTTGCTGTTTCAAATTAATTAACCTAATGCCAATGTGAACAAGACTGTGAAAAGGAAGGAGAGAGATCAACTAATATATATATATATATATATATATATATATATGATTATATATGTGTGAACGATAAAGACTACCGAAATATCTTGAAATAGCTTAATTCCTATGAAGTCATTAAGAACTATTGCGGGATTAAGTGTTTTTTGCAAATGACATAATTGTCCCATGTAAAATTAGTTGTAAAATGCCTTAATTGTCGTTAATTAATTAAGAACTATTGCAGTTAAACTACTTAGTAAGAAATTTTACTAAAATTAATTGGCATTGCCTAATTGTTGTTGTAATCAGATAAGTTAAAGTTATTACTTCTAAAAATAAAATGTTGTTGTCATTTGTTCTTTTAAGTTATGTGCATTTAGGTAATTTCGAAACAAAAAAGTTAATTCCAGTTGCTAGGAATTTCACAATAGAGGTGGAATTTCACAATAGAGGTGGAAATAGGTTAAATTAGGTCTTGTCTAAATAGGCCTGGGCCTACAACAGAGATTCAAAACCTGAGCCTAGGTCTAAGCTTTTTTTAAACTTGAGTCTAGACTTTCAAAAGGCTTGTTTTAAATGCCTACTAAAATGTAGGCCTTTTAAATGGCCTTTAAAACATATACCTTCAAATTACATATAACCCTTCATATTTATATACAATTTTACATTATGTCTTAAAAACCTAATATCTTTTATGATCATAATATTGATGCTTAGTAAGGAGAAAAAAATGAATGTTTAGTGACAACAATTGTCTGAACAAATAAAAATTAATCGTTTGTTGACTAATGAGATATATCTTTTAAATTGACTAAGCATAACAAATGACATGTAAAATTAAATTTTATCTCTTTTACTCTTCCCACGTAAATTGAGACAAGCTCCTTTTACTAAGATTATAATATTTCATTTGATACTAAAATAAACTCATAACAATTATGATGCTTTAGTGGAGGTGCGCAAATTAGGGGGGAGTGGGTTAGTGTTGTCATCTTCAAGGATCGAAGAGAAGAGAGGTAGGGGTGAATAATTTATGCGAAAGCAATAGGTTGAGTGTAATAACAATGTGATGTGAAACTTAGAATTAAAGTTAAATTAGTAAATTTTTAAATAATTTATAAAATTATTTATATGATATTATATATACTTATATATTAGCCTAAATTTAAAAAAAAAAGTTAAATAGGCTAGACCTGTAGGCTAAGGTTTATAAAGGTAGGCCTGATCTGTTTGTTTAAATAGGTCTAGTAATATGCCTGAGTTTGACCTATTTACTAAATAGACTAAATTATGTTTTATGTAGGCTAGACCATAGGGGTCTATTAAGAGCCTATTTCCATCCCTATTTCACAACATATAATTAGTCAATTAGACCATTTTGAGATTCTAATTTAGAATTAATATATTTCAGGAGAATCTTTCTCCCATTCTCTCTCATACATCATTTCCAACCGAGCTGAGTTAATGTAATAAAAGAGAAATATATCATATAATAATGGTGGGTCCATTTTGATGGAAGGGTATGATGAAGATGTCAACTTATCTAGTTCTTTCCAATCCTGCAATTTGTTTCATTTATATATGTGTTTGGTAATTACTCAAATCTAGGTTTCAAATCTAAATTTACGTAAGTCGAAACAAAACTCCTTTCATATACTTACTCATAAATCGTACAAGCTATTCTCAAAAGCTAATCCAAACACACTAACGTGTCCAAAATTGATGAAACGTAATTATCACTGTACTTATCTTTCTCTAATTAGAGTTGAAGAAGAATTTAAATAACAAACCAACTTGTGGTTCATCTCGGTTGGCCCCACAAAATGAGCCTGCCATAATTTTTGAACGCTTTGAGCGGGAGCATTAAGCTAAAAAAGTTGAGAGGTAACTTTACTCACAGACAGATGGTGGCCACACCTGTCTGTAGTGGATATTTATGAATGTAAATATATTTCAGATCTTATATACATCGGATATAGATTATCGTGATTGATCATTGGAATATCTTCCTATTATTAATAATATCTTAATTAGATAAAATATCTTTTTTGCCGAAAATCAGATAAAATATCTTAGATTTGAATATGATCAAATTCAAATATAATTTCTTTTATTGAGCTAAAACAAATTTTAATTTATATTAAAATAAAAAATAATTTATTTAGTATTATTTAATTCTGTCAAATAGCGTAGTTAAATATTTTGGCTCCTCCTGGCTGGATCTGAAATTCAACAGTCTAGTTTATGTCCTTTTGCACCATATTGGACAAAATGGCAGGTTTGTATTAGTCAAAGATTATATGAAGTAAAACAAATTGAGTTGTTAAGATAATAAAGACAGATAAATTTACCCTTTTACTATTGATATCACCAAATGACAATGAGATGCAGAATCAAAAGGGAAGAGAAATCCACTAATCGATATCCTTTATCTAGACGGGTAATTTAGGTAATTAATTATTAAAGAGAAACACACACACACACACAAACGTAGATACATTTTGGGGAAAAGAAAAGAGATATCAACATATCTAGATTTATTCCAAACTTGTAATGGGTACAATTGTAGAGAGATAGACTTAGCTGGAAATATTTCACCTGATCATTTATGGTTCATGTCCGTTTGTACTATAGTGGACAAACTAGGGCTGTGTTTGTCAAAGACTATGAAATATGAAGCAAAACAAATTGAAGTTGTTAGGACCAGACAAATTTAACCTTCAAGATTCTTAATTATATCACCAAATACCAGCTGCCAAAAAGGAATTCTTAGATTGCACACTCTTGTTATTTTCACTTTTCACTTCTCCCTTTTTTATGGATATGGAATCTCTAATATGGGGGTAGTTTTAATTTTCTTCAAAAAATAACTTGTGTGTTTTAGGAAAGAAAGCTCTTATCACATATTTATCTTTTATAGTATAAAACCACTTAAAAACAAGCAACACATTTAGAGAACAATAGTGACAATATCATAGTCGCACCCTCATCACTACCTCCTCACCATCATAACTATACTCATTGCACTACTACAAAAGAGCGATTTAGTGGAGTCTTTATAGCCATAGATAGTTTTTTTAAAAAAATATTTTGAAGCTGTGACACTTACTATTATAAGTACCATAGCTAGTGTTAAGCTTCTGTGGCACTTGTCAAAACAAACGTTGTGCAGGGCCTTTATTTTTGCAAAAAACAATAAAGTGTTAGCTATGGCACTTGTCTAGCAAACACCATAGCAGGCATTATTTTTTTAAAAAATAATAAGTAACTTGTATGGTGCTTCCTAGGCAAACGTCTGCCAAGGCCTTGTCTTATAGCATTGCTTCCCTATTTTTTTTTAAAAAAATAGCCATTGCTTCCCTTTCACTTAAAAAAATAAAATAAAATAAGTCAGGCTAAAGGATTGCAAGCACCTTTACTTCCTTTACATTTAAAAAATAAAAATATCCGACACTTTTTAATAAATAAAAAAAATAAAAGGGGGCGTTTTATTGCAAAGCACCTTCTAAGGGCCATATGGCAGATTTTATTTTTTTTTTAAATCACCTTTGGCATATTGTTTTAAAAAAATCACCTTGTATGGCGCTTGTTATATAAGCGCCATAAAAGGTGCCATTCTTGCTAAGGTTTACACCACTTTTTTTATTTTTGGGAAGCAATGACGCTTGGGTACATAGCTCCAAATTTTATTTTTTAAAAAAATCACCTTTGGCAGATTTTTTTTATTTTTATTTTTAAAATCATCTTGTATGGCACTTCTTATATAGCGCCATACAAGGTGCCATTCTCTTACGTCACTTAGCAATGGCGCTTGTGTTCTAAGCGCCAAAGCTTTCCAAGGTGTCATTCCTACCAAAGCTTACATTTTTTTTAGGGAAGCAATGACGCTAGCTTGTGGAGCAAACGCCAAAGCTTACCTCACATTATATGGCACTTGCCAAATAAGTGTTATTATACAAAGTGTCAAAATTTTAAACTCTTGCCATTATCATCTTCTCGCGTGCCCTCCAACTTCCCATTTCTCAGAACTTCGTTCCATTGGTCCCCAACTCTATTGGTCCATCACCTTTTCTTATCCATGGTCCCCACTCCCTCCTCTCTTCGACGGCGGCAGGTAGAATTTTCTTTAGTGCCCCACTTTTTATTTTTTCTTGTTTCCTCCTTATGCATATTTCTTCAACATTTGGTCTCCACTTCCGTTGCAGTACAAAGCTTCCTCTCCCATGTGTTTTTTTTCTTCTTGTCTTGGCCTCCTACAAAAGCTTCCTAGCTTATAAGTGGTTTTTTTTAACATTTGGTCCACGTTTTCTTCTTCTTTTTAGTTAAATCTATCATGAATCTTATATATTTGCTCATAATTTTTTTCAGGTATTTATTTGAAGTTTCAACTTTGTCTTCTTAAACTTTCTATACATTGTAATTTTTTTAATTTTTAAGCTTACAAATATAATAATACTAGTTTAATCCTCCATAGAAGTAATGTGTATAGCTCAAATTTAAGCAACTTAAATGTTAGAGTTCTTTTATGCTTGATAGATGAAGACGCAATATTGCAAATGACACCTGCAAGTCAAGTGATAGATCATTTTACAAATATAATAATGCTAGTTTAATCCTCCGTAGAAAGATGAAAGATGTAGTTACTCATTGTCACAATTTTGCTCCTCTAAAAGTAAGTTCCTTTACTTGCAATTCATGTTGTGTTTTAAATTTAATTGACAAGTGTTTAAACTAATTGATTTTTAGTGATTTTAATTCTTTGTGTGCATGATTATTTATGTAGTATTATAAAGATCAACATTTTGTTGAGTTGTTTGACCATCAAATGGATGAAATCATTGAAGAATGGAGTAAATATATGGTCAGATAATTAGCCAATATTTAGGTATGTAGGTTCTTGCTTGCCTAGTCTTATTTTGTAGTGATTTTATGAATTAGCTACTTGTTTTGAATTATTTCATTTTCATATTGAATTGTAAATTGTTATAGATTTGGACTATAAATATAGAGGATTTCATTAAGAAAATAAAATAATTTCAAAAAAATATTTTTTAAAAAAAGACTTCATATGACAAGTTTAAGGAGGGACACACTTCCTATAGCACTTCCAAGGGAAGTGCCATAGGAGGTGCCCAATCTCTTATGGCACTTCCCTTGGAAGCACCATAGGAGGTCCAAACTTCCTATGGAAGTGTCATATGAAGCTATTTAAAAAACTAAATACAGTTATGACAAAAAAAATACAAAAAAGAAAACTATAGTACTTCCATAAATTGAAGAAGCGTCATAACTATTTTTAATGGTGTTGGAAGTTATGACACTTCCCAAGCGGCAAGTGCCATTGTATTCTTTAAAAAAAGCGCTACATATTGTATTTTTTATAGTAGTATTGTTTTCACTTGTGTTGTCACTACCATCGCTAGATCTCTCACCCTGCATCTTAGAGGGGAAAATGGTCTGTTTGAATCTCATCTTGTCTTCGTTCACAATTCTAAGAACAAGTTTCGATCCCCTCCTGTCTTTTGTTTTTCTTCTCTCTTCTTCCATCTTTGCATCTTCAACAATAGATTGTTGTTTACATGATTTGTTTTAATCTTTTGTTTTGAATTTGATTTTATTGAGGTTGATTGTTTATGGGTTTGATTGCATTGTATTTGATTGTGTTTTATAATTTTCTGACGATGGTTGCCTTTTCTGATGATGGTTGCCATTACTTCCATTGAGAGTGGATTGTGGTTTTCGATGTTTAATTTGGGTAAGGGTTGATATATACTCTCTCCGGTCCTACTTATAAGCAACTTTTCTCTTGATTGCGCAAAACGAACTAGTAGTTAAAAGTAATGATTGTGTTAAAAATGCCATGTTTTTTCCATATATGCCCCTATTTATGAAAAGAGTAAAGGAGAGATAATAGATAAAAAGTATGAGAGATAATAAGTATAAAATATGAGAGAGAATAAGTATTTAATAAGGGTAAAATAGGAAAAAGAAGCTTACATTTTGAGACAAAAAGTCAAAGTTGCTTATAAAAGGGACCAACCCTATGATAGAGAAAGTTGCTTATAAATAGGACCAGAGGGAGTATATATTTTTTTTGGATAAGGGTATATTAGTTTTTTTTTATAATACCAAATATATTTTTAAACCTTATTTTCACTACCTCTTTCATTTCCATTTTTGCTTCCATGCATCAAAGTCATTTCTTTGTACCAAACAAGATAATGTGTACCAAACAATTAAAAAGCTGAGTTACGTTCCCTTTCCATTTCCTTTAATCCACTTCCGTCGTAACAAACATCAAGGGAAAATGACTTTATAAAATTATCCAAGAACATTACAAAAAGGATCATGATGTAGGACAAAACTCATGTATAGAAAAATAAATCACAAATTAGAGTATATGAATTTTCCTATATCAACAATGGAAGACTTATAAGAATTATCTCTCGCCATTGCTAAGCTTTAATCGAATAGAGAACTCATGAATTTTGATGAAAGAGAGCTGCAAAGAGAAACAAAGACAAAAGATGATTGTCAGGTCTCTTTCTGATTGGCTGTGAGGCACATCGATGGCAACTGGGTTAAGAGCCGTCGCCAGTCAGGGAACCTCAGATGAGTAGTTAGGGTTTTACTCGTACGCTCAATTTAGACGGCTGAAACCTAATTGCGTATTTTCCACCATCAAAAAAATCATATTAATAGCCAATAACCCTAATCTTGAATTAGATCTAAATCTGACTAACGTGCCACACTTTGGATATTTTATTAATTATCTAATTAATAACTAATAATAATTATAATATATTAAATTATCGAACATTCTCCCACTTGGCCCGTAACTAACGCCAGTTGCCCTGTTTAGGTTAATTAAGGCTATGCTGCAAGAATCATGGTGATAAGTCCCCTTAAGTCGAGTATTTTCTTCCTTGTATTACGGAGTAACACCCTTACTTAATGGGTTAAAAATTTATAAATAAACCTTAAATGTTTATTCAGTTCCTACTTGAATGTTTGTCAATCTCGATAACTAGGTACCAATATGAGACAACAAACTCTAACTTGAACTTCATCATTTGGCAGCACCTCATTTAGATCACTCATTGTGATCCATCTCACAAATAAGGTATTTGATCCTTCAATGTTTCTAAATGCATATAATTCATTTAAGGATCTATATTTTATGTGTTTATGACCCATTGACTTTATGGTCATATAACACCCTTAATGGGTTTAAATTAATTTAAAACCACATGATGAAATTCTTTAACTGGCAATGTTATAAATTGCCTCCAAGAATGACTAGATTAAGCAATTCATAGTGGAACTAAGCAATCAGTGACTACTTAGCAATCTTGTACTCCTCCATAATGCAATGTGTTCAGTAAACGTAAAGATGCATCAGAATGTTAACCATTTTATAGCTAACACATCATACTAAACTAAACAAATCTAATCATTCTCCTATATGTAGAGAATGAGACTTAATGTACATTTTATAATGTACTTCATGACCTGTAGCTTTTCAATTATTATTCAAGCAAGAATATGCTTGATAATCCTCCTAAAGCTTCCTTGCAATGGCATTGCCAGTTTGTGTGCACGTTCAAGCCAGCTTGCACCTATGAAACTGAATTAGAAGGAATACAATGATATATATATATATATATATATATTAGAGAAATGTGGACAATCTAATTGTATTTTCATAACAATTACTCCCTCCGGTCCTAAATATAGGACATAGTTTGTAGTGCAATTTTCACTACAAACTATGTCCTATATTTAGAACCGGAGGTAGTACTATCTATCTATAAATGTTCAAATACATGTGATCACAGGTTTTTTATGACATTCTCAAGCATTTTGAGAACAGTTTCCTTATGTATTCTAAAAAAATACTACACTTAACCTAATCCTATCACAAATTTGAACAATGATAATTTTGTTATGTGTAACACTTTATGTCAAAATTCACAAACAATGAGTGAATCATCATTTTGTTCAATATAGATTATTCAACTCCCACTAATCTAGTGATATAAATAGTACTATGATGCTTTCAACATTATCATGTATGTGATTGCATCATAACACATTATTCACCACTAATGTGAGACATGCATGTCAGGACAGTTTCTCAATTTTGCTAACTAAATTCTCCTTATAGTTTATGTGACCTTTCTTTTAATTTACACATATATCTCCTTGTTACTATAATGGAAAGATGCTAATGGAATTTATGGTCACTGTCATTGTTTATGCTCTAGTCAGATTACTTGAAATATATGATGTATAGTTGGTAGCAATTTCCAAATTTAAATTATCATTTGGTCTTAACCCAATTTGCTAAGAGATTGAAGGTCTATAATAAGAGTACCATCTATCAATTTGGAATATCCCTTGCTTGTTTCGGGATATTTTTTCTAATAATTGATAGAGTCCTTAATGTTGATGCTTCTTATTTCAAGCTTAACCAATTGAGAATTTCAGAACTTCATTATGTTTCACATTTACCTCAAGGAGAAGAGTATCATGTAAAACTAATGTTCTATCATGATTAGAGGTTACAATTTGTTGTGTGATCATCTTGAATGAGTTTGATCACTCCCAATAATCATATCATTTCTTAATAATTTGGTATTTCAAAATTGCTACACAACTTCTAAAATGGAAAGGATAGCTCAGTAGAATTCCCAAGATCTCTCTGCATCTTCACCAAAATATGCAATCATAATCTTTAGGATGTTTTCCATCTACACTCTTTCATTTATAAGACAATTCTATATAAACTGAGCTTGCAACTCTCAAGTTTTAAAAGGGTTTAAACATAATTTTGTTGGAAACTCATCTAAGATATATAATTGTCTTGAGTGCATTCTTTAAGAGGAAAACATATAGGCTAAATTGCTATCCTCAACCATGTACCCATCATATCATCCATATCTTCTAATTGACTTCACTATATTAATCAGCTTATCATATTAAATTACCCACTTCTACTTTATATTCTCTAAAAGTGTCAAATGACACTACTTAATTATAAAGTAAAAGATGTTCAGGTATTTAAAGAGCCAACTAAAATCAGGATGACCTATTTCATCTGTTAGAATAAAACCAATGGCAAGTGTATATCCACTACTGCCTACAATCAATCCACTAATAATAGATAGATTAAATTTGATATATCTATTGCTTTATGGCTTTGGGGTTGGTAGCTTGATAGCCCTCATTTAAAATCTCATGCTTTTCTAAAAAGAAGCAAAACTTATGTAAACACATTTACAATGTATACTTAATATCCTGCATGTATTCATGAAAATGAGTAATAAATCATGAGATAATAAACAGAAGATCTATTCCACCAAGATTAATGGAGACATCTTACCCTATGATGGAGAATCATTTAATAGTCAACAAAATAATGCAATAACATTTATGAGAATTTCTAAATATATCCCTCAACCTATCAACAACCATTAACTTTGTTCCATTCTTTATATACTTATAATAAACAGGTTTTAACTGAGATTACTTTATTGAGACAATAATGTTATCTCGTTTCTCATGCTAGCATTATAAATACTAGAACTTTTCTTAATGTCAAATTTGTCCTAATGGTAGAAGTTCTCCTTAAAGGCTTAATTGTCTCTAATAAATTATATCAAACAAAATAATTGAACAAAAAACAATCATGCTGTAAAGTCAAAATTAAATCATGCTTACAAAATTACTATAAGAGGCAAGCAACCATCGCATATAGACGTATGTTTACTAATTTAAATCATACAATTATAAATTCATATAACTAAAGTATACCTATGGGTAAAGACATTAGCATAGCATGAATTTATCTCAAATTGATGAAACTAGAATGCAGTTATATCCCCTAATATCTGTGGGCTACTTAGAAAATATAATGTTGTTCCATTACACCCTAAATAAAACTATGATTATAATTATCTACATGTGGGCAAAGATTAATTATAACCACACATTCAATTACAATTGACATCTTTAAATCTTTGAGTGATATATTTTGTTTAGTAAAACAAAATAGGGTGTATGTTCTTAGTGAGGATGTTGTGGCTACTCCTCGATTCTACATGCTCATCACAAAGACATCACATCTTTGTGTATGCGAATTGTACATATGAACATAATTTGATATGGTAAAACCTTATGTAATTACCTATGCATACAGTATGCGTATAAGGATGCTGTAGCTATCCCTTAAACAAAATATGTATACTAATCACTAATATCAAATATATACAATTTAAATACCATAATATGCAATGCCAATGGGAATCCTAATTAATTAGTTTAATCAACTTATGAAGATTAATATTTTAAAATCCATAGATGATTATTTATGCATGTTGTAAGAGGGCGTTGTAGCCACCACTCTAGCATGCAAGTTAATCATAAATATCAATAATATGCACTTAAATTTTGTATATGCACAGCTTTATAGAAGACTTAACCAATTAATTTAATCAACATAAGTGACTAAATACAATCCTCCCACTTTGATTAAGTTAATATTACCCATTAAATAGAGTTGATATTTTAAAACATATAAGTGATTATTTACACATGACAGAGGATGCAGTGGCTATTTCCCAAGATTCATGCTAATCACAAATATCAACCTTGTGCATTTAAATTAAAAATATGCACAAATCCTTAATGAGAATTTATTTAGTAGATTAATGTAATCAAAAAAATGTGATTAAATAATCAAAAAAATAAATTCTCCCACTATTTTGTGATCTAAATCAAATATGATATATGCACTTCTTGATGGAGGGATTAATTAATTAATTTGATCAATAAGGTCCCTAGATAATTAATTAGAAACCCTCCCACTATATTATGTATCCAAAAAATTGTTTAAAGAATTAATTTTGGCATATTTCAATTTAAATTAAGTTTTTCAAAATTAGAATAGTTAGATAATTGCCCAAATGAATTATCCAAATATTTAGGCAATTAAACAACTGGTCAAAAATGATTTTGCAAATTTTCCAGAATATGAAAAAATGCCAAAATTAACTTTTCTTAATTTAAACAATGTAATGTGATATAACCAAAGTTATACATAAAACAAAAGCATATTTGATTAAACAGTGAAGAAAAACGCTTAACTATCTCATTAAACTTTTTCTGGAAATTTAAAATCCATAGTCCAAAAAAGTTAAAAACATAACTGGGCCTATAATATTGCTCAAATAGTCACTGTTAAAAAATTATCATGAAAAGCCCATAGCATGAATATTCCCAATTATTTGAGAAGCCAAAATATGGTCCAAAACGCTAGCCCAAAAAAAAACTAGGAAATAAAACTTAATTCTCAAGTCCGAAACTTGTTTTGGCCCAGGATTATCAAATAATTAAAAGAAAGAAAGATATAAAATTCTTCGAAAGGCCAGAAGCTCTCAGCCTAGAACGCAGAGAAAAACAAATAAAAAAAATCGTGTTTCTGCCCCCGTCCCAGTTGCTTCACTATTCGAATAAAGTAATTTCCCAAAAAAAATTGAAAAACCAAGTCCAATTCTCTGAGGCCCAAAAGCGCCTGCCCTTTCTCAAGAATAAGTGAAGCGTGCGTTTCACTGGGCCAGGCAGAACGGCACTGTTTTCGCATGCGTGAGGGAGTCTATCTAGAGAGGCTAAAACGGCGGCGTTTCACCCTTCTTCCCCAATGATGAGAATCCCTAGGACCCGATTCGCAACCCGGAAAGGACTCAAGTAAGTCCGCCGCCGCCCACGATTTCAGGTCACTCTCCAGCGATCTAGAGTTCGGTCTTCAGCAACTTGTAGGGTCCCTAGGACCCTATATAGACCCGGATGCAGACCCGACTGGGTCCGTTGCGTGCCGCGATTCCAGGTCATAATCCCAGGCGATCCAAAAGCTCGAAACGATGATTCTTGCTCTGATTGCGACAGAAAACAACCCAAGAATGGGATCTGGATATTGAACTGTTATATTCGAATGAAATCAAGACGAACTAAATTGAATCTAGCATTTTGGGTTGAATTCAAAAATGAAGGCTCCGACAATACTGATTACGGCGAAGCAATAATCGACGATGTTCATCAAAGAACTAAGGGTTCTTCACTCTTGATTTTTCCAAATAGACCCAAGCACATATGAATCAAGAATGAAATTACAAACCAAAATTTCGAAAAACCCAAATCAAGATTCTAACAAGCATAGAATGATATCGAAAGTGGTAAACAAATTAACTCAATTCCATTTTCGAAAACCACCAATGAGACAAATATGTATGCTGAGAAACGAAATAAAGAAAACATAGATCAAATGGAGATTAAATTGAGCACAATCATACATAAGATTTCATCAATAAATCATAGGTTGTTAGTAATTACAAAAGGCAAAGCAGAGAATCGGATCCTTCGAAAACCCAATGAAGGCGATGATGATTCCTCAGATAAAATTAATTATCCTTTCATCCTGTTCATCAGAAAATGATTTAATGTAATAATCAGTTTATTAATAATAATTAGAAACTCATATGAATTAACTTTTAGCAATAATATAATTCATCCAGTTAAGAAATCCGATCTCCAATCCAAGCTATGAAATCCGTGTAAATTTACAACGATAAATTCAATTCAATTTCATGCTTAGATCATCCCCGATCAAAGAATAGAAGGTAGAGGATCAGAAAGCGTGACTCTGATACCACATGTAGGACAAAACTCATATATAGACAAATAAATTACAAAATAGAGTACATGTATTTTCCTATATCAACAACGGAAGACTTATAAGAATTACCTCTCGCCATTGTTAAACTTTGATCGAATAGAGAACTCATGAATCCTGATGACGAGAGCTGCAAAGAGA
Organism: Inga leiocalycina; assembly: GCA_963242795.1. Classification (NCBI taxonomy): domain Eukaryota; kingdom Viridiplantae; phylum Streptophyta; class Magnoliopsida; order Fabales; family Fabaceae; genus Inga; species Inga leiocalycina. The sequence continues at coordinate 37,181,627 of OY725321.1, read as the reverse complement.
AACAAAGACAGAAGATGATTGTTAGGTTTCTTTATGACTGGCTGTGAGGCACAACGATGGCAACTGGGTTAATAGTAGTCGCCAATCAGGAAACCTCAGATGAGCAACTAGGGTTTTACTCGTACACCCAATTTAGACGTCTGAAACCTAATTGCGTATTTTCCACCATCAGAAAAATCACATTAATAGCCAATAACCCTAATCTTGAATTGGGCCTAAATTTGACTAACGGGCCACACTCTGGATATTTTATTAATTACCTAATTAATAACTAATAATAATTATAATATATTAAAATATCTAACACATGATACTTTTTTTTACATTATAAAAAGATCGTGATCTTTGTTAGAATTAAAATTTTCTCCAAATTAACGTCTTTTGCCTTTTTCCTTTCATATTTTTATATTATATTATAATTTCATACTCAAATTTAAATTTTATCAGTAATTTTTTTAACACATTTTTAGTACTCAATTTTTATGTTTTCTTTTTTGGATAAGGACATGTATCTTCCTATTAGGGGCAATTTTGTTTGAGGCCTATGATTTAACACTAACACCTCTTTTAATGGGGATTTAAACTTTGATTAGTCATGTCATGAGAGGCTAATCTTTTCTGTTGGTTTCAACTTAATATTGAGAAAAATCAATAAGTATTTAAAATATTAGGGATGAATTATTAAGAAATATCTAAGATTATTAATAAAAAAATTTGAGGAAGTTACTAAAAATCTCTTATTATTAAATCTGTTAATAAATTTAATAATAAGATATTTTCCCCTAATATTTATATAGCATGCACTATTTTGAAGTATTATTGTAATATTATTAAAAAAGGTATTATTCTAATAGTATTCACTACAATAACCTAATTTATGGTTCATTTAGCATCTTAAAATATTTTGTCAGTAACAACTAATATCCTAAAGTATTTTTGTGCTTTGGTAAAAACAAAAGAAGAGTATTTTTGTGTAATTTATCCTTAAAATATTTTTCTTAATAATGATCACTCTAAACTTAGGGTGCTAAACGTTATTAAAAAAAAATACTACTTTAAAGTGTTGGAGTGTCAAAATATTGTCACCTCCTTGTGGCAAAATATATATCTATATATATATATATATATATATCTATATATATATATATATATTACCTCTGATTTTAATTTAATATTTAGTTGACTTTTTTGAAAAGATGAAACAAGTTAGATAAATTGATTTAAAGTATTTATATTTATATTTTTTTTAAATTAGTTTGTCTGACTTATAAACTGATATATAATTTAAAAATATAAAATATATGTTTTAATTAATTGATTTATTTTTCTTCCTTAACTTCTCAAAAAAATAATCTGGGTCTTATATTAAAAACATGATGAAGTATTAAAAAAATATTTTATAGTTGCCAGATAAACACAAACCACACATTGATTTAATTCAGCATACAATCTACTAATAAAAGAATGAAGGTGTGGGATACAATTTAGGGAAAATTGCCCCAACGTTCTAAATAAGACAAATTATTAGCAACTCCTTGGGGGACGGTAGGAGATTCCAATTATAAAACGACGTACTAACCCTTACTCTCATTTGTTGTCATTATTTCCTGCTTCCCTCACTTGTCAATTTATGCTGTATTGCTTGTCAATTCATTTTCTTTCGCTTGTCTATCACTTAAAATATAATATATGTTTTAATCACCTTCTCTTAATTTGAACTCATGCGTTTAGAGTATATAAATCAAAACAAAATTATATGATAGGTTTATATGATGTTTGAATCATGACTATCTTATAATTTTATTTTGGTTGACAAGTAAAAGATGATAAATTAATAATTGAGGGAGTATGTAATAACAACTTAGAGCCTGTTTGGGGAAGCGTCCCGGCTTTCCAAACGCGCGGCCAGATAAAAAAAGTGCAGTGGGGCCAAATTGCAGTGTTTGGGTTAGCGTCGGAGTCCGCCGAGCTTAAGGGAAAAAAGCTACGTTGTAGAGAAGCCCACCGACCTTGCTTTTTCTTCTTCCGCGCGGTGAGAGACAGTGACAGTAAAAGAAGACCGTTAGGGAGCATTCTGTCCTTAGTTCCATAGTTCGAGCAGGGTCCTCAGTTCCATATTTCAAGCCAGGCATATCGACGACGAACTCGTAGGAATTGCGAAATTCCTTGATGTCCGCCGGAGTCGCAGCCATGGCTTTTGCATCACGCACATACGTCCATGTCGGAGCATTGACGGATTTACAAAATTTGAAATATAAATTCATGGAGGGAAAAGACATGGTCTGCCTGCACTCTCGGGTCCGTCTGGCTGAAGAAGAAAATGAATAGTAACCCTGGTCAAAACGTGCGTTTTGACCAGGGACTTTAGCGAAAAAATGAAAACTTCTCTGGAGGGACTTATATGAAAATTTTGAAACGTTGATGGTCTAAACTGAAAATTATGAAATTCTGGGGTACTTTTCTCTGGCCCTTTTCCTTCATTCTTTGTAATTTTCACAACAATCTGGGGAATTTTCTGTAATTTTCCCCAGACATCATCATAATAATTTTGACCCTCCAAAATCTCCAATTTTCTTTCAAACACTTACAATGCAAGTTTAAGCACAAGTAGCATCAAAAGTTCAAGAAAAAAATCATTTGTACGAATAATTAACAAATTATGACCAATTTACCCTTTATTACAATTAATTCAACACAAATATTCCTAGTTAAAATTTGTGCTTAATCATGCAACAATGTCCCAGAAAATACATTAAAAATCCCAAATTAATCATGAAATATCATGTAAAAATATGGTTCAATCAATCTAGTTGATGCAGCATCCACATCAACTATCCGTAGATTATCTTCAACACAAATGAATCATATTCGTGACACAATCAGAGACCAACTTGTTAGTGGTAGATGATTCTATCATGATCCACTCCATGTATGCATTGTAGTATTAATTTCAATTTATCCATTTTTAGTGAAATACTTTGATGTATATTTTTTTAAATTATAATTTCAGTTATTTTAATTAAATTTTTTTATTTTCCTCACTTCAAGTATATATATACAGACCTGGGCAGCAAGTAATTTTCTTGCAGACAATAATTTAAAAAGACACAGACATACTTGCAAAAATCAAAATATTTACTAAAAAAGAATGAAGAAAACCAGAATGATTTTCATTAATTTTTTTGCAGACAATAATTTAAAAAAACACAGACACACTTACAAAAATCAAAATATTCTTACATCATATGTATGTAATATTCAATAGCATCCATGCCCTTTTCAGTCATTTTGCATCTAAACGGGCTTTTCAAACTCTAATCCAAACAGGTTTAACGTTAGAAAAAAAAGTCACTTCTGCCACCGCTAATCCAAACACAAATCACATTTACATTTTCACTTTTAATCCTACCTTACTTTTTTAAAAGTCAGCTGGAAAAAAAAGTCACTTCTCCACCGCTAATCCAAACGGGCTCTTAATTAGGATAAGGGTACTGATGTCTTTTTACAATTGTAATCTTTTAGCCTCAGGTTTCATAGGACTTGATAATAATTTGAAGACTTAGTGCTCGTTTGGATTGGCGATTGGAATGCTTAAAAGTAACTTTTCAATCATAATTTACGGTATACGAGGTATGTATGTGAGAGTAGTTGTGTCTCGATTTACGTAAAAAACAACTTATAAGCAATCAGATCGTCAAAACAAACATGCTATTATAGTGGTGACCTTATAAGTAAGAATTTGCCGTACTTGCGACCTTGAGGGCACCTTTCCCGGTAATGTAAGCCTCACTTCAACTATTTTGTTTTTTTTCTTTGTTTTGTGTTGTTGCCAGGAACTCAGGACGCCTATCATGAAGACTTCAACAAATATGTGGCATTAGCATTTCAGGTTTTTTTCCTCCGACGCTTATTTGGACATCAGTCGAGTGAAGAAATTACGAGGCAAATATTGCGATGGGGACAGGACCAAGTCATGGAAGTCGGTTAGGAAGAGAAGGTGCAATTTCCGTCCCGCGTAAATGGAGTTTCACGGTGGGGCTGGCGATGACCTCAGAAAATTGGATCGAGCAAGTCAATAACTGATTGCTATTGACTTCTCGCATCGACCGTCGTCAATGAATTAGGGAAAGTTGAATGACGAGCTTAAGGAATGGAGGCTTGGATCCGCAATCGGCAGCCGAGAAAGCGGTCGCTGCGATTGGATTGGGATACGATGTTTGCAGTGACGTTCGATTATCGGGATGCAAGGCCAGAGTCGTCGAACTTCCCAATAACCGGAGCGAGACGCTCGTCTTTCCCGGCGGCGTTATTGTTCCCGACGTTTCTGCATCCATCAAATGCCACCCTGGAGAAAGTTTCAGAGATTTCTCCCAAGTTCTTTCCTTCCATCAGGTAGCTTCCCTAGCGGTGTTATTGTTCTCTTGGGTTATATACATGTGATTCTGATGATTTATCCCTGTATTATATTGTGAAGCTTTTCTATTGCACACTTGTAAATGGTTTCTTCTACACATGTAAGTATGTAAATGTCCACTTCAAATTTTAACTTAATCCACCTAAACCTTTAGTATACATAACTGAATGAAATTAAAATGAGTGGAAAAAAAAGTAACTTTGGAGGCAGAGAGCGACACTTGTAAATGTGAAAAAAGGTATTCAAAAAGATTGACTGATGATTGATAAAGAAGTTCATTATAGACATTGCATCTCTTTCTCTCTCTCTCTGTGCAGCGGAAACGAAATGCTTTTCTACCATTTAGGCCAAATCGGGATAGTGACTAGTGGGCTCATTTCCTTTGTGTCGATGTGATTAAGTCCTTACATAGATAATTCCTAATTTATTTATTTTGCCAAAAGATAATTCATAATAGGACCAAAGATTTTGATAATAGCATAACTCCGGGGATGCTACTCACTGAGAGTTATAGGTTAACCTATTTATGTGAATGTGTCTTAAATGAGCCGAAAAGAGAATTAATTTTGCACATACATCAATTGAGATTTTTTAACTGTTACAAACATCCCTGTTCCAAGGGCCAAATAAAATATAACATAAGCTACTGTGTGTCTACGTTGTGGTTTGACCTTTATTTCCTAGCATTTGAAGAAAGGGTATAGTTCATATGATAAAGAGTGATTATCCAATTTTGAAATTAGCGTAGTACAGGTTATACTTCAGCAACAGCGAGTTAGATTTTCAACAATTTAGGCATTCTCAATGTAAAGCATTAAAATTTTGATGTTAATTTTTATTAAAATACTTGGTGAACAACACTTTAGTCCAGCTGTGACACGTAATTATAATTTTACTCATTTTTACTCTTAGGAGGAATTAGAAGAGTAAATCGCATAAGGGTATATTTTTTAATATTTAAATTGGACTGTGCTCGTAATTTACCTTCTTTGAATAGCATAATACTTGTAGATTTTTCTAAGCTTCAGTTTACCAAATATTTTTTATTAAAAAAAAATTAATAAGGGGACGTCATTCGCACATACATTAAATTTCTAACTAGATTGAGGTTGGATGCTGTCAAGTAATTGCTGAAGTTTTCCAATGGAAAAGAAAACTATAACTCTATAGTTTCTTCTGTGTATTATTTTTTCTTTTAAAAAGCATGTGCTACAATCACCTCTGTTTCTCTTGTCGCATCCATAGATGATCTCAAAAATGAAAATATTTTATATTTCTAATTTAAACTTGCATGAATCATGTATGTACAATTGTAATTTTTGAGAGATATACATGATGGACTATCACACACACACATCTTTGTATCTAAATTCGGTACAATTTTAGCCATGAAATTTCTTCCAAATTTGCCCTGTTGCAGATGTCTGAACACTTTAACTTAGCGTTATCTTTATCTGGGAAAGTTCCGTCTGGCTCATTCAATGCCATGTTTGACATGAGGCACAGTTGGAAGAAAGATGCAGCTTCCACTAAAAGCCTTGCATTTGATGGTTGGTTCATAACTTTGTATAGTGTTGAGTTTGATACAACCCACCTAATCCTCTCTGAGCATGTGAAAAACCAAGTTCCTATTTCATGGAACCCTGCCGCCCTTGCTGAGTAAGTGTATTTGTTTTTCTTGTTGCTATACCTTCATTCATTTATTTGATTTCTACCACTACTTTAGTTGGTTTTTTATTGTTTTTACTCTAATTGTTGTTGCTGTGGTACAACTTTGCTTGAATAATAGATCACAACAACTTTGAAATAAAAATATTGTTAATTTCATATTTGTGATGTGACCATAGAATTATCTTTTCTCCTTGTAATCATGGAATTCTGTTTGATACCTTACCAAGTTCTTATTAATGCACCTGCAACCTGATGGGGCTTACTTTCAAAATCCGACTGTAACAATCGATAATTGTCTGAACCTTATATTATGTTGAAGTCAATATACTGTAAGCTTTTGCTAGCAAGAATAGCATCATAGATATGGATATTAAAGTAGAGCATTCTAGCAGTCTATATGAATGAGGTTTGAACCTTCTTTTTCTTATCTTTCGTCCCTGAAAACATTTTAAGTTTCCGTTCTCTTGAATGTTGCACTGAATAAGGCATAATTCTTCAGGTTCATCGAGAAATATGGCACCCATATTGTTGTTGGGGTGAAGATGGGAGGTAAGGACGTAGTTCATATGAAGCAGTGCAAAAGTTCACAACTTCAACCCTCTGAAGTGCAGCGATTGCTTGAGAAAGAAGCTGATAAGAGGTTTTCTGAGGATGAAGATAGATGTTTTATTTCTGATCAAGCTGAAGTATCAGGAAGATTGCAGGTTCAGAACATTAAATGCATCACCATCATTTTTAACTATCTAAAAAGGATTATATATGCTGTGAAAAAGATGCCATACACAATCCTTTCTTCTTTTCCTGCTCTAGAAAATCGACACACCAACATTAGAAGAAGCTGTAGGATTCCATTTTAAATCTTAGTCTGTCTTGAAACAATTGATTGTGATCTTTCCCAATGATAACTGCTTCTCCCGTTCCTCCACACCATTAGCAGGCCTTCATTTCAGCATCCTAGTCTGTTTTAGGATCGAAGACATAGATCCTGTGTGAGATGAGAATATCTTTATTTGAGTTGGCTACTTCCTTTACCTAAGTGACAGAGATTGCAGATATACCTTGTGTACTTTTAAAGTCTGTTCCTATTCTAATGGCCACCACATTGATTCCTTGAATGAATATATTCCCTTTCATCAAAAAATGAAAAGTCTATTCATATACTCATTCCCATTCCCATTTCTTTTTGTTGTTCTCAACTTCTCATTTCTTCAATAATCCTTCCAGCATACCAGATGGGAATGTATTATTAAAATCATTCATTGATATGCCCTGGTCTGGATACATTAAAAGATTTCATTGCTTGTCACAACTATGTTATTTACCATGCCCATAAAGGTTGTAGGCTGACATTGACAATGACACCATTTTAACAACCAATGTGTCTTCATTACTCTGATGATATATGTAGGTCATTACAGCCATATTAAATGAATCTATTTGTAGTATTGCATGAAGAACTTGATGAGATTTCCATGTAAACTTACTCAAACTGTAAAAAAGCAATTTTTATACCTAGTTGTGGATACTACCCAAAATTGATGAAGATAAAACTTAAGAGAACACTTATTAGTGCAGAACCGCTGAATTTTTGTCCTCCTTTTTGTTCAAAAATGGATTTTAGAACCCTAAGATAGGCATTTCTAGCAACTTGAAAATTTAAAAAGAATAAAAGGAGTGTGACGAATGCTAGGAAAAGGATGATGTAGGTATTCTTCTTCCTGTTAGAGATTGCTAGATATTATTTATAATTATTTATTGTTTAGCCAAAAAAAGTCATTTTAATTATTCATTGGTCCAAGGATTATGATAGATCTAAAGATATCAATCCCTTGAGTTTTTGAATGTGCTTCCTTCGCATTTGTCGACTTACGTCAGATAGTTTTCTCTGCTTGAACATAAATAGCATGGACACTCTCTTCAGCAATCTTTTGAATTGTTTTCCATTTCATTTGTTACATACAATCATGACTCAAATCTGATTTATTACTCATACAGCTTGCGTTTCAGGCATGTTATTCATTTATAACTACATTATCAAAATTAAGTCCTAAATACTAATAGTCTACCTGGACATTTTTCTTAGTCATTTTAAATTTAATGAAACAATTTCATCCGTTTGTTATGCAGTTTTAGCCCCCCCCCCTTTTTCTTTTACCGATATTAACACTATGCATTTAATCTTAGTTACCAGGAAGCCATTGTGGTAAATGGGAAGGAGAAGTGTATTGATATTTTCTTCTTAAAATGATTTATTGATAATAAGACTACGCTAACTTGCTATCCTTGTGAGTGTTCAAAAACACCTTGACACAGACAATTTTATATAACATGTTGGTAATTCATGCCAGGATGTTACAGGTTGGGAAAAATTGATTTTCATTTCATTACTTTCATATTAAAATGTTGAAGAATATATGAAATGTTCTGTGATAGTGAGGTGCTTAGAGAGTTTATTAAGTGTGGAGATTCTCTTGGGCTGTTCTTAGAGAGTTAGTGAGGTGCTTGCTTTCTCTTTATAATAGAGTATTTGACTGTTCTTAGAGAGTTAGTGATATGCTTGCTTTCTCTTTATAACAGAGTATTCTATTTCCTTCTCCTTCATCCTAAATTCAGATAATAAATCTGGTACCCAAACATTCTGCTTGTCTAAAAATATTATTTTTTTGACCTTTGCAGGATGATAGAGATGTGCGATGGAAGGTTGATGTAGCTCTTGCTGCAGCTGTGAGACCAATTGTAAAAAGTCACACAACCAAGGAGGTTGGTATTAATTTGAACTGTCATTGCTTCTTCAAGACATTATGCAATCATATTTCTGCTAACACCTTTGTGGTGTTATTTGAATATACTTCAAACAGGATCTCATAAGCATTTCTGTTCGAAGGGGAGGTATTTTTCGCATTCACCAGCACCATAAGGAGTGGCTTTCTACAATATCAGAGTCACCTGATGCCATATCAATGCTGTTTGTGCCTATTACTTCGCTGCTTAGTTCCAGCATGGGCCATGGCTTCCTAAGCCATGCAATGAATTTGTACCTCAGATGTGAGCACACATTTCCTGATGGTTAATTTCAATCTCTAGAAATTGTTCTTAATTTCAGTTGACATTAATATTGCTTAAGTCATTGTTGTTTATTTTCTATGCATTTTTGCAAGTCACTGTGATATGACTATCTAACATTTTGGAGTCAATGAAACCTCTGACTTGATGTGGGGTTTGCTTGGGAAGGGTAACTGGAAAGGTTTTGATTTTGACTAGTTAATATTTGTTCTAAGAAGATGGAAAATGATATTACTGTGAATAAAGATTAGACTTTTGGTATTGCACTTGATTCCATATTTGAGTTGAAAATGTTATACAAGGATATAATGCAACTGGGGGAGCATTATCCATTTTTTATAAGGAAAAATTTTAGGTGAGTTGGGTCTCAGGGACTAGGGCTAGGGCATGCTTTTGTTCTCAAAGCGTTTACTGAAGCACTTATAGATTGCCCACTAATAAGTGTTCACATCAGCAGTGGAATTTGAATTTACAACTTTTCGGGTTGAGTCAATTCCTTACCAATTAGACCACCTCTATTGGTGGGGAGCATTATACATTACATTCACTCCTATATGGTTTTGGACCTAGTTCCTAGCATTAAACTCCACTTCTATTAACATATTTTAAATTCTTTAACGTGCACATTCAAGTGAGTATTCTCAAATAATTTCCTGCTAGATTCAGCTTGAGTTCTCCTGAAACATTCAGATCAAGCCATCATCAAGGACTGATTGGATTGTGTTAGATATAAAGTTGTACGCTTCCTATTGTGCTTACCATTAACAGTTTTTATTGTACTGATACTAGTAAATCTGATTTTTGATGCTGAAGTTAAGCTAGGAATAGTCTTATTATGGATTCAAATAATGTGATTTATTTGGTATGTCTGTTAAATGAGTTTTTATTTGTTGCAGATAAACCCAAAATAGAGGAACTTCATCAATTTCTTGAATTTCAGTTGCCTCGGCAATGGTCTTCATTGTATGATGATAGGCATCTTGGATTTCGTCCTAGACGCCAAAGGAACAAATCACCATCACTCTAGTTCACTTTCTTGGGATCTAAGCTTTATGTTAACACCATGAAGGTATCTTGTCATTACATTATTTGAAGTCTGACCTGAAGTTTGTGTAACACCATGTCGGCACATTTGAAACGGATGGGGTAAATCACATAGCAATAATGTATTGTCTTTGGGTTACCGTTAGGGCAATTCTGCATACACCACCAAGCAATGTAAAAATGTTGGCACTTATCATTAGTTGTGGTATATTGGTATCATTACCTGCTTAGTTTTCTTTACCCAAATGATGTGACCACAAACATTCTTAAAGCCATATTTGGTGTACTGAAAGGAGGTAATCATGGAAGACAAGGTTGATTTTGTATATAGTGCCCATTTATGGTTATTGAAGGATTGAAGCAAGAGGCGAAACAATACCTTTGTTTTAGCATTAATTCTTAAACAAACGTAGGACACAATAGGTTTATATAGGCAGGAAAATATAACCTAACCCTGGTATCATATTCTTTATATGTCAGATTTAAAGGGACAACATGAATATAAAATGGGGGTAGTCGAGATGAGGATAATGAGATGGATGTGTGGTCATATAAGAGATGAGATTCATAATAATCATATACGCGAATGAGTTGGAGTGACATCTATTGAGGAAAAAAATGGTAGAAAATTGTTTGAGAGGTGGTTTGGTCATATTCAAAGAAGGTCATTGAGTGCTCCGGTGAGGAGGGTTAAACAAGCAATATGAAATCCACTAAAAAGAGGTCGGGGAAGACCAAATCGAACGCTCAATAAGGTTATGGAGTGGGATCTTTTGGTTAATTATCTATCCAAAGATCTGATTTTCAATAGAACATAATGACGTTGTGCAATTCATGTAGTCAACCCCACCTGGTGGGATAAGTTTTTGTTGCTATTGTCAAATTTATTTTTCTAAGGTAGACACAATATGGTAAAGATATTAATATATGATGTAACATCTATATCTAATCCTAGGGTGTATAACTAAAGAAATGACAACACATTATACTAATATAAATTAAACATACAAGTTTTAATTAATTAATTAATACTAAACTTGCACCTCTCAACAGTTACTAAACATTGTTTGTCCCTTGTAATTATTTTTTAAGTAGGAGTGTTGGTATCATTTTGCATCTAATTTTTATTCCTTTTCAATACCTAACATTCTGCTATCTAACTCAACAAATATGCAGGTTGACTCTGGATATTGTCCTGTTACAGGTATTCGCTTGTTTTTGGAAGGCAGAAAGAGTGACCGTCTGGCTATCCATCTCCAGCATCTTTCAAATCGTCCACAAATCCTTAAAATCTCTTATGATCTTGCTTGTGAATCTAATGATGAGCCAGCTGACAACGCCTATTTTGAACCTGTAAAGTGGAAAAGTTTTTCACATGTTTGCACAGCACCTGTATTGTACAATGTTTCCCTTGATGATGATCTCCCGGCCATTGTAACGAAGGCCTGGCTAGAGGTCAAGCATGTGAAAAGAAAAAAAGTTCTTTTCTTGAAGCTTGGGTTTTCCATGGTAGAATCGGCAGAAATTTATAAATCAGAGTGGGATGGATCTCCATTTCCATTTCGTAAGTCGGGGATCATTTCGTCATTGATGAGCACAATGCTGAGCAAGGAATTGCATCATGTGATTGAGAATGAAAAGCCTACTGAAGATGACATAAAACCAATAGTTTATAATGGTGAGTCTGGTACTGAGGCACCTGTTCCAATAAAGGCCCCAAAAATGCTCAGCTTCGTGGATATGAAGGAAAAGGTTAGGGGTCCAGAAGACTTGCCTGGATATTGGGTGGTCACTGGAGCCAAACTCTGTATAGAGGGAGGCAAAATCTCCATCAAGGCCAGGTATTCATTGTTAACTATTGGGTCAGATGATTTAGTGCCTACCTGAGCAGGCAGACATCTCTTTGTACATTTGGATACTTGTAAATCTGACTTGTACCTTCATTTTTCACTATTCAAGTTCTCATTTTGGTCCTTAAATTTCGTGATAGGATTTCTTCTTTCATAATGAATACCTGCATGTACAAAATTTTGTCTCTTTCTCTTTTACTGAAGCTAGTTGGTTTTTGCTTGATGCTGCCAATAGGCTTCCTTCTGAATCATTTGGTTGTTGGGTCATATTGGAAGTTTAAATAAGGAGAAAGCCTAGAGAGGGAATCTAGTTTATTACAGAGCATGCGTCAAATAGGATTGGTTCCACCTTTTATACACACGTTTCATGGCTGTTACAATTTATACTTGAGCTTCCTAAGCATCCATCACTCCAGAAACATTTGGCTGTCACTATAGCACAGCAAATTCATACGAAAACTTGTGCCATATTCATTTCTAGACTTTGTTTTCATAAAAGGATTTATAAACTCTGATCTCATGTTTTGAAATATGATGTGTGAGAAATGATTTTGAAACAATTGTTTTGAAAATAATCATTGTTTTTATCGGCATTCCTCGCCTTTTTCTTGTTTTAGAATAATCTTTTTCATACCATGTTTATGATTGAAGATTATACACTCTTCCCTCTCTCGGACTTGAGAAACTATCAAAGAATAAAAGTTGAATTTGGCTGGCATGTATAATTGAGAGGAAGAAGTAGCAAATTGATGTGTTCACGAAGGGGTGGGATAAAAAATAAAGTCATCAGCACCTGAAATTGAGAAAATCAACATTAATTGCCAATGAAAGAGTAGGAAGCATGTGGGTTTGAATAATGGAGAATAAAAGTTATACGAAAAATATGAAGTTAATCTTTAAAGATTAAAGACTTAATTTTCATTCGAAAATTAGATTTTAATTATTGGAATTGATGATGTTTATATTCAAATCACACTTGCCGTTGCAATCCATCATAACAAAATAAGAAAATACATACAAACAATCTTATGGTGCTGTTTGAGTAAACAGTGTTGAAACTCAAACAATATAGTGATGTAATATCAATAAAAGGTTACATAACAATACAATCTAAGAGAATACAGCAACACGTACCACATAATTAATTAAGTCACTCATTTATTTTCAGAAATTTTATCTTCAACATAAACACTGTTTTTGAACTGAAAAGGAAAAATCTTAGACACCTCTTACGAGATGTTTTTGAGTGAGCAATCCCAAATCCCTGCATGCAAAGAGTCGAGCCAAAGAAAAGCCAGCAAAAGTTGGTTCTGTTGGTCAAAGAATTGGCTTATAATAATGTTGTAAGTTTAAATCCCACCAATGTGTGGACCTCAGTTATAAGTTGTTTGTAAATATCTTTGTAAACGCTCAAAACCGGCAGCATGCCATGTGTCTAGTGAGCTCCCAAAGACAAACACTCCTAAATTTTTTATCACAAAACAAGAGTCAGCAAAACAAAAAAAAAAAAAACTACTTAGCAAATGCTCTTAATAAAAACAAAAATTACAGCACCAACAAGCGTTGATCTTAGCGAAAGGGGTTTGAGCCGCTTGAGCATAGGTATCAAGTTTAAGCTAGTGTAAATACAGAAATGCCTTTGGAACTTTTATTGGCCAAAAGGACGAGTTTGAGTACCGATACTTTCTGTATATAAAATCTTATATTGTTCCAGTACTTTTTGTGTATAAAAGCATATTAAATCCTCCTAATCAATAAAATTTTCAAATAGAGATTGTTTATCTATTTTTCCTGTTTTAAAATACATATACAAGGATTTGTATGCATTATTCATTTACTAAGCAATAAAGGTTGGTCCAATTGGTAATGAGTTGACTTATAGCTCGCAAGGTTTAGTTCAAATCTAACTACTAATGTGAGGACCTTGTTGTAAGATTATATATACATACCTCTGTAAGTGCACAAAACTGGAGGCATACCTTGATTCTAGTGAATTCTCGAAACCCAACTCACCTAAATTTTTTATCACAAAAAAAGAGCCATCTAAAAAAATAAAATAATTAGCTAAGGCTCTTAATAAAAAAGGACATTGCAACACCAACACGCGTTGATTCTAGCAAAAGGGGTTTGAGCCACTTGAGCATAGGTCTCAAGTTTGAGTAAGTGTGAGTGCATAAAATGCCTTTAGAAATTTTACTGCCCAGAAGGACATGAGTTTGAGCACTAGTACTTTTAGGGTATGGAATCTTATAGAGTGCCGGTATTTTCTATGTATAAAAACATCTTAGATCATCCTAATTGATAAAATTTTCAAATAGGGAATATTTACCGATTTTTCCTTTTTTTTAAATATATATACAAGAATTTGTATGCATAATTCATTTACTAAGCGACAAAGGTTGGTCCAGTTAATAAGAAGTTGGCTCATAACGTACAAAGTTAAGTTCAAATTCCACACCCAATGTGAAATCTTTGTTGGTATGCGATATTTAAGTACCTCTATAGCCGCTGAAAAATGGAGCCCTGACTTGACCCTGTTTATCACCGGAAAAAAAAAAGACTCATCCAAAAAAATAAAATAATTAGCAAAGGCTCTTGATAAAAAGGATCTAGTAGCATCAACAGGCGTTGGTCTTAGCAAATGGGGTTTGAACCACTTGAGCATAGATATCAATTTTGAGCCACAGAAAACACTTTTGGAACTTTTATTGGCCAGAACGACATGAATTTGAATCCTGTTACTTTCTATGAATAAAATCTTATAGAATATTGATATTTTTCATGTATAAAAATATATTAGATCCTCCTAAATAATAAATTTTTAAATAGGGACTGTTTACCAATTTTCCCCTTTTTTAATATGTATAAAAGAACATGTATGCACAATTTATTTACTAAGCAATAAAGGTTTGTCTAATTTATAAGAAGTTGGTTCATAACCCGTAAGGTTAAGTTCAAATCTCACTACCGGTGGGAGGACCTTAGTTTGTTGTGTGCGATCTATAAATATTTATGTAAGCGCTCTCTAGCCCAGAGACATGTCTTAACCTTGGAGAGCTCACAGGACCCAACTCACATAAACTTCTATTATAAAAAAATCATTTACTAAAATTATAGATCTGACCCAAGGTTTTTTTTGACAAAAAATATCTTGCACACCGTTTAGAGTTCAATGTCGAGTCTTTGAATATATATCTTTGTTTAATTATATTCGTAAGGTAATTATTCCCAAATTTTGAAAATTTAAACCATTTTATTTCTTATATAAGTTATATTAAATTTATTGCATATATATAATAGCTTAGTGGTCTTTAATTAGGCATGGTCAAGAATTATTCATATATATATATATATATATGTATATATATTGCATGGAAATGATAATAACTTTAAAGCTTAAACTCATTGCGATTACTTGACAGAAATAACATTACCATTCTCCAAGGATTCGAAGAACATGTTGAACTGCCCTGTATTGGTTGACGTTTAGGGCCTGTTTGGTTTAAAAGGAGGGGATGGGATGGGAGGGGATAGAATGAGAGGAGGGAGAATCACCTTGTTTGGTTTGGTTAGAGGGGGAGGAAGGGAAAGGTTTTTTAATGATCCTTTGTTTGGTTTAAGAGGGGAGGGGAGGGAAGATAATATTTAATTTACCATTTTATCCTTAAACATTAGTTTATATATTTTTCCTTATATAAATTATTTAAATTAGTTTACACCTCAATATGAATTATATAATTTATAAAAAAAAGATGAAGATATAAAATAGAAATAGTTTTCAATTTCCCTCAACTTAATTTCTTATTATATGAATATTCCAGTAATTATCATATTAAATTAAATGAAAAATTCCTTCTATTGAAAAACAATGCAGAGGAGTTGCAAAAAAAAAAAAAGATTTCATGCGCTCACACTTGTATTATGGATTTGTGGATAACTCTAGTAAAAAAAAAAAAGATTTATGGATAACATTTTACAGTCGAATTCACCTGCGAAAATATCATCACCAAAATTATATTTTAATCGCCATTCATTCCGCTGGAGATATTTATACTCATGATTTGGTTGAACTACAAGGTTGGAAAAAAACACACACAAGCGTGAAACACTGGAGATGATAAAAGAAGTTATATTTTTATTGAAGACTCATAGAGTATAATTAAGAATATGAAAAGATTATGGGGGTAAAATAATCTCAAATTTTTGGCTCCCTCCAAAACCCCCCAATTTAGAGGGAGCCAATTTGAGGGAGTGGGAGGGATTTGGAGCCCCTTTTTTGGGGCCCCTCCCCTCTTACTTTTCATACCAAACAAGAGAAGGGGCTCATTTTTCATCCCCGCCCCTCCCCTCCCCTCCAACCAAATAGACCCTTAGGCTCTGTTTGTGTTAGCTGTAAGAGAGGGGAAACGTACGGTGAGAGAGAACAAGCATGGTGAGAGAAATATTGAGAGTTTGACATGGCGTTTTTGCCATTTGACTTTTGGGTCCAAACGTGCGAAATCAGCAAAGCCACTTTATGTTGCTTCTAAGAAAAAAGCCGCGGCATTGCAGTGGAAAGAGAAGAGGAATATGAATGAAAGAGGGAAGGGTATCTACAGAGTGCCACTATCTTTCATGAAAAAGAAAGATAAAATTATTGTAAAATACCCAATATTCAATAACACGCATGCCATTTTAATCATTTTTATCTAAACGAGTTTTTTAAATATTAATCCAAACAGATTTAAGATTAAGAAAAAAAATCACTTTTATCACCGTCAATCCAAACACAAATCATATTTACAATCTGATTTTTCCAAAAGTCAGATTATAAAAAAAAACTGTTTTTTCACCCCTAACCTAAATAGATACTAATCCTTTCAAATTTTGATGAAAGAAGATCCTTGACATCTTCATCTTCCCATTGCAATCGATCCATCTAATCAGGATATCCACTAAAGCATCATAGATTTTTCAATTCACTTTGAGGATTGAATGGGACAATTAATAAATATATATTTTATGATTAACGTAGAATTATGTTTTGTTTAAGACATATGCCTAAGACATCAAGAAGGTGTTGGGATTAGCTTGTTTTAAGTGATTAAAATAAGTGCTTTTTAAGTTATTAAAAATGGGGATTTACCAAACAAGCACTTTTTAAGTCTTATTTAGTCTTTGAACGATTGTTCCATTTAGTTGAGAAGATGAGAATTAACGTTTGTTTTACTCAAATATTATTTTTTTTATAATCAAATTAGTTATAAATATTTTTGTACATTTATATTCAATCTTATTATTTTTATTATCACCAGTTTGACACAAATTGAAACTATCTCAATTGATTCAATGATGAATCTGATTTTCAAAAAGATGTTATTCCTTGAAGTCAAGTTACAACAAAAGTTATATTTTTACGTCATTTTACCTGAAAAGGATATATATATCAATTGAATCACATAAAATCCATCTATGATAAACACAAAATAAATGGAACGTTACTTTTCTTATAATTTTAAGTTTTCGTGCTTTTTTTAAATTGTCCTGTGAATCTTATAATAGCTTGACACATAGTCGCACAAAGGCAGTGTTGCAGAATATTATTGTAGAGTACTTCTCTTTTTGCAATTAAAACTAAGTTAATGAGAGATACTGGCCCAAAGTAAAAATCTTATACAAAGAAAGCTCAAATACATAAGAAATTATAAAAATAATCTAACCCTAAAATAGATGAGAGGGAGTCGCCATCACAGCCAAGAACCCTACAACCTTCATAATCCATTCACTGGACTCTGTGGGTAGAAAAACACTATTATTGTCATCAAAGTCATTATAAGAAGTGGTTGTTCAACAAACTATCCCAAAGGATCCGCCGCTTTTATTGGCAATAAAGCAATCATATTGGTTCTTGAAGAAACTCTATGAGAAGATCTCATAGAAGGCAAAACACCCACAAATACCAATAAAAAAGATGAAGACAGAGAAGCTATTAACTACACAACGAACCGTGACATATGCTTTAGAATCGTTGTTGCCAACCATTCATAACAGTCGTTTAAAAGATGGAGCTAACAACATATAAAACTATAGTTACAAATTCCCAACCCCCAAGACCATGAGACATAGCCACCAGGTGAGATTTGCTACTATTGAAACTCCTAATTCAATTTATTGCCACAAAGAAAATCAACACTATCATAAGAAGCCTAAAGAAACATGAAAAATGATTGAATATCAACACAAAATATGAATGTTTCCACTTGCGGCTGAAACCGAGGAGGGAGACTCTATGAAAAAAGCTCATCCAATGATGAGAGAAGAGCTCCCACCTCCTGAGAAGTCTGGAGGAGGGATAGAGAAAAAGGAAAAAAAAGAAGAAGAAGAATATTACTGTAATAAGGAAAGTGAATATTAGATTATTAATTGTGGCTAGGGTACAAATTAAGTTAAAGAGAAGGTCAAGACAGCTTTATTTTATTTTGAATTTTATAAAAAGTAATTCCGTAAAATGTTGGTTTGATTGTTATTGCTTATTTACAATTTATAATTTTTATTTATTTTAAATTATTTAGATAATGATAAAAAAGGAATTAACTATAATTACAGGGAATAAAAAGAAATGAAGTTATATATAGTTAAAAGGCCGCCATTATTAAAAAGAATAAAACCCCTTTTTTCTTGTTTATATATAGTTAAAATTCCACCATTATTAAAAAGAATAAAAACTAGAGTTACGGTGATCATGAAACATTGAAACCCCGCTGCCCTTGCTGAAAGTGTATTTGTTTTTCTTGTTTTTATTTGATTTCTATTAGTAATATAGTTGATTTGTTATTAGTGTTACTTTTATTGTTGTTATAGTAGTAAAACTTTGTTTGGGTAACAGTACACAACAACTTGGCAATAAAAACATTGTTTAGTGTAGTTGCAATGAAAGAATGAGGGGTGCAGGATATAATTTAGGAAAAATAGGTTTTTATAAATTATAGAACTTATTTAATATTATCAGTTTTAATTGGGGTCTTAGTATCATTTCACCCAATAATTTATTTTTTATTTATAAATATTTATAATTCATGATTTACGATATACGAAGTAAGTATATAAAAAAAATTTTGTCACAACTTAAATAATAAATACTTATTTCCAAAAAAATAAATTATTTCAAACACTCAAATTCTTCAACTTCAACTGATACGTGGCATTTGACAATTCCCAGCATTTCAGGGTTTTTTCCTCCTACACTTGGACATCAATCGAATGAAGAAGTTACCAGGCCAGTATAGAGATGGGGACAATACCAAGTCATGGAAGTCGACGGGGAAGAGAAGCTGCAATTTCCGTCCCCCGTAAATGGAGTTTCACGGTGGGGGCGACGATAACCTTAGAAAATTTGGTCGAGCAAGTCAATAACTGGTTGTTATTGACTTCTCGCATTGATCGTTGTCAATGAATTGGGGAAGGTTGAATAATGAGCTTAAGGAATGGAAGCTTGGATCCGCAATCGGCAGCTAAGAAAGTAGTCGCTGCGATTGGATTGGGATATGATGTTTGCAGGGACGTTCGATATCGGGATGCAAGGCCAGATTCTTGGATCTTCCCAATAACCGGAGCGAGACGCTCGTCTTCCCCGGCGGCGTTGTTGTTCCCGACGTTTCTGCATCCATCAAATGCCACCCTGGCGAAAGCTTCAGAGATTTCTCCCAAGTTCTTTCCTTCCATCAGGTAACATGCCCAGCGGTGTTATTGTTCTCTTGTGTTATATACATGTAATTCTGATGATTTATCCCCTAATATATTGTGAAGTTTTTCTATTGCACGCTTGTAAATGGTTTCTTCTACACATGTAAGTATGTAAATATCAACTTCAAATGTTATCTTAATCTTAATCCCCTAAACGTTTAGTAGACATAATAAAATGGAATAAAAATGAAAACAAGGGTTAACTTTGGAGGCAGAAAATGATACTTGTAACTGTGAAATAAAGTAGTAAAGAAGATTGAGTAATGATGGATAACTTCATTATAGATTGTCTCTCTCTCTCTCTCTCTCGCGCTCGCGCAGCGGAAAGGAAGTGCTTTTCCACCATTTAGATCAAATCGCCATTTAGGCCAAATCTGGGTTGATGCTAGGGGGCTCATTTCCTTTTGGTCGATGGTATTAAGTTCTTACATAGATAATTCATAATTTATTTATTTATTTTTTCAAAAGATAATTCATAATAGGACCGAGGATTTTGATAAAAGTGTAACTCTGGGAACGCTACTCATTGAGAGTTGTAGGTTAACCTATTTCTGTGAATGTGTCTTAAATGATCCCAAAAGAGAATTAATTGCACTTCCACAGATATCAATTGAGATTTTTGAACTATTACAAACATCCCTACCCCAACGATCAAATAAAACATAACATGCTCTACTGTTTGCTGGGCACAAACTGTGTGTGTACTTTGAGCTTTGACATTTATTTCCTACCAAGAAAGGGTATAATCATAGTGCATATGATAAAGAATGATGATCTATTTTGGAAATTAATGCAGTATGGATGATACTTCAGAAACAGTGAGTTAGAGTTTTCGACAATTTATGTATTCTCAATATAAAGCATTGGTGTTTTGATGTTATTTTTATTAAAAAAGCTTAAATACTTGGTGAACAAATCTTTGTCCAGCTGTGACACGTAACTATGATGTTGCTCAGTTCTGCTCTTCTGAGCAGAAATTAGAAGAGTATTTTGGGTATAAATGGCATAAGGTTTTTTTTAATATTTAAATTGGGATATGCTTGTAATTTACCTTCTTTGGATAGCATATTTGTAGGGTTTCTAAACTCAATTATATATATTTTTTTTAAATTAAAGGATAGTAATTCACACATGCTTTAAACTTCTAACTAGATTGAGGTTGAATGCTGCCAAGTAATAGCTGAAATTTTCTAATGGAACAAAAAGTAGGTCTCTTACATGTTTTTTTTTTGTTTCTGTTAAAAACCATGTGCGACTATCACCTCTGATTTTCTTGTAGCATTCATATATGATTCCATAAATGAAAATCTTTTAACTTTCTAATTTAAACTTGCATGAAATCATGTTTGCACAGTTGTAATTTTCGAGAGATTAAATGATCAACTAATACAAACACCCACGTATCTTTGTATCTAAATTTGGTGCAATTTGAGTCATGGAAATTCTTCTAAAATTTGCCCTGTTGCAGATGTCAGAACACTTTGATTTAGCACTCTAGATCTGGGAAGGTTCCGTCTGGCTTATTCAATGCCATGTTTGACATGAGGAACAGTTGGAAGAAAGATGTAGCTTCCACTAAAAGCCTTGTATTTGACGGTTGGTTCATTACTTTGTATGGTGTTGAGTTAGATAGAGCCCACATAACCCTCTCTGAGCATATAAACAACCAAGTGCCTACTTCATGGAAACCTGCTGCCCTTGTTGAGTAAGTGTATTTGTTTTTCTTGTTGTAATACCCTTATTCATTTAGTTGATTTTTATTACTACTATAGATGATATGTTATTATTGTTACATTTATTGTTGTAGTAAAACTTTGTTTGAATAATAGATCACAACAACTTGGAAATAAAAATATTGTTAAATTTCATATTTCTGATGTGACCATAGAATTATCTTTTCTCTGTGTTATCATAGAAATGTAGTTTGATACGATAACTAAATCCTTGTTAACAGTCCTGCAACCTGGTGGGGCTTACTTTCAAAATCTGACTGTAAAAAGTGTTAATTTTCTCAACCTTATATTAAATTGAAGATTTGAATTCAATAAATTGTAAGCTCTTGCTAGCAAGAATAGCATTATAGATATAGATATTTAAGTAGAATATGATGGCTGTCTATATGAATGAGTTTTGAACCTTCTTTTTCATATGTTTCATCCATAAAGACTTTTTAAGTTTCCTTTTACGAATGGTGTGCTGAATAAGACATGATTATCAGGTTCATTGAGAAATATGGCACCCATGTTGTCATTGGGGTGAAAATGGGAGGTAAGGACGTGGTTCATATGAAGTAGTTCAAAAGTTCGCATCTTCAACCCACTGAAGTGCAGAGATTGCTTAAGAAAGAAGCTGACAAGAGGTTTTCTGAGGATGAAGATGGATTTTCCAGTTCTGATGAAGCTGAAATATTAGCAACATTGAAGGTTCAGAAGATTAAATGCATCACCATCATTTTTAACTTTCTGAAAAGGATTATGTGTACTGTGGGAAAGAGGCCATACACAACCCTATCTTATTTTCCGGCTCGAGGAAATTGACACAACAACATTAGAAGAAGCTCTGCGGTTCCACTTTAAATCTTTTTGTGAGGGATTTGGAGGGGAAGGGAGGGGAGGGAAAATTTTTATGAGTTGAATTTTAAAAGATTAAAGAAGTGGGGTAATAAAATTTTAATAAAGAGAATATATAAGATAAAAGAGTGACAAAAATTAATTAAAAATTTTTAACCCCACTTCTCTAATTTTTTTAAATTCAACTTAAAAAAATTTTTCGTCCGCCCATTTTCCCTCCCCTCCCCTCAGACCAAACAAGCCCTTAGTCTGTCTTGAAACAATTGATTGTGATCTGTGCCAATGACAACTGCTTCTCCCATTCGTCCACACCATTAGCAGGCCTTCAGTTTAGCATGCTAGTCTGTTTTAGGATTGAAAACATAGATCCTGTGCAAGATGATAATATATTTATTTTAGCTGGCAGTTTCCTTTCCATGTAAGTGACACAGATTGTAGATATAGCATATGGACTTTTGAAGTCTATTCCTATTCTAGTAGCCACCATATTGATTCTTTGGATAATATCTTCCCTTGCATCCAAAAATAAGAAGTCTATTCCTATGCTCATTTTCATTCTGTTATGAACCTCTCCTGAACAAGATGATAACATGACTACAACCAATATAAACAACAAAGAGAGAGGGAATAACCAAATTAGCTTACAATGGAAATGATGACCCCTTCACCCAGATGCATAAAACTACAGTCAAAAGAATGATTACAAAGTGGCAAGAAGCAAAACAAAGACACCACACAGTGACACATAAAATGTAATAGATTTGCCAAACTTTTGAGAGGTTGGCCCTCTCCTCCCAAAGGCCACCACACTTTCAAGTTCTGCTCTGCATCTCCTGCTGAACCGTAGAGAAGATTTATGGACCCCAAAAGGCGACTCTCACATACCCCTTCTCATAGACTTTGACTATGGAAGCCCTATAGCCACCCTGCTTTTGTATTTCTTTCTCTAAAATAGTAAGTCAAAGTTCTGACCAACAAAAAGTGCCTTTCCCTTATCATGTATTTTTGTAGGTCTCCAAAAGAGGTCTTAACACATTCCCATTTCTTTTTCTTGTTCTCATTTCTTCAAAAATCCTTCCAGCATACCAGATGGGGCTATATTACCAAAATCATTCATTGATATGCCCTCGTGATATGCCCTGGTCTTGATATGTTAAAAGATTTCATTCATTGTCACAACTATGTCATATACAATCCCAATAAAGGTTGTAGGCTGACCTTGACATACGCCATTTTGAGAGCAAAAGTGTCTTCATTACTTTGATGACATCTGCTGGTCACTACAGCCATATTAAATCAATCATTTTGTAGTATTGCATGAAGAACCTGCCGATATTTCCATGTAAACTTATTCAAACTATAAAAGAGCAATTTTTATATCCAGTTGTTGATCCTAGCCAAATCGGTGAAGATAAAACATGATAGAGATAATATTATTGTTGGTCCTTACAGTTTGATCAAATTTCAGTCTTGGTTTTTGTAGTTTCAATTGTTGGTTTTGGTCCCTATGATTTCATAAGGACTTGGTTTTAGCTTATTCATAGGAACCAAAACCAAAACTTGTTAGTTGTCGAACTCAAACAAAAAACCTCTGAAACTTTAGGGTTCAAAACCAATAATTTGAAACCATAGGGACCAACACCAAACTTATCAAACTATAAAGACTAACAACGGTATTAACCAAACTTAAAAGAACGTATATTAGTGCAGAATTGTTGAATTTTTGTCCTACTTTTTTGTTCAAAAATGGATTTCAAAGCCCTAAGTTAGGCATTTCTAGCAACTTGAAAATTTAAAAACAATAAAAGTGGTGTGATGAAGCTAGGAAAGAGATAATGTAGGTTTTCTTGTTACTATTAGAAATTGCTAGATAGTATTTGTAATTATTGTAATTTTTAATTGTTTAGCCAAAAAAAAGTCATTTTATTTATTCATTGGCCCTAGGAGTAAGATAGAATCTCAAGATATCAATCCCTTAAGTTTTTGAATGTGCTTTGTATGCATTTGTCAACTTACATTGGATAGTTTTCTTTGCTTGGACATAAATAGCATGTTCTCTGATTGTACACTCATCAGCAATCATTAGAAACTTTAATTCCAATTCATTTGTCACCTACATTCATGGCTCAAATCTGCTTATCTCATACAGCTTGCTCTTCAGGCATGTTGTTCATTTATAACTGTATTACAAAAATTAAGTCCTAAAGGCTAATAGTCTACCTGGAGATTTTTATGAGTTTCCTCTCTCCTAACTCTTTTATTGCTTCTGTTCATGATTCAAACCCTATATAAATTTTTGTTGTTGTATCTCATTTGTAGTGTGAGTTTAAGATTCTGAATTTAATGAACCAATTTCTTCCTTTTTTTGCATGAAGTTTTACCTTTTTTTCCTTTTTTCCTTTTCTCATAGTAGCACTATGGATTTAATCTTAATTACCAGGAAGCCATTGTGGTGAATGGGAAGGAGAAATATGTTGATATTTTCTTTTTAAAATGATTTATTGATAACAAGACTACGTTAGTGTGCTATACTTGTGTGTGTTCAGAGACTATTTTATATAACATGTTGGTATGTGAGGATGTTACAGTGTGTGTGTATAGTATATACATATTTCTTTAAACTTAATATTAAACATAAGAGATAGGGAAAAACTTGATTTTGATTTAATTACTTCTGTAATAATTTTAAAGAATATATGAAATATTCTACTTGTCTAAAAATATATGTTGTAATCTTTCCAGGGTGATAGAGATAAGCCATGGAAGATTGATGTAGCTCTTGCTGCATCTGTTAGACCAACTGTAAAAAGTCACTCAACCAAGGAGGTTGGAATTAATTTCAACTGTCATTGCTTTTTCAATGCATTCTGCAACCAGCTTGCTGCTAACACCTTTGGGCTGTTATTTGAATATACTTCAAACAGGATCTCATTAGCATTTCTGTTCGAAGGGGAGGTATTGTTGGCATTCACCAGCACCATAAGGAGTGGTTTTCAACTATATCAGTCACCTGATGCCCGTATCAATGCTGTTTGTGCCTATTGCTCCACTTCTTAGTTCCAGCCCCGGCTATGGGTTCCTAAGCCATGCAATTTGTATCTCAGATGTGAGTACATATTTCCTGACGACCAATTTCAATCTCTCTATTTTGTTTTAAATTTCAATTGGCATTGTTTTTGCTTAAGTTATTGGGGTTTATTTTCTATGCATTCTGGGAAATCTGCTGTTCTGTGACTTGTCCTGCCTAACTAACAACTGTGACATGACTTGTCTAACATGTGTTGGAGCCAATGAAACTGAGACTTGCTTTAAGGTTTGCTTGGAAGAATTAGTGGAAAGGTTTTGATTTTGACTAGGTCAAGTTTATTCTAAGATGGAAAATGTGATTATTGTGAACATAGAGTAAACTTTTGGTCTTGTATTTGATTCCATATTTGATATGGAATCGTTTTTCAAGAACAGAATGCAACTGGGGGAGCATTATCCATTAACATCCTTGTGAGCAAGTGGATAACGATTACTCATTTGCTATCCTTTAACATTCACTCCTCTGGACCTGTTTCCTAGGAAGCACCAAAATCCACTTCTATTGATATATTTTAGATTCCTTAACATGCACATTCAAGCGAATAGTCTCAGATAATTTCCTGCAATATTGTTTTGGAACATTCAAATCAAGCCATCAAGGACTGATTGGATTGAGTCAGATATTAAATTGTACACTTCCTATTATTCTTATCATTAACAGTTCTTATTGTATTGGCACTAGTAAATCTGATTTTTAATACTCAAGCTATGACAAGGATAATCTTATTTATTGATTCAAATAATGTGATTTATCTGCTATTAGTGTTCAATGAGTTTTGGTTTGATGCAGATAAACCCAAAATAGAGGAACTTCGTCAATTTCTTGAATTTCAGTTGCCTTAGCAATCGTGTCCATTGTATGATGATTTGCTTCATGTATTTCGTACAAGACGCCAAAGGAACAATTCCCTATCACTCGAGTTCACTTTCTTGGGATCAAAGCTTTATGTTAAACTCTGAACTGAACGATGTGTTTATTCTCTGGTAATTCCACATACACCCCTAAGCAATGTAAAAAGGTTCACACTTAGTATTGTTTGTGGATGATGTGACCACAAAAATTCTTAAAGCCATGTTTGGTGTGCCGAAAGGAAGATAGCGAATCTCATGATGAGCCAGTTGACAAAGCCTACTTTGAACCTTTGAAGTGGCAAAAGTTTTCACATCTTTGCACAGCGCCAGTATTGTACAATAGTTCCCTTGATGATGAGCCTCCTACCATTGTAACGAAGGCAATGTGAAGAGGAAAATTGTTCTTTTCTTGAGGCTTGGCTTTCCTTGGTAGAATTAGTAGAAATTTAAATCAGAGTGGGATGATCTCAATTTCCATTTTAAAAGTCAGGGATCGTTTCAGCATTGATGAGCACAATGCTGAGCAAGGAACTGCACCATGTGGTTGAGAATGAAAAGCCTGAAGATAACATAAAACCAATACTCCCTTCGGTTCTAAATATAAGACAGAGTTGACTTTTTTTGGAGAGGTTAAGGAAGTTAAATAAGTTAGTTAATTATATCATATGTTGTGTATCTTTAAATTATATATCAATTTATTAGGCAAACTAATGAGTTTGAAGAAAAAAAATACATATACAAATACTCTAAAGTAATTTAATTTGCTTCCTTAATTTCTCTAAAAAAATCAATTCTGTCTTATATTTAGGACCGGAGGGAGTAGTTTATAATGAGGGCCCCAAAGATGCTCAGCTTTGTAGATATGAAGGAAAAGGTTAGGCCCCAAAGATTCCAGCTATTATGTTAGGCGTTTTCGTGCTTATGTGAACAGACATGTATCTCTTTCTACATTTGGATACTTGTAAATCTGACTTGTACATTCATTTATCATTAATCAAGTTCCCATTTTGGTCCTTAAGTTTCATGATAGGATTTCTTCTTTCTTAATGAATACCTGCATAATTTTATTTTTTTTTTGTATTTTTCTCTTCTATTGAACCTAGCTAGCTGGTTTTTGCTTGGTGCTGCCTATTGGATTCCTTCTGAATCATGTGGTTGTTGGGTCATATTTAAAGTTTAGATAAGGAGAAAAGCTAAAGAGGGAATGGACTTTATTACATAGCATACATCAAATAGGATTGGTTCCACTTTTTACACACATGTTCATGGCTGTTACAATTTATATATACTTGAGATTTCTAAGCATCCATAACTTTTTATACACATGTTTCGGATGACATAAATGCCTCCAGAAACATTTGCCTGTCATATTCATTTCTAGACTTTGTTTTTAAAGATGATGTGTGAGAAATGATTTTGAAAGGAATCGTTGTTTTTATTATCATTATTCATTCCTCTCCTTTTTATTTATTTAGAATAATCTTGTTCATATGCATGCTTATGAATGAATATTGTACATTCTTACCTCTCTTGGACTTAAAAAACTTTGGATTTCAAAGAATACAAGTTGAATTTGTTTGGCATTTATAATTGAGAGAAAGAAGTAGCAAAGAAACGTGTGCTCGAAGGGGTGGAATAAAAACACAAGTCATCGGCTCTTCAAATTGAGAATCGCTAAGGTGAAAAAGGAAAACAATTTAGATGCCACTGAAAGAGCAGAGAAGCATAATTTCCATTCGAATATTATATATTAATAATTTGAATAATGAAGAATAAAAATTATGAGAAAAATGTGAAGGCAATCTTTAAAGATTAAAGGTACAATTTCCATTAATATTATATATTAATAATTGGAGTTGATTGTATATATTCAAATGAAACTTACCGTTGTAATCCATCATGAAAATACATATACACAGTCTTATGGTACTGTTTATGAGCAAACAGTGTTGAAATTCAAACAGTGATGTAATATCAATAAAAGGTACTTGAAAGGGTACATAACAATACAGTCTGAAATAATATAGCAACATGCACTACATCATTTAGTCACTCATGTATTTCCAGAAATTTTATCTTCAACATAGACACTGTTTTTGAACTGAAAAGGAAAAATCTTAGTCACCGCTTGCAAGATGTTTTCGAGTGAGCAATTCCAGATCCCTACATGTAAAGAGTCAACCAAGGAAAAAAAATAATTAGCGAAGGCTCTTAATAAAAAAAATCATAAAGGATATTTCAACACCAACAAGCATTGGTCCTAACACTAATGCTATGTCCCTGAGAGTCTCTGGGATCCAATTCACATAAATTTTTATTATAAAAAATATCATTTACTAAAAATAAAATAGTAGATCTTGCATGCGGAGTTTTTTGGCCAAAAATCTTGCAAATGGTTTAGAATTCAATGTCGAATCTTTGAAGTATATATCTTTGATTAATTATATTCATAAGGTAATTATTTCCAAATTTTAAAAAGTTGAACCATTTTATTTCTTATATAAGTTTTATTAAATTTATTGCATATAATAGCTTAATGGTTTTAATTAGGCATGGCAAATAATTATTCATATAATCTTTTTTGCCAAATACTCATTAAGATCTTAAGAATTAAATAATAGAAACAACCCATAAAAGGCCGAAGCTAAAACAAAATGAAGGACACAAAATCCTTTACCAGCAAACAGCAACCCGCCAGAGAAGTTATAAACCAAAATAATACAGCACAAACAAATATATACGTCAAAATATTTACAAATTTACTATTTATTTCATTTTCGGCACAGTTCTATACAAGTCTGTAAACACGATATATGCAGTTAAGCATGAAGATATCAAAATTTTATTATATACTATTTGTATGGTTTTATTTTGGGTGCAATTTGTTATACATATTTTGAATAAAAATTCTACGAATTTTGAAAAGTGAAATTCAAGAAGCAAGAATCCATATGAAATTTTGGGAAAATATATTATTTATAAATATAATAATCACATGATCAATACTGATATGCATGCAAGGCTTGGGTGAATTAGAATGCATTAGATTTGCATGGAAATGATAACAACTTTACTCTAAAGGCATAACTGATTGCGATGACTTGGCAGAAATAATAATATTACCTTTCTCCATGTTTTGAAAGGTGTTGAACAGCTTCGACTTACCGTGGTACAAATTTTGATGAGAAAAGATGCTTGGTAGCCTCATCTTCCCATTGCATTTCATCCATACACCCATCTTCTCCTACAAAGCATCTTAGATTTTTCAATGCACTTTGAGAATTAAATGGGAGCTTCTTCAAATTGGGGCACATTAGTACTGTAATGTCCTTCAAATAAGGGCACTTTAATGCCATTCTACAAATACTCATCAAGTTATCAAGATAGCACAATTTAAGATAAGTGAGACTGGAAAAAAGATTCCTTGTAACTCTCTTAGTGCCCGCATCAGTTCCAGAATCTTCACTTATAACTTCCTTCAATGAATGACAACTGAATAATACAAGGAGTTCAAGGTGTGGAGCATGTATAAGCCAATTCAAGTCAACTATATTGCCACAATTGGCGAGATTCAACTTTCGAAGCATGATTGTAAGTTCATGTTCCCAAAATGAGCTCCTCGGAATATTCACACCGCCTTCAAAACCAAGAGATGTTATTGATAATGTTTCAAGATGCTCCATTTTTGCAAGTGATGAGATCATGTCATGGGTTAGTGGACAGTCATCAACAAATAACTCACACATGCGCCCTTGCAATTTTGAGGATTTCAGTATTTTTTCAACAGAGGATTTGTTCCGGACAGTAATGCGTATATCTTGAAGATGATCTAAGCCTTCTAGCTCTTGCAACAACGCATCATTGTCATCATCGAACACTCTACCTAAACTAACTGTCATACTAAAAGCTTGAAGGGACAACAAACTGGATATAACATCTTTTGGGATTTCAAGATATAATAGACCGTTCAGCAACAAAAATCTCAGCTGCTTCAAATTCTTCAACTCCTCTGGCAATTTTCCTATACCAGTATGGGATAGGTTCAGGTGTTCTAGGTTTACAAAGTTCCAAATCTCTGATGGTAGATCTCTTATTCTTGAATTACCTGTCAAGTCTAGTACTCTAATAGTACTTGGAATGACAAATACCTCTTTTGGAAAGACTTGCATCTTAGTTTCCCTCACAAGCAGAGTGACGAGATTGGGACAATGAGGTTTTTGTGACAAGTTCGTAATCATTCCATCCCCGCGGCACATTGATAGCTTTTCTACCTCTTTCAACTTTGCATGATTGTATAGTTCAAGGACACTGGTTTTTGAACAATCTCTTACAAAGAATCTCGTCTTTTCGTCGCGATCACAAGCTATCCAGAGAGCCATATCTCTAATCACGTCATGCATCTTAATTGTATCATATTCCTCACCATTTTCCAATAAGCAAGCATATTTTAGGTATGAAATTATACGTTTTCCTTCCTTACGTGCTTTATGTATATCATAATCAAATTTAGCCAAAAACCCTTCAGCTATCCAGAGCAAAATAATACCTTTTTTTGGAATATTATAGTCCTCAGGAAACAGAGTACAATACAAAAAACATGGCTTGTAAGGGTCTGGCAGTTTACGATAACTAAATTCAAGCGAGGGATAGACATATTTACCGATACCTTCAACCCTTGAGGGACGAGTACTCAGGTTTTCTATAGCATCCTCCCAATCTTCATGATTGACTTTGTTAGCCAGGGCACGTCCAACAGTACAAAGTGCAAGTGGCAATCCTTGACATTCATTCACCACTTGTTTTGCGTAATCAAATATATGAGGGTCTTCAAGAGTTGTTTCACCCACTTTCTCCTTGAATAACTCAAATGCTTGCTCTGGTGCGAGGCAGTTTACTCTTATGCTTCTTTTTGCATCCATTTGGCCGCATACACCTTCCAACCGTGTTGTGAATATTATCTTGGATTGATGCTTATCAGGGGAAGGAACCCCCAATTTCGAGAGACCAATTCTTTCCCATACATCATCAAGTAACAATACAAATTTCTTCTTATTTAAGATATTGCATAACAAAAGAGCCCTCTCATCCACTGTCTTATTTTCCCAAATATCATCTTCGACACGTAATTTCTTCCTAATGTCATCCTGAATTTTTCCTGGATCTGCATCTTTAGACGCGACAACCCAAATGACTACACAGTGTGGTATTGTTGAGAGGAAATCATTGTTGAATTTCTTAAGCAAAGTTGTTTTGCCTACCCCTCCCATTCCATACAAACCAATAATGCCCACCTGATTGTCCTCAAAGCATGAACACAGCTCCTCAAATGTTGATTCTACACCCACAGCCTTATCCACAGGAAGTTCATCAAACTGATCGCGGGCGAACTTTTCTGCTACAGCATCAAAATGTCCTTTGCTCACAAGATCGTTAACGTCCCTCAACTTCTGAGTGACCATTTTGTTTAGCTTGTAGCTAGTCCTACAGTTCTTGGGACAGCGACCTCCAAAGCACTTGGCTTGTATTTCTTGATCACCTTTCTGCAAAACGGCTTCAACTTCATTTTGTAGGACTTCTACTCTGCGCATCCAATTCGTTACCTCATTCAAAACCATCAGCTCTCGATCTGGATTCTTCTCTGCCGTTTCGACCCTCATCTTGACATCACGATCCCTGCTCTTAAGTTCATTTGAAGCATTTCTTAAAGAGTTGAGGTTGTCTCCTAACTGGCGTATTGAATCTACCCATTTGGCGCTATAACCACACAAACGAGTTAGGATGTCATAGACTGGAGTAATAAAGTCAGCCATGGTTTAGTTTGGGTGCACCAAAGAAGTGAAGATCGAAATTGAGAAGGAGAAGATAGAAATGCAGTGAATCGTTGAAATATGTTTGACTATCCCTTGGAGTGAGCTATGAGGACAACTAAAATGGATGGTCCTTCCGGCAACCACGGAAAAATTACCGCAAACAATTTTTTTTAAAAAAAAAATTAAATCGCGTAGAAAGTGTACAATGAAATTAAGTTTCATCGACGGTCTAAAACAGGGTTACTTATTTTCTTTTAATTTTATTTAAATTTGTGGGTTTTCTCTTAAAACTTTTTTTACTTTACAAGGTATTACGAGGCTATTTCCTTTAAAATTTCTAGTTATCCTTCCGGACATCTGCAGTTGGCATTTAATTTTCCTTTTGTTTGTGCATAATCCTCTCCTCTTATCAATAATGTTAGACCTAATTAAGGAGTTCATCTTAGTTTTAAATATAATACTAATTTTTTTATATTATCAGTCTTTTCTAATTTATACTCTTATTAATACTTTCTCAACAATAATGAAGTAGAAGAGGGATGGAGAAAAATAAGGAAGATAATTGGGACGCTTTAAAAAAACATGTCATATTAATTAGCTTAACTAATTTCTTTAATCTAATTAAATTAAGTAAATAAGTTTTATGTTAAGGATGAGAGGAAGCATTTTGTAGTAAAAAATATTTTTTTTTATTTTCAAATAAATTAATAGAAATTTAATCTTTGTTATTTTTAGAGAGAAAAGTGGAAGTAACAGAAATGTTGGGCGCATATCAAAACAGGGACAAAAATTGCATTTTACTGGACTTTTTTTTAACCTCGATTTTACCTGAAAACCATCGAGAGAAAAGTAGAATGGAGAGAAAACTGATAGAAAATAGCATGTGGAGCCCACAAATGTTCCGCTTTGTGGAATGTGGATGTAAAATAAGTTTTCGTTTAAGTAAGCGATAAAAGCTGTTTTAATAATGTGATTTATGGTGTATAAAATAAATATATGAGAAAAATTTTATCTCGATTTATATAAACATATTTCTTAAATGCTAACCTATGACCTAAATCGTCGGGGTCCAAAACTGGAAAAAATGACTTTAATCACGTGGCCTATCAGCTTTTTCTTTTTCCATGCTTATATAAGTAAAAATTTTCATTGAAAATTAGGAAAAAGTGTCCAATTAGATATTTTTTACTAAAAAAGACCTAATAAATTTTTATTCAAAAAAATATAAAATATTACCTCCGTGTTAAATATATATAAAAAATGTTTATCTACATGTTTTTAGAATTAGCAAATTTCTTTTTTAGATTTTGTATTTCAGTTTATCCTAAAATACTTGCTAATAATAATAGTAAGCTAGCTTGTAATTAGTTTAAGGTGAAATAATAGCATGTACTGTTTTTAACCGCCCACATACATACATGAAGCAAAGCATATTATTACTTTACTAATTAGTGAAAGATGTCGACTAGAGCATAATATTTCTTGAAGTAAAGTAATAATATTCTTGCTGTTATAAAGAAAGATATGTTGCTTTAGCATCTTTGCATATGTGCTTCGCTTCAGTGTTGCTATAACCTACAGATAGAGTCCGAAACCGGTCGGTCTTTTTAGACCCTGAATTTATAAGGGCTGAGTTTAAGATTTTTTTCTTAGAAGTGAAACCGGACCTAAAAAGGCCAACCCCATAAGACCGAGGGTTTAAAAGGGCCGGCCCGTGGCTACGGGCTGGCCCTTTTAGGCCCATATATATATATTTCTTATTTTTTAAATTTATTTATATGATAATAATATTATTGATTTTTTATATTTTGTTAATGATGTTGTAAATATTTAATTGTTATTATCTTTTTTAGAATTAAATTTTATAAAAATATCTTGTATTAAGAATCCTAAAAATCAAAAACTGATAAATGATATTTTTTATTTCATAAGTATTCTTACCAATTTTTTATTTTTTGACTAATTTTCTAGTGATTGTTTTATTTATATCTTGTGTTGTTTATTTTATTGACTACTTATACTTTTCAAGACATATTTATTAGAAGTATTTTTAATTTTGTTAAGTATTCTCATTAATTATTTGTAATTGTGGTATGTAGACAATAATTTACCTTTAATTATAACTTAATGACTATGTTTGTTTGTTGAATAGTGCATACCGTTTACACTCTAATTTTGACAACATATTGTGTTAAATTAGGAATTTCATTGTTGTAATTTTTTTTAAAAACAATGAAAAAAGTTAAAAATTGTTAAATATTGTGAAAAATGTTTCAGACCCTGCAGGTCGGCTCCAACCCATATACTGTTGGGCTGGACTTTGAAAAACAATGATTAAATAATTTTTCTTACTCTGGATATAAAAAGATCGGCCTAAAAGGACCTGCGGGCCGGGACGGCGTCTTTCCCCGCTCTACCTACAGAGAAGTAGGGGTGAGCAAAAACCGAATCGAAACCGAAAACCGAGCTCAATTCGGTTTTTTTGGTTCGGTTTTCGGTAAAATTTCGGTTTTTATTACTCTAAAATTTCGGTGTTCGGTTTCGGTTCGGTTTTTTGAAAAATAATTCGGTTTAAACCGAAAAACCGAAATATATATAATATATTTATATTTAATATATATTATTTAATAAATGCATATTTTATAATTAAATAAATATAAATTTCCAATAATATTAGATAAAATCTATTGATATTTTAAATCTAATTAACTTATTTTATATATTTTACCCTTAAATCTAATATTAAGGATAAAAAAATATTTTTTACAAATTTAATTTTATATATATTATTTTGTAGATAAAAAATTAAAAAAAATCGGTTAATTCGGTTATTAACCGAACCGAACCGAAATATTTCAGTTAATTTAATTCTATTAATTCAATTAATCGATTTCGGTTCGGTTTATAAAATTCGCTTAGTTCGGTTTTCGGTTATTTCGGTTTTTACCCAAAAACCGACACTTAGCCTACAGAGAAGCAAGACATATCAAGATAAAGCAAAATAATGTTTCTTTATTCCTTACCGTTTTGGGATTTGAGCTTTACTTTAATTTATTCCTTATACTTTTTCTTTCGGATGAGCTTCGCTTTAATTTATGCGCTTCGCTTCAGTGTTGCTATAACCAGCAGCGAAGCAAAGCATACCAAGCAAAAGCAAAATCTTTCTCTATTCCTCACCTTTTTGGCATTGATCTTCAATTTAAATTATTCCTTAACTTTGGATGAGCTTTACTTTAATTTATTCACCGCTACGTAATACTAAGCGACTAGCACAGGCAACAGGAATGCAAAATTATGGCTAATAATGGAATGTATGGTATTAGTAATTTTTTCAACATGTGAATCATAATTTTTTAAAGATTTTTTTTAATTTTCATAAAAATTTTAATTTTTTTACTTTAAGAAAATTTTGGTTCACTATCAACGTCAATAACCCCAAACATGAAGAGATCCTAAATATGGGTATTTGCCTTGGTATTAAATATAAAATCTCAAGCTGGCTTTTTTACCCGAAACAAATAGGGTTTTTGATGGATATGCTATGTACTGTTGAAACAAACATTGAAATGCAACATTTTAGGAAATATTTATTAATATGCTATAGGTAAACTAGTTCTCGCTTGGAACGAGTTTGAATTTGTGCACAAAATTTTTCTTATCTAAATAACTTTCATTGTCTTTTGGGGACCTGTAACAGACACAAGCCCAAGTACAGCAATGGATGAAGGCCCACGAAAAGATATAGGACCCAAAACTCTAAGGAAAAGCTTGAGGATCAAGAAGAAACCGTGGAAGCTTCGAGATCTGGAGAACACAGACAGTATATGAAGGACGAAAAACGGTTATGAGGGCGTGAATTGTTTTGGATGATCTTCTCTCTGGACGGAATCTTCCGTACTCTTCTATATGTTTTTTTCTATTCCGTTTCCTTCTACAGTATTTCCATTATACTGCTTTATCTTTGCCATTGCGTGTAATTGCTCTGTGATTGCTGGAACTTTTCAGTACAGATATAGAATATACAGAGTTATCATCGCTGTCCTATATATTATACTCTCTGAAATTTCTTAACGTTACAGGACCATTGGCTGCTAACATAAGGTAGAGAGGAGCGCAGTAAATGAGAGAGGTAGAGACAAGCATGTGGTGGGCCCATCTCTAAGATCAACAAATCTTGTGCACTTCCTCAAACAGTTAAACTCCATTATAATTAAACTCATAAATTTCCTGTAAGTTAATTAATGGATAAAGGTGCATCCAGCACCTTGAATTATTTTTAGAGGTGCTATCTGCACCATAAAGTATTTAAGGGTGTAATCAGCACATTAAACTATTTTTGGAGGTGCAATCATCACCCTAAAGTATTTAAGGGTGCAATTAGCACCGTAAACTATTTTAGGAAGTGCAATCAGTACCCTAATATATTAAAAATGGAGCAACCACGACGTCCAATGACAACAACCACGACGAAGAACAACAAAACCAGGATCAGATGAAGCAAAAGTAAGTTTATTCGATTTTTTTTTAATGCATTATCTCGCTCTATATTTAGACTTTAGTATTTTTTTTTATTTGGGGAATTTAATACAATTTAATATATTCCTGCATCTGTGATTGAAATTGATAATTTACTATAAATAAAAGTTTCTTATGATTTCGACTTCTTTTTTTATTTGATCTCAAGATTCAACATGACCGGGGTGTTGATTGCACCTTCAAAAATATTTTAGGGTGCTGATTGCACCTCCAAAAATAGTTCGGGGTGCTGGATACACCTTTACCCTTAATTAATTGCTCCATTAGGTCCCAACAACTACTAAAATATGCAACTTAATATTAATTAAAAGTAATAAATACATTAAAAATGTAATTTTTCTTAAATATATCTTTATTTATAAGGCGAGTAAATGAGAGAGAATGAGTGGTCTGTTAGATATGAATAGTTTTGATGATGTCAAATATAGATGTTAAATATGAGCAAAAAGTTTGTATAATATACTTATCTTCCACATTGACTAACTACTATATTTAATGTTGTATATCTTGTAGATTAGTCATAGACATCATTGTGGGTTGATATTATAATGCCTCATAAATGGAGAATAATCATCAAGAAGAAAATCAAGAGGCAAGGAATTGAAGAAAGAAGAAAGAAAGATGAAGATATTCATCAAGAAGATTGAAGTTGGGTTACGAAGAATGATCATCAAGAGGAAAAACAAGAAGAAAGAGATTAAAGAAAGAAGAACTTGCAAGATCACATGAGAATATCAAGATTCAAGCTCCTAGAAGTGATACCGGAGGTTTCTATGATCATACGGAAGTTAGAATGTGTCAATACGAAGCTAAAATGATGTATACGGAAGCTATGGTACCTTTGGGGATGATTACCCGAGTAATCACTCGAGTAATATGGCATTGTCTGATTTTGGAGGTGTTTACTCGAGACCTTACTCGAGTAATCTGCCGGTTTATTTGATGAATCACTCGAGGCGGCACTTGAAGTAATGGACACTCTGTTTTTCGCGCGGCAGAACATAGGTTCGGTATTTTGATGATATCTCTCCAACCACATGTCGGATCGAACTGAAACCGGTGGCATATGAAACTAGACTTCCAACACGAACTGTTGACACCAAGATCACATTCAAAGAAGTTTAGATGAGGGAGATATGATCTGTTGAAGTTGACGCATGAATCACCGTCATATTCCAGGACAGCTTCGGTAGTTTGGACATAACTCTCAAAATACATGTCGGATTGAGACGAAACTGGTGCCATATGAAAGAAGACTCAAAGTGCTTTCCACGGATAGGTCATTTGACATATTTGAGGTTATATTCTAATAGCTATGCCATCTGGAAGTTGCTGCTCGTGATTTCAGGATTGTCTAAGAACAGTAGAACTCTTTGGATCATAACTTTCTGTACACAACGAGTTTGGAGCTGATTCTTGTTGCATTGGAATGTAGATAATGAGGGCTTTCCGATGATATATAATTTTCCATGTTTCGAGTCAAAATCAAGAATTCACTTGAAGGCACTACTCGAGTAACTGGTTGATAACAAAAAACTTTACTCGAGTAGGTACTTGAGTAATCAGATAGAAAACTTCCAATTGCTCTCGGCCTGCCAACGTTACTCGAGTAAGTACTCGAGTAACCATGTAGATCACTTGCAGTTGCTCTCGGCATTTTCAATCCTGCCAATGTTACTCGAGGAGCTACTCGAGTAACTCACTGTGGTAAGCAAAAATCTGAAGTTCATCAAAGTTTTCCCGATGATACTCGAGTATGTACTCGAGTAAACTTTAATGAATACTCGAGTAGCTACTGGAGTAAAGCACTGTGCTAGCAAAACTTGAAGAGTTATTTAGACGAGAACTTCAAGTTACTACCGGAACTTCAAGTCGAACTTCAAGTTACTACCGGAACTTTAAGTCGAACTTCAAGTTACTACCTGAACTTAAAGTCGAACTTCAAGTTACTACCTGAACTTCAAGTCCAACTTCAAGTTACTACCCGAGTACGCAGAGTTATTTAGAAGAGAACTTCAAGTTACTACCCGAGTAAGTTATGCAGAAAATGGAAGGCCACTCGAATAGCCACTCGAGTAACCTGTGAAGAAACTTGATGTTTACTCGAGTAAGTACTCGAGTAATGGTTCCCAGGAAAACAGAGCAACATCCCGAAGATTCTAGAAATCAATGGAATGATCATAAAACTCATTCTTATTGCTTCTAATCACCCTAACACTTCATTGTATTAGTGTTTAATGCATTTTTCCAGTAAAACAATGAAGAGATGATGAGAAGAGATAAAAGTTGAGTTTACGGAGCGGAGCGGCCAACGTTCCAACGGCTAGTTTTCAAAATCGAAGAACGGTCAAACAGAGCTACGTCACTCTAACGGACATGTTGAAATGCTCAAACGGTCATCAATCCTCATCAGCTATAAATAGAAGATCATCCAAAACAGAAGTAAGACTTGTTAGAGCAAGCGTTTCACCCAAGAGGGGGGTGAATTAGGTGATCTTAAAAATTTCGTTGCAAATATAAAATTTGACGTTGAAATTAAAACATGAAAGAGTAAGGAGAAATATCACCGAAGTGTATACCGGGAGTTATATTGGTTCGGCCACAACCACTTTGACCTACGTCCAGTCCTCAGAGCTTGTCTGAGAGTTACACTATAACTTCCAAGATTCAGTGGGTTCTTGGCACCTCAGTACAAGCAAGTTCTTACACCTGGACACTCGCTCCCCCTTACAAGTTGTAATTCAATCCCAACTCAAGGTTCCACAACCTTAAGTTACCTCAATAACAAATATTGAGTTTGAATGAAATATCTCTCTTACAGAGTAAATAAGAATCACTGAGGCATAGAATAACAAGTATAATGGAAAACAGAGTAATGAACTTGATGATACGTTCGCAAGTGTGTTCTTGTGTATTTATCTGTTCAGATGTTCCCATATATATATAAACGTTGGTAACGATTGCTGGAACATATTTCTTCATGTCTGTTGGAGCGTGCGTAGCCATTATTGACTTTTCCAGTTTTTGAAAAACATACGTTATGGTAGGTG
The DNA here is from genome assembly GCA_963242795.1 of Inga leiocalycina. Lineage (NCBI taxonomy): Eukaryota > Viridiplantae > Streptophyta > Magnoliopsida > Fabales > Fabaceae > Inga > Inga leiocalycina. Next base: position 37,141,958 of record OY725321.1, on the reverse strand, counting down.
ACGGTCGATGACATTTGAGCATTGCTTTTGACTTTCCTTATTTGCTAAGATCTCTTCATTATTTACCTGTTGAAATGCTAAGTACACTAATATAATGAAAAGTTAATCAAATAGGAAACAGAATAATGACCGTTGGAATGATTTCAAACTTTCTGGGTTTGCTTACTCGAGTAGCTACTCGAGTATCACATGAAGTTTACTCGAGTACTTACTCGAGTATCATCGGGAATTCTTAAATTAACTTCAAGTCAATGAGCAAATACAAGAATACTCGGGTAGTGCATGGAATAACGAATTTTCAAACCTTTGGAAATGTCCATTTACTCGGGTACCAACTCGAGTAAGGTACTCATAACTTTATGAGTTACTCGGGTACCAACTCGAGCAAATCTTCAAATAAGTTTTGATTACTCGATGCCCTACTCCAGTAATGTTGGCAGGATTTCAAGGCCGAGAGCACTTACCTTGTTACTCGGGTATGGACTCGAGTAATGCACTAATTTTTACATAGGTTACTCGGGTACCACCTCGAGTAATTGTACTTCTTGTGCATGACTTACCCTGGTAATGACTTGAGGTTTACCTTGAACAGATTTCTGCATACTCGGGTACTTACTCGAGGAATCCACTTAAAATACAACATTAGATACTTGTATACTAGAGTAAGGACTCGAGGAACATGAAATAAAAAAATCAAGTTAATTGGGTACTAACCTCAAGTTTCCACTTACTTTAGTATGTTACTCGAGTAGCTCCTCGAGTAACATTGGCAGTAGTACAAAGTGCCGAGAGTTACATATTTTCAGAAACAGAGTTACTCGAGTAGCTCCTCGAGTAACATTGGCAACCTGAAGGCAACTGGAAGTTTTTCACAGGGTTACTCGAGTAGCTCCTCGAGTAACATTAGCAGTAGTACAAAATGCCGAGAGGTCCACATTTTCAGAAACACAGTTACTCGAGTAGCTCCTCGAGTAATGGTGGAAGGTTACTGGAAGTTTTCTCTTGGTTACTTCAAGTTTTGTGTAACCCCCTCACCGTAATTACATCCGGATTACGAAATTTAAATGAAATAGAGACCAATAAGATGGTTTAACAATTTATAATCCCTCATCCAAGAGATGGGGCGTTCGAAAAATCATTTCAAAACTTATATATTCCTGGTCTCACATTCATGTACGGATATAACTACTTGAGAAATCAGAGTACATAATAAATATCAAAGTGCGGAAACTAAAATCCCGGCAACCCCGGGTTACTTACATAAATAATATGGGTTTTATATATTTCCCAACAACGGGGATTACACGATCAAAATAATCATTTACATCAATTTACACTTTGGCAATCCCAAATCCAAAGTAAGGATAACCAACTATCCCAAAAATCCCTAATGTCCCTAAGAGACCCTAACCACTACGGGTTGGACGCTTCTCCTTCGAGCCACTTGCCCTGCCTGAAAAGGTTAGTCATATGGAGGAATGAGATTCTTGAGAATCCCAGAGCAACAACTCACTCATACAATATATAAACACAAAGCATGTAATGTATCATGTTCACCAACATCATCCGCAACACAATGATCCATAGCTCGCGCCACAGACGACAGCACTCACGGCTGTATCACAATGCACTATGCCCGCTTACGCGGTAATCACAATGACAGCTTTCGCTGCAAACACTATGCCCGCTCGCGCGGTAATCACTATGCACAACGCCCGCTTTCGCGGTGAACACTATGTAGCAGCAACTCAAAGCACAATGTATCACTAAGCATCTCCAAACACAATGTATCACAAGGCACTATGCTCCACAGTACACAAAGCTCCACAACGTATCACAATGTATCTCAAGGCAGCAGCAGCACACAATGCATGATAGGCAAACATACAGTACATTTACACAAAGTATAAGAGAGAGGTCGCTACCTGAAGCTTTCCTGACAATCTTTGGCACAGTGGGCTCACGCGTTCGACAGATGTCAAATCCTATTCAAATTAGGGACACTTGATCAATTTCTTTTCCATAATCATATTTCAACAATACTCTAAGTTGGTTATCGTTTAGGACTCTTTAGGTGACTAAAATAGGCCTAAACATATGCCCTAAGGGTTGGAAGAACCTACCCAAAAGACCCCTTACTCGAAGGCAAAACACAGATTTTTGGTCCTCTCACTCGAGCACAGATGCTCTCACTCGAGCACAAGTACGGACATCACTCGAGCACAAGTGCGAGTGAGACTGCGAGTGAGCACCCGAGAGCACAAAGACACTTGCAGGAACTGGCTCACTCGAGCACAAATCCTCACTCGAGCACAAAACCACACCCGCGAGCACACTCCCACCCGCGAGCACACTCCCACCAGAAGCACACCTCACACCCGCGAGCACACACCTCTCACCCGCGAGCACACCCGCGAGCACACACCTCACACCCGCGAGCACACACCTCTCACCCGCGAGCACACCCGCGAGCACACACCTCACACCCGCGAGCACCTCACTCGCAAGTGAGAGCCCGAAAGCACCACTCCCTCCTGAAGCACAACCTCACTCGAGCATGACCCCCAGTGCTCGAGTGAGAAGGCTATGCTCGCGAGTGTCAGAGCACACTCGTGGCATCCACCAGCAAGTGAAGACCCGAAAGAAACCCTTCACTCTGAACTCCCACCTTCACTCGAGCAGACCATGCCTGCTCGAGCATGTTCTTCGCTCACTCGAGCACAAAGCGCTGTGCTCGAGCATCACTCAAAGAAACCCAGACGCACTCGAAGCAGAACAGGGAAAACTCTCCCATCACTCGAGCACGTTCTTCCTCTGCTCGAGTGATGCTCATCCGAAACCCAGAATTGCAGAAAACCAGAAAAACACCAGATGGTCAAAATCATGCCCAAAGGTTCCCAAACTCCCCACAATGCTCATACACTCTAAGCACTAACTAGGGAACACAATGGCAACTCCACAAACACCCCAAAAACCACTTTGACCACAATCAACCACTAAGGTCTCTAAGATACACATTATCCAAATTTCATCCAAACTCATTCCAACATTCCAGATCATATTCAATACTCAAATAACTCCATAATACATCATTTCCAATCATAAATCACAATGAACTTCATATCTCCAAAAATAGGCATATTTAGGGCAAAATTCCAGATTTTACCAAACCTAACCAAAACTCATAAACAATATATCCAAATGCTCTAAATGCCTACCTCTTCCCTTTGCTCAATCCAGAATCTTGTTTCTCCAACTCCCAATTTCGACCAAATCACAAATCAATACTATTTCAAGATTCTGAAATTACCACAATGTAGTTCTCAATGAGACACACAATATTAAAGAAGAGGTTTAGGGCATTAGAGATCAAACAAAGCATCAAAATCTCACCTTTCTTCTTCCTTCTTCCTTTGATCGCCGGAAACAATGGAGGAAAGGAGAGAGAGAAAATGAGAAAGATGGAGCAATGATGATGATGAAGACTTCTTCCCTTGCCTACACACACACTCCACCGAATTGGAGAGAGGAAAGGGAGTAAAAAGGTGGTTTTTGTCCTCTAGTGCATCATCCAACCACTACCACAATGCCACATGTCATGATCTCAAGCACTCTCTCTAGGAGCTCACACAATCGCAAAGCGTAGGATCCCGACCCATTAACAATGAATCACAACCCTTGATCTTAAATACCACATGTATTTATTCCCAAAATTCACATTACATTAACTCAAAAGTGCTTAATTACACAAATCTCAATGATTATCAGAGTTATCAGCCCTAATCACAAATCGGGATATTACATTTTGTCTCTTTACTCGAGTAGCTCCTCGAGTAATGCCTTAGTAAACTTGCTTCTGATCAAGTTCTTCTGCATTTTCTCTTGGTCTTTCTTTATTAGTCCAATGCTTACTTCAAGTGATGCTTGTTCCTGTCATTGCTTTGATCAAACTTGTTTATCAATCATTTCCTTTTCAAACCATCCTTTTGTTATCATCAAAACATGGGATCTAACATTCTCCCCCTTTTCGATGATGACAAAACTTGGTGATTTTGTACATGGTTTTTCAAATTGAATTTTTTAATTAAATATGTCTTATTAAGTTTGAATACACCTTGCATACACAACAACTTCATTAGTCCAAACATGTATCATAACTCAAAACTTTAATGAACTTAAAATGAAATCATAACACACTTGCATTAAACTTAAAAATTTCAAATTACAAGATAAAGTTCAAAATGAAATCAAAATGCTCCCTAAAATCCCATGTACACCCAAATACCCCAAACTAAACTAGGTCATATCCACAAAATCACTCTCAAGCTCTTCTCCCCCTTTTTGGCTTCATCAATCAAGTGGAGGGCTAGGAGGCTTCACCATAGAGATGGGCTTTACAGGTAGGACTAAACCATCATAATCTGAACTAGATGAGTCAAAAGAACTGGAAGATTCTGGTTCAGGAAGATTGACTGGCGGGATATGGATGTCATCTCTAGGAGGGATAGGAGAAGACTGGAAAACAACCATAGTAGAGATTGAGGGAGTGGTATGAATGTCAGGAGAAATCTCAACCTCAGGAGTATGATGTTCAGGTGAGGAAGAGGGAGATATCTCCTCAGTGTGGGTAGGAGAGGGAATAGGTCTAGGAGCGATTTCTGGCTGAGGTTTGGGAGGTGAATCATCAATAATAATATGTGTGGTCTCATGGGTATCAGGATCATCCACTGTGAATACAATATCTTTCCCTTGGGGCTCAAGTGGATCAGAGACCAGAGGGGTAGATGGTTCTGCCTCAGGAGTAGGATCAACAATAGGAGAATTCTCTGGAGGTGGTGGTGGTGCAGATGAGGAGGGACCGGCAGAAGGTCCAGGACCCAAGGAGTCCAATCGTGCCAAAATTAATCTCAAAGTCTCTCCCTGGGCACGTTGCTCTGCTAGCAACTCCTCATGCCTTCTGTCCATTCTTTCAACCAACTCTCCCATCTTGGTATTCATGTGGGTTATCAGTTCGGCATTGGTGTTGGCGATGTCCACATGAAAACCTCTGAGCATGTTCTCCATAAAATGCTGGAGAGTGGCATTGAGGAAGGATGGCGATGAAGTGGTAGCAGCTGGAGCCGATGACTGAGTGTCATCCATCCTACTAGTCTCTGCCTCAGTGGGCTTCCGCTTCTTCTTGGACCCAGACTCCAGAGGGCCTTTGAGAGGGATATCGATGTTCAATTTTCCAATCTGGTTCCTTCCAACCGGAGTCAACCTCTCAATGGGCTCCTTGCTATCCAAATACCATATTTTGTTCTCTTTCAGGATTAGAGACATAAGCTGGGGATATGGCATTGGAGTGGTAGCCTTTCCATCCACCTTGTACCTTTTCATCTCCGAGAAAATGTATTCTCCCAGATCCTTCTGTTCCTTCAGAAGTAGTGAAGCAAACCACCTAAAGTCCCTATCAGAGAAATGGGTGTAGTTGTTGGCTTTGTTCACTAGGGACCTAGAGTAAATGTACCAAAGGACCCTATGATGATCACACATATCACTCGGTTTAAAGTTTAGGGGGCCAACTAACTCACCGGGTTTGAGAATAGTAAAAATTTGATTTGGCTCAAGTTCAGAATATATATCATCAGGAGAGTTTTCAATTCCCAACCACAAATTAATTCTAGAGGGAGATATCAGTATCTTTTGACCTCTAACTGTGGTGGTCATCTCTTCCTCAACTGAGGTTCGGTTAGGCTCATCTATAATTTCTAAATTGCAATAGAAATGGGTGATTACTTTAGTACAAAAAGGTAATCTAATAGAAAGCCAGGGCATAAAGGGATCTAGATAAGAACTTAGGTCATACTTCACTACCTCTTGAAGCAACTTCAGATCAACATAGTGTGTCTTACACACTTTTCTTCTGGAGAATTGTGATAGATACTTGGGAGACTCCACCAGTTTGCCCACATTGAATCCCTTTGGTGGGGTAGTGATCTCTGCTTCCGGAATTTTGGACTTTTTGGAGGATTGACCCTTCTCCATTTGGTCAATGATGTTTGCCATAGCTGCAGCCACATTCCTATCATATTTAGGCTTTTTGGTAGTCTTTGGAGTGAAAGAAGGGGTAGAGGAATCAGAGTGAGGAGGTGAGGGAGATTTGGCACTCTTGCCTCTTCCGGTAGATGTACTCTGTTTGGATTGAGCCCTAGTCACAATAGGCTCTTTAATGACCACACCTTTGACTTTCGGTTGTGATTGAATTTGAAGAGGGATTTTAGCTTTTGGTCTAGGGATGAGTTTTCTTCTCTTCTTGGGAGGAGAAGAAAGAGGATCAGAACGTTGTTGGGAATCAGAGGATTCTATGGGAGTAAGATTTTTGGTTCTCATCTTGAAGGATTGAGAAAACTGAAATTCTCAGAAAAAAAAATAGGGTCACAGTCGCGAGCTTAGGGCACAGAGATTTTGAACAAAATAGGAAGTTTTTGGACTTGTAATCAGTTGGGTTTTGACGGAAATGAGGCAAGGAAACGATTGAGAAAAGTTTTTGAGATGGTGTATAGTGATTTACTCGAGGAGATTTTGTGAAAATGACCGAGTTTGCAACAGATAAAGACCTAGACCCCGACTTTACTCGAGGCCTTACTCGAGTAAACTTAAAGTTTACTCGAGGCCTTCCTCGGGTGTTCATACAGAAAAATTTTAAAATAATTCATTTAAATTGCGTACCTGGCATGAATAATATAGTAATTATCCATGGATGTTCCCTCGATCATTTATAACCCATTTTGATCAGCTTTGAGTCATTTTTCATCAATTGGAGAATCTGAACTCCGACATTACTCGAGGCCTTACTCGAGTAAGCTTCAAGTTTACTCGAGGCTCACCTCGGGTAACCTGCTTTTCAACTTCTGACTCTTCATTTCTTTGAAACTGAACTGTTACATTTAAAAATCCAAGTAACTTGATCCGTTACTTCCAGTTTTGGGGTTCATTACTCGAGTACATACTCGAGTAAAGTGTTACTTAACTTCAAGTTGGTCCTCGGGTATTGCTTCTGTGTTGGCCATAACTTCAAGTTGGTACTCCAGTAAATGTGTCCTCTGATAATCTCTGTTTTTGTTTCCCAAAACAGAGTTTCTTTCTTATTGCAAAACACGTTTCTATATACTCCGATGCTTAAATTAGTAATCACACTACAAAAAAAACGTGATTTAGTAGCGGTTAAAAATGGGTATTCGTAGCGGTTCTAACCGCTACAAACTATATTAGTAGCGGTTAAGAAAACCGCTACTAAATCGTACGTTGCAAGCGGTTTTGTAGCGGTTTTATAAAACCGCTACTCAATCCAAAATAACCGCTACAACCTTTGTAGCGGTTTATAGTAACCGCTACAAAATCAAGAGATATTTGTAGCGGTTATATAACCGCTACAAATATAAAAAATTTTATTTAGAGCTTTAAAAAAGAATTTTTTTTTTGTAGCGGTTTAAAAACCGCTACAAATATATAAAAATGAAAATTTGTTAAAAATGACATTTTTTATTTGTAGCGGTTAAGAAACCGCTACTAATTTTGAATTTCATGAAATTAGTACCGGTTTTAAAAACCGCTACTAATTTCATGAAATTCAAAATTGGCGCCAAAAAATTTAAATTTAGCTTTAAAAAAGCGCGTTATTTAGTAGCGGTTTAATAACCGCTACAAATATTTAAATTTTTTTTTAAAAATATACGTTGATTTTTTTCTGTTTTTTCAAAATTATATTAAATAGTTTAATTTGTTATTATTTTATCTATTTCAATTAGTTTATTATTTAATAGTTTAACTTATTAATAAATTAAAAAGAAAAAATGTAATTGAATATGTTTAGTATAAAATTTATATTAATAATATTATTAAGGATAGTTAGGTAATAAGGAATTATTATGTTTTATAATATAATGTAATTGTATATGAAAAATAGATGAAAATGAGATAGAGTTATGATATATATAGAAAAAAAGATGTTTAGAATAAATTTTATAGAAAGGAAAGAAGTATTCTAAAAGAAATTGAAAATCTTGTTACCATATTTGATCGTATTATTCAGCTCCTCTACTCATACGAAAGAAGTTGTAAATGAGAGGAAATGAAAGAAGGGTAAGGTGAAAAGAAATTGGGGAGTGTTTGAAATGAGTTGTGATAAGGGTATTTATAGGGATTCACGTATTATTTGTAGCGGTTAATGTAGCGGTTATTTATATTTTTGTAGCGGTTAAATTATTTGTAGCGGTTAATGTAGCGGTTATTATTTAGTAGCGGTTATTTATTTTTTTGTAGCGGTTTAATAACCGCTACAAATATTATATTAATTTTTTTTTAAATTTTTTTTTACATTTTATTTTAACACAAATTTTTTGCATTTTTTGTAAAGAAAAATTTTTTACACTTGAATTCTACAAATATTATTTTAATTTTTTTTACATTTTATTTTAACACAAATTTTTTGCATTTTTTGTAAAGACAAATTTTTTACAATTGAATTTGATCACTCATCGTCGCCATCCCTACAGAAATTTTGTAGAAAAATTATTGTTATTGATGTATTATATAATTTAAAAAATTTAATTGAAATGACGTGGACTTAAAAAAACTCACCACAGTAGAGGTAAATTGTCATCGCCTTCAGGGAAGTAGCTTTCAAAATCAGCTGGCTGAAATGGCTCACTCTCGTAGGCGATGTTATCGCCTTCACCCATGTCGTAAAGGTCTCTTGGCTTTAAATGAACGACCATGTGCCAATCCCTATGCCGCTCGTCCTCGACATAATAAACCTGATGTGCCTCTGAAGCTAGAATATACGGCTCATCATCTTGAGAAATACCAGTATGAATCGGGCGTGAGAAATTGACTGATGTGATCCCTAGGTCGTCAGTTGTCAGTCCCCGAGAAGTAGTGGTATTTGCCCACAAACACTTGAACAGCGTCACGGTGAAACGACCTTGATAATTAAGCTCGACCACATCAAGAAACTTGCCACAGTAAGGGACGCCTCCGAACTGCATGTTGGCGTCACTGCTGCTCGCATAACTCCTTGTCCCAAATGTGCCATAAACACCCGAATTCTGTGTTTGCAATCCTTGATCCCGTGAAACCGTGCAAAACTTAAAACCATTGACATTGTATGCTGTAAACCGTTTTGCATGATCAAGAGGGCTGATTGCGAGAGCTCTGAAATCTGGTGAGTGTGGGTTGTGGTCATTTAGTATTCTGCGAGCAAACCAGCCCGGGAATTCTCTGTGGACCCTCCTATCAACTTCTGAGGATGTCTGTGTACGGATCCTGAGCTGACGCTTGACATGACTTCTGAATTCCCTGCAATTAATAATGGAAAGGCGTTAGTGAAATGAAAGTGAGAAATGTTACGAAAGATATAGATCGAATAACATACATGTGAGTGTACAATTCTTACCGTATGAAAGGCTCAACTTGACTGCAATTAATCAAGACATGTCTATGTGCTTGGAACTTCTCAGTTGCCGTTAGTTTGAAGTTCTCAGTTGCTCCAACTGGTTTACCAACACGAGGGATAAATTCTCTTGATGTCGGCGCAGGTTCCGGACAATCGTCAACACGAGGCGGGCGGTTGAAAGCCGTCTCAAGATCATCAAAATACCTTGAGCAAAAATATAGCACCTCATCCCCTATATAGCCTTCAGCTATAGAACCTTCTGGCCACGCCTTATTCCTCACGTAAGATTTTAATTTCCCAAGGAACCTACGAAGTACATAAGAGAAAATTGATATAAAATGATGAAAAGGACGACGAGCAAACATTAAATACGGACAATAAATGAAAGCACATATTTAAAATGAGTACCTCTCAATCGGATACATCCAACGATATTGTACTGGTCCAGCGAGCTTTGTTTCATGAACGAGGTGGACTGTGAGGTGAACCATCACAGTAAAAAAGGACGGAGGAAAGATCATCTCCAAGTGACAAAGCGTAAGAATGATTTTCGACTGCAGCTGATCGAGCTCCTCAACAATCAAAACCTTAGAACACAACTTCCGAAAGAAAGAACAAAGTTCCACCAAAATGATGGAAACATCGGGAGGAAGTGTATTCTTTATAGCCAGAGGGAGTAACTGCTGCATAAGAACATGTGAGTCGTGACTCTTCAGGCCAGCAACCTTTCGAGCCTGCAAGTCGACACATCGAGAAATGTTGCTTGAATACCCATCAGGAAGTTTTATTTTCTTCAACGTCGCGAGGAACACATCCTTGTTCGGTTTTGTGAGGGTAAACTTTGCCGGTGTAAATCTGTCATGCTCATCTGGCCAAGCGTCTTCACGAACTCCCATGTCGTGTAAATCTTTCCTCGCTTTAAGGTGATCTTTTGTCTTGCCGGGTTCGTTAAGCAGCGTATACAGCACATTGTCGCAAACATTCTTTTCAATGTGCATTACATCAAGACTGTGGCGAGGTAAATTAGATCTCCAATACGGAAGCGTGAAGAAGATACTTATCTTCTTCCACTGCTGAGGCGCCGAAGTCCTGCGCGTCTTTTGGAGAGTTTGTGATGAATCGTCGCTTTTTCCAAACTCGAAGTCAACATGCTCGAGCTGCTGTAAGATATCTGTACCGGACAAAGTCTGAGGTAGTCCTCTTTTCTCTGGTTTCCCATTGAAGCGATTCCGTTGCAATCTGAACTTATGCGTTCCATCGAGAAACCTCCGATGCCCCATAAAGCACCACTTTCGGCTGTGGGGAAGGCGCAATGCGTCAGAGTCGAAATTGCAAGCCGGACACGCCGACCCAGTGTGCACATTCCAACCAGATAATGTGCCAAGGCCAAGAAAGTCACTGATCGTCCACATCAAGGCTGCACGCATGTTGAACAAAGTCTTGCTGTGAGCGTCGTACGTCTCCAAGCCGACATTCCACAGGTCAAGCAATTCTACAATAAGCGGTTGGAGATACACATCGATGTCATTGCCCGGTGCCTTTTTGCCTGGAATGATCATAGACATAATGAAAGAGCTTTGTTTCATACACATCCAGGGGGTAAGTTGTAGGGAACTAAGACTACCGGCCAAATGCTGTAACTTGTGCTAAAATTCCCAAAAGGATTGAAACCGTCGGTCGCCAACGCAAGCCGGACATTTCTGGGGTCAGTCGCAAAATCTGGAAAGTCGTTGTCAAACGTTTTCCAAGCAGCTGCATCCCGCGGATGTCTTAATTTACCGTCTTCGTTTTTATCAACGGCATGCCACCTCATGTGCTCAGCAGTTTTAGACGACATAAATAATCTTTGTAGACGAGGTTTCAAAGGGAAATACCTGAGAATCTTTGCAGGTTTCTTCTTCTGCTTTTTCCCCTTCCGAATTGTCTTGTACCTCGATGTGTGACATCTCTTGCACGTCTCCCTGCTGGAATCGTCTCCCCAATACAGCATACAATCGTTTGGGCACGCATCAATCTTTTGATAATTCAACCCCAACCTGCTGATGATCTTCTTGGCCTCGTAGAAGGTTGTGGGAATCTCGGCGTCGGGGAATGCATCTTGTAATAAGTCGAGCAACATCGACATTCCCTTATCCGTGATCCCACACAAGCACTTGATATGATACAATTTGATCAAGAAAGATAATTTAGAATATTTGCGACAACCTTGATATAAAGGACGATCTGCCTCATCCATCAAGCTGAAAAAATCCCGAGCTGCTTTATTCCCCATAAAAGCCGGCTCAGAGCCGTGCACTTCTTCGTTGAAGTTGTCGCCTTGAAATCCAAACGCATCACGCACAGCATCATTCACAGGATCATCTTCATCTACTTGAACGCCTACTTGAGAACTTCGAGGAAGAGCCTCGTCATATCTAATGCCGGCCTTCTCACCATGAACTGCCCATAACGTATAGTCCTCAGGGAAAGGCTTCACAAGCAAATGTTCCTTCACAACATTTCGTGGATTCCATTTCTTGAACTTGCATTTCCGACACGGATAGACGATCTTGCCGTTACAGCTGGCGTGAGTGAATGCGAAATCTAAGAAACTGTTTAATCCGTACAAATATTCAGGAGAATTGCGCGGCAACCTTATCCATGATTTATCCATAGCTACAAGTGAGAGAGAAGAAAGTATAGAGAAGAAGATGAGTGAGAAGATAATGACGAATGCCTGGAACCTTATATTTTGAAAATCCAACGTTTATAACTTTGTAGTGGTTATTAAACCGCTACACCAACCGCTACAGAAATTCCAACGTTTATAATTTTGTAGCGGTTACATATATAAAACCGCTACTAATATTTAAGCCGTTAATTGGTGGGAAATTCAAAATGTACTTGTTGAGTATTAGTAGCGGTTTTATATATATAACCGCTACTAATGTTCAACGTATTAGTAGCGGTTATATATATTAAACCGCTACTAATATTAAAGCCGTTTGACATTAAATATTAAAATAATTTTCTAATTTGTAGCAGTTATACATAAGTATAACCGCTACAAATGTGCACAAAGGCGGCAAATTTCAAAATTCAAATGATTTGAGTGTTTGTAGCGGTTATTAGTGGATAACCGCTACAAACATATATATTTGTAGCGGTTTCTGAAGGGAAACCGCTACAAATATATAAGTAAATTTGTAGCGGTTATGAGTTCATAACCGCTACAAATGTATATCTTTGTAGCGGTTATGCACTAATAACCGCTACAAAGATATACATTTGTAGCGGTTTTAACTTAAAACCGCTACAAATGTATATATAATTTTTTTTTAAAATTTAGATATAAATCATTTCAATACGATCTAATAATATAAATATAATTATATAAAACACAACACAATAAGAAAATTCTGAAATAAAATCTCATAAATATTTACAAATATTTAAAAGAAAAGAAAATGTCCTAAACTAAGGAGCTGGGGGCTGATCCTCTGGTGCTCCCTCAGGTGGGGCTCCCTCAGATGTCGCTGGATCGGGCCGCTGCGCAGACTGAACCGCACCATCGTCATCAGCAGGAGGAGGAGCAGTAGGAGGAGGAGTAGTACTCAGGACGACGTAGTGAGGGACAGGGGGAACCGCTGGATGCTGCTCGTTCGGGAACAGGCGACTCCATGCTCCCTCGAGCATGGTGTTCGCGATCTCACGCCACTGCGTCTGCTGAGCGTATATCGTATCTGCGTGCACCTGCAGCATCTGCTGCATCTGCTGCTGCTGCTGCGCCATCTGCTGCTGCGTCTGCTCCAAATCTGATCGCAGCTGGTCAATAGACTCGTCCCTCCGACGTCTGACCCCTCTAGAGCTGCCAGCCTCAGAGGCGGCGCTCCTGCCGTAGACCATGCTGGGTCTGGCGCCTATCCCCATACCCCGCACGCGTCCGGGGTGCTCAGCCTGAGCCAGACCCGCCTTCAAAGGAGCCGTCGGGTCCACTGACCCCTGTGACTCCTCAGGCTGGGTCTGTCGCAGCTCAGCCTGCGACAGATGCATCTGCTCCTGCCATTTTATGAAACAATTAATAATTAGCATTTTTCATTATTAACTTGGTTTTATAAAAAATATAATAATAAAATTACTTACAATGGCCGCCTCTGCCTGTTGAGAGGTCGCAGTCCCGTCACGGTGTCTGTGTGTGATGGCGTACAGCTCCGCATAGTCCGTCTGACGGTTCTCCTGCTGAGCCCTCGTCTCCTGAAACAATTACAAAACAATTAGTATTATGAAATAATCAACTAAAAGTAAGTGAAGCACTTGAAAAGTTACCAGCTCGCTGTAGGTCACAGCAAAGGTCTTCGATCCTGCTGTGTGGTGGATCGTCTGCTGCGCCCGGATCTCGGCGTTCCTCCGAGCAAGCTCCTGGAACGCGCCCAGTCGTTCGGCGGGACACCGTCCGGAACGCTCTCCTGCAGCTGCTCCAGAGGCATCGTCCCGTCCCCATCCACACTGTGGAAGAGACGGTTCCTCCTGTTCCTCCAGGCGTCGCCCATCTTCACGAGGGCGTACCTCTTCCGGTTGGCCCGGACGGCAAACCGCAGCTGAAAAAAATACATTTAAATATCAATAATTATAAAAACCATAATTTAAATTCAAAATAATTAAATAGAATTAATTAAAAAAAATATTAATTAAATATTTTTAATTACCTGAACCACCTCCTCCCAAGTCTGGTCCTTCGGCCCCTTCGGAATGTGCCTCCACGTCGGGAAGTGAAGGGGGAACCGCATCCAATTCGATCCCAGGTCGCTCAGGAAGCGGTTGAGTAGGTGACCCCCATTGTGGATCGGATGGTCAGTGCCCTCGTTCCACGGCACTATAACTCGCAGGGACCGGTCCATGCTGTTCAGACCGGCCACATCCAGCCTCCTCGTCGACACGTTTCCCTGCTCATCTGCACAGTTGACCGCACGTTAGATAAATTATAATTCAAAGTTAACATTTCAAATTTAAATAAATAACTTACTAAATTAAAAAAGTAATTTACCTTCGACCTGCACCTCAAACCCAGTGGACCGCGAAGATGACCCTCGTGGGTTGTTCTGCTCCCGAGCGTCCTCCTCATCGAGGAACTGCTCCATCTCCCTGAACCCACTAATCGGGATCTCGAACTCCTCCTCGTTGAGGAAGTCCTCAACGCTAATATCTGTCCCCTCCACCTCAGGCACCTCTGGTACAGTCGTCGCCTGTGGGATCGTCGGCGGTGCCTGTGGGGGGCTGGGTTGAGATGCCGCGGTAGCCCTGCCTGAGCGCTGCCCCCTCCCTCTGCCCCCTGCCCGGCTGCTGCCACCCCGTAAATTCGGTCTGGGGACCTCAGGGGCCTTCCCCTTCCCCTTATCCTGTCCTGAAGCCATATCAACTGTACAAATTAAAAAAAAAATTAGTCACATTATTATGCAAAAATATAATAAAAATACAAATATAAATAAAATACGTGTTATATACGTACCTCAAGTGCAAATATTGAGAAATACCGAGCAAAAACTCCTATAGAGACGTCTGAACGCTCAAATCTCGAAGAAATCACTCAGAGAAACCTCAGGAAACAAAATGAGCAAACGGAGAAATGAAGGAGGTGGGTGGCTTAAATAGTCCAGATATTAGTAGCGGTTATTAAAATAACCGCTACTATAACCGCTACAAATAATTAAATTTGTAGCGGTTCTACAATAACCGCTACAAATTTCGGGACTCTTTAAATTCTGTAGCGGTTATAGGGGCATAACCGCTATAAACTTCTGACCTTTGGTATTTTGTAGCGGTTATTGCCCCTATAACCGCTACAAAATCCTGTGGTTGGTATTTTGTAGCGGTTCGTGTGCATTAACCGCTACAAAAGAACCGCTACAAGTTTTGGCGGGAATTTCGCGCCAAATTTGTAGCGGTTATTTTTAGGAAACCGCTACAAAAAAACTGGCCGCTACAAATTTGTAGCGGTTTAAGTGAAAACCGCTACAAATACCATAATTTGTAGCGGTTTAATACAACCGCTACAATTGCACCGCTACAAAATACCTATTTTTTTGTAGTGTCATCAAAACATTATCAAATGACTTCATCTAATATTATGAGATATTAAAACAACTTACAACTCATTGGGATTTACCATTCCCAATTCTCTTCTAATGTATAGAAATTGATCTTTTACAAGGGGTTTTGTGAAGATATCAGCTAGTTGAAGGTGAGTAGGAATGAATATCACTTTCACATCTTTCTTTTGAACATGATCTCTGATGAAGTGATGTCTGACATCGATATGCTTGGTTCTAGAGTGTTGAACTGGATTTTTTGCCAAGCTTATCGTACTAGTATTGTCACAATAGATTGGTATTTCTTTGAGATAAATACCAAGGTCTTGTAGTTGTTGTTTTAACCATATTACTTGTGCACAACAACTTGATACTGCAACATATTCGGCTTCTGTTGACGAAAGAGACACAGTATTTTGTTTCTTGCTGAACCATGATACAAGAGATCCTCCAAGAAATTGTCCTTGTCCACTGGTGCTCTTTCTGTCTGTTTTGTATCCTCCATGATCTGAATCTGAATATGCAACAAGATATTCACTTCTTCCTTTGGGATACCACAGACCCAATTCGGGTGTGTCAGCAAGGTATCTAAAGATTCGTTTGACCGTTTCAGCATGTGATTCCTTTGGCGCCGATTGATATCTTGCACATATGCCAACACTAAATTGGATGTCTGGTCTGCTTGCCGTGAGATAGAGTAATGATCCAATCATTCCTTTATATTTTGTGATATTGTAGTCTTTCCCTTTGACATCAGCATCAAGCAACGTTGTTGAGCTCATAGGCGTGTCTGAGCCATTTGCTTCATCCATTCCATACTTCTTCAATAGCTCTTTTAAATACTTTGTTTGAGATATGAAGATTCCATTCTTTCTTTGTTTGATTTGAAAACCAAGAAAGAAATTCAATTCTCCCATCATTGACATCTCAAACTCTCCCTGCATTATCTCAGAAAATTCCTTACACAGAGATTCATTAGTAGCACCGAAAACAATATCATCAACATATATTTGAACAATTAAAATATCATCACGTTTTCGATTTATAAATAATGTTGTATCAACTTTTCCTCGTACAAAACCTTGATCAATAAGAAACTTACTGAGCCTTTCATACCAGGCTCTAGGAGCTTGTTTTAAACCATATAAAGCCTTTTTGAGTTTAAAAACATGGTCAGGTTTAGTAACATCCTCAAAACCTGGAGGTTGTTCTACATATACTTCTTCCATGATGTAACCATTTAGAAAAGCACTCTTTATATCCATTTGATAGAGTTTGAATCCTTTGATGCATGCAAAGGCTAAGAGTACACGTATAGCTTCCAATCTAGCCACTGGAGCATACGTTTCCTCATAATCAATCTCTTCTTCCTGATTATAGCCTTTGGCCACCAATCTTGCCTTGTTTCTGACAATAATTGCAGATTCATCGAGTTTGTTTTTGAATACCCATTTAGTACCAATGATCGGATGATCTTTGGGTCGGGGCACCAAATCCCAAACTTGATTTCTCTCAAATTGATTTAGTTCTTCTTGCATTGCTATAACCCAATCATTGTCTGATAGGGCTTCATCAATATTAGAAGGTTCAATCTCAGAAATGAATGCAGAAAAACTTACTTCATTGAAAATTCTATTTCTAGTTTTGATCCCTTCATTCACATCTCCTATGACTTGATCTAAGGGATGACTTTTATTGTATTTCCAAGCTCTAGGTTGACCTAGGGATTTCTCTTCTTCCTTAGTTTCATCAACCTCTGGAATAAGAGATTTAGAAATAGATTGACCATTTTCTTGGTTTAAACCAACTTCCTGTTCTTCATCAATGGTTTTGTCAGAGGATTCAAATTCATCAAATACAATATGAATTGATTCTTCAATAACACATGTTCTTTTATTGTAAACTCTATATGCTTTACTTCAGTTAGAATATCCTAGGAAGATTCCTTCATCTGTTTTAGAATCAAATTTTCCTAAGTTATCTTTACCATTATTATGAATGAAACACTTACAACCGAAGATATGTAGATGAGCAATGTTTGGCTTTCTTCCTTTATACAGCTCGTATGGTGTCTTTCCAAGTTTTGTTCTGATATAGGCTCTATTTGAAATGTAGCATGCTGTACTCATAGCATCAGCCCAAAATACTTGAGACACGTTCTTTTCATTCAACATTGCTCTAGCCATTTTAGTGAGCACTCTATTCTTGCGTTCCACGACTCCATTTTGTTGAGGCGTCCTTGGAGCAGAGAAATTGTGATCAATGCCATTAGTATCACAATATTTTTCAAAAGCTTGATTTTCAAATTCTCCACCATGATTGGTCCTAATACCTGCAATGGACATACCTTTCTCATTTTGCACCTTTTTGGCAAAAACAATAAATTCTTCAAATGTCTCATCCTTTGATGATAGAAAAATAACCCATGTAAATCTAGAGAAATAATCAACAATGACCAATGAATATAAGTTGCCACCAAGGCTCTTTACTCTTGCTGGACCCACTAAATCCATATGCAATAATTGTAATGGTCTATTTGTTGAAATCTCATTTTTCAATTTGAAAGATGATTTAGTTTGTTTCCCCTTTTGACATGCATCACAAATCAAGTCATTTTTGAAATTTACTTTGGGTAATCCAAACACTAAATCCTTTTTGAGTAGTTTGCCTAGTTGATGCATATTGACATGAGCTAATCTCTTATGCCATAACCAACTTTCATCGGCATTACTCAGAAAACAATTTTCAGATTCATTTCTACTAATATCTAAAGTATAACAGTTACCTTCCCTTTTAGCTCTGAGTTTTGCCTTGATATTTTTCTTATCGAGTTGTAAGTCTTCCTTGTTGACAATCAGACATTCCTCTGAATCAAATATTATCCAGTTGTCTTTATCTACACTTTGACTTACACTCAGCAAATTATGACACAAGCCTTCAACATAATATACATCTTTGACTTGTATTCCTTTGTCATTTTTGATTTCACCAATTCCTGCATTCTTTCCGGATTGATTTCCTCCAAATTTTACCTTGCCACCTTCCTTAGGTTGCAATGTGGTAAAACTTTCGAAATCCCAGGTCATATGTCTAGAGCATCCACTATCTATGTACCACTTGCTATTTTTGGATGCTTTGAAACATACCTACAATTAAATGAATAGGTCTTAAGTACCCACATCTTTTTGGGTCCTGTTGGGTTAGTACAAATAATTTTCTGAATATATGAACCTTTAGGTACCCATTTGTAGGTTCCTATATTTCCTTTCTTCTTATGAATGCATGAAGAGGTATAATGACCTTTTCTATTACAGTAGTTACAGAATGCAAAAGGATTTGATATATGCACAGAATGCTGGAAATAATTTAAATATAGCTTACCTCCTGCTTTCTTTTTACCTTTCCTTTTATCTGATTTTGGATCATATCCAATACCAGATCGATCATTTACACATCGTTGTTCTTTTAAAATTACACTTAACATCTCACTTCCTTTGGTAAACTTTTCAAGAGTTTTTATGAGATCAATGTTTTTCTTTTTCAACGAGGAACAATTTTCACAATTCTTTTCTAAACTTTCTTTAAGTTCAATTTCAAGAGCTTTGTTTTTCTTTTTGAAAACAATCAATTCTTTAACTACTTTGATGAATTCAGAATGTAAAGCATTATATTCAGAGAGTAATTCATCATAGGTAGGTTCAGAATCATTTACCTCTTCTTCTATCTCTTCTTGAGTAACAAGACATATATTGGCTACTTCTTCTTCTTCATCACTTTCTTCGTCAGAGGAACTATCTCCCCATATAGCAGATATAAAGGCCTTCTTTTTGTTAAAGAATTTGCCTTTTCTCTTTTCTTTGCTCTTTTTATTGAGTTCTGGACATTCTGATTTGATATGTCCTGGTTTTCCACATTCGTAGCAAATGATATGGTCTTTGCTGCTAGTTCCTCCTTTTTGAAAGTGTTTGAAGCCTTGACCTTTCTTGTAGAACTTTCTGAATCGTTTTATGATTAAGCCCATTTCATCATCATCAAACTCCTCATCTTCATCTTGATTTTCTTCTTTCGTTTTTAGTGCTAGACCTTTCTTTCTTTTGTCACCGATGTCGTCTAGTTCCCATTTGAACTTTAATTTGCTTTCATATTCAGAAAGGCTTCCAAATAGAGAAGCAACTGATCTCATTGATTCTCCTTTTGCCTCTTCTATCGCAGTGACTTTGGCCTCCCACTCTTTAGAAAGAATATTCTAAATCTTTCGTACTTGGGTATTTTGATCATAGACTTTACCAAGTGCTGCAAGTTGATTAACAAGATGAGTATACCTAAGTTCGAATTCAGAAATTGACTCACCTGATTTCATTCGAAGTAGATCGAATTCAGTGATCAAGGTGTTGATTCGATTCTCCTTTATTCCTGAAGTTCCTTCATGAGCTATTTCCAGAGCTTCCCATATTTCCTTTGCTGTTGGAAGTGTGCAAATTCTGAAGTATTCATTTTGACTCAAAGAACTTTGTAACATCAGAATTGCCTTGCTATTGAGAGTGATAAGTTTCTTGTCATTTTCATCATATTCCGCTGGCGTCTTTGGAATTTTCTGAGAATCTACAGTCTTTGTAGGTTGATAGTTTCCACTCTCAATTACATCCCATAGCCCATATTCAGTAGCCATCACGAACACTCTGAATTTTGCTTTCCAGAAAGAAAAGTGTTCTCCATTGAAACCGGGAGGTCTAGTGATGGATGCTCCGTCGGGAAGAATTCCTTCACCCATGCTTGCCATTGGATCCTTCTTAGGTTGTTATACCTTAACAAGAAGACCTACGCTCTGATACCAAATGTTAGAGCAAGCGTTTCACCCAAGAGGGGGGTGAATTGGGTGATCTTAAAAATTTCGTTGCAAATATAAAATTTGACGTTGAAATTAAAACATGAAAGAGTAAGGAGAAATATCACCGAAGTGTACACCGGGAATTATACTGGTTCGGCCACAACCACTTTGACCTACGTCCAGTCCTCAGAGCTTCTCTGAGAGTTACACTATAACTTCCAAGATTTAGTGGGTTCTTGGCACCTCAGTACAAGCAAGTTCCTACACCTGGACACTCGCTCCCCCTTACAAGTTGTAATTCAATCCCAACTCAAGGTTCCACAACCTTAAGTTACCTCAATAACAAATATTGAGTTTGAATGAAATATCTCTCTTACAGAGTAAATAAGAATCACTGAGGCATAGAATAACAAGTATAATGGAAAACAGAGTAATGAACTTGATGATACGTTCGTAAGTGTGTTCTTGTGTATTTCTCTGTTCAGATGTTCCCATATATATATAAACGTTGGTAACGATTGCTGGAACATATTTCTTCATGTCCGTTGGAGCGTGCGCAGCCATTATTGACTTTTCCAGTTTTTGAAAAACATACGTTATGGTAGGTGACGGTCGATGACATTTGAGCATTGCTTTTGACTTTCCTTATTTGCTAAGATCTCTTCATTATTTACCTGTTGAAATGCTAAGTACACTAATATAATGAAAAGTTAATCAAATAGGAAACAGAATAATGACCGTTGGAATGATTTCAAACTTTCTGGGTTTGCTTACTCGAGTAGCTACTCGAGTATCACATGAAGTTTACTCGAGTACTTACTCGAGTATCATCGGGAATTCTTAAATTAACTTCAAGTCAATGAGAAAATACAAGAATACTCGGGTAGTGCATGGAATAACGAATTTTCAAACCTTTGGAAATGTCCATTTACTCGGGTACCAACTCGAGTAAGGTACTCATAACTTTATGAGTTACTGGGGTACCAACTCGAGCAAATCTTCAAATAAGTTTTGATTACTCGATGCCCTACTCCAGTAATGTTGGCAGGATTTCAAGGTCGAGAGCACTTACCTTGTTACTCGGGTATGGACTCGAGTAATGCACTAATTTTTGCATAGGTTACTCGGGTACCACCTCGAGTAATTGTACTTCTTGTGCATGACTTACCCTGGTAATGACTTGAGGTTTACCTTGAACAGATTTCTGCATACTCGGGTACTTACTCGAGGAATCCACTTAAAATACAACATTAGATACTTGTATAATAGAGTAAGGACTTGAGGAACATGAAATAAAAAAAATCAAGTTAATCGGGTACTAACCTCAAGTTTCCACTTACTTTAGTATGTTACTCGAGTAGCTCCTCGAGTAACATTGGCAGTAGTACAAAGTGCCGAGAGTTACATATTTTCAGAAACAGAGTTACTCGAGTAGCTCCTCGAGTAACATTGGCAACCTGAAGGCAACTGGAAGTTTTTCACAGGGTTACTCGAGTAGCTCCTCGAGTAACATTAGCAGTAGTACAAAATGCCGAGAGGTCCACATTTTCAGAAACACAGTTACTCGAGTAGCTCCTCGAGTAATGGTGGAAGGTTACTGGAAGTTTTCTCTTGGTTACTTCAAGTTTTGTCTCTTTACTCGAGTAGCTCCTTGAGTAATGCCTTAGTAAACTTGCTTCTAATCAAGTTCTTCTGCATTTTCTCTTGGTCTTTCTTTATTAGTCCAATGCTTACTTCAAGTGATGCTTGTTCCTGTCATTGCTTTGATCAAACTTGTTTATCAATCATTTCCTTTTCAAACCATCCTTTTGTTATCATCAAAACATGGGATCTAACAAGACTCAGAGTGGATACATCATCCAAATGCCAACATCTTGACATCAATACTCATTGCACATACTCTCTGTTTCTCTAGCTTCTTTATGATTTACCTTTGAGAGAGATATTATTTGTATTGTACTTCAGTGTTTATCTTATTCACTTCTAAGAGAGAAGATTGATTGTAATCTTTCATCATCAAAGTTGTATCCTTACGGTGTGTAAGGGGGAGCAACTTGGTTGTAACCTTACGGTGTGTAAGGGGGAGTAATCTCAGTGCGAGAATTGTAAAGGCTTCACAAGTGCCCGGATCAAACTTGTGAGATTGTAGTGGTTCTCAAGTACCCGGTAAAACTTGAGGAAGATAGTGGATTGAAAATCTCAGGAGGAGCCTGGGGACTGGACGTAGGTCATCGTGGATTGGGCCGAACCAGGATAAATCACAGTTTGCATATTCTCTTCCCTAAGCTCTTATACTTTTAGCATATATCATTTAAATATCTAACTGTGATTTATGATTCATCACTTTCATATTTATTGCTTCCTCTAAGATGCGAAAAGATTTTAAAAGTTCTTAAGTTTTTATCTTACACCCAATTCACCCCCCTCTTGGGTGTCAGCCGGTTCTAACATAGTCCATGTATATATAATAATTAATATAAAAGTATGTATTTAGTTAATGAGGTGAAAATGGGAAAAACAATTTGACCTTTTAGACAAAAGTGTTGCATATATTAAAGACCAGTTTATGAGAAAGGTGGTTGCTTATAAAAAGTATAGGACAGAGTAATTAATTAAATATTAAAACAAAAGAAAATTTTAGTATTTGTAAAGCAACAAAGGGTTCGTTTGGTATGATGGAATTGGGAGGTGTGGAAATGGAATAAGGTCTCAGTTACATGAGAAAATTTGTGTCAAACCCCTTAACATTTCGATATACACAGAGTGATAAAGACATAGTTCCATAGGCATACAAAAATAGCACAAATATACTAATAAGAAGTACCTGTTTACATACAAAAGTCTCCCTGCAAGGTTTGATAATATATACAATTTGTCCAAAATTATCAAAATAAATTAATTATAATCAATAGCTCCGTTCTCTTGACCCGCACACCTCAGTTGCCAGTATTTACCTTTTTGCCCTTGAAGCAGCTAACTTCTGCTGGAAAATTTATTTATTTGGAAAAAAGTGAGATTCAAACGAGTCTCAGTAGTAACATACAATCGATCATATGAAATGTGAAAATTAAATATGTCATGCTCCATGTTATGCAACAAATTAATAACAATATTATGGCATGTATACATGAATTAAGGGCTCAATCACCCACTATCCGTAAAACCTCAATTGGGTTCTTGCTCAATAACCAGGTAAGTGTGGCTCCACATACAAATTGCCCTCCTCAGTAAAACCATGTTCATTAATTATATCACAGAAGATGACATACACAAACATATAAAAACAATTACATAGTTTATGAAAAATAGAGTTACTACCTTGTGCCCCTTTTCGCAATGGAAAACAATTTCTAATTTGATTCGGCTCGGTCGTAATAGATTGGTCCTAAAAATTCAAGTTTATAAGAATTAGGTTAATACCCATTTATGTACTACTTTAGACTCTTCCAAAGTGTTTTTGTTGGTTATATTAGTCTAACACTGCAAAATTACCAAAATACCCCTAGAAACCCGGTCTAAGCCCCTTTGTACTTGGTCTAACTGTACTTTTCCAAAAATTTTAACATGGGCTATTCTTACACAGTTTTGCGTGTAGAATTCATTTGTGATCTCGGTTTTTGTAAAATTACTACCAAATGACAGTTTTTTTAGAAACTGACAGATTTTCAGTCAACTTTGAAATTTCATAAATAATTCTAGAAAATTCTAAATTAACTGATTCCAAAGCCTAAATAAAGCTCTTCTTGGTTCCTCCGTTGACACAGATCACCCTTGCTCTTCTTAGCTCTCTCTTATGTTCTCTCTTTCTCTATTCTCTATTTTGTCTAAAGCTCTCTCTCTCTCTCTCTCTTCTAATTGCTGTCGTAAATGAAGAGTTGAAGGTGTTGGGTATTTGTTTAAATAAAGTGTTGATGATATGTAGGGTTATATGGTTGAAAGTGTAATGACCCAAAATGTGTATAAGGGCTCATGACTCTAAAAGTGGACGTAATAAACGTTAGACAAACACTTTCAAAGAATAAAGTGCAAATTGTGATCCGAGTTAGCAGCAGTGTAGCGCCCGAAACTTGGAAAACATGGAGCCACCACCAAAATTTTGAAAAGGATAATTTTGGAAACCTTTTTTGAAAATAAAACTGGTCTACAAAAAACCATTTAGGGTTCGGGAGTCGATTGTGTATGGGGAAGGTGTTAGGCACCCCACAAGACCCATTCATAATAATGGATACCCTAAGTTAATTATTTAAAACGGATATGGCCTCTAATTTTATTATAATTACCCAAATAAAAAAGAATATTTACAAAAATAAATGAAATGAAAACTAAAGAAAAAAGGAACATCTATTTACAAAAAAAATAAGGAAAAATATATTTATTTACGAAGTTGGACTTGACTTAGGATGAAAACCTAGGGCCTATGTACCCTTTAGAGGGATCAAAACCCATATAGTTCGGGGGTAGAAATGCATGTCACTTTGTTGGTGTTTTTTAGAAAAAATGTTTATTTAATTTATTTGAGAAAAATATTTTTGTTTGGTTTGTATTTTTTTATTTATGAAAGCAATTTCTTTATTTTTTCCTGAAAGAGAGTTTTTTCGTTTTATTTTCATTTATAAAAATGTGTTAAAATATTTTTTTCTTTTTTTGAAAGAGGACCTAAGAAAGGGATAAAGAAAAAAGAAGAAAAAGTAGCACAAGTTAAACAAAAAGGAAGTAAAAAATGAGGAGATTTATGCGTACCTTTTATCCTTTGAACCCCGCTACAACAAGAGATAGGATGATAGAACCACATAATAAATAAGAGGCAAGTAGAATCATATTATCTATATTTATTAAGCATGACACCTAGTATCATAAGAAGACAAGACAACACATACCAACAATGATGTATGAGATAATTCAATCGGACAATAAAAGGCAAATCCACAAGACCACAACGAGGTAAGCAACGTCCAGCAACGTCATAGTGCAAAGTAAAGTAATGCAATGTATATTGGATAAAGTTATAGTGCATGAATGATGAGATAAGCATGAGTCACGACGAGGTAAGCATGAAGATGGGGTAATGAAAGCATGAAGATATAATCACAGTGAATCAAGTTGGGCGTTGAAAGCAATAAGATCCCATGTATTGTTAGAAATAAAAGAAAGGGATGAAAACTCAGCCACAAACCTTATCTCCTTGTTCTCCCAAAATTCTTTTGTCTTGCTTCAATCCTTGCTCCCCTATTTATGGTCTCAAGGTAGGGTTTCCTTCATAAATACTCCTTCTTTTTTTGAATTTTCATTTTTGATTTTTTTTTATGTTAAGAACTACCTAACTTGACTCAATCACTATCAATGGAGATTTTTTTTATTTTCATTTTTTATTTTTTTTCTTTCAATGATGATTGCCAATTTGGACACCAATCATCATCAATTATTTTTTTAATTTTTGAGTAGGGCCCGAACAAAATAGGATGTTTACAGTTGCCTCTCTTTACTTGTTTCATAGCTGAGAAAACTGAGATTCTCGTCTATAAAGCAAGTAAAGATAAGAACACGTATTTTGTCTGGCTAAAGAACAAGGTGCCTCCTTGGAACCAAAGAGGGTTTGGACAAAATACAGTGCCCATACACCTCTTTACTTGGTTCATAGGGGAGAAGAACGCAGGTGGAGATAGATGATTACCTGGAGTGGAAGTGAAGTGCCTAGTTGCATAGGACTTTCACTACAAAAAAAAGTGATTTAGTAGCGGTTAAAAATGGTTATTAGTAGCGGTTTTAACCGCTACAAACGACATTAGTAACGGTTTATAAAACGGCTACTAAATTGTACGTTGCAAGCGGTTTTGTAGCGGTTATTTGATAATATCATTTATTGGAAGAGGTAAAAATCTTTTACCCTCTAAATCTAAAAAGTGAAAACCCTTTATAACCAAAACGTAAGTATTCAAAGTAATCATAGGGCAAAAAGGGGGGAAAAATATCATAGGAAACTGACTATAACTTTTCATTTTAATGTATCATTTTTTTTTAATATTTTTTTGGACCTGACTATGTGCATGTTTGGGAACACTTATTTTTTAAATATAAGTGCTTATTACGCAAGCCGAGATAAAACTCCTCTCACATATTTACCTCATATACCGTGAATAATGATTTATAAACACTTATCACCTAAAAATAAACTATTCCAAAAGAACACTATAACTTTTTCTGTTTTTAACCTTGCCCGAAAACCCTGGAGAAAAGTGGAGTGGATAGAAAACTGATAATAAATAACATGTGGAGCTCACAAATATTCAGGTTTGTGTAATGTGGACACAAAATAAATCCTCAAGGAAAATTGGCTTTAATCACATGGCCTATGAGCCTTTTCTTTTTCCGTGCTTATATAAGTCAAAATTTTCAGTGAAAATTTGAAAAAGAGTATCCAATTAGATATTTTTTGAAAATTTGGAAAAAGAGTCCCCAATTAGATATTTTTTTATTAAAAAAGACCTACTAAATTTTTTATTCAAAAAAATATAAAATACTACCAAAAATCTTAAATATAAGATCTAATTGATTTATTTTTTGGAGAGATTAAAAAAAACTTAGAATTAATTTTTGTTTAAAACATATGTCCAAGACAGACATCAAAATGGTGTGTAGATTAACATATTTTAAGTGACTAAAAAAGAGCTTTTTAAGCTGTTAATTGTAGCGATTTGCCAAACATGCACTAATATTTAAATAAATCATCAAACCGCCGTACCTAACGTCCTCTTACAGGGAAAATCCTAATACAAAATTGATCATAGAAAAATAATTGTTAGCCCAAATAGCGATCATGCAAAATGATTGATCGTTCAAACTGTGATTGTAACAAAGTGATAATATATATTAAAATGCTCAAACCAAACAGTACGCATATTGCCTCGTCAAGTTTTGTAGCCAATGTTTAAAAGTCGGCTTGATATCAAACCGAAGAGGCCAGCGGGTTATAGATAATTTAGTATTCGTTCTTTCTATGTTTAAAAGTGGATCGAGGACTGATGGAAAATAGCAGGGGAACCCACAAATGTTCAGCCTTGTGGAATGTGGACACGAGAAAAAGTTAGGGGCCACTCAAACTCCAAACCTTACCTTGGAAAAGTGACTTTAATGCAAGGCCTATCTGCTTTTTTTATTTTTCGATGCTTATATATGTCAAACTTTTTAGGACAAATTTGGAACAGTTCCCAATTTAAAATTTTATTATTAAAAAAGATCTGATAAATTTTTATTTACAAGCATGAAGTACTAATATTCTGAGTTAGTTTCTCACCAATAAAAATTTACAGTGAGACTTTTCCCCAATTTTTTTAGAATCATAGTATTGTACAATTAATAAATATAAATATTCTTTACTTGAGGCTTGCTTTTCCCAAAAATTCTCAGCTTTGTGGATACGAAGGAAAAGGTGAGGGGTTCAGAAGACTTGCTCGGATATTGGGTGGTCACTGGAGCCAAACTCCGTATATACGGAGGCTAAATCTCCATCAAGGCTAGATATTCTTTGTTAGGTATGATATCACATGATTTTGTACCTACATCAGCAGACACACGTCTTTGTACATTTGGATGCTATTTCCTGTCCTAATTATAAGATAAAGTTGATTTTTTTAGAAAAATTAAGGAAGCCAATTAAATTACTTTAGAGTGTTAATTTTTTTTAATTTTTTCTTCAAACTAATTAATTTGACTAATAAACTAATATATAATCTAAGGATACTAAAGATATAAACACTCTAAAGTAATTTAATTGGCTTACTTAATTTCTCTAAAAAAATCAACTTTATCTTATAATTAGGATCGAAAGGAGTACTTGTAAATCTGACTTATACCTTCTTTTATATCATTAATATATTCAAGTTTGGTCCTTCATTCAATTTCAGGATATTATTTCTTCGCTTTTAATGAATATCTGCATGAAAAGGAATTTTAAACTCTGATCTTATGTTTTCACAGATGACGTGTAAGAAATGATCTTGAAACAACTATTATTATGAAAATAATCGTTTTAATCATCATGCCTCACCTTGTCCTTGAATTAGAATAATCTTTTTCATATGCATATTTATGGTTGAAGATTTTACAAAAGCTGAATATAAATGTTGCTTGAAGAGGTGTTTAATGCAAACAAAACTCATGGAATTGGGAAACTCAAAATCGCTATGAAAAATTATAAGAAAAATATGAAGGTAATCTTAGACTAATAAATACTGACTTAATTTTCATTCGAAAAGTAGATATTAATCATTGGGCTTGCTTAATATCAATAAAAGATACTTCAAAGTTGAAAGCTAGGATTCATAATAATACTCACTCCGATCCTATTTTATTTATAAAAGTTCAATAACTGAATTATATGGTTTAAGAAAGTAGTTAAAGTTAGTTAAAAATAATAAATATGTTTGAAATAAACTTTATTTTTTAAGATGCCCTTATTTATGAGTGGTAAGTAAGAGAGATAAATAAAGTCAATATGAGTATAATTAACCTTTTAATTAATGCAATACATATAATTAATAACGAGTACAAATAAAAAAAAAACTTATTAAATATTCATACAAGAGTTGTCAAACTCTTATAAAAAAAGATCAATCATATTCAAATTTTGGATTCTTATAAAAAAAGCAGTAAGAAGTACAATCTTAGAAAATATAGCAGCACGCACTCATAACATTTAGTCATTTACTCACTCATTTATTTCCAGAAACTTTATCTTCAATATAGACACTCTGTTTTGGCCAAAAAAAAAAAAAAAGACACTGTTTTAGAGTCATGGATCGCTGCCAGCAATTTTTAGCAGGAAATTAATTAGTGAGGGCTCATGATAAAAGAGGATTGCAGCAGAACAATACGAGTAATTAACTCTTTTATCTTTCTTTCTTTATATTTGCAGAAACATTAGCATTTGCATGGACGTGAGAATAACTTTGATTGTGATTACTTGGCAGAAGCAATTACCTTTCACAAAATTTTGAAAGAAGATGCAAAATAACTCCAACAAATATCTCACACATGCACCTTTGCAATTTTGAGGAGGTCATTATTTTCATAAAAGAGGATGTGCTAGAGACAGAAATGCGTGGATGTTGAAGTGATCTAAGCCTTCTAGCTCTTGTAGGACATGTTCAGTTATCACTGAAGCTCTGCACCTCCTCGCACTAAAAGCTTGAAGAGATAACAAACTGGATATAACATTCGCTGGGAACCTAACAGAGTCAATTCCATCCAAAAACAAAAACCTCAGCTTCTTCAAATTCTTCAACTCCTCTGCCATTCTTGTTACTTTAGTATCAGATAGGTTCACGTGTTCTAGGTTTACAAAGTCTCCTATTGCTGAAGGCAGATTTGTTATTCCATCATTACATGACAAGTCTAATACTCTAATACTTTTTGGAAGCACAAATACCTCAGTTGGAAAGACTTGTATCTTAGTATTCCTAATAAGCAGAGTGACAAGATTAGGACAATGAGGTTTTTGTGAGAAGTTTGTATTCATTTTATCCCCGCCCCACAGTGATAGCATTTCTACCTCTTTCCACTTAGCTTGATTGTATACTTCAAGGCCACTTGTCCTAAAACAATCTCTTACGAAAAATCTTGTCTTTTCCCCATGACCACAAGCTACCCAGGGCGCCATATCTCTGATCACATCATGCATCTTAATTGTGTTTTCTTCCTCACCATTTTCTAGTAAGCAAGCATACTTTAAACTTGAAATTATATCTTCTCCTTACTAACGTGCCTCATATATGTTAAATTCAGACAAAAAACCTTCTGCAATCTAGAGGAAAATCAGCTCTTGTTTTTCAATGTTATAGTCCCTAGGGCATAGAGCACAATACAAAAAACAAGATTTGTAGGTATCATTTGCGAATCTATCACAACTAAATTCAAACAAATAATAGACATCCTTTTCATTGAAAACTTGCAAAAAGTCCCCAAGTATTTTTTTTTTTTACTAAAAAGAACCTAATAAATTTTTATTCAAAAAAAGTATGAAGTACTGATACTATGAGTTATATTCTCATCAATAAAAATTTACTGCGAGAGTTTTTCCCAAATTTCCTAGCTTTTTAGAACCATATATAGTATGGTACAATTAATATATATAGATATATATATATATCTTATGATTAACTTAGAATTAATTTTTGTTTAAGACATATGTCTAAGACATCAAGGTGTTGGGATTAGCTTGTTTTAAGTGATTAAAAAAAGAGCTTTTTAAGTTATTAATGATGGGGATTTGCAACACAAGCACGATGTAATCCCCTTTGCGTAATTATATTTGAAATATGGAATTAAAATGAAATAGAGACCAATAATAATCAAAACTCATTTACATTCCCTACCTTGCAGTGGGGTTTTCACAAATACCTTTTTGAAATCCAACTAACCTAGTCTCACATTCACCTTTCAAATACAAATACTTTGTGAAGATAAATCACATTCATAATATATCAGAATGCGCAATAATAATCCCAGAAATCCCAGGTTCATATCTTCACTAAAGGTTCATAGGGCACATACGCCCTTCATAATTTCTCAAATAAGGATTACATAATACTTATTCCCAATACACATTCCAATCTATCATCCCAACATAAACGTCCAAACATATACAATTATACCAACATGTAACGATAACCAACTACCAAAGCACTTGCCCATAAGGAGACCTAGCCGCCCTTGGTTGCTTGCTTCATCTCGATCCACTTGCCCTGTCTAACTGTTGGTAGGGAAGGGTGAGATTCTGGGGAATCTCAGTAGGAAAACAATACCAATATGTATGCAAGATAAGTGTTTAATGCATGACATGCTTGCAATACATAATTCATGATCACACATTGACATATCTGCATGCTCAATGTTCAAACAATATACTCATGGCATAGCATAATTTGTAACAGAACTTCAATCACTCATGTATGTTTCACATAATCAAGCAAAGTAATAACATGCATCAATACACCAACACAATTATCAAATACATGCAGGAGAGGTAAGTTCCCTATACTTGTTCTTTCCATGTGTGCTCCAGCACTGGCTACTCACGATCAGGAAGAATATCGAACCCTATAAACCAAATCAAGGACATCGGGTTATTCTCCATTCCAAGTTCTCACTTTCATAACACTTAATGTTGGTTATCATTACTGTTACTTAAGCCCTCACAAATGGCTCTAACACAAGTCCAAAAAGAGTTGGAAGAACTATCCCAAAGATCCCCTTTTTGGAAGCATAGAAACTGATTTTTCACTGTTGCACTCGAGTGAAGATGGCCTCACTCGAGTGATAATGTACGGACACTCGAGTGAAGAAGACCTCACTTGAGTGATGGCCTAATATTCGCTCAGGTTCTAGGAAGTGAAGCTGTAACCCCCTTCACGATTAAGGCCAATAATTACATTCATAACACGTAATTAATGTCGAATTAGAGACCATATTTCAAATTGGGACTTATTTAGGTAATCTTTTGCCTAAAATCGGATTTTCAAAAAATTTTCAAAATTTATTCACAATGGTCTCCTATTCATAATACAAAACCAATATGTCCTGTACAGGTGAATTCTATTTACAAATATCAGAGTGCAAAGCAAATTCCTGACTCACTCGGGTTCCATTCATTTAATAAGGGTTTATACAAAGGCATAAAGCCCATAATTCATACCCTTTACTTGAGGATTACACAAAACTACATCACAGATTCCAAAATATACATATACTTCTCACAAAATATCCAATAATATACAATGATAACCAATAACCAAAAAGGAACTCCCAACACGGAGCTCTACCCGCTCTTCGTCACCTATTTGCCTTTCGATCCTTCAGCCCTGTCTAAAATGTTTAATTTTTGGGAGAGTGAGATTCTAAAGAATCCCCGTAGTGTCAAATCAATCATATAATGTACAATAATAAGGCATGAAATCAAATCATTATCCATACAAGCAACTACAACGGCAATGGTTAGTATGACACATGTCATCCCTGACGATTGCTCACGCTGAATTGCTCACGATGTATTGCATCACAACAATCCACACAATATAATTCACCACAGCTGGGATCCATATAAAGCATTTCATAACGCAAGCCATATAGGCAAGATACACATAGCCCACGGCTGGTTTCACAAACACCGCCCCACGGGTCGGATTGACAAAGATCCATATCGATTACGACGGCAGTTGAACGGCCGACCTAGAGAAGACCAACGTCAATCCCTATACGGCTCACGTTGAAGTGCTCACGCCGTAATGTACTATGGCACACATTTCACAAATTCAATGATAAGTTATGCATACCAAAACATCATACACAATATGAGAGAAGAGTCACTACCTTGATCCTTCCGGGCGTGTCCTAGCGCCGGTCTCTCCCGAGTAGGGCAAATGTCAAATCCTATATTCACAATTAGGGACAAAGAGTTATACTCTATTCCAAGACTTAATTCACTTCATAATACTTAATTGGTTATCATTATTGCTCTTTTAGAGTCATTAAATACCCCTAACAAAACTCCTAAAGGGTAGGAAGAACTATCCCAAAGATCCCCCTTCTGGAAGCACAAAAACTGATTTTCATTGCTGCACCTCGAGTGAAAATGGTCTCACTCGAGCATTGGTACGAACACTCGAGCACAAAAGCCTTCACTCGAGCATTGGTACAGACATCACCTCAAGTGCTAGGAAGTGAGGACAGAAAGGTCTTGCCCGAGAGCACAAAAATTTTCAAAGAAGAGGATCATTCGAGCACAAAAGGCCTCACTCGACCATTGTACGGACAACACCTCAAGTGCTAGGAAGTGAGGACAGAAAGTGCTTGCCCGAGAGCACAAGAACTTCCACAGAAAAGGATCACTCGAGCACAAAAGCCCTCACTCGAGTGATGTTCTTCCCTCACTCAAGCACACTCACTCTCACTCGAGCATGATTATCAGAAACCAGAAAATGCAGAAGGTATGATAACACTTCCAGAATTTTTACCAAGTGATCCAAATAAACCCAAATACCAAACCAAAGCTACTCTCACACAAAAACACCCAAGGAATTCAATGGAATCATTAAAATGACCAAAATCCAACTCCATTATCATGCTTTGGGTTGAATCAACACAAATCATCAATTTTTCCAAAATCACTAAACTTAACATTTCAACCTCTAATCAATCTATCTATCCTAAACTCATTCCAAAATACCATTCTCATGCCAAAAACATATCAAATGAACAGTGGCATTCATTTTCGGATTCAAGCCAAAATTTCCAGAATTTATAAACTACTTCGAATGGCATGAAACTTAGATAGATAGATTAGTTTCACTTACCTCTTTCACTTCTCCAAAGACACTCTTTGATTCTCCAATAATCAGATTTTCGTGATTCTTGAAATCACCACCAATGGGCACACTATACACACCAAAATGAAGCTCATCACTCAAGGATCAACATTTATGAATGGTGTTTGAGCAATGGAGGCCATTTACTTATCTCAAAATTCAGCTTTTCCTTCTTCCTTTCTTGCTTGATTCAGCGAAATGGAGAGAGAGAGAAGAGAGAGAAAATGATGAGATGAAATGATTGAGATGAGCAAGCCTCCCCTTCCCTCCCATACACACTTCCACCGAATAGGAGAGAGAGGAGAGAGGAGAGAGGAAAAAGTGAACTTTTGTCCTCTTGTGACTTCATCCAACAACTCCCACAATACCACTTGTCAGCATCTCATTCATTCCCATAATGAGCTCACACAAGCTTAATACACTGGATTCCGACCCATGTGCAATGAATCTCAACCCTTGATCTTAAATACCACACACATATACACCAAATTCATATTACATTAATTCCAAAAGTGCTTAATTACACACTTACAATTAACCTCAAAGTCATTAGCCCTTAATCCCGAATTGGGATATTACAGAAGCACATAAAGTGAGAACCCGAGAGTATAAGAACCTTCAAGGAAAAGGAACACTCGAGTGAGAGCCCTTGCACTTAAGTGATGGCTTAACACTCGCAAGTGCTAAGGATCACTCTTGAGTCTTGACCATGAGTGACAACCCGAGACTAGAGTTCATGGTATCAAATACGCCTGCACTCAAGTGAGAGGAGGCTCACTCGAGTGAGAACTCACAATACTTGCAAGTGAGACAACACTCTTGCCTCTACATACGGAAGTGTAACATGAAACTGGAAGGAGAAAGGGAAAATACACTATCGCACTCGAGTGAACCCATCCTCACTCGAGTGATGTTCATCCCGCACTCAAGTGAACCCCAGGTCACTAGAGTGATGCTATCAGAAACCAGAAAATGTAGAAAACTGACAGCACTTCCCAAACTTTCTCTAAGTGATTCCAATGGACCCAAAACCTCAACCAAAGCTATTCTCACATAAAACATCCAAGGAAACCAATGGAACCATCAAAACTACCAAATTTCTATACCATTATCATGCTTTGGTTTTGGGCAACATAAACATCAAAATTCCAAATTTACCAAACTTAATCATTCAATCCCAACTCCCTTTCTAGCTATCCAAATACATTCCAAATATACCAATTCCATGCTATACTCCCAATGACACTCATTTTCGAATTTAAGGCTATAATTACCAAAAATTCCAAACTTCATCAAATGGCATGAAACATAGGTAGAAAGATTTGATTCACCTACCTCTTCAACTTTTCCAAAGACACTTCTTCATTCTCCAACCTCTAGATTTTCTTGATGTCACAAATCAACACCAATGGCCAATCTATAACCACCAAAATGAAGCTCTCAACTCAAGGAACAACTTTATAGAAGAGAGTTTGAGTAATGGAAGTCATCTTCTTACCTTATATTCCAGCTTTTCCTTTCTCTTTCTTTGGCAACAATGGTCGACAGAAATGAATAAGAGAAGAGAGAGAATGAGAGAGAGGAGTGTGGAGGAAGGTGAAAGAAATGATGACAATACTCCCTCCATGCTTCTTCAGTGAGAAATGAGGGAAGAGAGGAGAGAGAAAATAATAATATACTCATTTTGACTTTCTCACACTCTCTTGCTTCATCTCCACATGCCACTTGTCCCATTTCCATTGGTTTTCAATAAATTAAGTAACTAATTAGTTACTCTAACCCCTCCATTAACCATTTAGTCACACTTCTCATTTCCTATTTGTTAGTAATTAATTTCTCCAATAATCACTAACTTATGACCATTCTTTCAATTTCCCACTAAGTATGGCATATTAATTAAAAGTGCCAGATAAGTCATAATCAAATTCTTTTCCTTCTTCCGGGCGCCATTTACCCTTATATTTAGCCCAATAATTATTTTGCCACATAATTATGCTAAAATACAGGGTATTGGGCATTCCCAATACTTAATCCTGATCTCAAATCCACATAATCATTCACAATAATTGCAATTAGCCTTTAATCAAAATTTGGGGCGTTACACACGAAGTCTTACTTAGTCTTTGAATGATTGTTCCATTTAGTTGAGAAAATGAGAATTAATGTTTGTTTTATTCAAATATTAATTTTTTTACAATCAAATTAGTTATACATATTTTTGTACATTTATATTCAATTTTATTATTTTTATTGTGAAATTGAAATTATCTCAATTGATTCAATGATGAATCTGATTTTCAAAAAGATGTTATTCCTTGAAGTTAAGTTACATCAAAAATTATATTTTTACGTCATTTTACCAGAAAAGGATACACACACGCGTGTGTGTGTATGATCAACTAAGTATGCATATAGTGTTTGATAATCTTATAAATTATATTCCTAAAATATATCTATTGATTCACATAAAATTCATCTATGGTAAACACAAAATAAATGTAACGTTACGTTTCTTATAATTTTAAGTTTTCGTGCTTTTTATTGTCCTGTGAATCTTATGATAGCGTGAGACATGTTTGCACAGAGCCAGTGTTGCAGAATCTTATTGTAATTTTTATTTGTCAAAAAATATATTTAATTAAAACTAACTCAATGAGAGATACAAGTCCAAAATAAAAAGTTTGCAAAAATGAGGTTCAAATACATAACAATGCAAAGAAGCCTTAAAAATAATCTGACCCTAAAATAGGTGAGAGGAAGCTGCCGCTACAGCCAAGAACTCTACGACCTTCATAATCCCTACACTGGACTTTGTGGGTAGAAAAAAATCGTCACAAGCAACAAAACTATTGTAAGAAATGGTTGTTCGACAAACCATTGCAAAGAAGTTACCGCTTTTATCAGTAATAAAGTAACCATATTGGTTGTTGAAGAAATTCTGTGAGATCTAATGAAAGGAAAAACACTCAGAAATACTAATAAAAAAGATGAAGACAGAGAAGTTGTCAACTGCACAACGAACCGCATGGTCTCAACCATGATATGCACTTTGGAATCGTTATTGCCAACCATCAATTATAGTCTTTTGAAATATGGAGCTACCAATATGTAAGATTATAGTTGCGAATTCCCAACCCCAAAACCCCGAAATGTAACCACCAGGTGAGATTTACTGCGACTGAAACTCCCAACTCAATTTATTGCCACAAAGAAAATCAACACTATCATAAGAAACCTAAAGAAACATGAAAATAAACGGATATCAATATGAAATATGCACGCCTCCACGTGGCTGAAACCAAGGAGGGAGACTTCATAAAAAAAGCTCGCCTAAGGACGAGAGAAGATCTCCCACCACCTAAGAAGTCGAGAAGAGGGGGAGAGAAAATAGTAAAACAAGAATATTATTGTAATAAGAAATGCCAACATTAGATGATTAGTTGTGGCCAGGGTACAAATTGACTTAAAGAGAAGGTCAAGACAACTTTATTTTATTTTAAACTTCATAAAAAGTAATTCCGTACAATGTTGGATTGATTGTTATTGCATATTTACAATTTACAATTTGTATTTATTTTAAATTATTTAGATAATGATAAAAAAGAACTAACTATAATTACAGGGAATAAAAAAGAAATGAAGTTATATATAGTTAAAAGGCCACCATTATTAAAAAGAATAAAACCTATAATTACAGTGTACATGAAACCCTGCTGCCCTTGCTGGGTAAGTGTATTTGTTTTTCTTGTTTTTATTTGATTTCTATTTCTACTATAGTTGATTTGTTATTAGTGTTACTTTTATTGTTGTAGTGGTAGTATTACTTTGTAACCAATCCTGTGCCCAAAGTAATACTACTACAACAACAATAAAAGTAACACTAATAACAAATCAACTATAGTGGAAATAGAAATCAAATAAAAACAACGACGCAGCGGACTTCTCAGCTAAACGGGCCCAATCGCTTGCTCCTGGATTGGTACCTTTCTCTGGAAGTTTTCAAGAGTTAAATCTTTTCGTCCAGAATGATATTGATGCTGTAAGGCACGTTCGTAGGCACTAGTCATCGGTTATAGTGGCGTCCTTTATCAAAAAAAAAGAAGTAGTATTACTTTGTTTGAATAACAGACCACAACAACTTAGAAATAAAAATATTGTTAATTTTATATTTCTGATGTTACAGTAGAATC
Organism: Inga leiocalycina; assembly: GCA_963242795.1. Taxonomy (NCBI): domain Eukaryota; kingdom Viridiplantae; phylum Streptophyta; class Magnoliopsida; order Fabales; family Fabaceae; genus Inga; species Inga leiocalycina. The sequence continues at coordinate 37,104,081 of OY725321.1, read as the reverse complement.
ATCTTTTCTCATTGTAATCATGCAAATGCAGTTTGCTCCCTTAACAAAATTCTTGTCAATAGGCCTGTAACCTGATGGGGTTTATTTTTAGACTAAAATTAATTTTGTTTAGAGAGCCTAAGAAAATTAGACAAATTATTTTAAAATATTTTTAAATTAATTTTTAATATATATATATATAATATTATAATTAAATATTTTATTCAGTTTTTTTTAAAATTTTTTTTAAAAATTTAAATGAGTTTTATGTTAAAGATGGGAAAGAGTATCAATATATAATAAAAATGTGTTCCCTTACGCAGAGAGGCTAAACAACTGTTCATAAGCCAAATTCGGCACAGCTCCTCGGCTTAAGCCATAAGCATTGGGCTTCGTGCTGCGCCAAAATGAATAGAGGGAAAATAGTTGTCGCAAAAGTTTAGTTTGAATTTCGTTCTCAGTTTCCCCTCCTCTATATAATGCGTATCCCCAGATTCACAAGCATGACCAAGCATATAGTGAGAATAGCACCGACTGTGTTCACTCAACCACAATGAGACTCACCCGAATCGTCACTGGCTACCCACAGCCTGCACGACCATTGGTCAGAAGCCCAATGTTTACATTCTGAGAGGTGTGCAAATTTTTCTTCATTCAGTTGTTGCTACTCCCAATGCAGATCGTCGTTCCAACGATTTCTCAAGCGATGAGGAGCACATTGAAGATGGGAGGTGGTCCCTCCCAAGGTTAGCCCTCCTTTGTTTTCCGCCTATCAATAGATGTATCTTTAAGTAGTAGTGCACAAATCTGCTTCATGCATCTGACTGTTTTGCTACATTTCTGTTAGCAGCTTAGAGGTGTTTGAGAAAAAGAGAGGAAGTGGGTAGAGCGTTTTCAACTCCAAATTTGACGTGCAGTATGTAAACTGTCAGACTAACATTTATGATATGAAATGGAGTTCAAAAAGGGCCCATGAAACCTCAATGTGGGAAGAGATCTACATGAGCCTATAAAACATCGATGTGGGCGGAGAAGTAAAGGGGCCTGTCAAACGTCGATGTGGGAAGAGAACTGAAGGAGCCTCGCAAATGGAAGAGAGAGTTGCATTCTCCTTTTCTGCTATCTATTACCTACCTTCAATGCTCATCCACTTAATGTACAATCTACATTATCTATATCTGGACCAAATTATTCCATCTCTTCATTTGCGATTCGCATAAACCCTCCATATTTAGACAAGTCAAAGTTACAATTAATAAAAGAGGATCAGAGGGAGAAGCTCAAGTGTCAGTCCAACAATAATTTTTCACACCTGGGCTAATGCAAAGGAGAAAGGTCACCTTTGACCATGTGAAATAGAGAGGGAGAGGAACAAAGAAAAACAAAATTATATGAAACTCACATGCAAGCTACTGGAATTTAAGCTCAAACCAAATTTGCCAATGATGTTTTATGTAAAGTTACACATGTTGGGAAAAAACCAATTCTAAAAAGTATGAAGCTACGCCTCTATCTAGTATGAAGCTGCTGCGTCTGGTAGTGGGGGAGGGAGATAAAGGTGGATGATGAAGCCTCTACCTTGGAAGAGTGTATGATGGTGGAGGAAGGTGATGGATGAAGCCTTTGGTCTATGGTTCACGGCACTCACCTCTGTTTTCCGTCTCAAATTCGCCGAAACTATTCTAAAAATCAGACCTAATAATCTGTCAAAACACAACATTTTTTACCAGGGATACAATTTTTAAAATTTTGTGGTACTGATCTGTAATTTTTATAATTTTCTCCCAAACTTCCATTTTCAAATTTCATCCAATTTCTTGAAGCACCTATAATCAATAACAATTAATCCAACATCAAATCATCTAAAAGAAATCAATACTCCGTGTGCAAAATTCTTTCCTATATGTCCTTGATGTTGGTAAAATTCTTTTCTATCTATATGCAAAAATCTTCCCTACATATGCAAAAATCTTTCCCACGTGTGCGAAAATCTTTCTTCCATGTGTAAATATCTTCTCAGATCCCATTTGACAATTAAGTTGCCAATAAAATTTTTTTTAGCAATTCTCATTTTTTAATTCTAATTTAATATATTTACTCTTAATTCCAATTAATAATAATGACATTTTAAGCTCAATAACTATGACACAATTCTCAAATAACATATGAAAATATATAACTAAATAGAGATTTGTAATCATTACGCAAATATTAGATATCTTTAGACAATAAAGTTTGCAATGAGATTACTTTCATTTTAAATTATGACAAAAATCCGGACGAATGTTAGCACGTATAATTTCATATATTGGAAAAATTCGGGGTATTACAAAATAAATGTTTTATACTATGTTCGTTGGATCACAAAAATGGAAATGAGCTGTGCTTTTAGCTGCTCCTTCTAAACGTGGATTATATCTCTTATATGTATGTGTTTGGAACAGCGATAGGAAAAATGGAGTTTATCAATTTATTTTTTGGTAATTTTATTTTTGGTAAAAGCCCAATTGTGTAATGTGATGTATGTTTAGAACAGCGATTGTATAAATGACTTTTACAAAAGTAAAACTTATTTGAATTGACTTAAGTACAAGTGACTTTTATGATAATAGTAAGAGAGAATGGATGGAAAAATATTTTAAAGGGTTGAAAGCATCAAAAAATAGTTTAAAATAATTTTTGGAACTGAAAAAATATATTAATAATAAAATTGCAATCAGTCTGATAACACACTGAATACAGTTGAAAAAATATTTTAAGGGTTAAAAGCAATAAAAAATAGTTGAAATTAATTTTTGTATCCGAAAAAGTACATTAAGGGTAAAATTGCAATCAGTCTGATAGCACAATGGACACAACTGAAAAAATATTTTAATCATTCCCACCCTCCCCAAAAGTTAAATCAATAAAAGCTCCAATGTTAAGCTTATGACATAAGCTATTTTAATCATCATAAGCTCAATTGACAATTGGGAACACGAAACACTCTTTTTTTTCCCAATTACCAATTGGGATTTGGGTACCAATTGAACTTTTGGGGTCCAAACGCTCCCCCAAACACACCCTTATATAGCGTCCTATTTTTCTCACTTTGCCCTGTTTTACTTTTTACTTGATGGTGTACCAATGAAAAATACAGACATTACAGTCATTTATGAGTCCAAACTAACACCATCATATCACACCAAATGCGACACAGAATATTGAAACTATTGTGGCCTCAGTTTTAATTCATCAGAGCAATGTCTTATCTATGCATCAATCAACTACATTTCAGTTGCCTTACCATCTACTATCAGATTTGGTAACCTTCCCTGCAATAGTTGATTTGCCAAACTTCTTTAAATTGTTTTCCTTTTAATATGTTGCTTGCGAATTTTGTTCCCTTCATGAGACTTTATTTCAAATCCATGGCCTCTTTTACTGAGTGCATTTTTCAGGGAAAATAAATTATTGTTGGTCATTAAAATTTCACACGTTAACAGACAAAGTGCAATTATGCTACGCTTAACTGGTCACTTTCATACTGTAAGAACTACATTGTATGAGGCCCATTTAGGTCCCTTCCCTAAATTGCCCAAAACAGGGGCCCCCTTACAGCCGAAGAAAAAACTACAGTCACCGGATTCTCCCTAACGCGCGATAACTCACTCATAATCCCACTTTAACCACAACCCCGACAACGCTGACCTAAACTCCCCCCTCGATCAACCTTTCTGCAATCATTTGTCACTCCACTACATATCCTAATTCTTGTCCTAATTCGGAAGCTGCTGGTAGGACTTAATTCAATGAGTTCTCTGCAATTCCGTCACTCGTCCGCTGAAGTTCATTTTCATTCTCCTGTGACCTCATTACCACCACTTCCACCTTACTTTATGGGTGCCTTTTATGTGCCATTGCTATTTGTTTACGCCTGTGAATATGTAGCATTTTCCATGACATTACTTCATATCTGAAATTGTGCTTTACCTTTATATTAGAAGTGAGATAACAAATCATTGCGATAAATAGAATAACAATTGAGTAATAAATCTTCCCGTTCATCCCTGTTTTTGTAGTTAGAAGTTCAATTTGAATTTATATGTCTGTTTCCTTAATAGTTTCGCAACATCATTATAGGATCATGACTATTAGTTATCTTAAGTTATAGCTTGAAATTTGCTAAATAGGTTATGATTTACATCATTTTGCATAATCAGTAACATCAATTAAAATTCTTTGTACAAAAAACCAAAAAAAAAAGTATTACCATTTACCTTTACAAAAATTTAAAACATGCATATGAATGACAACATTATCCCGTCATTTACTTTATCAATATTTCACCATATAACATGCTAAATGGACAATTGCTTCCTTTCACATCTTTTTACTTCCAACTTATAATACCAGTAAAATAAGGTACTAATGCCATTTGTTCACCCACACAAAAAACTGGACCTATCATGAAAGCTTTTTATACGATGAACTCGTAGACCCTTTTCTGATACATTTCTATTTCATTTTTTTAGTACCATCTTAACATAAACAGACTTGAGAACAATTCAAATTCACCGCGATTGTATCATCCTCTCTTTTCTTCCAATGTAGTTTATCATTTCACAAAAAAAAAAAGCCTTTGCAATTTAATGTTCCCTTTTATATGTTGGCCCTGCTTACAAAGTAACAAAAAAAGTTTGGGGTCTAACTTTTTTATACGACTGGCATTTTGACTTTATAATTTGGTTTTTAACAAAAAAAGTAATGTTGTTGAACACGAAAAATATAACAATTAACATTTTACGCTTTTTGGTGTACCACTATTTGTCCTGATGACACTATTGCATCAACATTAACATACTCAGAATTCCCAAACCATTACGTATACAATAGAGCTAAACGACAATGGAAGAAACGAGAAAAAGGTTTTGATGTGGGAAGAATGACTCATGTTTTTGCATCAGCTAGAGAATTATACTACTTGTGAATCATACTAATACCAACAAAAGGATTCAATGGTTTTCCAGATGGTTACTAGATGTTAGGGATGGAAAGTTAGGAGATTCTTCAGACGGTGTTGTGAATATCGAAATACCACATGAAGTGATAATTCAAAGCTACAATGATCCAATCAATGCCATTGTTAATGCAACATATCAAGACCTTCTTTACAATCTCTCCTGCAATGAGTACTTCAACAACAAAACAATCCTAGCTCCAACGATTGAAATTGTTGCAAAGATCAATGATCACATGTGTTCACTACTGCCAGGTGCACAACATGTGTTCTTAAGTTGTGACACCGTTTGTAGGTCAACTGATGACCCTAACTCTTTTGACAACTTATACACCACAGAATTCCTAAACACAATCTCATCTTCTGATTTGCCACCACATAAACTTATATTAAAATTCGGGGCACCCATTATGCTATTGAGAAACATTGATCAATCATTAGGACTTTGTAATGGAACCCGTCTTCGTGTGACAATGTTAGGGCAGAAGGTTATTGAGGCAGTAACGCTTAATGGTTCCAATCCTAATCAGAAGGTCCTTATACATTGAATGGATCTAAATCCTTCAGAATCTCGATAGCCATTCTGAATGCAACGGTAGCAATTCCTAATTACACTTTCATTTGCCATGACTATCAATAAAAGTCAAGGCCAATCGTTGTCTCATGTTGGCCTTTATTTGTCCAAACCAGTTTTCACCTATGGACAATTATATGTAGCATTATCCAGAGTCAAATGCATTGATGGTTTGAAGATTATTCTAGGAGATAATGATTCCAGTACAACTAACACTACGAAGAATGTTGTGTTCCCGGAAGTTTTTCGAAACATTGGTTCGTAGTTATCATTTTTTTGTAGTGACAAATGAGAACAATGTTGTTGACATTCTTGTATGAAGCAAAAACACTTATAAATGACAACATGCTTCACTGTTAGAACTGTTGTCATCTTTGATGTACTTTAATTTTGGGCGAGTCCTGTAGGAATAAGCAATATCATTCAAAATTATGTAATTGGTTTTTCTCATTCACCTAATAAATTGGCCTACCTTAAAACATACATAATGGACAAAACGTTCAACATTTTGTTAAATCTCTCTATGCAGCGCACGGGCAGCTCCTGCTCGTTAAAAATATACCGATGGGATAGTACCCAGTCATGGAAGTCGGCGGGGAAGAGAAGCTGCAATTTCCGTCCCGCATAAATCGAGTTTCACGGTGGGGCCAGCGATAACCTCAGAAAATTTGGTCGAGCAAGTCAATAACTGGTTGTTATTGACTTCTCGCATTGATCGTCGTCAATGAATTAGGGAAAGTTGAATAATGAGCTTAAGGAATGGAGGCCTGGATCCACAATCGGCAGCTGAGAAAGCGGTCGCCCCGATTGGATTGGGATACGATGTTTGCAGGGACGTTCGATTATCAGGAAGCAAGGCCAGAGTCGTTGAACTTCCCAATAACCGGAGCGAGATGGTCGTCTTCCCCGACGGCGTTATTGTTCCTGACGTTTCTGCGTCCATCAAGTGCCACCCTGGCGAAAGCTTCAGAGATTTCTCTGAAGTTCATTCCTTTCATCAGGTAATTTACCCAGCGGTGTTATTGTTCTCTTGTGTTATATACATGTAATTCTGATGATTTATCCCTCTAATATATTGTGAAGTTTTTCTATTGCACACTTGTAAATGGTTTCTTCTACACATGCAAGTATGTAAATATCAACTTCAAATGTTATCTTAATCTTAATCAGCCTAAACGTTTAGTAGACATAATAGAATGGAATAAAAATGAAAACAAGGGGTAACTTTGGAGGCAGAAAATGATACTTGTAACTGTGAAATAAAGTAGTAAAGAAGATTGAGTAATGATGGATAACTTCATTATAGATTGTATCTCTCTCTCTCTCTCTCTCTCTCTCTTCAGTGGAAAGGAAATGGTTTTCCACCATTTAGATTAAATCGCCGTTTGGGCCAAATCGGGGTAGATACTAGGGGGCTCATTTCCTTTTGGTCGATGGTATTAAGTTCTTACATAGATAATTCATAATTTATTTATTTATTTTGGAAAAAAGATAATTCATAATAGGACCGAGGATTGTGATAAAAGTGTAACTCTGGGAACGCTACTTATTGAGAGTTATAGGTTAACCTATTTCTGTGAATGTGTCTTAAATGATCCCAAAATAGAATTAATTGCACATCCACATATATCAATTGGGATTTTTGAACTATTGCAAACATCCCTACCCCAATGATCAAATAAAACATGACATGCTCTACTGTTTTCTGGGCACAAACTGTGTGTGTACTTTGTGGTTTGACATTTATTTTCTAGCATATGAAGAAAGGGTATAGTCGTAGTGCATATGATAAAGAGTGAAGATCAATTTTGGAAATTAATGCGGTACGGACGATACTCCAGTAACAGTGAGTTAGAGTTTCGACAATTTATGTATTCTCAATATAAAGCATCAGTGTTTTGATATTATTTTTTATTAAAAAAGCTTAAATACTTGGTGAACAAATCTTAGTCCAGCTGTGACACGTGACTATGATGTTGCTTAGTTCTACTCTTCTAAGGAGAAATTAGAAGAGTGTTTTGGGTATAAATGGCATAAGGTTTTTTTAAATATTTAATTTGGGATATGATTGTAATTTAACTTCTTTAGATAGCATATTTGTAGGTTTTCTGAACTTAATTTTACAATTTTGTTTTTAGAAAAAACTAAAGGGTAGTAATTTACACATGCTTTAAACTTCTGACTGGATTGGGGTTGAATGCTACCAAGTAATAGCTGAAGTTTTTGATAGAACGAAAGTAAGTCTCTTACATGTGTTTTTGTTTTGTTTTGTTTTGTTTCTGTTAAAAACCATGTGCCACCATCACCTCTGATTTTCTTGTAGCATCCATATATGATTTCGTTAATGAAAATTGTTTAACTTTCTAATTTAAACTTGCATGAAATCATGTTTGCACAATTGTAATTTGAGAGATTAAATGATCAACTAATACTCACACCCACGTATCTTTGTATCTAAATTTGGTGCAATTTGAGTCATGAAAATTATTCCAAAATTTGCCCTGTTGCACATGTCAGAACACTTTAATTTAGCACTCTCTTTGTCTGGGAAGGTTCCGTCTGGCTTATTCAATGCCGTGTTTGACATGAGGAACAGTTGGAAGAAAGATGCATCTTCCACTAAAAGGCTTGCACTTGACAGTCGGTTCATAACTTTGTATTGTGTTGAGTTGGATAGAGCCCACATAACCCTCTGAGCTTGTAAAAAATCAAGCGCCTACTTCATGGAATCCTGCTCCCCTTGCCGAGTAAGTGTATTTGTTTTTCTTGTTGTCGTATCCTTATTCATTTATTTGATTTTTATTACTACCATAGATGATTTGTTATTATTGTTACATTTATTGTTGTTTTTGTTGTAGTAAAACTTTGTTTGAATAATAGATCACAACAACTTGGAAATAAAAATATTGTTAAATTTCATATTTCTGATGTGACCATAGAATTATCTTTTCTCTGTGTAATCATAGAAATGCAGTTTGATCCAATAACTAAATCCTTGTTAATAGTCCTGCGACCTGATGGGGCTTACTTTCAAAGTCTGATTGTAAAAAGTGATACTTTTCTCAACCTTATATTAAATTGAAGATTTGAAGTCAATAAACTGTAAGCTCTTGCTAGCAGGAATGGCATTATAAATATAGATATTTAAGTAGAATATGATAGCCGTCTATATGAATGAATTTTGAACCTTCTTTTTCATATGTCTCATCCATAAAAACTTTTCAAGTTTCCTTTTACGAATGGTGCACTGAATAAGACAAAATTATTCAGGTTCATTGAGAAATATGGCACCCATATTGTTGTTGGGGTGAAAATGGGAGGTAAGGACGTGGTTCATATGAAGCAGTTCAAAAGTTTGCATCTTCAACCCACTGAAGTGCAGAGATTGCTTGAGAAAGAAGCTGACAAGAGGTTTCCTGAGGATGAAGATGGATTTTCCAGTTCTGATGAAGCTGAAATATTAGCAACATTGAAGGTTCAGAAGATTAAATGCATCACCATCATTTTTAAATTTCTAAAAAGGATTGTGTACTGTGGGAAAGAGGCCATACACGACCCTATCTTCTTTTCCGCCACTAGAAAATTGACACACCAACATTAGAAGAAGCTGTGCGGTTCCAATTTAAATCTTTTAGTCTGTCTTGAAAAAATTGATTGTGATCTCTGCCAATGATAACTGCTTCTCCCATTCCTCCACACCATTAGCAGGCCTTCATTTTAGCATGCTAGCTGTTTTAGGATTGAAAACTTAGATCCTGTGCAAGATGACAAATATATTTATTTTAGCTGGCAGTTTCCTTTCCATGTAAGTGACACAGATTGCAGATGTAGCATATGTACTTTTGAAGTCTATTCCTATCTAGTAGCCACCATATTGATACTTTGGGTGCATATCTTCCCTTTCATCCAAAAATAAGAAGTGTATTCATATGCTCATTCCCATTCTGTTATGAACCTCTCCTGAACAAGATGATAACATGACTACAACCAATATAAACAACAAAGAGAGAAGGAATAACCAAATTAGCTTGCAATGGAAATGATGACCCTTTCACCCAGATGCATAAAACTACAGTCAAGAGAATGATTACAAAGTGGCAAGAAGCAGAACAAAGACACCTCATAGTGACACATAAAATGTAATATATTTGCCAAACTTTTGAGAGGTTGGCCCTCTCCTCCCAAAGGCCACCACACTTTCAAGTTCTACTCTGCCTCTCCTGCTGAACCATAGGGAAGATTTATAGACCCCAAAAGGTGACTCTCACATACCCCTTCTCATAGACTTTGACTATTGCAGCCCTATAGCCACCCTGCTTTTCTAGTTCTTTCTCCAAAATAGCAAGTCAAAGTTCTGACCAACAAAAAGTGCCTTTCCCTTATCATGTATTTTTGTAGGTCTCCAAAAGGGGTCTTAACACATTCCCATTTCTTTTTATTGTTCTCATTTCTTCAAAAATCCTTCCAACATACCAGATGGGGCTATATTACCGAAATCATTCATTGATATGCCCTGGTCTTGATATATTAAAAGATTTCGTTCATTGTCACAACTATGTCATCTACAATGGCAATAAAGGTTGTAGGCTGACCTTGACATTGACGCCATTTTAAGAGCAAAAGTGTCTTCATTACTTTGATGACATCTGCTGGTCACTACAGCCATATTAAATCAATCATTTTGTAGTATTGCCGATATTTCCATGTAAACTTATTCAAACTATAATAGAGCAATTTTTATATCTAGTTGTTGATCCTACCCAAAATCGGTGAAGATAAAACATGATAGAGTTAATATTATTGTTGGTCCTTACATTTTGATCAAATTTCAGTCTTGATCCTTGTAGTTTTAAATTGTTGGTTTTAGTCCCTATGATTTCATAAGGACTTGGTTTGAGTTTATTCATAAGGACCAAAGCCAAAACTCATTGGTCATTGAACTCAAACAAAAAACTTACGAAACTTTAGGGATAAAAACCAATAATTTGAAACCGTGGGGACTAACACCAAACTTCCATCAAACTATACAGACTAACAAAGGTATTAACCAAACTTAAAAGAACGCATATTAGTGCAGAACTGTTGAATTTTTGTCCTACTTTTTTTGTTCAAAAATGAATTTCAAAGCCCTAAGTTAGGCATTTCTAGCAACTTGAAAATTTAAAAGCAAAAAAAGTGGTGTGATGAAAGCTAGGAAAGAGATCATGTAGGTTTTCTTATTACTGTTAGACATTGCTAGATCGTATTTGTAATTATTGTAATTTTTTATTGTTTAGCCAAAAAAAAGTCATTTTAATTGTTCATTGGCCCTAAGATTAAGATAGAATCTCAAGATATCGATCCCTTAAGTTTTTTAACGTGCTTTGTATGCATTTGTCAACTTACGTCGGATAGTTTTCTTTGCTTGAACATAAATAGGATGTCCTCTGATTTTACACTCATCAGTAATCATTAGAAATTGTAATTCCAATTCATTTGTCACCTACATTCATGGCTCAAATTTGTTTACCTCATAGAGCTTGCGCTTCAGGCATGTTGTTTGTTTATAACTGTATTGCCAAAATTAAGTCCTAAATGCTAATAGTCTACCTAGAGATTTATCTGAGTTTCCTCTCTCCTAACTCTTTTATTGCTTCTGTTCATGATTCAAACCCTGTATAAATTTTTGTTGTTGTCTATCATCTGTAGTGTGAGTTTAACATTCTGAATTTAATGAAACAATTTCTTCCTTTTTTTGCGTGAAGTTTTGCCTTTTTTTCCGTTTTGCTTTTTCTGATAGTAACACTATGAATTTAATCTTAATTACCAGGAAGCCATTGTGGTGAATAGGAAGGAGAAATATGTTGATATTTTCTTTTTAAAATGATTTATTGATAATAAGACTACGTTAGTTTGCTATACTTATATGTGTTCAGAAAGACCTTGACACAATTTTATATAACATGTTGGTATGTGAGGATGTTATAGTTTGTGTAAAGTATATACATATTTCTTTAAAACTTTAATGAAACAGAACAGGGAGAATGAAAACAGAGGAGAGCAGCGAACGTTGACATTAAAGCATATGACAGAAATGATGCAAGGCATGACGATTATGCAGAGGGAGTAGGTGGGAGGAGAGTTGGTGAAGATGCCATTGTTGACTATTACAGTATTTTAATGCATGAATTAGTATTATAAATAAATAGGTTCTAAACTTCATTGTAAAATCATCAAGATTTGGAATAAACACATTTGAGTTTGGTTTCTATACCATTTTGGTACCAGAGCTGAGTTCCATAGTGCTAGAGAGCGAAAGAGTGAGGAGTGGGTGAGAAACAAAAAACGTGAGAAAAAGGGGGTGTCAGTTTTTCACTCTCGGAGTGTTTTTTGAAGAAACCGACCTTGCCATCGTGTTCAGAAGGCTGAAAAACCTAGGAATAGCCTCGATTACCGCCGTAAAACACCTCCATGCACCTCCACGGACGTCGCCGGAATTTCAGACGGTCGCCGGAGTTCAGAGGTTGAAGATGATGACGTCATCATCCACGTTATCCTGATCTGCTGCGTCAGCGCTAGGTCAGCCACTCGTTGACTGCCACGTGTCATAACCGCCACGTCATCAGTCCCAGTGAACCCAACTTTCAGAAATTGCAATTTGACCCCTAAATTTGGTAAAAATTACAATTTCTGCCCAAAACTTTCTGAAACTACATTTTTGCACACATTTCTGCCAAAATTACATTTTGGACCCCAAAAATTTTTGAAATTACATTTTGGCCCCATATTTCTGCCAAAATTACATTTTGGACCCCAAAACTTTCTGAAATTATATTTTGGCCCCAACTTTCTGCCAAAATTACATTTCGGACCCGAAAATTTTCTGAAATTACATTTTGACCCCAGATTTTTGCCAAAATTACGTTTCCATCCCTGAAAGTTAAGAAATTACCTTTCTACCCCAATTGTCCATAAAATTTCCAATTTTACCCTTACTTGCCATAAAAGAAAACCAATCCCATCCTTGTACCTTTCCACCCTATACCTAACCTCAAGAATAATTCCAAAAGGCCTCCAAGATGCAGAAACACACGCGAGATTGAGATGGACGAGATGAGACGTCGAATACAAGAACTGGAAACCACTGTACAAACGCAGCAAGCCATGCTAGAATCTCGCAGTGAATATCCAGAGGATGATTCAGATAACAATAGTTCATCGTCCACTGACTACCGCCATCGTCCTCAACAACAGTCATTCCACCTTAATGACATTAAGGTAGATATACCAAAATTTGAGGGAAGGCTTCAACCAGATGAATTTGTCGATTGGCTTCAAACTGTCGAACGAGTTTTTGAATATAAAGAAATTCCCGATGAGCAGAAAGTCAAAATTGTTGACATCAAATTAAAGAAACATGCCTCTATATGGTGGGAAAATTTCAAGAAAAGGCGTGAAAGAGAAGGAAAAAGCAAGATCCGGAAGTGGAACAAAATGCGACGTGAGCTCTCACGTAAGTTTGTTCCAGATAATTATTATCAAGATAATTTCCTTCAATTACATAATCTCCGCCAAAAGGCTATGACTATGGAAGAATATACGAGGGAATTTGAAAAACTCATGATGAAGTGTGATATCCAAGAGAAGGAGGAGCAAACAATAGCCCGTTATATCGGAGGATTAAATATCAACATTGCTCATCCGGTACAGCTCCAACAATACTGGACTATGGACGACGTCATTCGTCTAGCCATCCATATTGAGAAACAGTTGCCCAAAAGGTTTCCGTTTCAACCATCTTCCTCCACCGAAATTCCTTTTGATGAACATGAAGCACACATGCATCAACCTACACAAATGCATCAGCATAACTCTTCAAGCAAGCCTACACAATTATATCAGTCTAACTCTTCAAGCAAGCCTCCACTAAAGGCTATCAAAGAATTTAGCTCCAAAGCACCTAAGTGCTTCAAATGCCAAGGGTTCGGTCATATCGCTTCAGAATGTCCTACCCGCAGAGTTGTTACTATTATTGAAGGGGAAACTTCTGCAGTTTTTGAAGAAGAAGAGGAGCTCATACCCGACAAAGAACCTGTCTTTGATGAAGAGCCAATTTTTGATGAAGAAGTCATTCCTCCTGATCAAGGTGAAACACTTGTGATTAGACGAAGCTTGCATACAGCCACAGTGAAAGAAGAGCCTTGGCTACGTCACAACATTTTTCATACTCGTTGCACCGCTCAAGGTAAAGTTTGTGACGTCATTATTGACAACGGAAGCTGTGAAAATGTAGTCTCTAACTACATGGTAGAAAAGTTGCAACTACCAACTCACAACCATCCGTACCCATACAAGCTCCAATGGTTCAATAAAGGAAGCGCGGTCAAAGTGTCAAAACGATGCCTTGTTATTTTTTCTATTGGAAAAAGGTATCACGATGAAGTTTGGTGTGATGTTGTTCCGATGGACGCTTGTCATCTTCTTCTGGGAAGACCTTGGCAATATGATTGACGCACTCTATACGACGGGTATGCAAACACATATTCCTTCCAGAAGGATGATGTGAAGATTCAGCTTGAACCTTTGCCACCAGATAAACACGTCAAAATAAAAATAAGCCTAAGTCATTTTTACTGAAGCATAAAGTTTCAGATCAATTTCCATTCATTGATGATGATGTTGTTTTTGACTCGAGGACGAGTCCTGTCCAACCCCGAGAGAATGAAACAGAACAGGGAGAATGAAAACAAAGGAGAGCAGCCAACGTTGACATTAAAGCATATGACTGAAATGATGCAAGGCATGACGATTATACAGAGGGAGTAGGTGGGAGGAGAGTTGGTGAAGATGCCATTGTTGACTATTACAGTATTTTAATTCATGAATTAGTATTATAAATAGGTTCTAAACTTCATTGTAAAATCATCAAGATTTGGAATAAACACATTTGAGTTTGGTTTCTATACCATTTAATATTAAACATAACAGATAGGGAAAAAATTGATTTTGATTTAATTACTTCCATAATAATTTTAAAGAATATAGGAAATATTCTACTTGTCTAAAAATGTTTGTTGTAATCTTTCCAGGGTGATAGAGATGAGCCATGGAAGATTGATGTAGCTCTTGCTGCATCTGTTAGACCAACTGTAAAAAGTCACTCAACCAAGGAGGTTGGAATTAATTTCAACTGTCATTGCTTTTTCAATGCATTCTGCAACCAGCTTGCTGCTAACACCTTTGGTCTGTTATTTGAATATACTTCAAACAGGATCTCATAAGCATTTCTGTTTGAAGGGGAGGTATTGTTGGCATTCACCAGCACCATAAGGAGTGGCTTTCAACTATATCACAGTCGTCTGATGCCATATCAATGATGTTTGTGCCTATTGCTCCACTACTTAGTTCCAGCCCCGGCTATGGGTTCCTAAGCCATGTAATGAATCTGTATCTCAGATGTGAGTACAGATTTCCTGACGACCAATTTCAATCTCTATATTTTGTTTTCAATTTCAGTTGGCATTGTTATTGCTTAAGTTATTGGGGTTTATTTTCTATGCATTTTGGGAAGTCTGGTGTTCTGTGACTTGTCCTGCCTAACTAACAACTGTGACATGACTTATCTAACCTGTGTTGGAGCCAATGAAACTGAGACTTGCTTTAAGGTTGGCTTGGAAGGAGTAGTGGAAAGGTTTTGATTTTGACTAGTTTATGTTTATTCTAAGATGGAAAATGTGATTATTGTGAACATAGAGTAGACTTTTGGAATTATATTTGATTCCATATTTGATATGGAATCGTTTTTCAAGAATAGAATGCAACTGGGGGAGCATTATCCATTAACATCCTTGCGAGCATTTGTATAACGATTACTCATTTTCTATCCTTTAACATTCACTCCTCCGGACTTCATTCCTAGGAAGCACTAAAATCCACTTCTACTAATATATTTTATATTCCTTAACATGCACATTCAAGCGAATAGTCTCAAATAATTTCCTGCAATATTGTTTTGAAACATTCAGATCAAGCCATCGAGGACTGATTGGATTGAGTCGGATATTGTTTTAAATTGTACACTTCTTATTATTCTTATCATTAGCAGTTCTTATTGTACTTGTTGGGAATTGGGCTTAGTCCACCCTTGGTGGATTAGGCCCAAACCCATTAAGCTTTGAGTTTTGGGGCAAAATAAAATACCCAGATAAATGTGGGGTATTTATTTGTAATTTTCCCTAAAGGATTCAAAAATTAAAAACCACCAGAAAGCAGTTCCCCGTATAATTTGGAGGGAACAGTTATTAGAGAAAAACAAAAACGTGTTTGTGTGTGGATAAGTGTACAGAACTTACACCAGAAAAAACACACAGAGACAAAAAATATTCTCTGACAACTCTCCTCTCCACTCTCCTCTTCTTGTGCGATTGTTGTGTATTATAGTCGAAATCCTGGTGATTCGACTCGCGTGGGTACCGGAAGAACTCGAATCAACACTTCAGGTATGCACAAAATCCGACATTGGTATCAGAGCCTGGTTTTAAGTTTTTTTATGAGCCCTGAATGATGCTTCTGCTATGTGCGGAGTTCTTTAAACATTTACTGTGTCCAATTTTTTTTCGTTTTATGTTGAAGATACACATGTACGTACGGTAGTCTAATTTCATAATACGTGAGAGTATATGATTCTGTTTATGTATACATCCCTGGATGAGATTAGTTTTTCGGTTCATGTGCTAAAACGAAAATATAAGATTGGCTTTCGGTTCTCTGTTATGCGTTTTTTTTTTCGGTAGTTTACTGTACAATTCCCTTTTCGGTGCACTTCAGTTGTATGATAATGTTTTGGTTCTATGAGCATTAGGATATTGAAAAGCATCATAAAACCCTATAGAACCAGAGTACCGATAGGTTGTGCAAAATACAGAAAAAAGAACATAATGCGGAAAAGAGAATTGAATTGGGTCTCCATAAAACGAGGTTTTTAGGGTTTAAAAATAATCCCATTGCGTAGAGCTCAAAAAAACGATGAAGATGGACACCAAGAACGCGCAAAACGGATGCCGGACGGTGAAGTTACAGTGGAGAGGAGATACCGGGTCGACGGACCCGACCCACGGATAACATCGGGTCCGGGTCGACCCGGCTGGAGGTTGAAGACAACCTCCAGCGACACGAAACGGCGCCGTTTTGCGCCTTCAAAAAAAAAAATCCGGATCGGGTATGACCCAGCCCGATCCAGTCCAGTTATTTAAAAAAAAAAACAGATCGGGGCCCAACCCGATCTGGTGCAAAAATAAAAAAATAAAAAAAAAAGATTTTCTATTGGGCCATTCGTGGCCCAGAACCAAAATAAAAAAAAACTGGATCGGGTTGGTGGGTAAAGGCCCAACCCGACCCATCAACAAAAATAAAAATAAAAAATAAAAGGGACAGAAATGCCATATGGCGAGTGTGGCCACGTGGCAGACCCGATTGACACGTGGCGGACATAGACCGACTGGGGGCGGCGCGTAGAGTCCATCCAGACGGCGCGTGTGAAGATCGGAGCCAGCAGCGTGGCGCGTGTAGTTCACGCGCCTTCAGTGAGAGTGGGGTTTATCCATTTTTTCATTCTTTCCAGGATTTTTCCTTCTCAGGACACGTGTGGGCTCGTGGGAGCTCCGTTTGAGATGCGGTTTGTTCCTAAAAATCCCTAAATTCGAGATCTTCATGTTGATATGCCATTTGCCTATTTTTAAGGCAATTCAGGATCTGTTTGTGAGGTTTTAAGTGCTTATTTAAGTGTGTTTTATACATTTAAATCATGATAATGACTTACATTTGTTTATGTAGGTCAAAGATGAAGCAAGAGGCTTCTAACAGCACTGAACCACTTGAGTATGGGTAATTGAGCATTGAGTATGTGGATGATCAAGCTCATATGGATGATCCTGAAGAGGATCCTGAAGAGGAACCTGAAGAATATGAAGTTTTTGAGGAAGATCCTGAAGAATTTTTTGAGGAAGATGCTGAAGAAGGTTTTCTGGAGCCTGTACCAGTGGAGCCTCAAGTGGTCTACTCTGACTCTGGACCTAAGTCTGTGCCCTCCTGTCCTGATGAACCTCAAAATTTGGAAGAAGAGGTCGATCAACCATATTCTGCTGCTATGGCTGATAAAATAGCTGAACTTGACGCGGACAAAACAGCTAGAATAAATGATATAAAAATCATATACTCAATTATTGCAAATTATGTTGAAAGCATAAAAGACAAAAAGAGTGCAGAGTTCTATGTGAGCGTAATGATGAAGTATCGCGCAGCTATAAGGGTAAGGGGCACATTTCCAATGACTGTTGGTTGGGTTGATGCTGTGACGAAAACAACAAAATTCATGAAGAAAAAGAAAAGATTCTTTAGGAAACTAAGGAAAGCCATCATTGATTATTGTTGTTCTGATATTTAATGGTGTATTATGTTACTATTTCTATTTATGCTGTTTGTATTGAGAATATGACTCTAAATGTTATTGTTTGTATGTTTTATGTATGGACATGGTATTATTTACATGTAATGAATTATGTTTGTCATACAATGCTAATTTTTTAATTATGTATTATGATACCATGTATCCCTGATGAGTGGGAGCTATTAGAAGGTAAAACTTCTAAAAGCTGATGATTTATTTATAGTACTTATATAATTTTTTTTTGGAAAATAATAAGTTGCTAGTATTTATATGATGGGAGGTACAAACGTATTCTCCTGATTATGGATCTAGTAATGAACTTATTTTCTGGTCAAGAATGATATAATTACAGACGTTGTATACCGTGCTATGCTACATAATCGTTTTGGTTACGTTCTCTTAAAGAGAACAACGTTTCTAAATGTGAAAAACGTCACTTCAGAATTGACAAAAAAATGGCCACGAAAGGGATCATTGCTGAACTGAATAAGGGGGAGAAATTGAATGGCGACAACTGGGACATCTGGCATCGTAAGGTGCAGTACATTTTGGAGGAACAGGAGGCTGTTGAACCACTAACCACTATTTTAGTGGAACCTGAAGCTGGGACTACTATTCAGCACAGGAGAAACTTGGAAGTTTACCAAGCGTGGAAGAAGAAGAACAGCATTGCAAGAGTTACCTTATTGAGCACAATGGAGAATGACCTGATGTGCCAATATGAGAAATACCAAACTGCTCAGGCTATGTGGGCTGCACTCAAGGATAGGTTTGGTGGCACATCAACCACTAAGCTTAGAAGGTTGACAATCAAGTTTGATACCTACAAGCTTAGAGCAAATACTCCTATGAAGCAGCATCTGAGAGAGATGTCCAACATGATCAGAGAACTTCAGGAAGCTGGACACACCTTGACTGATGAACAGCAAGTTCAGGCTGTAATCAGGTCGCTGCCTTCTAGCTGGGAGCACATGAAAGTGAACTTAACTCATAATGACAACATCGTCACTTTTGATGATGTAGTCAAACATCTTGAGCTTGAGGATGAACGCCTTGCGGCGTATAAGGCTTCTGCTCAAGCCTACTACACTGAAAATGCTGGTCCTTCTAATGCAAAGCCCGATTCCAAAAAGGGCAAGAAATCACAAAAGAAAGAAGGATGGCTCTAATTTCAAAAAGGGCAGAAAGCAATTCAAGAAGAAAGGAAAGAAGGGCGGGAAGAAGAAAGTTGACCTGAATAAGGTCAAGTGTTACGCCTGCCAGAAAATGGGTCACTTCGAACGGGACTGTACCGAGCGAAACGACCGTGAAAAGGTACTAGTGGATTATGTGAATTCACACATTTCTTTTGTTTTAAGTACTTCTTTTCTAACAGAACCTGTTTGTTCTTCTTGGATTTTGGATTCAGGCTCAACAGACCATGTGACGAGGGATTGGGGATCCTTCGTGGAATACCGTCGGTTGCCGCATTTAAGCAAATGGCTTTACGTGAGCAACAATGCAAAGATTGAAGTCAAAGGAATTGGCACCTGCAAGTTAACTTTGCGTGGTGGGAAGACTTTGATCCTACATGATGTTCTTCATGCACCTGACATCCGACGGAATTTAGTTTCAGTACTTTGTTTATTGGATTATGGGTTTGATGTAAACTTTCATGGCAAAGTTGCAGACATTTTTAGCAACAAGACCTTTTATGGTTTAGCTTTCCTTTCTAGAAAGTTCTTTGTTATGGATATTGTTGGTAATTTTAATGTGCATGACTCTTTCGTTATTTCCTCTAATATTACTGTTGATATGAATATCTGGCACTCTAGACTAGGACACATTAATCAAAATAGAATGATTAAACTAGCTAGAGGAGGTTTGCTAGGTGAAAGAATATGGAAATGTCCTTATGTGAGAATTGTCTAGCTGGTAAGGCAACTAGGAAACCTTTCGGTAAGGGCGAGACACGGAGCCTGGTATTTCATTACCTTCATTGATGACTATTCGCGATATGGTCACGTCTATTTGATCTCATACAAGTCTGAAGCTCTTGAATGCTTTAGACGGTACATGTATGAAGTTGAGAATCAAATGGATTGTAAAATTAAAGTTTTGCGTACTGATCGGGGTCGTGAATACTTATCTGATCAGTTTAAGGAGCTCTGTGAAGAAAAAGGGATAATTAGGCAACTAACCATCCCTGGCACTCCACAACAAAACGGAGTTGCTGAAAGAAGAAATAGAACTCTTCTAGACATGGTTAGGTCAATGATGGCTCAAGCACATCTGCCAATTTCATATTGGGGTGATGCTTTACTAACGGCTGCCTTCATTCTTAACCGTGTGCCCTCAAAATCAGTCGCATCTACGCCCTATGAGTTATGGACAAAACGCAAGCCAGATTTAAACATCCTCAGACCTTGGGGGTCTGCTGCGTATATTCATAATGATTCCCATAAGTATGGGAAATTGGGTCCTAGAGGGAAAAAGTGTATCTTTATAAGATACTCTGAGCAATCAAAAGGATATGTTTTCATAGGTGAAAACGAAGATGGAACTGTGACTGAAATTGAATCAAGAGATACCGTATTTCTAGAAAATGAATTTCCTAGCAGGGGAGATATTGATCGTACAGTATCTCTTTATGAAACACAAGAACAAGGCAGTACAGAACAAAATCAGACCAATGATCCTCAATCATCTCAATACATTGACTTGAGTGGGAGCTCAGAAAGGCCTTTACAAAGGCCTAGACAAGAGAAGCAAAAGAGATAAGAAGTTCCCACAAGAAGGAGTGACAGGGGAAATGTACCTAGGAGACGCTTCTCCATAGAAGGAGAGGCACTTATAGTTACTCCAGACGGAGATGATGAGCCTCGTTCTGTGCAAGTAGCCTTATCAGGTCCTGCTAAGGATGAATGGAAGAATGCAATGGAGGAAGAAATTGATTCAATGAAAAAGAATCAAGTTTGGGAACTAGTTGATCTACCAAAAGGGCGAAAAGCCATTGGGAACAAATGGGTTCTCAAAATTAAAAGGAAAGTTGATGGATCAATTGACAAATACAAGGCTCGATTGGTTGCAAAGGGGTACACACAACAGGAAGGTATAGATTACGAGGATACTTTTTCACCTGTTGTACGTTTCAATTCTATAAGACTTATTCTGGCAATAGTAAATAGTTTTGATCTGGAACTGCATCAGATGGATGTAAAAACCGCATTTCTAAACGGTGATCTGGATGAAGAAATCTATATGGAACAACCATTAGGTTTCATTAAGAAAGGAATGGAGAGTAGAGTTTGTAAACTCAAGAGGTCCATTTATGGACTGAAACAATCATCCAGACAGTGGTATTTGAGATTTCATAGAGCAATAACCTCTTATGACTTTCAAATGATTGAAGAGGACCACTGCGTCTACATTAAGCGGTTTGAGGGTAATTTTGTAATATTATCCTTATATGTAGATGACATACTATTAGCTGGAAATAGTCTAAAGTCGGTCTTAACTATTAAAGAATGGTTATCATCGAATTTTGAGATGAAAGACATGGGTGAAGCAGAATATATACTTGGAGTTAAAATCCAAAGGGATCGCTCTAAAAGAATTCTCTCTCTTTCACAAGAGAATTACATCAAGAAAATTCTTGAGCGATTCAATATGAGAGACTGCAATCCCTTAGATACCCCAGTAGCTTCAGGTGTAACCTTAAGTCTTGATATGTGTCCCAAAACTGAGTCAGCAAAGAAGAAAATGGAAAGGGTTCCCTATGTTAGTGCCGTTGGAAGTTTGATGTACGCAATGATGTGTACAAGGCCAGAAATTTGTTACGCAGTTGGACTGGTTAGTAGATTCCAGTCAAATCCCGGTGAGCAACATTGGAAAGCAGTGAAAAGGATTTTGAGATACTTAAGGGCATGTCAGATTATGCACTATGCTATCAAGGAAGCGATCTGCGCTTAGTTGGATATTCTGACGCTGATTTGGGTGGAGATGAAGTTGAACGAAGATCGACTTCAGGATACACCTTCTTGCTAAACAATGGCGCCATATGTTGGAGCAGCAAGAAACAGACGTGCATTGCCCTACATTCTATGGAAGCTGAATTCGTGGCATGCACTTCAGCAGTGCAAGAGGCTATATAGCTAAAGAGATTCATTGAACATCTTGGATTTGGAAATGAAAGCACAAATCCGATGTTAGTGTATTGTGACAACACCGCGGCCATAGCCTATATGAAAGATCCCAAATACCATAGCAAGACCAAACACATAGATATAAAGTATAATTTTGTGAGAGATTATGTAGCACAGAAAGTTGTCACTGTACAACATATTTCGACCAAGAGTATGGTCGCAGACCCCCTAACCAAACCCATAGCCAAGGAAATGTATGACAAACACGTGAAGGCTATTGGGATGCATAAAATGTGAACTTGTAAACACTATGTAAAATGTTTATGGTTAATGAAAATGTTTCTTCATAAAATTTTATGTGTCTATATATAAAGGTATACAATGTCTAGTATGTCGTACAGGCAGGTAAGGTTGGCTCTCTCACACGAGCAACCGCCTTTGATACTCAGAAAGAGTATGCAAGGATGAGACAATTGTGTTCACCAGTAAAGCAGCAGGAATGCTGATATGGTAGAGAAGAAACACAAATTATGTCACCTCGATAAGAGTGTAGTATATCGAGATGAGATCCAATAAGACATAATATAAATGTGGATCGAATCATGGATACCCACTTCCATGATGCCTGCTGCCAGATAACAAATTCTTCAACATTGACGTCATGATAGATAAATGGAGTAGAAGAATTTGGGTTTAGATACTGGGAGCATCTAAACTAATGTCTGTACGGTGTTAATAATAAGTTTCAAAAACGACGTACGCTCTTATAGTGCAGAGTAACACCGTAGCATGTGATTCATACCACATGTGTGTAAGAACCGCAAACAGGAAGCAAGTGAATAGATCCCTGCTTCATTGCTGTGTGAGTCCCAAGAAGGTTAAACACTTCTGAGATGTCCTTTGACTTTGACATTGTCATGGAGGTATACTTCAGCGACTGCTACCTTAACATTCGTCCTATGATTACGACTGATACAATCCATGGTATTATGTTAGGAAAGTGGTTGACGTATATCAAAATGATAAATGAGTGAAAGGAAGGTTACCTGAAATATACACACCTATGTTGGTGTCTGAGACATGTCCCTTATGATATTAATATTTGGTAATTTCATAAGTGTGGACACTAAGCATATGAAAAGGCAATCTAAGTTTTATCTTGGCTTGAGAGGGATTAGATCTGCCATGTGGAAGTGTATATTGGTATATCTAGGATATATGAGGCATAATATTAAAATTCAAGCTACACAAAGAAAGGTTGTCTTGTGCTGGTCCTATGAGAGGGATTTCTAGTACAAACACCTAGGAGACGTCATGCCCATGCGGTCAAGGCAAAGCACCTAGTATGAAAGAAGAAAGAGAGAGAGACAATTCTTATGATATCCAATCCACCAAGTGTGAGTGGGAGATGTTGGGAATTGAGCTTAGTCCACCCTTGGTGGATTAGGCCCAAACCCATTAAACTTTGAGTTTTGGGGCAAAATAAAATACCCAGATAAATGTGGGGTATTTATTTGTAATTTTCCCCAAAGGATTCAAAAATTAAAAACCACCAGAAAGCAATTCCCCGTATAATTTGGAGGGAACAGTTATTAGAGAAAAACAAAAACGTGTTTGTGTGTGGATAAGTGTACAGAACTTACACCAGAAAAAACACACAGAGACAAAAAATATTCTCTGACAACTCTCCTCTCCACTCTTCTCTTCTTGTGCGATTGTTGTGTATTATAGTCGAAATCCTGGTGATTCGACTCGCGTGGGTACCGGAAGAACTCGAATCGACACTTCAGGTATGCCCGAAATCCGACAGTACTGATACTAGTAAATTTGATTTTTAATACCCAAGCAATGACAAGAATAATCTTATTTATTGATTCAAATAATGTGATTTATCTGCTATTAGTGTTAAATGAGTTTTTGTTTGATGCAAATAAACCCAAAATAGAGGAACTTCATCAATTTCTTGAATTTCAGTTGCCTCAGCAATCGTGTCCATTGTATGATGATTTGCTTCATGGATTTCATCCTAGACGCCAAAGGAACAATTCAACATCACTCCAGTTCACTTTCTTGGGAGCCAAGCTTTATGTTAAGCTCTGAACTGAAGGTTGTGTAAGCCTACATTAGAAAAAGAGGGGGGGATCATGTTGTATTCATGTATTTTGTCTTTGGGGTACCATTATAGTAATTCCACATGCACCACTAAACAATGTAAAAAGATTCACACTTGGTATTGTTTGTGGATGATGTGACCACAAAAAATCTTAAAGCCAAGTTTGTTGTGCCAAAAGAAGATAGCGAATCTAATGATGAGCCAGTTGACAAAAGCCTACTTTGAACTTGTGAAGTAGAAAAGGTTTTCACATGTTTGCACAGTGCTAGTGTTATACAATAGTTCCCTTGATGGTGAGCCTCCAGCCATTGTAATGAAGGCCTGGCTGGAAAAAAATTATTTTCTTGAGACTTGGTTTTTCATGGTAGAATCAACAGAAATTTACAAATCAGAGTGGGATGGATCTCCATTTCTATTTCAAAAGTAAAGGATCATTTCAACATTGAGAATAAAAAGCCTACTGAAGATAACATGAAACCAATAGTTTATAATGAAAGCCCCAAAGATGCTCAACTTTATGGATACGAAGGAAAAGGTCAAGGCCAGGTATTCATTGCTAGCTATTATGTTCGGAAATTTCATGCCTGTGTGAACATTTGGCTGTCATCTTCATTTGTTGACTTTGTTTTTAAAGATGATGTGCGAGAAATGTTTTTGAAAGGAATCGTTGTTTTTATTATCATTATTCATTCATCTCCTTTTTCTTTATTTAGAATAATCTGTTCATGTGCACGTTTGTGAGCGAAGATTTTACATTCTTACCTCTCTTGGACTTAAGAAACTATGGATGTCAAAGAATAAAAGTTGAATTTGTTTGGCATGTGTAATTGAGAGCAAGAAGTAGCAAATAAACGTGTCCTCGAAGGGGTGGAATAAAAACACACGTCATCGGCTCTTCAAATTGAGAGAATCAACATCGCTTCGGTGAAAAAGGAAAACAATTTGAATGCCAATGAAAGAACAGAGAAGCACATGACTTGTTTGATTATATTCTCTGTTTTTTTGTTTTCAGACATAGTTTTAGAAAACAGTAATTAAAAACAAGTTTTAAAAATAAAAACAAAAACAGAAAAACCTGTTCGAATAGATTGTTTTGAAAAATTTATTTTTGAAATTAGAGATGGTGTGTTTGTCGGTGGAGATATGGCAGTAGTCGTCATTGGCAATGTAATATCGATAATGAATAAGTGACAGCATTAAAAAATTAAAATTAGGAAAACAAAAACAAAAAAACAACTAAAACCGTTTTTGTTTTTCAGTTTTTTAAAAAAAATTATTTTTTTTATTTTTAAAAACAATTTTTTGAGAACAATTTACCAAATAGGTTTTATTGTTTTTAAAAACAAAAAAAAAACAGTTTTTAAGGACAAAATCAAACAGCTCCTTAATTTCGATTTGAATATTATATATTAATAATTTGAACAATGGAGAATAAAAGTTATGACAAAAATATGAAGGCAATCTTTAAAGATTAAAGGCATAATTTCCATTCGAATATTATATATCAATAACTGGAGTTGATTATATATATTCAAATGAAACTTACCGCTGTAATCCATCATGTTTATGGTAAACAGGGTTGAAATTCAAACAGTGATGTAATATCAAGAAAAGGTACTTGAAAGGGTACATAATAACACAGTCTTGAAATACTATAGCAACATGCACTACATCATTTAGTCACTCATTTATTTCCAGAAATTTTATACTGAAAAGGAAAAGTCTTAGTCACCGCTTGCAAGATGTTTTCGAGTGAAGAATCCCAGATCCCTATATGCAAGGAGTCAACCATGGAAAAAAAATAATTAGCGAATTCAACACCAAGCATTGGTATGTTCGTGAGAGCCTCTGAGACCCAATTCACATAAATTTTTATTATAAAAAATATCATTTACTAAAAATAAAATAGTAGATCTTGCTTGCGGTGAATCTTGCAAATGGTTTAGAATTCAATGTCGAGTCTTTGAAGTATATATCTTTAATTAATTATATTCATAAGGTAATTATTTCCAAATTTTGAAAAGTTAAACCATTCTATTTCTTATGTAAGTTTTATTAAATTTATTGCATATAATATCTGAATGGTTTTAATCAGACATGGTAAATAATTATTCATATAATTCTTTTCCCCAAATACTCATCAAACTTTTAAAAAGTAAATAATAGAAACGACAAGTAAAAGACCGAAGCTAAAACAAAATAAAGGGGACAAAATCCATTATCAGTAGACGGCAACCCACCCACCAGATAAGTTATAAACCAAAATCATAGAGCACAAACAAATTTATACATCAAAATATTTACAAATTTACTGTTTACTTCATTTTCAGTGCAGTTATATACAAGTCTTTTTTTTTTAAATTACAATGACAAGAGCAAGCTCTTGAGGCCGAGGCGGCCGAAAATCAACAAAAAGGGCAGAAAACAGAGCCTATGAGTCCAAATCTAAGCTACGATCAGCTAACATTTGGTCCGAACAGTAATCTGGTGGCTGTTGTAACATAGACAGATCACTGTTCGAGTCCAGGGCTCTCTTAGCCAGAATATCGGCACATTTAAGCACTTCTCTATGACAATGGTGTATCTCCAAGTCCCAATCCCTGTGGATTAATTCCCTGATCTCATCGAGCTCCTGCTGCAGGGGATGATAGTGACTACCTGCCTGGAATAGTAATTGAATGGCTTCTAATGAGTCGGTAAAAAGCTTGATCTTACTGAACTTCCGGATTTTGCAAGTTTGCAGACCAATGTGAATAGCCTGGATCTCCGAAGCTGTTGATCCTAGAGAAAACCCCGTATTTTGTTGAAACCCGCAAATCCAAGTTCCGGAGCTATCTCGTACCACTCCTCCGAATGCTGAAATCCTGTGTTCGTCCACCGCAGCGTCTACATCGATCCGAACGTAGCCTTCTGGTGGAGCTCTCCAATTCTCTGAGTATCTTTCTGGAACTCTAAAGATCTTGTGTTTGTACCGGCCCTCCTCAATTCCTTCATGAAGAAAATGAATCACTATATGCAATAGTTGTTGAGGCAGAATAGAAGTTCCTTCAAAAACTCTGTTGCATCTGTTCTTCCAAATTTGCCAGCATAAAGAACCGAAGACTCTCTGCCAGGGCCACTGGGAAAACTTACGGTTCCCCGGTGAGTGTTGCATGTTCCATTTGATCCAAACCTGTAAATTATCAGAGAAAAATGCAGAGTAATAGGCAGGGTTAATACAAGAAAACCATACAGAACTAGCAAACTCGCAATCTCTCAGAATATGAAGTGCTGTTTCCTCACAGTTACACTCGAAAGGGCACTCAGGGTTTAGTCGCTCATCTCTCTTTGCACGGATAGAATTCGTAGGGATTCTCTCTTGGAACAATTGCCACATAAAGAATTTGACTTTCTCTGGAATAGGCCATCTCCAGATACGTTGCCAGAATGGATCGACGGGCTCCGCGGGCGACGAATAAATCATAGAATAAGCTGATTTGACGCTAAAATTTCCATCCGAAGATTTCTTCCACCAGAATAAATCATTGCCAGTTTGGGAAGGTGGAGAGACTTGTTTGATCCATTCAATCACCCACCTCGGCAAGAACATACTCCATCTCTGGAGATCCTATTCTCCTCTTGGACCGACAAAATTTTTAACCACATCCTCCGGGTTAATTAAGTCAAGGTTCTTGTCCACATAGAAAACGAGGGGCTGATCTAGACTAGTCCATATATCCCACCACGCGTTTGTGGACTGCCCGCTCCTGATCTTTTTACCCACAGCTTTCCTAAATGAATCCCAAACAGTTGTGATAGCATTCCAAACAGTGGATTGTGACTTTTTCCTCTCAACTCTTGGAATTTCATTTTCTCCGCAGACATATTTTGCTCTGAGAACTTTCACCCATAGTGCATCAGGTCTAGTAATGAGATTCCAGCACAGCTTCATGATGAGAGCTTCATTTTGGCTGGAGAGGTCTTTAATACCCAGACCACCCTTCTTCTTGTCTAACTTGATTTTTTCCCAAGAAATGAGATGCATTTTCTTTTTATCCTGCCCCTGACACCAGAAAAAATCTCTGTTTGCTTTCTCAAGATCTTTAAAAACTCCCTTAGGGAGCAGGGTAGTTTGCATCTGGTAGAACGGCAGAGTAGAGAGAACAGAGTTGATCAGGACTGTTTTCCCAGCCATATTTAAGAATTTAAATTTCCAAGAGGAAAGCTTCTTGCGAACTTTGGACACCAAAGGTGCAAATGTCAGTTTGGTGGCTCGCTTGTGGAGCAAGGGGACACCTAAGTATTTTCCTAGGTCACCCGATATGCTGATTCCCAGGGAATGACCCATTTGCTGAGCTCGTTGAAACTGAACATTCCTGGAAGCAAAGATTTTTTACTTCTGGAGGTTTATTTGATGGCCCGAAACCTTGCAGAAGAAATCTATAAACACGAGTACACGACATATGCAAGTATGCATGAACGATATCAAAATTTTATTATATAATAATTGTATGGTTTTATTTTGGGTGCAATATGTTATACATATTTTGAATAAAAATTCTACAAATTTTGAAAAGTGAAATTCAAGAAGTAAAAATCCATATGAAATTTTTGGAAAATATATTATTTATAAATATAATAATCAGGTGATAAATACTTATATGCATGCAAGGGTTGGGTGAATCAGAATGCGTTAGATTTGCATGGAAATGATAACAACTTTACTGTAAAGGCATAACTGATTGCGATGACCTGGCAGAAATAATAATATTACCTTTCTTCATGCTTTGAAAGATGTTGAACAGCTTCGACTAACCTGTGGAGTACAAATTTTGATGAGAAAAGATGCTTGGTAGCCTCATTTTCCCATTGCAATTCATCCACCAACCCAGAATTTCCTTCAAAGCGCCTTAGATTTTTCAATGCACTTTTGAGAATTAAATGGGAGCTTCTTCAATTTGGGACAACTTCGTACTTGAATCTCTTTCAAACAAGAGAACTGTAATGCCATTCTACAAATACTCCTTAAGTTTTTCAGAGAGTACAATTCAAGATAAGTGAGACAGGGAAAAAGATTCCTTTTCACTCTCTCGTGTCAGCAGCAATCCCAAAACCTTCACTTATAACTTCCACCAATGAATGACTATTGTTGCCTAATACAAGGACTTCAAGGTTTGGAGCATGTACAAGCCAATTCAAGTCAACTATATTTTTACAATCCGCGAGAGACAACCTTCGAAGGGGAATGATTCTATGTTCATGTTCCCAAAATGAACTCCTCAGAATATTCACAACATCAAAATCAACATGATATAATCCTTATGTTTCAAGATGCTCCATTTTTCCAAGTGATGAGATCAAGTCATGGTGTAATGAACCTCCATCAACTATTAGCTTACACACGCGCCCTTGCAATTTTGAGGATTTCACTATTTTTCCAACTGTAAAAAGTCACTCAACCAAGGAGGTTGGAATCAATTTCAACTATCGTTGTTTTTTTCAATGAATTCTGCAATGCTTACACCTTTGGGCTGTTATTTGAATATACTTCAAATAGGATCTCATTAGCATTTCTGTTCGAAGGGGAGGTATTGTTGGCATTCACCAGCATCATAAGGAGTGGTTTTCAACTATATCAGAGTCACCTGATGCCATATCAATGGATCCGGCTTCCATTCTTTTCCTTCCCGTCCTTTTCTAAATCTGGACAGTTGGATTAAGATCTCAACGGTCCAAATTTAATATATTATAAAGGAAAAGTCTAGACCGTTGAGATCTTAATCCAATGGTCCAAATTGAAAAAAGGACAGGAAAAGGACGGGAAGGAAAAGGACGGAAGCCGGATCCCACGTCAATGTTGGTTGTGCCTATTGCTCCACTCCTTTGTTCCAACCCCAGCTATGGGTTCCTAAGCCATGAATGAATTTGTATCTCAGATGTGAGTACATATTTCCTGATGACCAATTTCAATCTCTATATTTTGTTTTCAATTTCAGTTGGCATTGTTATTGCTTAAGTTATTGGGGTTTATTTTCTATGCATTTTGGGAGGTCTGGTGTTCTCTGACTTGTCCTGCCTAACTAACAATTGTGACATGACTTATCTAACATGTGTTGGAGCCAATGAAACT
Organism: Inga leiocalycina; assembly: GCA_963242795.1. NCBI lineage: Eukaryota > Viridiplantae > Streptophyta > Magnoliopsida > Fabales > Fabaceae > Inga > Inga leiocalycina. The sequence goes on along the minus strand of OY725321.1, from coordinate 37,073,759 downwards.
GAGACTTGCTTTAAGGTTGGCTTGGAAGGAGTAGTGGAAAGGTTTTGATTTTGACTAGTTTATGTTTATTCCAAGATGGAAAATGTGATTATTGTGGACATAGAGTAGACTTTTGGTATTGTATTTGATTCCATATTTGATATGGAATCGTTTTTCAAGAACAGAATGCAACCGGGGCAGCATTCTCCATTAACATCCTTGCGAGCATGTGTATAACGATTACTCAATTGCTATCCTTTAACATTCACTCCTCCGGACTTCGTTCCTAGGAAGCACCACAATCCACTTCTAATGTATTTTAGATTCCTTAACATGCACATTCAAGCGAATAGTCTCAGATAATTTCTTGCAATATTGTTTTGAAACATTCAGATCAAGCCATCAAGGACTAATTGGATTGAGTCGGATATTAAATTGTACACTTCCTATTATTCTTATCATTAACAGTTCTTATTGTACTGGCGCTAGTAAATATGATTTTTAATACTCAAGCTATGACAAGAATAATCTTATTTATTGATTCAAATAATGTGATTTATCTGCTATTAGTGTTAAATGAGTTTTTGTTTGATGCAGATAAACCCAAAATATAGGAACTTCATCAATTTCTTGAATTTCAGTTGCCTCAGCAATCGTGTCCATTGTATAATGATTTGCTTCATGGATTTCATCCTAGACTCCTAAGGAACAATTCACCATCGCTCCAGTTTACTTTCTTGGGATCGAAGTTTTATGTTAAACTCTGAACTGAAGGCTGTGTAAGCCTACATTTGAAAAAAGGGGGGGAAATCATGTTGTATTCATGTATTTTGTCTTTGGGTTACCATTATGGTAATTCCACATACACCACTAAGCAATGTAAAAAGATTCAGACTTAGTATTGTTTGTGGATGACATGCCACAAAAAATCCTAAAGCCAAGTTTGGTGTGCCGAAAGGAAGATAGTGAATCTAATGATGAGACAATTGACAAAGCCTACTTTGAACATGTGCAGTAGAAAAGGTTTTCACATGTTTGTACAGCGCCAGTATTATACAATAGTTCCCTTGATGATGTGCCTCTTGCCATTGTAACAAAGGTCTGGCTGGAAAAAAGTTCTTTTCTTGATGCTTGGTTTTCCATGGCAAAATCAGTAGAAATTTATAGATCAGAGTGGGATGGATCTCCATTCTATTTCAAGGGATCATTTCAACATTGAAAATGAAAAGCCTACTAAAGATAACATAAAACGAATAGTTTATGATGAAGGTCCCAAAGATGCTCAACTTTGTGGGTACGAAGGAAAAGGTTAGGGGTCTATCAAGGCCAGGTATTCATTGCTAGCTGTTATGTCAGGAGATGTCATGCCTATGTGAACAATTGGCTGACATGGTCATTTGTAGACTTTGTTTTTAAAGATGATGTATGAGAAATGATTTTGAAAGGAATCGTTGTTTTTATCAGGGTAATGAAACCCGGACCGGACCGGCCGGTCCGGCCCGGAAACCGGCGAACCGGCCGGTAAACCTGTCCGGTTCCCGGTCCGGTTCGGTCCGGGTTACCTATTTTAAAAAAAAAAATTTTTTAAAATTTTTCCTTTAGAATTTCATACTATAAGTCTAAAATTTTCAATTTTTCACCGGTTTGGTCCCGATTTAACTCCGGTTTGGCTCCGATCTGACCCACTGACCCTTAACCCAGTACCCCGACCGGTTCAATACCCGGTCCGGGTTTTAATACCTTGGTTTTTATTATCATTATTCATTCATCTCCTTTTTCTTTATTTAGAATAATGTTGTTCATATGCATGTTTATGAGTGAAGATTTTACATTCTTACCTCTCTTGGACTTAAGAAACTTTGGATGTCAAAGAATAAAAGTTGAATTTGTTTGGCATGTATAATTGAGAGAAAGAAGTGGCAAATAAACATGTTCTCGAAGGGGTGGAATAAAAACAAGTCATCGCCTCTTCAAATTGAGAGAATCAACACCGCTAAGGTGGAAAAGGAAAACAATTTGAATGCCAATGAAAGAGCAGAGAAGCATAATTTCCATTCGAACATTATATATTAATAATTTGAATAATGGAGAATAAAAATCATAAGAAAAATATGAAGGCAATCTTTAAAGATTAAAGGCATAATTTCCATTCGAATATTATATATTAATAATTGGAGTTGATTGTATATATTCAAATGAAACTTACCGTTGCAATCCATCATGGAAATATATATATACAGTCTTATGGTAGTGTTTAACTGTTTATGAGTAAACAGTGTTGAAATTCAAACAGTGATGTAATATCAATAAAAGGTACTTGAAAGGGTACATAATAATACAGGCTGAAATAATATAGCAACATGCACTATATCATTATTGGCCAAAAAAAAAAAAGACATGCACTACATCATCTAGTCACTCCTTTATTTCCAGAAATTTTATCTTCAACAAGGACACACTGTTTTTGAACTGAAAAGGAAAAATCTTAGTCACCGCTTGCAAGATGTATTCGAGTGAGCAATCCCAGATCCCTACATGCAAAAGAGCCAACCAAAGAAAAAAATAATTAGCAAAGGCTCTTAATAAAAGGAAAAAGAGAGAGGATATTTTAACACCAACAAGGTCCTAGCGCTAATGCTATGTCCCTAGAGAGTCTTTGGGACCCAACTTACATAAACTTTTGTTATAAAAAATATCATTTACTGAAAATAAAATACTAGATCTTGCATGCGGTGGTTTTTGGCCAAAAATCTTGCAAATGGTTTAGAATTCAATGTCGAATCTTTGAAGTATATATCTTTGATTAATTATATTCATAAGGTAATTATTTCCAAATTTTAAAAAGTTGAACCATTTTATTTCTTATATAAGTTTTATTAAATTTATTGCATATAATAGCTTAATGGTTTTAATTAGGCATGGCAGATAGTTATTCATATAATCTTTTTTGCCAAATACTCATTAAGATTTTAAGAATTAAATAATAGAAACAACCCATAAAAGGCCGAAGCTAAAACAAAATGAAGGACACAAAATCCTTTACCAGCAAACAGCAACCCGCCAGAGAAGTTATAAACCAAAATAATAGAGCACAAACAAATATATACGACAAAATATTTACAAATTTACTATTTATTTCATTTTCGGCACAGTTCTGTATAAGTCTATAAACACGACATATGCAGGTAAACACAACACATGCCTACTTCATGGAAACCTGCTGCCCTTGCTAAGTGTATTTGTTTTTCTTGTTGTAATACCCTTATTCATTTATTTGATTTTTATTACTACTATAGATGATATGTTATTATTGTTACATTTATTGTTGTTTTTGTTGTAGTAAAACTTTGTTTGAATAATAGATCACAACAACTTGGAAATAAAAATATTGTTAAATTTCATATTTCTGATGTGACCATAGAATTATCTTTTCTCTGTGTTATCATAGAAATGTAGTTTGATACGATAACTAAATCCTTGTTAATAGTCCTGCAACCTGATAGGGCTTACTTTCAAAATCTGACTGTAAAAAGTGTTAATTTTCTCAACCTTATATTAAATTGAAGATTTGAATTCAATAAACTGTAAGCTCTTGCTAGCAAGAATAGCATTATAGATATAGATATTTAAGTAGAATATGATGGCTGTTTATATGAATGAGTTTTGAACCTTCTTTTTCATATGTTTCATCCATAAAGACTTTTTAAGTTTCCTTTTACGAATGGTGCACTGAATAAGACATAATTATTCAGGTTCATTGAGAAATATGGCGCCCATGTTGTCGTTGGGGTGAAAATGGGAGGTAAGGACGTGGTTCATATGAAGTAGTTCAAAAGTTCGCATCTTCAACCCACAGAAGTGCAGAGATTGCTTAAGAAAGAAGCTGACAAGAGGTTTTCTGAGGATGAAGATGGATTTTCCAGTTCTGATGAAGCTGAAATATTAGCAACATTAAAGGTTCAGAAGATTAAATGCATCACCATCATTTTTAACTTTCTGAAAAGGATTATGTGTACTGTGGGAAAGAGGCCATACACAACCCTATCTTATTTTCCGGCTCGAGGAAGTTGACACAACAACATTAGAAGAAGCTCTGCGGTTCCATTTTAAATCTTTTAGTCTGTCTTGAAACAATTGATTGTGATCTTTGCCAATGACAACTGCTTCTCCCATTCGTCCACACCATTAGCAGGCCTTCAGTTTAGCATGCTAGTCTGTTTTAGGATTGAAAACATAGATCCTGTGCAAGATGACAATATATTTATTTTAGCTGGCAGTTTCCTTTCCATGTAAGTGACACAGATTGTAGATATAGCATATGGACTTTTGAAGTCTATTCCTATTCTAGTAGCCACCATATTGATTCTTTGGATAATATCTTCCCTTGCATCCAAAAATAAGAAGTCTATTCCTATGCTCATTCCCATTCTGTTATGAACCTCTCCTGAACAAGATGATAACATGACTACAACCAATATAAACAACAAAGAGAGAGGGAATAACCAAATTAGCTTACAATGGAAATGATGACCCCTTCACCCAGATGCATAAAACTACAGTCAAAAGAATGATTACAAAGTGGCAAGAAGCGAAACAAAGACACCACACAGTGACACATAAAATGTAATAGATTTGCCAAACTTTTGAGAGGTTGGCCCTCTCCTCCCAAAGGTCACCACACTTTCAAGTTCTGCTCTGCATCTCCTGCTGAACCGTAGAGAAGATTTATGGACCCCAAAAAGCGACTCTCACTTACCCCTTCTCATAAACTTTGACTATAGAAGCCCTATAGCCACCCTGCTTTTGTATTTCTTTCTTTAAAATAGTAAGTCAAAGTTCTGACCAACAAAAAGTGCCTTTCCCTTATCATGTATTTTTGTAGGTCTCCAAAAGAGGTCTTAACGCATTCCCATTTCTTTTTCTTTTTCTCATTTCTTCAAAAATCCTTCCAACATACCAGAGGGGGCTATATTACCAAAATCATTCATTGATATGCCCTCGTGATATGCCCTGGTCTTGATATGTTAAAAGATTTCATTCATTGTCACAACTATGTCATATACAATCCCAATAAAGGTTGTAGGCTGACCTTGACATACGCCATTTTGAGAGCAAAAGTGTCTTCATTACTTTGATGACATCTGCTGGTCACTACAGCCATATTAAATCAATCATTTTGTAGTATTGCATGAAGAACCTGCCGATATTTCCATGTAAACTTATTCAAACTATAAAAGAGCAATTTTTATATCCAGTTGTTGATCCTAGCCAAATCGGTGAAGATAAAACATGATAGAGTTAATATTATTGTTGGTCCTCACAGTTTGATCAAATTTCAGTCTTGGTTTTTGTAGTTTCAAATCGTTGGTTTTGGTCCCTATGATTTCGTAAGGACTTGGTTTTAGCTTATTCATAGGAACCAAAACCAAAACTTGTTAGTCGTTGAACTCAAACAAAAATCTTATGAAACTTTAGGGTTCAAAACCAATAATTTGAAACCGTAGGGACCAACACCAAACTTATCAAACTATAAAGACTAACAACGGTATTAATCAAACTTAAAAGAACGTATATTAGTGCAGAATTGTTGAATTTTTGTCCTACTTTTTTGTTCAAAAATGGATTTCAAAGCCCTAAGTTAGGCATTTCTAGCAACTTGAAAATTTAAAAACAATAAAAGTGGTGTGATGAAGCTAGGAAAGAGATAATGTAGGTTTTCCTGTTACTATTAGAAATTGCTAGATAGTATTTGTAATTATTGTAATTTTTAATTGTTTAGCCAAAAAAAAGTCATTTTATTTATTCATTGGCCCTAGGAGTAAGATAGAATCTCAAGATATCAATACCTTAAGTTTTTGAATGTGCTTTGTATGCATTTGTCAACTTACATCGGATAGTTTTCTTTGCTTGGACATAAATAGCATGTTCTCTGATTGTATACCCATCAGCAATCATTAGAAACTTTAATTCCAATTCATTTGTCACCTACATTCATAGCTCAAATCTGCTTATCTCATACAGCTTGCTCTTCAGGCATGTTGTTCATTTATAACTGTATTACAAAAATTAAGTCCTAAAGGATAATAGTCTACCTGGAGATTTTTATGAGTTTCCTCTCTCCTAACTCTTTTATTGCTTCTGTTCATGATTCAAACCCTGTATAAATTTTTGTTGTTGTCTCTCATCTGTAGTGTGAGTTTAACATTCTGAATTTAATGAACCAATTTCTTCCTTTTTTTGCATGAAGTTTTACCTTTTTTTCCTTTTTGCCTTTTCTCATAGTAGCACTATGGATTTAATCTTAATTACCAGGAAGCCATTGTGGTGAATGGGAAGGAGAAATATATTGATATTTTCTTTTTAAAATGATTTATTGATAACAAGACTACGTTAGTTTGCTATACTTGTGTGTGTTCAGAAAGTCCTTGACACTATTTTATATAACATGTTGGTATGTGAGGATGTTACAGTGTGTGTGTATAGTATATACATATTTCTTTAAACTTAATATTAAACATAAGAGATAGGGAAAAACTTGATTTTGATTTAATTACTTCTGTAATAATTTTAAAGAATATATGAAATATTCTACTTGTCTAAAAATATCTGTTGTAATCTTTCCAGGGTGATAGAGATGAAACATGGAAGATTGATGTAGCTCTTGCTGCATCTGTTAGACCAACTGTAAAAAGTCACTCAACCAAGGAGGTTGGAATTAATTTCAACTATCATTGCTTTTTCAATGCATTCTGCAACCAGCTTGCTGCTAACACCTTTGGGCTGTTATTTGAATATACTTCAAACAGGATCTCATTAGCATTTCTGTTCGAAGGGGAGGTATTGTTGGCATTCACCAGCACCATAAGGAGTGGTTTTCAACTATATCACAGTCACCTGATGCCATATCAATTCTGTTTGTGCCTATTGCTCCACTTCTTAGTTCCAGCCCCGGCTATGGGTTCCTAAGCCATGCAATTTGTATCTCAGATGTGAGTACATATTTCCTGATGACCAATTTCAATCTCTCTATTTTGTTTTAAATTTCAGTTGGCATTATTTTTGCTTAAGTTATTGGGGTTTATTTCTATGCATTCTGGGAAATCTTGTGTTCTGTGACTTGTCCTGCCTAACTAACAACTGTGACATGACTTGTCTAACATGTGTTGGAGCCAATGAAACTGAGACTTGCTTTATGGTTTGCTCGGAAGAATTAGTGGAAAGGTTTTGATTTTGACTAGGTCAAGTTTATTCTAAGATGGAAAATGTGATTATTGTGAACATAGAGTAGACTTTTGGTCTTGTATTTGATTCCATATTTGATATGGAATCGTTTTTCAAGAACAGAATGCAACTGGGGGAGCATTATCCATTAACATCCTTGCGAGCAAGTGTATAACGATTACTCATTTGCTATCCTTTAACATTCACTCCTCTGGACCTGTTTCCTAGGAAGCACCAAAATCCACTTCTATTGATATATTTTAGATTCCTTAACATGCACATTCAAGCGAATAGTTTCAGATAATTTCCTGCAATATTGTTTTGGAACATTCAAATCAAGCCATCAAGGACTGATTGGATTGAGTCAGATATTAAATTGTACACTTCCTATTATTCTTATCATTAACAGTTCTTATTGTAGTTGTAAGAAATAAATATTTAACTAAAAAGGAGATTAGGCGTACCTGGACAAATCCATGTTCGGATCCGGGTCAAAGCTCCAATACTCTATACTTGTGCCCACACAATTATTAGACTACTAGAGCCTAATTGTGATTTGCACAGCAGATCACCAGAACCAGAAAGATGGTAGGAGAGAAGGGAATTGCCAGAAAACTCAATGGCGGGGTGAGTTGCAATTGAGGAGGCACACCTTATTTATAGTGGTTTATGGAGGCCACTAATTAGGAAACGTGTGCACTCCTTCTTGCCCTCTAAGACAGGAATTAATTGTCTCTCAATTAATTCCCTAATTATGGTGATTTGTTCCTCTTTTAACAAATCCATAATTATTGCTAAATATTCCCAAATCTGCATCTTATGCTGATTTTATTCTTATTTGATTAGGCTACTTATTTCCTAATCAAATAGTCCGGCCCATCAAGGGCGGACTTGGACCCAAAGTCCAACATCTCCCACTCGCACTTGATGGACCTCCCATCGTGCGTGCGTTACTCTTTCTTGTTTCATACTTGGCGTCTGCCGTGACTGCGTGGGCAAAAACGTCTTTCAGATTTGGTGCTTGTGATACTAGAAATCCTTTATATCGGACCAGCATCCAAGGACACCCTTTATATATAACCGTAAGCTATATGTTCATTGCCTCATATGCCCCAGATCCTCCCATACATATTACTCATGGCATATCTAATCCCTCTCGAGTTAATATGTTGATTAACTCAGATTGCCTTCCACGTACATAGTATCCGCACTTACTAGCTACACATAGAGCTAGTAAGGGGTCGACCACAGATACTAGTACATCTTATGTATCTAGGAGTAAATCTTCCTTTTTGACTAAACATCAGTCCATCTTGACTTGGTCGCTTTCCTAGTTTTCACTCGTCTGACCGAATCGAGTGTGATCATGGAGCTTCAGCTAAAGTAGCTGTCACCAAACCAAGCTTTCATGATGCCGCCTAAGTCTTAAGGGCAACGTGGAAGTATTCTTCCTTCCTGGGACTCACACTGTGGTGAACTAGGGATCTTTCACTCACATCCCGTGTTGCAGTTTAACTCTCAAGCACATGCAGTATGAATTGCATGCTACGGTGAATTGTTTGAGGTGTACGTCGATTTCTTCATCTTTCACCGTACAGACATTAGTTCCAAAATGTACTCAACATTCGAACCAGAACTTCCTTTTTCACAATATCTCTTTTACAATCTCATTTGTGAAAAATGGTTCTTTGCCTGGCTACAGGTCTATATTCATGCTTCGATCCATTTTCTGTGTATATGCACACATGTGGATCTCATCTCAGTCTAACTGAGGCGACTCAAACGCAAAGATTCTTCTCAACCATCTCATGGTGATCATTTGCTCGTCTTACCTTCCCATGCCCCTGCAAAACATGGGAAGACGGTTGTTCGTCTGAGTGAACCAACCTCTTTTGACCTGTACGACATACAAAACTGTATACCTTTATGTATTTACTCATAACATACATACCATTTCTTTTATCTTCATATAAAAGAAGTTCACGACCTTATATTTTACTTGCGCCCCTAGATTTTCACTAACTCAATGAAAATCAAGCTATGGACTCAATAAGGGGATCTACCAACATTCTGTCAGTAGAAGGTCATTGAACTATCACTTTCCCTCTTTGAAAGCATATCTCTCATAGAGATGTATCCAAAAGGTATGTTTCGCCTTGCTGTGATACTTAGGATCCTCATCATACGATGTTATCGTTTGGATCCTTCTATCCACCATTCATTCCCAATCTCTCATAGGAATTACTTTAGCCATATGGCACTTTGAATGATGGCAAAACACGCCCTGCGTTCTATTTTCATGGATAACAGGAAAAATACCATGTATATTTCCTTACTCCATCACCATTTGCCTATGTCTTGCATTGGAGTATCCTTTCAAAAAGAAAAGTTGTTGTCTTGACAACTTAATCCATGGTTATTCTCATAACCCATTTCACAGCAGGACCAAAAAGCAACTTCCAAGTCTGACCAAAAACATTTGGTCTTATGTACACCAATGTGTACATTCATATTACCAACTATAGTCTCACATGGGACTCTATCCACCTTTCTTATGTTGGATTCCTCATAGGACATGTAACCTCTTTAGGTTTATGCCCTTGACTTTAGGGGTGTCTATGGGTTTGCACTTTGACATCTTAAGATGTCTAAGGATTACACTTGTACATGTCTTAGGTGGAAAAGACTGTATCTTTCTTGTGCAACTTCGTTTATCTTGTCAATCAAGATATTTGTTCAATCCATGACTTTCTTAACTCAGAATTTAAGGATTCTCTTATCCTTTATTCCTTTGACTCCCTTGACACTTGTTTCATTTGTCACTTGACAAAGGATGACTTCACAAAGAATCATCACTAGACCATTTGGAACTTATGTAGTGTTCTTCGATTATTTCGAAGTTGGTGAGGCTTTCACCTTGTGAAAACCTCATATACTACTATTTAGGTGATTGTTTCTACGAAGTCCTTAAGCTGCTTCAGTGTAGAGTTCATCATTCAATTTCCAAAATTCCAAATTGGAAGGTGGTCTTTACATCATCTTGATGCAATTTTCAAGACTAAGCTTGTTGTCATAGCCAAAGTTCAGAGTTAAAATACACAACGGACAACCTTCCATTGTATTACCCCCTAGCCACCAAGTGTTTTAGGTTCTGTATGCCCCCAACAGATTTGAGAACCTACTTGTTCCCAATCGCCTCTCGGCTAAGTGACAAATTACCCAAACACGTATTTGGCTTAAAAGGAATCCAAATCCTCCTGCATGACACTTTGCAATTCATCTTAGCAGGTCCTTCTAGTGTCTTTCAGATACTTATAGGTACTTATCATCACCTTCTAAATGATGAAGGGAGCATTCAATCCATTAGGGAATCTATCCCTTATAGTCATTCGCTAGATGACAATTTGCTCCGAGGTGGATTTCATAGGATTCTTTTCCTATGTATGAGTGAGGTAATTCTCTCGTAACTTACCTCTTACCTCTTTCATTGTGAAAATGGTCTCAATCCTCCCACTCGGATCAGTGAACTTAGGAACACTTGGTTATTCCTTGTCACTTGTGAACCTCTTAAAGAGATTTATTGTGATTAATGCTCATTTCCTGCTAGGAAATCTTGGTTTTATGAACGTTGCGACCCACGGTTTTCTCTCAGTCACTGAACCGCCATCATTTTCACTAATGAAGACGTGTCATGTCAAATTCTCATGTTATCTCACAAAGAGATACCTTGTATACCTTAGCCCTAATCTTCCTTACTCGTAGGAAGAATTGTGAATATAAAGTTGATGACCCTTATGGTCTTAACGAGCTTGGCCCTGATTTAAGGCCCATCCACGATTCATAGGGTAAGGTCGTAACTGACACAGAGGGCATTTGGTTAAGTGTGAATATAATAGCTATGAGTCCACCTACCAACATATGGCTGGTAGCCTCATTGATGCCATTATGTTCATAACCAAAACAAAGGAGAGGTCTATCTCTCTATTTCAACAACTCTGTTATGTTGAAGGGTTCTAGGTATTGATAGTTGTCTAACAATGCCTTTCTTGTACACAAAACAGCTTGAACTAAGCACATGGGTGTCTTTAACCCTTGTTAGTTCAAAAGGTCTTATCCTTTCAGTGTCACTGATTCCTGACTAGATCAGCCATTATCTAACAGCTTCACACTTGCCAAAAATCAAGTAAACATTACTGTATTTCGAGTAAACGTCCACAACGTTAACGAAACACCAAGCTGTTTGTGTTTTGCCCTCACGTTTATTGGTTCACCAACGTCATAATTTGCCAATTGCAGTGGATATTCTCAAAAATGTTTCTTTGTCTTTCTTGCCAGGTAGAATAAGTTTTCAACTTATTCATAAGGGTATTAACCCTTTAGCACACGTTATTTAGCAAATACTCTTTTGCTAGTTTGATCATTCTCTTTGATCAAGGTGTACATGTGGCAAGAAATGGAATCTTTTATCCCTAGAAAAGAAACATCAAAATCCAACAAAGGATTTGAGAATCATAGTCCATCGATCCTTAACTAAAGAGATAGCAAAGATGTGATTCTGTCAGTTGCAATTGCATGGAGTGAATCAGGGTGGTTTCCTTATGCAGAGTTAACGTGCAAGTTCCAATCCCTTGATTCTATCTCTTTATTGCTTTGCATTTGACTTGAAGCCATATGCTTCTCTGAAATATCCACAACTCATGTGGATTGCTACTTTTATAACCCTTAAGGATTATGAATGTAGCTTTTCATCTTTGTAGAAACCATTGACCTCTTCTAGATCAAGTTTACCTCATAGGTTTCTTGCCCTTGGGCTTAGAGGATGAATCCTCCCACTCTTTAGCTAAGTTTGTCTGACTGATGGATCTTGGATCCTTCAGTCTCTCACACTTAAGTTCAATGTGGTGAATCACATTGCTGAAGGTTACAATATGCATATCAGGGGCAATATATACTATTGTATATGCCCACTCACTGGAAGACATTGCTCACTCCCACTCACTGGGAGACATAGCTTCCTCCTACTCACTGGGAGATGTCTTATCACAACATACACTTGTTGTTTGTTAGAAAGAACTTGGCATTTAGTTTGTCTCAACTTCTTAGTTTGACATATGCCTCAAGTGTTGCCTAAACAACATGTTAGGACTTAGTACACTATGTTAAAACTTAACTTAGTTTTAACTTTATGGAAGAAGATCACTTATTTCACTATCTTCCAACACTATCCATACGTCTTGGATAAAGTTACATTGCTCATACCATCATAAGTTTGAGCAATGTTGTTCTTTCTATGCTTGATAGCATAAACCTTTTGTATCCTTCAGTTGCTTCAGCCTCTAAATGCTGAAGACTGGTTGGTAGGATGTCCCTGACATCTTCATTCTTCTTGAATGAAAGAGATTTGAGAGTTTCTAACTCCACTGATATCTCTATTGAACTTGTCTTCAAAAGCTCAGTCAAATAAACTTGGTCATAATTGGTCACTCAGACGATTATGGTATACAAATCTTATTTGTTCAAATAAGACAAAGGATAATTAGATAATAAGTTCACTAGTTTCATGTTCAGGAGACAACTATGTTGACTCCCATCCCAATCATACTAGTTAGCTCATCACCCTTTTATCCACAGTCTTTATTTGAACACTTTCCCCTTTGGATTTCTAGACGTATTCCAGAAAACTCCCACTCAATCAAAGAGCAGTTATATCAACAAGATAATAACACATTATCATCTAACTGGCATGAATGTTCAAGAAAACAAGAAGAGAATATACTGAATTCAATTCTATAAACTAACAGAGAATTTAATTTTAAATTCAATGGAAAAACAAGAACATTCAAAAGTTTAAGCCTCATATCATTGTCTCTTAACTTGGTTCTCCTTCTCATAGGCCCTTCTGACCATATTAACTCATGTAGCATCTAGCTACAATGTCAAGCTCCTCTTTGCCATGTGTACATCCACTCATTTGGATGTATTTGCAGCATACCTCCCACTTAATAAGATGATTCTCACATCTCTATCTCTCTTGTCCTTTGTCACAACACATGTGATAAAAGGTTGACTTTTAGAAGTCATTGCTTCAATCCAAGTGGATCAATGTGGTTAGAAGCATGGGAAGACTTATTATTATTCAATAATTATTGAATAATTTTAAGTTGCTGCAAGTTTTCAGGTTTTTTATCTCTAACAGTTTGAGTCAAGGTTGGATAGGATTTTACATTCAAAAATTCATTTGAATAATCCCTTACTTTTAAAGGATCTTTCAGCATTAACCTTATGTTGCAGCTGAAAATACTCTTGAAAAACAAGCCAACATGTCCCAAAAAACAATAGAACCAACATTGATTCAATTCCAACATTTTTGGGATTTTCTTAGTGCACATAAGCACCTTTTTGACTCAAATCATATCCAAACGTGCTTCAAATATATGCAAATTATATATCAAATTGAAGCTCTCGAATTTAGGGATTTTTAGGAACCAACCACATCTCAATCGGAGGTCCCACGCGCTCTCACGCGCCCCTAGAACGTGTCTGGATGGAAAAATACTGAAAAATTGGAAATTTCCAGCTTTGGCCACTCTCGTTGGAGGCGCGTGACATACACGCGCCGCCTTGCGGCCGTCTGCCGGCGACACGCGCCGGCTACCAAGCATCCACGCGCCGTCCTCTCTCCGACGGTGCTTGCCACGTGTCAAACGGAGACCTCAGTGGGTCCCACGCGCCATGTCCGTTTTTTTTTTTTTGGTCAACAGTCAACGGATGACTGTTTGACCCGTTGACCGGTCAACGTTGACCGTTGACCAGTCAACGTTGACTGGTCAGCCGTGACACGTCACCGCTGACGTGTCAGTGCCGTGGCGCTGACGTGTCTCGGTCAACGTGGCTGGTCAACGGATGACGTGGCACGTTGACCGGGGCTGACGTGGCGTTCGACGCTGACGTGGCGGCCGCTCATTGGCGCCACGTGTCATGGGTTGACCGATGACGTGGCGTTGACTGCCACGTCATCGTCTTCAACCTCCAGCCGGGTCAACCCGACCCGGTTGGAGCTCCTACGGGTCATCGCGACCCGCCAACTTCGGGAGGCCATATCTCCCTCGTTTTAGCTCCGTTTTTCGCGTTCTTGGTGTCGTTGGAATCGTAGTTCAGCGAACTACAAATCCATGGCATTTATTTAATCTTAAAACCTCTGTTTAATTGATCAAATCATGAGTGAAGTTTCTGCGGCGACTAACGAACCGCAAACTTCTTTCCTTCGGTTCTCCCTCATCCGGACTCCGTTTGACGCATTCTAAGCATCGTTGGAATCGTCTCTTCGAGCTCTACACATCCATGGCTTCTTTTGGGGCAAAAACACTCAGTTTCGAACACCCCATTTTTCTCGACGTTGTCGGCGCGACGTAAACCGATCGGATGTGTGTCTCTGTGTATCTCAAAAGCTTTCTTAACTTTTTGAGAGTTAAAAGCTCTTGTTTTTGGTTCCACATAGGTTCCAAAAAAACGCAACTTTAACATGAACAAAGAGATGAGGAGAAGATGAAAGGAATTGTGCCATGAGATATATATATACACACACACTTATTGTATATATATACATAAAACAACCAGAGGAGGAAACAATCAAGAACCTAGCATATATGTGTGCACATTCAAGTTGAATAACAAATCTGGACGCACACATAGACACGCATATATCATTCAATATGAAACAAAAAATGTATATATCTACATGCGTATGAGAACAAGATGATTTTGTGCAGTGAAGAATAATTTCATATTGGCACCCCAAAACAAAAAAATATATTGTTGTACTCATTTGTGGAAAAAATTGAAGCAACATATATTTTATCATATAATCTCATATATATGATTGCACAGCGGAAATAAAAATTATGATGGGATATAATTAAAAAATTATAACATACTATTATTCACATAGAATAAATAATTGAGATATAAACAAATTATATCATACTATTATTCACATAGAATAAATAATTTAGATATAAACAAATTATATCATAATATTATTCACATAGAATAAATCACAGCCTCAAGGATCAAATGGCTCTGATACCAATGTAGGAAATAAATATTTAACTAAGAAGGGAGATTAGGCGTACCTGGACAAATCCATGTTCGGATCCGGGTCAAAGCTCCAATACTCCATACTTGTGCCCACACAATTATTAGACTACTAGAGCCTAATTGTGATTTGCACAGCAGATCACCAGAACCAGAAAGATGGTAGGAGAGAAGGGAATTGCCAGAAAACTCAATGGCGGGGTGAGTTGCAATTGAGGAGGCACACCTTATTTATAGTGGTTTATGGAGGCCACTAATTAGGAAACGTGTGCACTCCTTCTTGCCCTCTAAGACAGGAATTAATTGTCTCTCAATTAATTCCCTAATTATGGTGATTTGTTCCTCTTTTAACAAATCCATAATTATTGCTAAATATTCCCAAATCTGCATCTTATGCTGATTTTATTCTTATTTGATTAGGCTACTTATTTCCTAATCAAATAGTCCGGCCCATCAAGGGCGGACTTGGACCCAAAGTCCAACAGTAGTGGCACTAGTAAATTTGATTTTTAATACTCAAGCTATGACAAGGATAATCTTATTTATTGATTCAAATAATGTGATTTATCTGCTATTAGTGTTCAATGAGTTTTTGTTTGATGCAGATAAACCCAAAATAGAGGAACTTCGTCAATTTCTTGAATTTCAGTTGCCTCAGCAATCGTGTCCATTGTATGATGATTTGCTTCATGTATTTCGCACAAGACGCCAAAGGAACAATTCCCTATCACTCGAGTTCACTTTCTTGGGATCAAAGCTTTATGTTAAACTCTGAACTGAACGATGTGTTTATTCTCTGGTAATTCCACATACACCCCTAAGCAATGTAAAAAGGTTCACACTTAGTATTGTTTGTGGATGATGTGACCACAAAAATTCTTAAAGCCATGTTTGGTGTGCCGAAAGGAAGATAGCGAATCTAATGATGAGCCAGTTGACAAAGCCTACTTTGAACCTTTGAAGTGGCAAAAGTTTTCACATGTTTGCACAGCGCCAGTATTGTACAATAGTTCCCTTGATGATGAGCCTCCTACCATTGTAACGAAGGCAATGTGAAGAGGAAAATTGTTCTTTTCTTGAGGCTTGGCTTTCCTTGGTAGAATTAGCAGAAATTTAAATCAGAGTGGGATGATCTCAATTTCCATTTTAAAAGTCAGGGATCATTTCAGCATTGATGAGCACAATGCTGAGCAAGGAACTGCACCATGTGGTTGAGAATGAAAAGCCTGAAGATAACATAAAACCAATACTCTCTTCGGTTCTAAATATAAGACAGAGTTGACTTTTTTTGGAGAGGTTAAGGAAGTTAAATAAGTTAGTTAATTATATCATATGTTGTGTATCTTTAAATTATATATCAATTTATTAGTTAAACTAATGAGTTTGGAGAAAAAAATACAAATACAAATACTCTAAAGTAATTTAATTAGCTTCCTTAATTTCTCTAAAAAAGTCAATTCTGTCTTATATTTAGGACCGGAGGAAGTAGTTTATAATGAGGGCCCCAAAGATGATCAGCTTTGTAGATATGAAGGAAAAGGTTAGGCCCCAAAGATTCCAGCTATTATGTTAGGCGTTTTCGTGCTTATGTGAACAGACATGTATCTCTTTCTACATTTGGATACTTGTACATCTGACTTGTACATTCATTTATCATTAATCAAGTCTCATTTTGGTCCTTAAGTTTCATGATAGGATTTCTTCTTTCTTAATGAATACCTGCATAATTTTTTTTTTTGCTATTTTTCTCTTCTATTGAACCTAGCTGGTTTTTGCTTGGTGCTGCCTATTGGATTCCTTCTGAATCATGTGGTTGTTGGGTCATATTTAAAGTTTAGATAAGGAGAAAAGCTAAAGAGGGAATGGACTTTATTACATAGCATACATCAAATAGGATTGGTTCCACTTTTTACACACATGTTCATGGCTGTTACAATTTATATATACTTGAGATTTCTAAGCATCCATCACTTTTTATACACATGTTTCGGATGACATAAATGCCTCCAGAAACATTTGCCTGTCATATTCATTTCTAGACTTTGTTTTTAACGATGATGTGTGAGAAATGATTTTGAAAGGAATCGTTGTTTTTATTATCATTATTCATTCCTCTCCTTTTTATTTATTTAGAATAATCTTGTTCATATGCATGCTTATGAATGAATATTGTACATTCTTACCTCTCTTGGACTTAAAAAACTTTGGATTTCAAAGAATAAAAGTTGAATTTGTTTGGCATTTATAATTGAGAGAAAGAAGTAGCAAAGAAACGTGTGCTCGAACGGGTGGAATAAAAACACAAGTTATCGGCTCTTCAAATTGAGAATCGCTAAGGTGAAAAAGGAAAACAATTTAGATGCCACTGAAAGAGCAGAGAAGCATAATTTCCATTCGAATATTATATATTAATAATTTGAATAATGAAGAATAAAAATTATGAGAAAAATGTGAAGGCAATCTTTAAAGATTAAAGGTACAATTTCCATTAATATTATATATTAATAATTGGAGTTGATTGTATATATTCAAATGAAACTTACCGTTGTAATCCATCATGAAAATACATATACACAGTCTTATGGTACTGTTTATGAGCAAACAGTGTTGAAATTCAAACAGTGATGTAATATCAATAAAAGGTACTTGAAAGGGTACATAACAATACAGTCCGAAATATTATAGCAACATGCACTACGTCGTCCTTTTCCCTCAAAGAAAAGGATGGTCCCTTTCTCTCAGTGGACTGTCTGATTGAGATATCAACGGTCTAGATTTAATATATTATAAAAATATTATTATTATATTAATGTATTAAAAATTACATAACAATAGAGTCTGAAATAATATAGCAACATGCACTCATTTATTTCCAGAAATTTTACCTTCAACAAAGACACTGTTTTTGAACTGAAAAGGCAATATCTTAGTCCCCGCTTGCAAGATGTTTTCAAGTGAGCAATTCCAGATCCCTACATGCAAAGAGTCAACCAAGGAAAAAAAATAATTAGCGAAGGCTCTTAATAAACAAAATCATAAAGGATATTTCAACACCAACAAGCATTGGGCCTAACACTAATGCTATGTCCTTGAGAGTATCTGGATCCAATTCACATAAACTTTTATTATAAAAATTATCATTTACTAAAAATAAAATAGTAGATCTTGCATGCGGAGTTTTTTGGCCAAAAATCTTGCAAATGGTTTAGAATTCAATGTCGAATCTTTGAAGTATATATCTTTGATTAATTATATTCATAAGGTAATTATTTCCAAATTTTAAAAAGTTGAACCATTTTATTTCTTATATAAGTTTTATTAAATTTATTGCATATAATAGCTTAATGGTTTTAGTTAGGCATGGCAGATAATTATTCATATAATCTTTTTTGCCAAATACTCATTAAGATTTTAAGAATTAAATAATAGAAACAACCCATAAAAGGCCGAAGCTAAAACAAAATGAAGGACACAAAATCCTTTACCAGCAAACAGCAACCCGCCAGAGAAGTTATAAATCAAAATAATAGAGCACAAACAAATATATACGTCAAAATATTTACAAATTTACTATTTATTTCATTTTCGGCACATTCTGTACAAGTCTGTAAACACGACATATGCAGGTAAGCATGAAGATATCAAAATTTTATTATATACTATTTGTATGGTTTTATTTTGGGTGCAATTTGTTATACATATTTTGAATAAAAATTCTACGAATTTTGAAAAGTGAAATTCAAGAAGCAAGAATCCATTTGAAATTTTGGGAAAATATATTATTTATAAATATAATGATCACATGATAAATACTGATATGCATGCAAGGCTTGGGTGAATCAGAATGCATTAGATTTGCATGGAAATGATAACAACTTTACTCTAAAGGCGTAACTGATTCCGATGACTTGGCAGAAGTAATAATATTACCTTTCTCCATGTTTTGAAAGGTGTTGAACAGCTTCGACTTACCATGGTACAAATTTTGATGAGAAAAGATGCTTGGTAGCTTCGTCTTCCCATTGCAATTGATCCAACCACTCAGGATCTCCTTTAAAGAGCCGTAGATTTTTCAATGCACTTTGAGAATTAAATGGGAGCTTCTTCAATTTGGGGCACTTTAGTACTTTAATCTCCTTCAAATAAGGGAACTTTAATGCCATTCTACAAATACTCATCAAGTCACTAAGAAAGCGCAATTCAAGATAAGTGAGACTGGAAAAAAGATTCCTTGTAACTCTCTTAGTGTCCGCATCAGTTCCAGAATCTTCACTTATAACTTCCTTCAATGAATAACACCAGGCTAATTCAAGGAATTCAAGGTGTGGAGCATGTATAAGCCAATTCAAGTCAACTATATTGCCACAATTGGCGAGAGTCAACTTTCGAAGCATGATTGTAAGTTCATGTTCCCAAAATGAGCTCCTCGGAATATTCACACCGCCTTCAAAAACAAAAGATCTTATTGATAATGTTTCAAGATGCTCCATTTTTGCAAGTGATGAGATCATGTCATGGGGTAGTGGACAGTCATCAACAAATAATAACTCACACATGCGCCCTCGCAATTTTGAGGATTTCAGTATTTTTTCAACAGAGGATTTGTTCCGGACAGTAATGCGTATATCTTGAAGATGATCCAAGTCTTCTAGCTCTTGCAACAACGCATCATCATTGTCAACATCAAGCACTTCATCTATTAAACTTTGCAAACTAAAAGCTTGAAGGGACAACAAACTGGATATAACATCTTTTGTGAATTGAAATCCTAGCAGATAGTTCAGCAACAAAAATCTTAGCTTCTTCAAATTCTTCAACTCATCTGGCAATTTTCTTATATGAGTATAGGATAGGTTCAGGTGTTCTAGGTTTACAAAGTTCCCAATTTCTGATGGTAGATCGCTTATTCCCAAATTTTCTGACAAGTCTAGTACTCTAATGGTACTTGGAATAACAAATACCTTAGTTGGAAAGACTTGTAACCGAGCATGCCTAACAAGTAGAGTGATCAGATTAGGACAATGAGGTTTTTGTGACAAGTTCATAATGATTCCATCCCCACGACACATTGATAGCTTTTCTACCTCTTTCGACTTTGCATGATTGTATAGTTCAAGGACACTGGTTGTTGAACAATCTCTTACAAAGAATCTCATCTTTTCGTCGCGATCACAAGCTATCCAGAGAGCCATATCTCTAATCACGTCATGCATCTTAATTGTATCATATTCCTCACCATTTTCCAATAAGCAAGCATATTTTAGGTATAAAATTATACGTTTTCCTTCCTTGCATGCTTTATGTATATCATAATCAAATTCAGCCAAAAAACCTTCAGCTATCCAGGACAAAATAATATCTTCTTTTGAAATATTATAGTCCTCAGGAAACACAGTACAATATAAAAAGCATGGCTTGTAAGGGTCTGGCAGTTTACGATAACTAAATTCAAGTGAGGGATAGACATATTTACTGATACCTTCAACCCTTGAGGGACGAGTACTCAGGTTTTCTATAGCATCCTCCCAATCTTCATGATTGACTTTGTTAGCCAGGGCACGTCCAACAGTACAAAGTGCAAGTGGCAATCCTTGGCACTCATCCACCACTTGTTTTGCATAATCAAATATACGAGGGTCTTCAAGAGTTGTTTCACCCACTTTCTCCTTGAATAACTTAAATGCTTGCTCTGGTGAGAGGCAGTTTACTCTTATGCTTCTTTTTGCACCCATTTGGCCGCATACACCTTCCAACCGTGTTGTGAATATTATCTTGGATTTATGCTTATCAGGGGAAGGAACCCCCAATTTCAAGAGATCAATTCTTTCCCATACATCATCAAGTAACAATACAAATTTCTTCTTATTTAAGATATTGCATAGCAAACGAGCCCTCTCATCCACTGTCTTATTTCCCCAAGTATGATCTTCCACACGTAATTTCTTCCTAATGCCATCCTGAATTTTTTCTGGATCTGCATCTTTAGACGCGACAACCCAAATGACCACATAGTGCGGCATTGTTGAGAGGAAATCATTGTTGAATTTCATAAGTAAAGTTGTTTTGCCTACCCCTCCTGTTCCATACAAACCAATAATGCTCACCTGATTGTCCTCAAAGCATGAACACAGCTCCTCAAATGTTGATTCTACACCCACAGCCTCACCCACAGGCAGTTCATCAAACTGATCACGGGTGAACTTTCCTGTTACAACATCAAAATTGCCTTTGCTTTTTAGATCGTCAACAGCACTCAACTTCAGAGTGACCATTTTGTGTAGTTTGCAGCAAGCACGGCAATTCTTGGGACACCGACCTCCAAAAAAGCAATCTTGTGTTTCTTCATCACCTTGCCGCAGAATGGCCTTGACTTCCTTTTGTAGGTCTTCTACTCTGCGCATCCAACCCCTTGCCTCATGCAAAATCACCGGCAACAAATTTGGATCCTGCTCTGCCGTTTCGACCTCCATCTTGACATCAAGATACCTGTCATTGAGTTCATCTGAAGCCGTTTCCAAAGACTTGAGGTCCTCTTCTAGCTTGTCCATTGAATCTTTCCATTTGGCACATAAACCACACAAACCAGTTAGGAATTTAAAGACTGGAGTAATACAGTCAGCCATGGTTTGGTTTGGGTGCACCAAAGAAGTGAAGAAGATCGAAATGCAGGGAATGGTGGAAATATGTTTGACTATATATATAATTAGTACTGAGAAAACCAACACACGCAAAAAATTTTATTCCAACCAATAACACACTACTCTGCCTTATAGTATGCAGTCCATACTTGTTACTAATTTTTTTTAACAGGTCTCATTTTTCAAATTAAAAGAAAGTGAAAGATTCCCCCCCCCCCTTTCTTATGGTTTTTTTCCCTGCTCAAGTAGCTTCCTTCTATTAAAGAACCATATCATGTTAGGTGCAAGAGCAACTTGTTGTATGTTTGTTAGAAAAAATTATTAATCAAAGCGTAAAATATGTTTAGACATTTTTTCCCCATGACATTTTATTTTCAAGTTGATCATCATATAAAGAAGACAAACTAGTTTGTTTATAATATCTCTTGACATATATCTATATATATATATATATAGATATATATTAATCCCCCATTGATTTCCTACCGTTAGAAGATATACAACATAACAAATGAATTCATTCATTTAAAACTAAAATCGCCCTAATTTTTTTCCCTTCTTGTCCCTTCCCCTAATCTCAGCTCGTTTTTATTTATCTACTTTTCAATTTGTATGTCCATTTTGGTCCATCTCTATTAATCATTTCATCTCGATTCTCGGCGCATTTCTTTCATTTGAGAAATATATCATGTTACGTGCAAATTGCTAAACTAATATATATATTTATATATATATATAATTTTTAATTAAAACGTAACATTTGTTCTACAACTAGATAAATAAAGACGACTGGCCAGCAAATATTTTGTTTCCAATAATCTTACCGGCCAAGTTTGATTCCTTCAACCTATTTATTTCTTTTATTTCCATATCTCTATCCACCTATAGCATATTCCTTTCCCCATATTTCTTTAATTATTTTGTCATTTTCTTTCACTACCTTGTCCTAAGCACCTTCCCGGGAAGCTTGAACTCTTCAACCTATTCTTTATTTTTGTTCAAGTTGGTCTATCTCTACCCACTTCGATTAAGGAATTATATTATATATACGGTAGAAGCAATTTGTTACATTATTCTTCACTGGGTCCATCAGCGTGCACCTCTTGTATTTATCGTCGGAACAAGGATTTTTTTAAAAAAAATATAAAAGAGAGAAGCACAAGAATACATCAGAAATTAAATAGTGGGAGAGTTAAATCTCAAATAATCATTTTATACAAGGACTCTCAAGTATTGAGAAGTCATGTCATAAAGCTCTTAATGTTGGAGTCTCTTCTTTGCTAAACCATCAACAACCTTATTTTTTCACAAGAAACATGCTTCCTCATTCAATATGCTTTAATCTAAAGCATAAATTTTGCCACCAAATATCCCTAACTAATTATAAAACTTATTAATTAATTACGCAAATCAAACTTTGCAAACTAATGATTTTTATTGAGTATATTTTTTAAATTTTATAATAAATAACTAATTTCATTAATTTATATAAATTTTTTGCTAGTTGCTTATTGGTGATAGTATTTTATAATTATTACAGTTAAAATTTCATTAGTGATTGCCTTATATTACGAGGGAATGCACTTTCTCGCTTCGTTTCTATAAAAACATTTTTCTGCATGTCAAATATTGAGTAAGGATCTGACCATGTTCTCATGACAATCTTAGATTTAGGTTTGTGATTCATACTTGTTCTTCTAAGCAAATCACAAGCCACTGACAGAGGTAATAAAACTCGAATTTCCACAATAGATGCACGTACGTACTTGGAGAGTTAGAATTGTTGTAACCAAGATTGTTAAACTCGCGAGTTTAAGCAAACTCGTGATAGTGATGTAAATTCGTATCGTGAACTTGAATCGTAAATTCGTAAGAGTTTAGTTTTATCATTAAATAGATATTATTAGTATATAATTAAATAATTAAAATATAAAAAATTGACAACAATTTGATTTAAATATATTTTAAATCAAAATAATTGAAATTAAATCTATCAACATTCATAATTTATCATATTTAATAAATAAATTTCTATAAAATTCATATATAAAATCGTTGAGTATAATCAAATTGAAAAAGTTAACACGAGTTTAAGGGTGCGTTAATACAGTTTTGTAAGTTAGAAACGTAAAAACGGTAAACTCGGTGTATAAACTCGTGAATTTAACCGAGTTTACAAAGGTCACAAGTTTACCAATGACTCGACTCGATTTTATAAGTTAGAAACGTAAAAACGGTAAACTCGGAGAATTAACTCGCAAGTTTGACAACAATGGTTGTAACCTTTCTGAGAGGGAACATGCTTCTTTCCTTTGCTATTTCAAAATTACTGTTGATGATAATTTTTTTTTTAAAAAAAAAGAGGTTAACTGGGCAGTATTCAAGTCTAAAATAGGTTAAAGTATTTCAACCCCACCACCGATATGAGGACCTTGTCAGTAGATAATTTGTAAGTATCTTTCTAAATACTCTTTAAGTCGAAGGCATATTTTGACCTTGATGAGTCATGGAACCCAGCTTATTTAAACTTTTTTGTTATAAGAAAATTAAAATAAGTTAAAGTATACATTTAGTTATCTACGTTTTTCAGCAAGTTTTAGTTCACTCCCGTAAGTGTTCATAGAGCACATTTTTAGTTTGTTAATCTTAACATGAATTAAATGAGATTGGCAATATTAAGATTAAGAAACTAAAAATGCACTTTATAAATTCACAAGACTTAAACTGAAACTTGATGCAAATTTAGAGTATGAAACATATACTTTCCTATTTTAAATTTAAATACTACCAAATTAATTTTTATTTTATTTTCTTATCAATAGTATTTTGAATTTTTTAAAAGTAAAAAGTTAGTCTGCCTTAACTTTTTGATAGCTGGCATCACCTCAACACTACCTCTCTCTTTCACAAGTCAAGGCTCACAAGTCCATTTTACACAAGAAATGGGGCATTTAAAGGCAGCGGACGAAAGTAGCAAAGGAGACAAGCATGTTCCTTCTGAGAGAGGCTGTATTCTTGTTGTTGGATTAGCTTCTTAGAAGAATTTTTATGTAAGTTGAGACATAACCTTTCTTATAAGTGTACTATCTTGTATATCATACAATCACTTAAAGCTAATACAGACACCATATGCACAATTGCACATTAAACACTTGCAATCATTTTAATGCAATAATGGCTAAAATAATAAACGGTTCCCTCCTAAGTCCTAACCATTGGCCCTCTTTCACATAATAAATAAATTTATAAAACTAAGGAGATATGATCACATTTAAGAGTCAATAGTGCTTCCAACATGATTGTTTCCAATAGAATATATGTGCATAGCAATAAATATAACCGAATTTATTCAAATTTACTACTACCTCTTGGTCATTGATATAAGAGTTATTTAACTAATTTTGATAGATTAAAGAGATGAGATAAATTAGTGAATTATAACAAATGTAATATGGTATCACTAAAATAACCCTATGTAACATATATTATGTATTAGTTTATAAACTAGGTAAATTAGCTTGAAGGAAAATGATAAATATATGAGATAAAATGGATTGAGATGTTATATTTAAGACCAAATAATCCAACTCTCCAACTAACTCTTATATAAACGACATGAGGGAGTAATTATTAATTAGTTGGACTTTAAGAACCAACAGTTTGGCATATTTGAGAGCACCCAACCCATTTAATGTTTGTCAGTTATGACTATTACTTCAGTTTTGAGTTCTGGGTTCAGTCCGAGCTGTGGCTTCATATGAGCCCCAAACCCATCATCCAGAGAAAAGTTCTCACGCCTTAGCTTGAGACTAATCAATTAGAAGATAGAGCCTTGCATTTATAAATCAAACGTCTCTTATATATCAGGCTTTCCAACATTAGGCCTTACAGCCTATAACACACAGTAATTAAGTTTCTTAATCTCT
Source organism: Inga leiocalycina (assembly GCA_963242795.1). NCBI lineage: Eukaryota > Viridiplantae > Streptophyta > Magnoliopsida > Fabales > Fabaceae > Inga > Inga leiocalycina. The sequence goes on along the minus strand of OY725321.1, from coordinate 37,047,901 downwards.
ATAAATTAGTATCTAGCTCTTATGTTAAAGAAGGTAGTATAAAATATTGTACTGTTACAGGTATTTCGTTGTTCTTAGAAGGCATAGTGACCATCTGGCAATCCATCTCCTGCAGCTTTAAAATTGACCACAAAATATAATTCTTAAAATATCTTATGATTTTGGTTGTGAATCTAATGATGAGCCATTTCACAAAGCCTACTTTGAACCTATTGAGGGGATAAATGTTTTCACATTTCTGCAAAATGCCAGTGTTAAAGTTCCCTTGATGATGAGACCCCATGGTAACAAAGGCCAATATCAGATGATTAATTGTTGTCAGGGGAAGAGTCAAAGAGAAGGTCAAGATAACTTTATTTTATTTTGAATTTTATATAAAAGTAATTAACAAAAACTTGGATTGATTACTGTTTATTTACATTTTTAAATTTTTATTTATTTTCAGTTACTTAGATAATGATTTTAATTGGGAAAATCGCTGGTAAATACCAAATAAGCAAATTAATTGCTCTTTGCCACCAACACATATGGGATACCTAACTGTCATTAAAATTGAACTTAAAAAGACAAAAAAGCCCTTAGTTTGACAACACCATTTTAGGCGGGAGGGAGGAAGGAGAAAAGACAGAGCAACTCGGTGTGTGAGTACATTGTAGCAGATCCAATCTTCGTCAAACAAGCATTCCATACTTCTTCGGACGCCGTCCACCGTTGTCTGCCGTCTGTGGTTGTTCTCGGGCAAGTAGTGAAGAAGGTATGAATCCTAGGGATTTTTCTACTTCCAAAATCTGGTGAGAATGATTTGCTCAGTCTGGCTTTGCATCTGGATTTTAATTTGTTCCCCGCGTCATCAGGTTGTTCTTGCATTCCACACTCCTTCGGACGCCGTCCACCATTGTCTGCTGTCTGTGGTTGTTCTCGAGCAAGTAGTGAAGAAGCTTGGAATCCAGGGGATTTTCCTACTCCCAAAATCAGGTGAGATAATTTAGAATGCCTTACTTACTAGCAATGTTCATGCTTATATGGTGCTTTCTAAAATAAATCAACAGGATGAGGCTTTTGAATTTAATATGGTTTAGTGGAAGAATTTTCCTTTATAAAGAAGTGAATTTCAGAGTTAGTAGAGCTCTCTAAAGAGATAAAATTCAGTTGAAACTATGTTGATTTTCTTGTCTTGAACCCTTTCAAAATGTAATTGGAGCAGGCTTATTATAATGGGAGTATATTTAGATGTCATGGACTGTTTGAACTCTACTGTAGTCTTTTTTCCTTTTATGCTTCGTGATATATCATTAAGAACCTTCAAATCAACACATCACAAATACTCTTAAGACTGTGGTTCACTATGCTGGATGACAAAATCAGGATTTGTGCATGGCTTTACACTTCTGTTTGGTAGCAAGTCAAGTTTCAATTATGTAAGCCTTTTCCCCTTCCAACTCATTAGTTTTTATTTTTTGCTTTTTGCAGAGGGAGAAGAAAAATTTGCAGGACTTAAATGGTTTTTTGTATTTAATGTCGCTGAAAGAGAGTTTCTAGACAGACTAACAACAAGGCTGATAAAAGAATTTGATAGCATAAAGGGTAAGTGTTGGGGTTGATATATCATATTGAAAATCAGAATAATAAACCAAGCTGATCTAACAATTTCTCTTGTTCATCTTTGCTTTAGTTTGAGATGAGATTTACATAATATTAAACCTTGCTTATATCTCCCCTTCACCAGTCAAATTAGAAGTGAACCAAATCATTAAATTCTTAGCTCACCAGTTGACTTTCATGCATAGTTTGCATTGATTTTAATTAAATCCATCTGGAAACATATATGATATTAGAAAGAGAGATTACTTGGGATCCTGATCTTACTCACTACCCCAACTTTGTATTTGTTCACATGTGATTGGGCTACAAAGGATTTGAGCATGTAAGCCTAGTGGCTCTAGCTCACTTAACAAGATAGATACATTTTAATTTCAAGGAAGGTACCATTTACTTGATTAAAACCTTATGTCTCCCAAACAACTTGGTGATGTTGACAGAAGGAATAGCGCGCACTATAAACATTTAATAGCTAATATGTTAGTGATGATTTTTACATCTTCATAGTCTTTTTTTTTAAGAATATCTTTTCTGCATGTGATAACTAAAGCAAGGATGTCAAGTAGTTGAAGATGAGAGAGCTTGTCAGGGGTATTTGAAGCTATATGATTTGCCTTTGTTTGTCAATTATATCTGGCTTTGATTCAGAAATTATTTCGGAGTAGGTACAAACCTCTGATCAATCTAGGCTTCAATTGGTAATGGCGATTTCCCTTCTGAATATTCCAACCAATGTGTTTAACAATTAAAATAATAATTTTATTCATGTGTAAACTCCTAGTGCATAGCATACTTGTCCAACTTGGTACTTGAACTTGCTTTCTTACATCTGTCCATTGCACTAAGAAATTAAATGAGTAATATTCAGGGTAAGTCCCTTTTAGGTGTAAAGCTAAGCAAAAATAAAATGCATCACAAAGTGTAATTTTATCCCTGGCCTTCGTAAAATTTTTCGCAATAATGTGAGAATTTTAAGTTAATCAATCTAAGAATGTTATAAGTATATTTTAATGTGATTAAGTATTATGAAGTTTATGCTTTGTTCATATGGTGCTTCTCTGTTACAACTTAATATGGATTCTGAATAACCTATCTTTTCTGCAAAGCATGTCATTAACTATGAGCTAAATTTCCAATTTCGCCCTTATCTATGATTTGTTCCAAAAGTTAACATGAATAAATTCTTTTTGATTATTGCAATTAATAGGGGTAAAAACACAAAACGCATTTATTATCCTGAAACTAGATTTATAAATAGGACCAAATTGTTTTTGCCAAAAAGGACTTATAAATAGGATCAGGGTGATATTACTACGTTATTTCTATTAAAATTTCTAATTATCCTTCCGGATATCTTCAGTTGGCACTTAAATAATTTTCCTTTTGTTTATGCATACTCCTCACCTAGTAATATAAGATTTATTTTTTATATTTGTTAATCTTTTTCTAATTTACTCTCATAATATTTTTTTTTAACAATAATCAAATAGAAGAGGGATGGAGGAAGATAGTTGGGGTGGTTTAAAAAAAACATGCCATATAAATTAACTTAACTAACTTTCCTAATCTGACTAAATTAGATAAATAAGATTTATGTTAAGAATGAGAGGAAGCATTTTGTAGTAAAAAATATTTTTTTTACTTTTTAGTAAATTAATAGAAATTTAATCTTTATTCTTTCTATGCTTGTTTAGATACAAAAGTGTAGGAACAGAAATGTTGGGGAAAACATATCAAAATAGGGATAAAATTGCATATTTTTTTTATTACAACACGGCGGGTCGAACGTGTTTGAGGGGAGGGGAAAGGTGGCCTAAAGCCACTCTAGTGACTACTGTGTTACTAGATGCTAGTTTCAAAAATTATATTTTACTCGACTTTTTTTAGCCTTGATTTTGTTTGTGTTTGGTTGGGCTTATTTTATCTAAATAAGTCCTTATTACATAAATCGAGATAAAACTACTCTTACATACTTACCTCGTATACCGTAAATCATGATTTATAAACATTTATTATTTAAAAATAAACTATTCCAAACCAACACAAACTCGAAAATCATAGAGAGAAAAGTAGAATGGATAGAAAACTTATGGGAAATAACATGTGGAGCCCACAAATGTTCAGCTTTGTGGAATGTGGGGTCCAGAGCTTGGGATAATGACTTTAATCTCATGGCCTATCACTTTTTCTTTTTCCATACTTACTGTATGAGTCCAAATTTTCACTGAAAATTTGGAGAAAGTCCCCAATTAAATTTTTTTAACAAAAACACCTAATAAATTTTTATTAAAAAAAATATAAATTATTACCTCTAATCTTAAATATAAAACCTAATTAGCTTTTTTTGGATAAACTACAAAAAGCTAAATAACTTAGAATTAATTTTTGTTTAAGACAGACATCAAGATGATGTTTAGATTAACTTATTTTAAGTAACTAAAAAAAGTGCTTTTTAAGCTATTAATTGTGGAGATTTTTCAAACCAGCACTGATATTTGAATAAATCATCAAACCGTACCTATGATGGTCTTACAAGAATAAAAAAGTAATCGTTAACTCATTTAATATGTCTTAAATTGAAATATTTTTTTTTTCATTTTTACCCTTGTTAGAAATATGGACCCTATGTGTTATTTTTGGAGGGGGAAGAGAGGATATACACTACCACAAACAAAAATCTTAAGTGTCATAGCTTCCAGCACCATAAAAGAAAGCTATAGTGCTTCATAAATATATGGAAGCGTCATTGCTTGTTTCTTCTTTTCTTTTTTCAAACAAAAAGCTTCCTATGGCTTTTGTAAGGAAGTGCCATAGGAAGTGGGGTACTTCCTATAGCGTTTCTGTGGGGAAGTGCCATAGGAAGTAGCACCATAGGAAATCTTTTTTTTTATTAAAAACTATTTTTATGTAATTGTTTCCTTTTCCTAGTAAAACCCTCTATATTCACAGTCTAAATCCATAGCAATTTACAATATAAATCGACAGCAAACTGAAATAATCAGAATCAAACTAAATCAGATTGAAATAATTCGAAACAAAAAACAAATTCATAAATCAGTACTAAATGTATTTAATTACAACAGAACAATTGTAATGTACAACTAATTTTAAGTGAATAAACAACACAAGAATAGGCAGTTTTCATCTATCAAGCATAAAAGAACTCCAACATTTAAGTTGCTTAAATTTGAGCCATAATATTACTTCTAAAGAGGATTAAACTAGTATTATTATATTTGTAAGCTCAAAAATTAAAAAACTTACAATGAATTGGAAGTTTAGGAAGACAGAGTTGAAACTTCAAGTAAATACCTGAAAAAAAATTATGAGCACACATATAAGATTTATGACAGATTTTAAATTAAAAAAAAAAAGAAGCAAACGTACGGACTTAAGCTTTTATATATAAAAAAAGACTTACAAGTTTGGGAGTTTCTGTAGGAGGCCGGGTCAAGAAGGAAAAAAACACATAAAAGACCAAACTTTATACTGCAACAGAAGTGACGACCAAATGTTGAAAAAATGTGCCCAAGGAGGAAAGAAGAAAAAACAAAAAGTGGGAAACTGGAGAGTGCGAGATGATAATGACAGGCTAGTTGAATTTTTTAAACTAATTTGTATGGAGGCTTAGGGAAGCTATGTCACTTAAGCAAGTGCCAATGCTTTTCTTGATCTTTTAAAAAAATATTAAAAACATATGCAGACACTTTTTTTAAAAAAAAAAGAAGCTAACTTTCGAACTTTGTATGGCGCTTGCTCAAATAGGGCTATTTTTTTTAAAAAAAAAAATATATATATATATATATATGCATACATTTTTTTTAAAAAAATTTAAAAATAAAAAGCTATGACCTTGAGCAACCATACAAAGCTTTTTTTTTTAAAAAAATAAATGTAGACAATTATTTTAAAAAAATAAAAAGCTATGACCTTGCATAGCGCGCGCTTGTCCAAGGCTATTCATTAAATTTTTTTTTAAAAAAATATGCATATACCTTTTTGAAAAAAATAAAAAATCTATGACCTTATATGACGTTTGCTCATTTAAAAAAAATATGAACACACCTTTTTAAAAGAAAAAATAAAAAATGGGACCTTGTATAAGGCTCAATTTTTTTTTTTTAATATCGTGTGCTAAAAAAAAATAAGTTCAAGACACTGTACGCCTTGAATATTCAAGGCACGCCTTATCTTAAATATTCAAGTCCATACAGTGACTTTGAAATTTAAGCTGTATTGGCTCTTTGTATATAGCTGGATCAAGTAAGTACCATACAAGGATTTTTTTTTTTTTTTAAATTAAGGTTATCTATAGCGTTTTTTAGGCAAGCGCCATAAGTCATAACAGACTCTAAAAGTCTTGTATGGTGCTTAACTGACTCTAAAAGTCATGTATGGTGTTTGTTTAAGTAAGGGCTTGTTTGGTCTGAGGGGAGGGGAGGGGAGGGAAAGTGGGTGGAAGGAAAATTTTTTTGAGTTGGATTTAAAAAAATTAGAAAAGTGGGGTTAAAATTTTTTAATTAATTTTTCTTACTCTTTTATCTTATATATTCTATTTATTAAAATTTTATTACCCCACTTCTTCAATCTTTTAAAATTCAACTCATAAAAATTTTCCCTCCCCTCCCTTCCCCTCCAAATCCCTGTTTGGTGTGAGGGATTTGGAGGGGAAGGGAGGGGAGGGAAAATTTTTATGAGTTGAATTTTAAAAGATTGAAGAAGTGGGGTAATAAAATTTTAATAAAGAGAATATATAAGATAAAAGAGTAAGAAAAATTAATTAAAAAATTTTAACCCCACTTCTCTAATTTTTTTAAATTCAATTCACAGAAATTTTCCCTCCACTCACTCCCTCCCCTCCCCTCAGACCAAACAAGCCCTAAGTGTCACACAAGTCTAACACTAACTATAACATTTATAATACAAAGCGTCATAGCTTTTAAATATATTTTTTCTAAAAATAAAAAGCTATTATCCATAAAAGGGGTGTCATTAAATCCCTCTTTTATAGCTGTGATAGTGAGTGGGCAAAATTGAAAAATAAGTATTAAACATATAGGCCAAATAAGAAAATAATCATTAATTATCTTATAAGTGACTTATATTTTAAACTATACCTTCTAGAAGCATCCTATATTATGAACCGAAGGGAGTATGCCACTCATTATCCCTCTCCAATAAATTTTTGCGTATTATCTCTTATGTATCCTCTTTATAAATAAGGATATAATTAGAAAGAAATATACCTATCTTAAACATTTATTAATATTAACTAACATTTTGAACCACATGATTTTCATAGTTATTATTTATAAAAAGACTCAATCAATGATCAATGAGTATATATTAATCTCCCATCGGTTTCTTACCGTTAGAAGCTATCTGATAAGTATATATTTTATAATTAAATAAGTATATATTTTGGATATATTTACTATATTTATGAATATTTTATGCTTATTTAATTATATTTTATATCTTTTTTATTATTTAATTAATTATAAGAGAAAAGAAAATTTTAAATATAGAATCTACTCATATCCTATTTTATCTGACAGGAGATTAAGGAACAGGTGTATGAAAAAATATATACATCTATATATGTGTAAAGATATATAGATATATAATCCAATGGAAGAATCAGATAAAACACCTCAAGCAAAAGTAAAAATGTGTACCCCATGCAATAAAAGACGTACAGAAGATATTGGAAGAAAGAAAAGAAAATTGAAGGCAACATACATGATATTGATATGCCATATCTTTGAGAAATTGAGATAGTGTCGCGGACCCCACATGGATTATGATAGAATATCTCAGGCAAACAAAAATCGCAAACGGACAGCAGAGAGACAGCATACATTATATATATATGCGAGAGCTGAGACGCAAAGGGCACGCCGACACAGATAGCTGAGACGCACAGATCTGGGGGAAGCACAGACAGAACGCTGAGACGCCGAGACAGATCCGAAGAGCAGAGACGCGCAGAGTCGGATGATCAGGCAGAGACGAGGAGCAGAGTTTTGGGGAGCTGGGGCTTGAAGATTCAAAGAGATTTGGAGCTTTAAAATTTGGTTTTCCATTAATTTTTCTTCTCTCTTTTTCTTAGTTTCTGATATGAACAGAATTATTATTTATGGTTTTAATTTGTTGATGAACATGAGTAGCTAATTTTCTCGTTCTAGGATTTTCTTGAACCTATTTATGGATTGAATTATTTATTTACTCTCTTTTTGCATCGAATGAGTTTTTGTATTGATTTTATCTTACTCTTAATGCCTCTAAATGCCTGATCACCATTTAGTTGTCTTGTTCATTTAAAATTAATCTTGAGAAAGATAATTTAAGTGTAGAACTTGGGTAAAATCATGTTAGACTTGAAGTTTAGATATATTAAACGGATGGTTTGTTAGTATCATAGAGATATAGTTACTAACCTAGCATTGTCAGATTAAGATTGGTGTTTAAAAGTTAGTCCTTATAACTTAATACAAGAGATTGATTAGTTTATTAGGATAAATATTTGGTTTTGACTCGAGAGAGCGTTATCAATTACTTTTGAATCTTAGACAAATACATATCTTCGTTTGATTGCTTATTGAGGGTAATTTAATTAGTTCATGAAATAAATAGGGGATAGATAATCCTAGGTTCCTCCTGTCTTGAAGTTCTCGATTTAATTAATTAATTTTTTAGTATAAAATTTCTTTCTAAATATTCTCACTTAACTTGATTAATAATTTAATTGAGATAATTAATTCATTTTTTGTCATAGTCCTCGTGGGAACGATTTTTTTATATTACTTGCGACCCGTACGCTTGCGGTAAAGCTAAACGGCTAACACTATCCAACATAGTTGATAAATACAACATGCATAACAAATGAATTCATTCATTAAAAACTAAAATCGTCCTTATTTATTCCCCTTCTTGCCCCTTCCCCTAAGAAGTATGTCATGTTAGGTGCAAATACGTAAACTAACGTATATAAATTATTTAATCAAAACGTGACATGATTATATATTTACTTTCCCATATTAAACTAACCCAACAACTTGATCTACTACAAAATTTTTTATTTCAGGTTGAACCCACAATAAATAAAGACGACCGGCCGGCCAAAGTTATTTTTATTCAAGTTGATATATATTAGTCTCCTTGTCATGTTCGTACTACAGCTAGAGTATATATTTATTTTCCCATATTAAACTAACCCAACAACTTGAACTACTACACAATTTCGTATTTTCAAGTTAAACCTGCAATAAATAAAGACGACCAGCAGGCCAATATTTTTTTTATTCAAGTTGATATATATTAGTCTCCTTTTCCTGTTCGTAGTTTTACTACAACTAGAGAGGAGCTATGATTGATAAATATAACTTAACACATTAATTTATTCATAAAGCCAACATCAGATATACTTATTTATTTCCCTTCTTTGTTTTTTGCCTATGTTGTCACTTTCTTTCACAAATAATGTGGCCAAGTTTGATTCCTTCAACCTACTCAATTATTTCTTTCATTTATATCTCTATCCACCTAAAGCATATTCCTTTACCCGTATTTTTTTAATTATGTTGTTATTTTCTTTCACCACCTTGTCCTAATGCACCTTCCGGGAAAGCTCAAAAATACCTGAGAAATTAGATAGTTTTGGGGGGGGGGGGGAATGAATTAAATCCCAAACAATCATTTTCTATAAGGACCCTCAAGTATTGAGAAGGCATGTCATAATGCTCTATATTTTGGACCCTTTTTCTTTGGTAAACCCTCGGTATCTTTGTTTTGTTCACGTGAAATACGTTGGCATTTAACTTGCCATTGGAAAGTAATTAAGCATCTTCCTAATTTCTCAAAAAACTAAACTATTAGTCCCATTATCAGAAAAGATACCGTTAATTCTGTCTGCAAGGTTTTTGAATCAAATTCTAAAATTATTTGCTTAAAAATCGTGTTCCATACAAATTTGAGACCTCTTAATACCGCCCTTTCTTCAGCTTCATATGATTTGCATTTACCCAAAGTTAAAGTAAACCCACCTATCCAAGTTTCTTGGCTATCTCTTCGAACTTCACCACAACATGTGCTTGCTCGTCAAACGCCCCATCAACGTTATTAATTTGAAACCAATTTGGTGGCTGTGGTTTAATTCCCAAACAACTTTACACATAGCCTACCATGTTCAGAGTTATTCACATTCCTCCTTCTCAAAGACAATTCTTCTATAATCATAATAACACAGTAATTTATTATCTTCTAATATAACCTACAAATCCATCTATTGAAATCTTCAAAAAATTAAAGTAGAACTTGGAATTGTTAAGAAAATAGCTATTCGGCCCAATACATCGAAGATATACATAGCGCAAGGCCAAGAAATTCAAGCCAATATCATTAGGAAATAAATATTTTTGCATTGTAAATTATGGTAAGAAATTTGGATCCTCTCACATTCTTTTTTTTCCCCGTCATTTTCATCTCATCTAACATCCTACTTTGAATTAAACATTGATCAGTTGAAATTTAATATCTTATAAATTATATTATAATATTATATAAAAATAAAAAATAAGTTATTAAAATTGCATCTAAACAATTCACGATTGTACACTTCCTAAAAATTTCAACCATTCATGTTCAAGCAACGGGTGATGACGGGATGCGGAGGGGAAAAACAGAGATAAAAGAATGAGGAGAGGCTCCGAATTCAGATGGGTAAGGCTACCGGTCCCATTTTTTTGGTGGTTTGGTACTTTTTTGTGATTAATTTTTTATAATTAGCTTGAAGATAAAATGCGAAACACAGAGTATTTTGCAGTCACGAAATGATTTAATAGAAAACTGACTAGTAGATGTTTAATAAAAAAATTAATATACTTTTTACTTTCAGTTTTTAAAATTGGCATTGTTAACCTTGATATCTAAAAGTATTGTATTATTAATTTATACATGTATACATATTAATTACTGAACTTGTATATATAAACATATAAAATCATATAATTATTAATTTATATTAAATTAAGTTTGATTATCTTTATAATATATATATATATATATATATATAAACTCCAGCAAGACTCAGTTTATGCTTAATATTAAGCATTATGTTTTTCCACCAAGTATTTCTAACTATAAAACTTCTTAACTAATTAAACAAATAAAACTATCAAACTCCTCCTTCGACTAATGACTTTTTTTAGCATAATTTTAAAATTTTCTAAAAAAATAACTAATTTTATTAGTTTATATGAAGTTATTAATAGTTGCTTTTTGGACGAGGTAGTTTTTTTATAATTATTACCGTTAAAGTTTCATTAATAATGTTTGCCTTATATTATGAGGGATTGCACTTTCTCGTTTCCTTTCTGAAAAACAAAAATTCTCTATGCCAAATACTGTCCAAAGATTTTGCCACGCTCTGATGACAATCTTAGACTTGGATTTGTGATCCATACATGTTCTTCCAAGCAAATCACAAGGCGCGCACGGTTGACTATATAGAAAACACAGCAGAGGTAATAACTCAAATTCCACATTAGATTAAGTGGAAAGTTTTAGAATTTCGGTAAAGCATTTTATTTCATTTGATCCCATATTTTGAGATAAAAATGTTAAGTCCTACTAGGTATGCGTATTCTGATTTCACTATTAGCCATCCATTCACATCCAATCCTATATATAGGGCAAAGATTTGTGCACCCGTACATAATTAAACTTGAAGAAAAATGGGTGACTTTCCAATTTTGCCTTTCATTTAAATAAATGACCACAATAAAGTGTTGCCAAAAACTTAAAAGCACGCTAACTTGTTACAATAAGGGAGGGGTTAAATTGGAAAAAAAAAATTACCACATCTTTATCCTATATCTAGGACTAAATAGTGCTTTAAATCTTTGCCCTATAATTAAGACGTCAGAGAGTAGTTCTTAGACAGCATTAAACTATTCCAATTCAATTAAGTATTGCATAGCACATTGTAGATTCCTTAGCATGTATAGTAGATTCATTCAGATAATTTCCTGCAAGATTCATTCAGATCAAGCCATATATTTTTTTCGATAAAACCATAATTATGTATTCATGAAATAATACTGTAACTTACAAAGGTTTGCAAAATATTACCAACATCCTGAAAAATGTAGGAAAGGTTCCATGAAACTAGCCTAGTTTTAGTGATGATTTTTATACTTTACTTCTTGACAAGGTTACAAAACAGAGGAAAGGATTGTGGGCAAGATATATATGGTTGATTCAGGATGAAATTCAAAGCATCCCAAAGAGCGCCACCGGCTGCTGATGAAGAGTTCCCAATCGAATAGGTGGTGCAATGGTCCATGCATTATAGTTTGTCTGGCTGAAATGTACTTGAATATGAATACAACGATTCCCAGACTTAGCCTTTTTAATCCTGAAGTCTAAGACCCAACACTCCAAATTGTGCCCTTGCACAGGCGCCTGAATCGTTTCAGCTCCTATGTCCTACTGTGCCACCATATTTAATTCCATATGCTCTTTGGGTTTGGTTGTAAAGTTAATTGCTTTAGCCTGAGTCATTCGGATAACTTGTATAGAATAAAACCTCTTTCCTGCCTGGCAAATACTATTTCACGCATACCACAATGATTCTAGCATTTGAAAAGGTTAAAAAGTTAAGAAATTACCAAAATCATTATAGTTTTGCAACCATTTAACTAACCACTGCATCAAGGACCTCGAAGGTAAATTATCAACCCTAATCCCCACATTACTACCAAACCAACAAGCTCTAGTAAATGGGCAATGAAGAAACAAATGATCTAAAGATTCATCTTCAATAGCACAAAAAGAACATACCTCAAAAGCAGCCAGATGACTAAGTTTAAGAATATGAGTAGTTGGTAAAACACTTTGCACAATCTTCCACATAAGTAGACAAATCTTAGGCGGAACCAATGACTTACAAATCATATGGCATACCGCATTTACTACTTCTGTAGATTGTCTCGTCCTCCTTTGCAGCACACGATGGCCATCTCAAGCTGTATAGGACCCAGACATATTGCTAGATGAAGCCATATAAAGATATATTAGATTGAGTCAGGTATAGAATTGGACGCTTCCTTTCATTGTTATCTTTATTAACAGTGTATTGGTTATGGACCGTTGAGTATTGTTGCGCTTGGACCTGAATATTACTTTCCTGATCTACTTCTGTACTCGTATAGCATATATACAATGAAGCAAAGTAGCTCTATAACTAAGTTCAGTTACAGTAGTTGAGAAACACTTTTCTCTCTCAATTGTTCCTAATCTCTAATATTCGCATGGTATCAGAGCCGCAGCATCACTGGCTTTCAATCCATAGTTTCAACTAATTTTTGGTGCTTGATTTTCTTTGTGTTCTTCTTAGTTCTCATGACTTCCGCTGATGCTTCTAGTGCTCTTCGTGATGATGCATCCAGTGCATTCAGTCTCGTAATTGATTGCTTTTGAACAAGAAAATCACTATCAAATTAGATTACCACAACTATCTCATGTGGAAGCAGCATGTCCAATTAATGGCCAAACAGTATCGTATTCACGGTTTGCTTGACGGATCTACCATCATTCCACCAATTTCAATTGTTGATGATGATGGTTGTTCTTTTCCTAACCCTAAGTTCATCGATTATGAAGTTCAAGATTCGGCTCTTGCTTCTTGGCTGTTAGCGTCTGTCAGCTCACTGATCCTGCCTGACCTTGTATTGGCTATAATACTGCATCGCAGATCTGGAACCGCTTGGCACAATTGTTTTTTACAAGTTCTAATACTAAAGTTCTTTCTTATCGAAATCAGTTGATGAATCAGAAGAAAGGCGAATTAACTATCCGTGATTACCTTGCTACGGTCAAATACTTGTGTGACCATCTTGCTATGCTTGGTCATCGTGTTGCAAATACTGATCATATTTCTTATATTCTGAATGGCTTGACCGCCGAGTATGAATTGGTTATTGCTGTTATCAATGGCGCTCATGGACGTTTTTCTCTTACTGAAGTTCATACAGTGCTGCTAGATGCTGAGACTCGTCAACGTGGATTTCTTCAAGCTGTTTCGATTCAAGCCAATGTGGCCAATCTAAATAGTGGTTCTTCTGATATGGTTCTTGCGGCCTCCTATAATCCTCGAAGTTCCAACAATCGTGGTGATCCTCCGCTGCCATTCCCTCCACCATCTCAACACAGAGCTGGTTTTGGTCGTGGTCATGCTTCTTCTTACTTGTCTCATCCTTAATGCCAGATCTGTCATAAAATTGGGCATACTGGTGACTACTGCTATTTCAAGTATGATTACAACTATCGTCCTCATCATAACACTAGTTTGGTTGCTCCTAGTGCTTATCATACAGTCTACTCTGTTGCACCCTCTACTTCTGGTGAATTTGTTCCTCCTACAGACAAGTATGTGCTCTACCTACTCCTCCTGTTGCTTCCTCTGTTCCCAGCTCTTCTACTCAGATTCAATCTTCTGAGATGGCTGCTCCTGTCCAAGCGCCTCCTATTTCTGCTCTAGCTATTCCTGGGTCGTCTTTAGGCCAGAGTTCCAATGCTCAAGTTTATTTCACCTATTTTCTTCTTAAATAACTCAAATGCTTTAGCTTATGCGAGATAGCTTACTCTTATATGTCTGTGTATATCCATTAGGCCACATACCTCTTCCAATCGTGTTATGAATATTATCTTGCATCCGTGATTATAAGGGGAAGGAACCCCCAATTACAAGAGATCAATTCTTTCCCACACATCATCAAATAACAACACAAATTTCTTCTTATTTAAGATATTGCATAGCGAAAGAGCACTCTCACCCACTGTCTTATCATTCCAAATATCATCTTCGACACGTAATTTCTTCCTAATGTCATCTTGAATTTTTCCTGGATCTGCATCTTTAGACGCCACAATCCAGATGACTACATGGTGTGGTACTTTAGAGACGATATCATTGTTGAATTTCTTAAGAAGAGTTGTTTTCCCTACCCCTTGATACCCACCTGATTGTTCTCAGAGCATGAACATGGCTCCTCAAATGTTGATTCCACTCCCACAGCCTTATCCACAGGAAGTTCATCGAACCTACAAGTGTTCAGCTTTGTGAAATGTGGACACGTACAAAAGAAAACGCCAGGGTGTCCAGAACTTGGAAAAATGACTCCTTGCTTATATAAGTCAAACTTTTCATTGAAAATTTGCAAAAAGTCCCCAAGTAAATTTTTTTTAACTAAAAATAACCTAATAAATGTTTATTCAAAAAAAGTATGAAGTACTGATACTATGAGTTAGATTCTCACCAATAAAAATTTACTGTGACAGTTTTCCCCAAATTTCCTAACTTTTTAGAACCATATATAGCATGGTACAATTAATAAATATATATTTTATGATTAACTTAGAATTAATCTTTGTTGAAGACATATGTCTAAGACATCAAGAAGGTGTTGGGATTAGCTTGTTTTAAGCGATTAAAAGGATGCTTTTTAAGTTATTAATTATGAGGATTTTCCAAACAAACACTAAGTAATAGTCTTTGAATGATTTTTCCATTTAGTTGAGATGATGAGAATTAATGTTTGTTTTATTCAAATATTATTTTATATAATCAAATTAGTTATAAATATTTATTATAATTTCTAAAATATATCGATTGAATCATATAAAATCCATTTATGATAAGATTTCCTGTTTTTTTTCAAATTGTCATGTCAACCTACTAATAGCTTACACATGTCTGCTATGTTGCAGAATCTATTATTAATATATAAAAGCAGGGTCCAAAGTAGGCCCTTCTAGAGTGTGCCATGTGGCAATTGTTGGAAATTGTGCCCTAAGGGCCAATCATTGTACTTTAAACATTATTATTTTAATGAAATTTCTCCATTCTGTTATCATATTATTTGCATGTTAACTGTGATAATTGTATCCTTAGATAATTCATAAAGATTGTCCTAAAATGTCCCTGGTCGGTCATCTATGCGGGAGCAGAGATGAAACAAGACCAGTATGACTTTGATAAGATATGGAGATAAGAATCAAAGTCTTAGGCACTTGTAAGAGTACAAGGTATTGGACCGGCCCACTATGAGAAAGCTACATGGATCAAGTCATAAGCTTTTTTCATGTATAACCACGTCATAATGCCCTTAGACCTGAGGTCATCATGGATTCCTACATGAGACTTGCTAAGCTTTGAACTAGTCAAAAGTCACTTTTGACTGGGTGATGATAAAGGCTACGATCGGGCTTGGTGGTTTTTCATGTAGAGGAATATGAATGATCAAGATGGAATTTGTCCCTCACATTAGTAGAGAGATATTACTGGGCCCCTCGATGAGTGAGTCTGAGAAATGTATGGCCATACTATGATGAAAGGAGTTTCTGTCTCTGTTATCAGGCTACTCAGGAATCGAGAAAGTAATGGTCAGGAACAAGAGGATGACATTTTCCATGCCTTATCTTTGATCGATATATCATGTGACAAAAGGGACATGACATGGTTGTATGACAGGTTGCATCGTGATAACGATCCTCATATGAATTGGGTAGTCGTAATGTCTTGCTAGAGGCCGCTTGCGACTTTTGGGTTAGTGTAGTTATTGGCCCACTGCCAACTTCATATGGGCCTACAGGGTCGCACACAAGAATGGCCCAACACGAGATAATGTTTGATTTAGGGTGGATGAATTTTATATTTATATATATATAATATAAAATTCATTAATAATATTATATAGATATATATATTTTCGAAATATATTATATATATATATATATATATTATATGATATTATTATATTGTGTTGGTTTTAAATTTAATTCATTAAGATATATTAAATTTAATAACTAACATAATAGAGATATAGTATCTCAGATTTAATTTATGAAGATAAATTAAATCTACTGGCTCTTTATTTAGATTAAATAAATAGGTTAAATTAAAACTGTTGAACAGATTTAATTTAAACTGAATTTATTTAATTAGCTCATCAAGATAATTAATTGTTAATTAATTTCGAAATTAATGATGATTAATTTTGAAATTTGAAAATAACCACTACTATAAAAAGGGTAAAAGGTGGCGCACATTTTGTGGCACTTCTTTAAACAAGCGCCACATCTTCTCTTTTTTTTTTTTTTACCTCTATAATTTTTTTTTTAATTTTCGGTACCAGCTATGGCGCCTAATAGATTAAGTGCAACAATTGAGGAGGCCTAGTGTGGTGCCTGCCTACGCAGGCGCCACACTTGGGGCCATAAAAGCAGCTGTGGCGCCTAACCCACCAAGCGCCACAGCTGCAGCATTGAAATTTTTTTTTTTTTTTAAATGTGGGCATGTGTGGCGCCTAATTAAATAGGCGCCACACATGCTAATGTGTTGATCAGCTGTGGCACCTAATGCTTAGGCGCCACAGCTGAAGAGAGGCAATTGTGGCTCCTAATTATTTAGGCGCCACAATTGCCCACTTTTTTTAAAAAAAAAAAATTCAACTTCTCTTTTTGACCACAATTATTTCATTTCCCGCGTAGTGGTTTTGTGTCCGCCCCCCATTCCTTCTCTTTTTGACTACTACTCCACTTTAATTATTTAACTACTCTCTCCTCCATTAAACTACTTTCCCTTTCTCATCTTCTTAGTGGATCCGTCGACCCCCTCCCTCCATTTCCTATCATCTTCACACTAAAAAACACACCCACACGCTCACTCGTCACTCAAGCTAGCATCACCAACGTGGTCTCCCACTCCCTGCGCTGGTCAATTAATAGATTTGTAAGAAGAAGACTATTTCATTCTAGCTTGCTTTGTTTAAATTTTTTTTTTTAGTCAAGATAAACCATAATATAACGTTTACCTTTTTGTTCCTAATTTAATAGGAAAGAATGAAAACCTAGCTTGTTTCGTTTGCCTTTTTGCTTTGTTTAAATTTTTTTGCCGACAAGCTTGCGTTTTTTAGTAATCTTTTAATTTACTTAATTAGTTGTTGATGTACTGTGTTCACATATCAAGTTCTTGTATTGTGATATTTTTTATGTTAGCTTTGGAGAGTATTACTGTAAGAACATTATTGTTGGGGAACTTGAATTTTAAATATGAAAATTATATATATATATATATATATATAATAGGTTGAAATATAAAATAGAAAGATTGACAATTTGTGGAGATGATAAACACGAAATCCACTCATTTTATATAAAATTTCACAATCAGGAAGCATAAAAAAGAGTCACAGGAAAAAAAAGAAGAAGAAGAAGAAAAAAGAAAAAAAAAAGGACCCTATTGTGGCGCTTGCTCAAGCAAGCGCCACAGTAGGGGGACCTCCTGTGGCGCTTGCTTGAGCAAGCGCCACAGGAGGCCCCTCTCCTGTGGCACTTCCTCAAACAAGCGCCACAGGAGGGTATTTTTTAAAAAAAAAATTTTAAAATGTTGTGGCGCTTCCAAGCGCCACAACTTTTTTTAGTGGCATCTAGATATGTGGCACTTCTCTAGCGCCACAGTTAATGCAATTATAAGCGCCACAGCTTTACTTTTTTATAGTAGTGAACCCTCATGGGTTATAAACTTGATAGAGCTGATAGACTCAGTGTACATCAGAATTGAGAGCCGCAAGTTAAACCCTTGGAGACATTAAAGGCGCTAGCACGTAGTCTCGGTTGGAGAGCATTCGTGTGGATACCGGTAGAGGGAGCGGACCTGACGTGTTGGCTCCTAGAGATCGTGAAAACTCTGAATCATCAAAAAGGTATGAATCCTTCCAACTTGGTTTAAACGCCGTTGATAGATCCTCGATTAGGATCGGTGAAATTTTTTTTAAATTCTTCCGCTGTGCTTACCGATCCTACAGTGGCATCAGAGCCAGATCAATTGTGCGTTTAAATTGAGTTTATGATTCTTATACATGTGATATATATGGGATTTGTACGTATGTTTATAAGAAACACTCGAATATGTATGTGATTCTCATTTTAGAACAAGCGTGAAATCGATTCCGAACATGTATATCTTGAAACATGTATGTGATTTTTGTTTTGAACAAGCATGAAATTGGGTAGGGTACCTGGGATCGTAGTTGGCGGCAATCAAATTGGGTCTAGATTCGGATATCTATTCAGGTAATAGGGATCCGAACTATGGGGAAGACAAATTGGATCAGAAGCGTTCTGGGCCATTGTTGTTTTTTGTTTTGAAAAATTGGGTCCGAAATTTAAAAATTTAAAATTTTCAAATATTTCTTTTAAAAGGAATGTGCCTTTTTCAAAAGCTTCAGGGGCGCTGCCCCTTGCAACCCCGCAAGGGCGGCCCCCTTGACCCCGCCCGCTAACCGGCTAGCGGGACCGCTATGACCACCTCTGCGTAGCACAATATAATCTGATCATGACATTTATTGCTTCTCATATTGTATAAATTCTTGTTGTGGTTTATTATTTATCCTTGTTTGGGTATGGTGAACAACATGGCTTTAGAATTTTACAAAGGTTGTAATATTTAAATACGGCCTGCGTGCCGTGCCTTTCTCTAAATACTCTCGATGTACATTCTCTTCTCATCTCACTCCCCTCGAATGTTTAAACGAGGTTTCTCTCAATGTATTTCTCTTTTTTTAGAGAAGTCCTCTCATTGGCTTGGGAGGATTTTAGGTTAGGTAAGTCATGTTGTGTCACGTTTAAATTATGCTTTTGATAAGATCATTGCATGATTACTTTTACGTTTATATGTATTTATCTGTATGAGATACAACCACGATTGCATCCATATAAACAAAACTAATTAATTAAGCCCTCTAAATTAAATCTTAAATCATAATGCCGTCAATTAATGAATACTTGTCAAAACCTAGATCGCTCAATTGTAGAAACCACCAAAGTGGATGCACTTGAGTTATCTTGATGAGACAAGCTTGAGTAATGGTGCTGCTCATAATATTTATTATTGTTTTGACTTAATTGAGATTAACAAAACGGTTTTGAATCTCAAGGCATTATATGGGGTTAAACATGCCGGATCATATGATGATTAAATCCCATAAAGATCTAAGAGTTACATGTGATGTAATTGGTAAATAGGTTACCTACCTAAATAACTTGAATTTAAGCGTCTTGCCAAAGCGGACTTAAGTTTAAGCCAAATATGGATCTTAGCCCACTAATTATTATATTGAGGGTTGTTAATTTAGTGGGAGATTACTAACTAACTTTGCATATTTTAATTGTAGAATCATGTCGACTAGTAATACTGCTACACTATCATTGCGATCGATCCTTGAGAAGGACAAACTCAATAGGACAAACTTTCTTGACTGGTTCAGGAACTTGAGAATTGTTCTCAAGCAGGAAAGAAAGGCTTATGTCCTAGATCAACCCATTCCTGAGGAGCCTGCAGCTAATGCTCCAAGAGCTCAGAGAGATGCTTACACAAAGCATAAGGATGACTCTGTGAATGTAGGTTGCCTGATGCTTGCCACTATGGTTCCAGAGCTCCAAAAAGATCTGGAACTCATGGAGGCTCATGAGATGATAGTACATCTCAAGGAAATGTTCCAGCAACAGGCAAGGCAAGAAAGGTATGAGACCATAAAGGCCTTACATTCCTGCAAAATGGCTGAAGGTGCATTAGTTAGTACTCATGTGTTAAAGATGAAAGGCTATATTGATCACCTTGAGAGGCTTGAATTTCCCATGACCCAGGAGTTAGCTACGGACTTGATCCTCAACTCACTCCCGGAGAGTTATGACCAGTTTGTTATGAACTACAACATGAACAACATGGAGAAATCAATTTCTGAGCTGCATGGGATGCTCAAAACTGCTGAGCGAAGCATTAAGAAAAAGCCTAGCACAGTTTTAATGGTTCAGAAAGGAAAGGGTATGAAAAAGAAAGGGAAGGGAAAATGGAAGGGTAATGGCTCAGGTGGTAAGACCAAAGAGTCAAACAAGCCCGAAACCAAGCCTGCACCCAGGAAGGCAAAGCCTCCAAAGGAAGGAGTCTGCTACTTCTGCAATGAACCCGGTCATTGGAAGAGGAATTGCAAACTCTACCTGGAAGATCTGAAAAAGGACAAGAAGGATAGCGGGGCTATCGCTTTAGGTATTTATGTTATAGACATTCATTTTTCTACTTCCTCTACATGGGTATTAGATACTGCATGTGGTTCTCACATTTGTACAAATGTGCAGGGTCTAAAGGACAGTAGAAAGCTGAAGAAGGGCGAGGTGGACCTACGAGTTGGAAACAGAGCAAGAGTTGCTGCTTTAGCTGTAGGCACTTATGAATTAGTTCTGCCCAGTGGGCTTTTGTTAGTTTTGAACAATTGCTATTATGTTCCTACTTTGAGTAGTAACATTGTTTCTCTTTCTTATTTGGATAAGGAAGGTTATACTTCCATTACTAGGAATGGTAAATGTTCTATTTATCGTAATGACATTTTCTATGCTGATGGTGATTTGCATGTTGGTCATTATATATTAAATTTAGAACATCCTAATAATGGGAATATCTATAATGTAACTACTAAGAGGATAAAATCAAACGATTTGAATCCAACCTACCTATGGCATTGTCGTCTAGGCCACATAAATGAGAAACGCATTTCTAAACTCCATCAAGATGGATTTCTAAACTCATTTGATTTTGAATCATATGATACATGCAAATCTTGCTTATTAGGAAAGATGACTAAGGCACCTTTCACTGGGCACAGTGAGAGGGCTACTGAATTATTGGGCCTCATACATACAGATGTATGTGGACCATTAAATATAGCTGCTAGAGGAGGTTATGTCTACTTCATTACATTTATAAATGACTTTAGTAGATATGGCTATATCTATCTAATGAAACATAAATCTGAATCTTTTGAAATGTTCAAAATATTCCAAAATAAAGTACAAAACCAACTTGGTAAAACAATTAAAGCACTTAAATCTGATCGAGGTGGTGAATATTTGAGCTAAGAATTCACTGACCATCTTAGGAGTTGTGGGATAATCTCACAATTGACTCCTCCAGGAACACCACAATGGAATGGCATTTCTGAACGGAGGAATCGAACACTATTAGATATGGTTCGATCTATGATGAGTCAAACAGATCTTCCACCGTCCTTTTGGGGACATGCCCTAGAGACAGCTGCATTCACACTAAATCGTGTTCCATCTAAGGCAATTGAAAAGACACCATATGAGATATGGACTGGAAAGAAACCAAGTTTATCTTTTCTTAAGATCTGGGGATGTGAGGTATATGTTAAGCAACAAGCCTCTGATAAATTAGTGCCCAAATCCATAAAGTGCCTTTTCGTAGGGTATCCTAAAGAAACGAAAGGATACTATGTCTACAATCCCACCGATAACAAAGTGTTTGTTATTCGAAATGGCAAGTTTCTAGAAAGAGAGTTTGTCTCTAAAACAACCAGTGGGAGCGACGTACATCTCGAAGAAATTCGAGATACACAAGATGGTACAGAACCACAGATGGAAATTAGAGAAGACTCACAACAAGTTGCTGAGCCTCCTCAAGTAACACAAGGTCCACGAAGATCTGATAGGACACGGCATCAGCCTCAGAGATATGGATTTCTGATTACTGAAGGCCGTGATATATTGCTCATTGAGCAAAATGAGCCCACCACCTATCGAGAAGCCACAGTGGGACCAAACTCTGAGAAATGGCTAAATGCCATGAAGTCTGAAATGCAATCCATGCAAAGTGAAACCCTAGGAGACATTAGAGGCACTAGCACGCAGTCTCGGTTGGAGAGCATTCGTGTGGATGCCGGTAGAGGGAGCGGACCTGACGTGTTGGCTCCTAGAGATCGTAAAAACTCTGAATCATAAAAAAGGTATGAATTCTTCCAACTTGGTTTAAACGCCGTTGATAGATCCTCAATTAGGATCGATGAAAATTTTTAAAATTCTTCCGCTGTGCCTATCGATCCTAACAATTATATATATATTATATGATATTATTATATTGTGTTGGTTTTAAATTTAATTTATTAAGATATATTAAATTTAATAACTAACATGATAGAGATATAGTATCTCAGATTTAATTTATGAAGATAAATTAAATCTAATGGCTCTTTATTTAGATTAAATAAATAGGTTAAATTAAAACTGTTGGACAGATTTAATTTAAACTGAATTTATTTAATTAGCTCATCAAGATAATTAATTGTTAATTAATTTCAAAATTAATGATGATTAATTTTGAAATTTGAAAATAACCCTCATGGGTTATAAACTTGATAGAGCTTATAGACTCAGTGTACATCAGAATTGAGAGCCGCAAGTTAAACCCTTGGAGACATTAGAGGCGCTAGCACGCAGTCTCGGTTGGAGAGCATTCGTGTGGATACCGGTAGAGGGAGCGGACCTGACGTGTTGGCTCCTAGAGATCGTGAAAACTCTGAATCATCAAAAAGGTATGAATCCTTCCAACTTGGTTTAAACGCCGTTGATAGATCCTCGATTAGGATTGGTGAAATTTTTTTTAAATTCTTCCGCTGTGCTTACTGATCCTACAGTGCTCATTAGCATTCGTGTGGATACCGGTAGAGGGAGTGGACCTGACGTGTTGGCTTCTAGAGATCGTGAAAACTCTGAATCATCAAAAAGGTATGAATCCTTCCAACTTGGTTTAAACGCCGTTGATAGATCCTCGATTAGGATCGGTGAAATTTTTTTTTTCAAATTCTTCCGCTGTGCTTACCGAACCTAACAGTGGTATCAGAGCCAGATCAATTGTGCGTTTAAATTGAGTTTATGATTCTTATACATGTGATATATATGGGATGTGTACGTATGTTTATAAGAAACACTCGAATATGTATGTGATTCTCGTTTTGGAACAAGCGTGAAATCGATTCCGAACATGTATATCTTGAAACATGTATGTGATTTTTGTTTTGAACAAGCATGAAATTGGGTAGGGTACCTGGGATCGTAGTTGGCGGCAATCAAATTGGGTCTAGGTTCGGATATCTATTCGGGTAATAGGGATCCGAACTATGGGGAAGACAAATTGGATCAGAAGCGTTCTGGGCCATAGCGGGACCGCCGTGACCACCTCTGCGTATCACAATATAATCTGATCATGACATTTATTGCTTTTCATATTGTATAAATTCTTGTTGTGGTTTATTATTTATCCTTGTTTGGGTATGGTGAACAACATGGCTTTAGAATTTTACAAAGGTTGTAATATTTAAATACGGCCTGCGTGCCGTGCCTTTCTCTAAATACTCTCGATGTACATTCTCTTCTCATCTCACTCGTGCTCTCCCCTTTTGGCTTTTTCTCATTGTCTATCTCGCGATTCCGTCCGAATTTGAGCTCCTACTCCTACTCCTCCTTCATCCTCGTTGGTCCTTTTGACATAACTCCGCTTGAAATTCTTTCCTACCTTCTGTCCTTATGTTGTAGTAAGGTAGGTTTGGGTATAGCAGGACTTGAACCTGCGACCATTAGGTTAAAAGCCCAATGCTCTACGAACTGAGCTATACACCCCAAAAAAAGAAAGATAGTAGTAAACGAGTGAAACGAAGTCTGATTGGTGCAGAAAAGAAAAGAGGGCGGCCCCTCATCATATTAAAGGGGCTTGGGCTCGAAAGCCGGCCTTACTCAACAAGCGCACCTTTATTAGTAAAGTTTCTTGTTTCCACTCATTGAAGATTCTATCTAAAAAAGAAGGTCAACGGGGGATACTCAAGTTGCTCTCACTGACACCATCTACGAGAAGGTTAGGTCGTCTTTCTTTCCGGCCACCATACGGTTCGCCTTAAAGCCTTAAACGGAGAAAGGGAAAGGGAGGAGCAGTTATCTATGTAATTACAACACCATGTGTCAGATATATAAGTCATTTTTTGACTGTTTGATTAATTGTTGTTTATTCAATCCGTTTAAATAAAAAATAGATGGGTTGTATAGTTGGTGTATAGATAGTATGTGGTTTAAGTTGGTGTATAGCTTGACACATGTTTGCACAGAGCTAGTGCCACAGAATATTATTGTAATTTTTTTTTTCAAAAAATATATTTCATTAAAGCTAACTCAATGAGAGATATAAGCCCAAAATAAAAATTTTGTAGATACATAACAATGTAAAGAAACCCTAAAAATAATCTAACCCTAAAATAGGTGAAAGGGAGCTGCCGCCACAGCCAAAAACCCTTCAACCTTCATAATCCCTTCACTAGACTCTATGGATAGCAAAACACCATCACCGGCAACAAAACCATTGTAAGAAGTGTTTGTCCGACGAATTAGTACAAAGGATCCACCACTTTTATAGGCGATAAAGCAACCATATTAGATGTTGAAAAAACACTATGAGAAGATCTCTATGAGAAGATCTCATAGAAGGAAAAATACCCACAAACACCAATAAAAAAGATGAAGACATAGAAGCCATCAATTGCATAAGGAACCAAACGGTTTCGACCATGACATACACTTCAGAATCGCTATTGCTAACCATCCATAATAGACTTTTGAAAAATAAAGCCAACAATATATAAGACTATAGCTATGAATTCTCAACCCCCAAAACTACAAAATGTAGCCACCAGGTGAAATTTGGTGCCATTAAAACTCCCAACTTGATTTATTACCACAAAGAAAATCAACACCGCCATAAGAAAACCCAAAGAAACATGAAAATAAATGGATATCAACACAAAATATAGATGTCTCCATCCCTAGCCAAAACTGGGGTGGCAGACTCTGGAAAAACAGCTCACCCAACGACGAGGGAAGAGCTCTACCACCTAAGAAGTCAAGACGCATGGGAGAGAAAAAAGAAAAAGGGAAAATCACATTAAATTGCAATTAAGAAACATAATATCAGAAAAGTCTCACAACTTGCTAATAATAAGTGCAAGAGCAATCATTGATAAGCTAAAGAGCTATTATTGATGAGTTATGAAACTTTTTTAATATTATTTTTCTTAATTGCGACCTTGGTGTCATTTTTCTAAAAAAAAAAAGAATATTATTGAAATAGGGAAGGCCAATAGTAGATGGTTAATTATGGCTAGGGAACAAATCAAGTTAAAGAGAAGGTCAAGACAGCTTTATTTTATTTTGAACTTTATAAAAGTAATTGCGTAAAATGTTGGATTGATTGTTATTCCTTATTTACAATTTTAAATTATTTAGATAATGAAAAAAAAGAGTTAACTATAATTACTGGGAATAAAAAAGAAATGAAGTTACATATAGTTAAAGGCCACCATTATTAAAAAGAATAAAAACTATCGTTACAGTGTTCACGGAACCCTACTGCCCTTGCTGAGTACTACTATGGTTGATTTGTTATTAGTGTTACTTTTATTGTTGTCGTGGTAGTAAAACTTTGTTTGAATAACATATCACAACAACTTGGAAATAAAAATATTGTTAATTTCATATTTCTGAAGTGACCATAGAATTATCTTTTCTCATTCTAATAATGGAAATGCAGTTTGATACCTTAACAAAATTATTGGCAATAGACCTGCAATTTGATGGAGTTTAATTTTATACTCTATTTTTTTTAGAGAGATTAAGGAAGTTAGATAAATTATTTTAAAATATTTTCAAATTAATTTATAATGATATGCAATATATTTTGTGATTAAATAGTTTATTTAGTTTTTTCAATTTTTCTATAAAGGTTAAATGCGTCTTATATTAACGACAATAAAGAATATTAAAAATACTTTATATAGTGATTCTATTGAAAAATGCTTTAGTATGGTTGCAACCCGCTACAGAAAGAATGAGGGTGCAAGATATAATTTAGTAAGCCAATTGTAATGTTTAGATTAATTTTTAAAGAATAGTTTCCGAAAAAAAAGTAAAAAAGATGATTTTACATAATAGATTTTGAAGAATAGATTCTGAAAAGTGAAAATAGTAACTTTTACAAAAACCATGATTTTAAGGCCTCAAACCATGATTTTTAATCAAAATCATGATTCTATAAAATTTGATGATGTTTGAATACCTTAACTCAAATTATGGTTTTAGAGAAAAACATGCTTCTACCTTTTTTTTCAATTAATCGAGAAATTTTTTACCAAATCATGATTTTGTCTTCAAAAGTCTTTTTTGTTTTTGTTATCCAATCATACACTAATACATGGCATTTGACCGTTCCCGGCATTTCGGGGTTATTTCTTCCGATACTCCATTGGGGAAGCAGATCCTCTCAGCGGCTTTATTTCTCAGAATCCCTCAGAAACTCAAAATCCCGTCCGTTAATATAATCAAATGGGTCACAATGCACAACATCATTCCATTATAGTGTTTGTTTGTAATAGCTTATTTTTAGATAATAAGTGTTTATAAATTGTGATTCACAGTATACGAAATAAGTATATGAGAGGAGTTTTATCTCAACTTGCGTAATAAGCACTTATATCAAAAAAATAAATGTTCCCAAACATGCACTATGAAACGAATCTGGATGGTTTAGGTTAACTAATTCGGGACAGTCCAATTTTAGAATCTTCAGAACCAATTCCGAACGCCTCAAATGCCAGCTTTGGGGCTGATTGAACAGAGTCACAAATCCAAACATGTTCAGATGAAAATATCTCAATTATAGGAATGGATTTTTTTTTTCAAGGGTTAAGGGCAAAACTAACCTTAAATTTTTTTTCAAAAGTGCATCTAACATCATAATTTTTTTTTTGGTGTAAAAGTAACGATGAATTTTTAAAAATGGTGCAAAAGTAACCATGAACTTTTAAAAAATGGGCAAAAGTGACATTACCGTTAACGGCCGTTTACTCAAAAGTTTTTAAGGGGCAAAAATACCCATAAACTTTTCTCAAAAGTGCACTCACCACCATAAACTTTTTTTTTTGGTGCAAAAGTAACCATAAACTTTCAAAAATAGGGCAAAAGTGGCGGTTCTCTTACTGTGTTCAAATGTAATTTTTTGATTGTTATAAGTCTAGGAAAACAATATCTTAACTTGTCCATCATGATTTTTCCAAACCAAAAATTGAAAAACCGATTTTCAATGAAGATGACGTCGTCATCCTGCTCTCATTGACGTGCTATAAATGGAATTGTTGATATCAATGGTGTCGTAAACGCAGTTGCCAAAATTGTTGATTGGGAAGGATCTCAACAATTCCATTTACTGCACGTCGGTGAGAGCAGGATAACGATGTCATCTTCATTGAAGATGAGTTTTCGAATTTTTGGTTTGAAAAAATTATGGTGGACAAGTCGATATATTTTTTTCCATTTAAACCCAGTAAGATAACCGTTACTTTTGCCCTATTTTTGAAAGTTTTTGGCTATTTTTGTATAAAAAAAAGTTTATGGTGTTAAGTGCACTCTTGAGAAAAATTTATAGGTATTTTTACCCTTTAAAAATTTTTGAATAAAAGGCTGTTAATGGTAGTGTCACTTTTACCTATTTTTTAAAAATTTATGATTATTTTTATACCATTTTTAAAAAATTCATAATTACTTTTGTATCGAAATAAAAATTTATAGTGACAAATTTATAGTAGTGATGTACTTTTGATAAAAAATTTTTGCTAATTTTGCCGCAAACCTGTTTTTCAATTTGAACAGAAAAGAAAGCAGAATCGAACCTAAAGAAACCTACAGCTCACTCGTAGTTACAAAAAAGGGTTTTGCGGATGATGCTTTCATTTGGGCATCCATTTGCTTTGATTCCACCGCTCAAGTTTAGCAGTAGCAGCACCAAGATGGCAAGATTACAATAATTTGTGTCCCATAATATTTTATTGATAAATGAAATGCCGCAGATCATTGTACTTTCATGAACCCTAGGCTTGGGCATCATTAGCACAATGAAGAGAGGGATGGAGAAGAAGGGCTAGGATACATAGAAGAGAAAAGAGGCGTGATGTAGGTTAACAAACCATGGGTAACTCTGGAGCTTCCTGCAGGCATCAGACATTCTTGTTTGCGGTGAAGGTCCCTGTTAGCATCGCCGAAGGGGATTAGACTTCAACAGGTTGCCCGTAATAGGGTCATGGCTAAACAGGAAATTGGATTGGCGGTCAGGGTTATATCTAACACAACGTATGGTTCAGATGTAATTTTCGAGGCTTCATGATGTGTCTCTTTATAAGCCCACGGATTGATCAGAGGCAGAGAATTTAAAGCTTCTAAGGGATACTGAGAAAAAGGCTTCTGAGAGAAACCCAGCCCGTTGTTATTGACTTCTCGCGTCGATCGTCGTCGATGAATTAGGTAAAGTTGAATGACGAGCCTAAGGAATGGAGGCTTGGATCCGCAATCGGCTGCTGAGAAAGCGGTCGCTGCGATTGGATTGGGATACGATGTCTGCAGGGACGTTCGATTATCCCAAGTTTAGAGAGAGTTTCAGAGATTTCTCCCAAGTTCTTTCCTTCCATCAGGTAACTTCCCTTGCGGTGTTATTGTTCTCTTTTGTTATATACATGTTATTCTGATGATTTATCCCTCTAATGTATTGTGAAGTTTTTCTATTGCACACTTGTAAATGGTTTCTTCTACACATGTAAGTATGTAAATATCAACTTCAAATGTTATCTTAATCTTAATCCGCCTAAACGTTTAGTAGACATAATAGAATAGAATAAAAATGAAAACTAGGGGTAACTTTGGAGGCAGAAAATGATACTTGTAAGTTGTAACTGTGAAATAAAGTAGTAAAGAAGATAAAGTAATGATGGATAACTTCATTGTAGATTGTATCTCTCTCTGTGCAGCGGAAAGGAAATGCTTTTCCACCACTTAGATCAAATCGCCATTTAGGCCAAATCGGTGCAGATACTAGGGGGCTCATTTCCTTTTGGTCGATGGTATTAATTTCTTACATAGATAATTCATAATTTATTTATTTATTTTGCCAAAAGATAATTCATAATAGGACCGAGGATTTTGATAAAAGTGTAATTCTGGGGACGCTACTCATTGAGAGTTGTAGGTTAACCTATTTCTATGAATGTGTCTTAAATGATCCCAAAAGAGAATTAATTGCACATCCACACATATCAGTTGAGATTTTTGAACTATTACAAACATCCCTACCCCAACGATCAAATAAAACATAACATGCTCTACTGTTTTCTGGGCACAAACTGTTTTCTGGGCACAAACTGTGTGTGTACTTTGTGGTTTGACATTTATCTCCTAGCATATGAAGAAAGTCTATAATCATAGTGCATATGATAAAAAAGTGATGATCTATTTTGGAAATTAATGCAGTACGGATGATACTTCAGCAACAGTGAGTTAGAGTTTCGACAATTTATGTATTCTCAATAGAAAGCATTGGTGTTTTGATTAAAAAAGCTTAAATACTTGGTGAACAAATCTTTGTCCAGCTGTAACACATAACTATGATGTTGCTCAGTTCTACTCTTTTGAGGAGAAATTAGAAGAGTTTTTTGGGTATAAATGGCATAAGGTTTTTTTTAATATTTAAATTGGGATATGCTTGTAATTTACCTTCTTTGGATACATATTTGTAGGTTTTCTAAACTTAATTTTACAATTTTTTTTTTTACAAACTAAAGGGTAGTAATTCACACATGCTTTAAACTTCTAACTAGATTGAGGTTGGACGCTGCCAAGTAATGGCTGAAATTTTCTGATGGAACAAAAAGTAAGTCTCTTACGTGTATTTTTTTTTTGTTTCTGTTAAAAACCATGTGCGACTATCGCCTCTGATTTTCTTGTAGCATTTATATATGATTCCATAAATGAAAATCTTTTAACTTTCTAATTTAAACTTGCATGAAATCATGTTTGCACAATTGTAATTTTTGGGAGATTAAATGATCAACTAATACACACACCCACGTATCTTTGGATCTAAATTTGGTGCAATTTGAGTCATGGAAATTCTTCTAAAATTTTCCCTGTTGCAGATGTCAAAACACTTTGATTTAGCACTCTTTATCTGGAAAGGTTCCGTCTAGCTTATTCAATGCCATGTTTGACATGAGGAACAGTTGGAAGAAAGATGCAGCTTCCAATAAAAGCCTTGCATTTGACTGTTGGTTCATAACCTTGTATAGTGTTGAGTTAGATAGAGCCCACATAACCCTCTCTGAGCATGTAAACATCCAAGTGCCTACTTCATGGAATCCTGCTGCCCTTGCTGAGTAAGTGTATTTGTTTTTCTTGTTGTTATACCCTTATTCATTTATTTGATTTTTATCACTGCCATAGATGATATGTTATTATTGTGACATTTATTGTTGTTTTTGTTGTAGTACAATTTTGTTTGAATAATAGATCACAACAACTTGGAAATAAAAATATTGTTAAATTCCATATTTATAATGTGACAATAGAATTATCTTTTCTCTGTGTAATCATAGAAATGCAGTTTGATACGATAACTAAATTCTTGTTAATAGTCCTGCAACCTAATGGGACTTTCTTTCAAAATCTGACTGTAGAAAGTGATAATTTTCTCAACCTTTTATTAAATTGAAGATTTGTATTCAATAAACTGTAAGCTCTTGCTGGCAAGAATAGCATCATAGATATG
The DNA here is from genome assembly GCA_963242795.1 of Inga leiocalycina. Lineage (NCBI taxonomy): Eukaryota > Viridiplantae > Streptophyta > Magnoliopsida > Fabales > Fabaceae > Inga > Inga leiocalycina. Next base: position 37,016,763 of record OY725321.1, on the reverse strand, counting down.
GATATTTAAGTATATGATAGCAGTCTATATACATGAGTTTTGAACCTTCCTTTTCATATGTTTCATCCATAAAAACTTTTTAGGTTTCCTTTTACGAATGGTGCGCTGAATAAGACATAATTATTCAGGTTCATTGAGAAATATGGCACCCATATTGTTGTTGGGGTGAAAATGGGAGGTAAGGACATGGTTCATATGAAGCAGTTCAAAAGTTTGCATCTTCAACCTACTGAAGTGCAGAGATTGCTTAAGAAAGAAGCTGACAAGAGGTTTTCTGAGGATGAAGATGGATTTTTCGTTCTGATGAAGATAAAATATTTGCAAGTTGCAACATTGAAGGTTCAGAAGATTAAATGCATCACCATCATTTTTAACTTTCTAAAAAGGATTATGTGTACTGTGGGAAAGAGGCCATACACAACCCTATGTTCTTTTCCGGCTCTAGGAAATTGACTCACCAACATTAGAAGAAGCTGTGCGGTTCCACTTTACATCTTTTAGTCTGTCTTGAAACAACTGATTGTGATCCATGCCAATGATAACTGCCTCCCATTCCTCCACACCATTAGCAGGCCTTCATTTTAGCATGCTAGTCTGTTTTAGGATTGAAAACATAGATCCTGTGCAAGATGACAATATATTTATTTTAGCTGGCAGTTTCCTTTCCTTGTAAGTGACACAGATTGAAGATATAGCATATGGACTTTTGAAGTTTATTCGTATACTAGTAGCCACCATATTGATTCTTTGGATAATATCTTCCCTTTCATCCAAAAATAAGAAGTCTATTCCTATGCTCATTACCATTCTGTTATGAACCTCTTCTGAACAAGTTGATAACATGCCTACAACCAATATGAACAACAAAGGGAGAGGCAATAACCAAATTAGCTTACAATGGAAATGATGACCCCTTCACCCAGATGCACAAAACTACAGTAAAAAAAATGATTACAAAACTACAGTCAAAAGTATGATTACAAAGTGGCAAGAAGCAGAAAAAAGACACCACACAGTGACACATAAAATGTAATAGATTTGCCAAACTTTTGAGAGGTTGGCCCTCTCCTCCAAAGGGCACCACACTTTCAAGTTCTACTCTGCATCTCCTGCTGAACCGTAGGGAAGATTTATGGACCCCAAAAGGTGACTCTCACATACCCCTTCTCATAGACTTTGACTTTTGAAGCCCTATAGCCACCCTGCTTTTCTATTTCTTTCTCCAAAATAGTAAGTACAGTTCTGACCAACAAAAAGTGCCTTTCCCGTATCGTGTATTTTTGTAGGTCTCCAAAAGGGGTCTTAACACATTCCCATTCTTTTTATTGTTCTCATTTCTTCAAAAATCCTTCCAGCATACCAGATGGGGCTATATTACCAAAATCATTCATTGATATGCCCTGGTCTTGATATGTTAAAAGATTTCGTTCATTGTCACAACTATGTCATATACAATGCCAATAATGGTTGTAGGCTGACCTTGACATTGACGCCATTTTAAGAGCAAAAGTGTCTTCATTACTTTGATGACATCTGCTGGTCACTACAGCCATATTAAATCAATCATTTTGTAGTATTGCATGAAGAACTTGCCAATATTTCCATGTAAACTTATTCAAACTATAAAAGAGCAATTTTTATATCTAGTTGTTGATCCTAACCAAAATCAGTGAAGATAAACCATGATAGAATTAATATTATTGTTGGTCCTTATAGTTTGATCAAATTTCAGTCTTGATCTTTATAGTTTCAACTCGTTGGTTTTGGTCCCTATGGTTTCATAAGGACTTGGTTTAAGTTTATTCATAAGGACCAAAACCAAAACTCATTAGTCGTTGAACTCAAACAAAAAACTTATGAAATTTTAGGGATCAAAACCAATAATTTGAAATCGTAGGGACCAACACCAAATTTCCATCAAATTATAAAGACTAACAACGGTATTAACCAAACTTAAAAAAACATATATTAGTGCAGAAATGTTGAATTTTTGTCGTACTTTTTTGTTCAAAAATGGATTTCAAAGCCCTAAGTTAGGCATTTCTAGCAACTTGAAAATTTAAAAACAATAAAAGTGGTGTGATGAAAGCTAGGAAAGAGATAATGTAGGTTTTCTTGTTACTGTTAGAAATTGTTAGATGGTATTTGTAATTATTGAAATTTTTTATTGTTTAGCCAAAAAAAAGTCATTTTAATTATTCATTGGCCCTAGGATTAAGATCGAATCTCAAGATATCAATCCCTTAAGTTTTTGAATGTGCTTTGTATGCATTTGTCAACTTACATTGGATAGTTTTCTTTGCCTGAACATAAATAGCATGTACTCTGATTGTACACTCTTCAGCAATCATTAGAAACTTTAATTCCAATTCATTTGTCACCTACATTCATGGCTCAAATCTGCTTATCTCATACAGCCTGCGCTTCAGGCATGTTGTTCATTTATAACTGTATTGCAAAAGTTAAGTCCTAAATGCTAATAGTCTAACTGGAGATTTATCTGAGTTTCCTCTCTCCTAACTGTTTTATTGCTTCTGTTCATGATTCAAACCCTGTATAAATTTTTGTTGTTGTCTCTCATCCGTAGTGTGAGTTTAACATCCTGAATTTAATGAAACAATTTCTTCCTTTTTTTGCGTGAAGTTTTGCCTTTTTTTCCTTTTTCCTTTTTCTCATAGTAACACTATGGATTTAATTTTAATTACCAGGAAGCCATTGTGGTGAATGGGAAGGAGAAATATGTTGATATTTTCTTTTCAAAATGATTTATTGATAACAAGACTACGTTAGTTTGCTATACTTGTGTGTGTTCAGAAAAACCTTGACACTATTTTATATAACATGTTGGTATGTGAGGATGTTACAGTTTGTGTATATAGTATATACTATTTCTTTAAACTTAATATTAAACATAACAGATAGGGAAAAAATTGATTTTGATTTAATTACTTCTGTAATAATTTTAAAGAATATATGAAATATTCTACTTGTCTAAAAATATTTGTTGTAATCTTTCCAGGGTGATAGAGATGAGCCATGGAAGATTGACGTAGCTCTTGCTGCATCTGTTAGACCAACTGTAAAAAGTCACTCAACCAAGGAGGTTGGAATTAATTTCAACCGTCATTGCTTTTTCAATGCATTCTGCAACCAGCTTGCTGCTAACACCTTTGGGCTGTTATTTGAATATACTTCAAACAGGATCTCATTTGTGTTTCTGTTCGAAGGGGAGGTATTGTTGGCATTCGCCAGAACCATAAGGAGTGGTTTTCAACTATATCACAGTCACCTGATGCCATATCAATGTTGTTTGTGTCTATTGCTCCACTTCTTAGTTCCAGCCCCGGCTATGGGTTCCTAAGCCATGCAATTTGTATCTCAGATGTGAGTACATATTTCCTGATGACCAATTTCAGTCTGTATTTTTTGTTTTCAATTTCAGTTGGCATTGTTATTGCTTTAGTTGTTGGGATTTATTTTCTATGCATTTTGGGAAGTCTGGTGTTCTGTGACTTGTCCTGCCTAACTAACAACTGTGGCATGACGTATCTAACATGTGTTGGGGCCAATGAAACCTGAGACTTGCTTTAAGGTTCGCTTGGAAGGATTAGTGGAAAGGTTTTGATTTTGAGTAGTTAATGTTTATTCTAAGATGGAAAATGTGATTGTTGTGAATATAGAGTAGACTTATGGTATTGTATTTGATATGGAATCGTTTTACAAGAACAGAATGCAACTGTGGGAGCATTATCCATTAACATCCTTGCGAGCATGTGTATAACGATTACTCATTTGCTATCCTTTAACATTCACTCCTCCGGACTTGGTTCCTAGGAAGCACTAAAATCCACTTCTACTAATATATTTTAGATTCCTTAACATGCACATTCAAGCGAATAGTCTCAAATAATTTCCTGCAATATTCATCTAGAGTTGTTTTGAAACATTCAGATCAAGCCATCAAGGACTGATTGGATTGAGTCAGTATTAAATTGTACACTTCCTATTATTCTTATCATTAGCAGTTCTTATTGTACTGACACTAGCAAATCTGATTTTTAATATTCAAGCGATGACAAGAATAATCTTATTTATTGATTCAAATAATGTGATTTATCTGTTATTAGTGTTAAATGAGTTTTTGCTTGATGCAGATAAACCCAAAATAGAGGAACTTCATCAATTTCTTGATGATGAGCCTCCTGCCATTGTAACAAAGGCCTGCCAATGCAATGTGAAGAGGAAAATAGTCCTTTTCTTGAGGCTTGGCTTTCCTTGGTAGAATCAGCAGAAATTTACATATCAGAGTGGGATGGATCTCCATTTCCATTTGGAAAGTCGGATCATTTCAGCATTGATGAGCACAATGCTGAGCAAGGAACCGCACCATGTGGTTGAGAATGAAAAGCGCCTACTGAAGATGACATAAAACCAATAGTTATAATGAAGGCCCCAAAGATGCTCAACTTTTTGGATATGAAGGAAAAAGTTAGGCCCCAAAGATGCTATCTATTTTGTCAGGAGATTTCGTGCCTATGTGAACATACATGCATCTCTTTCTACATTTGGATACTTGTAAATCTGAATTGTACCTTCATTTATCATTAATCAAGGTCCCATTTTGGTCCTTAAATTTCATAATAGGATTTCTTCTTTCATAATGAATACCTGCATGAATTTTTTTTTGTATTTTTCTCTTCTATTGAAGTTTAGATAAGGAGAAAAACTAAAGAGGGAATGTACTTTATTGCATGGCATGCATCAAATAGGATTGGTTCCACTTTTTATACATGTTTCATGGCTGTTACAATTTATATAGATTGTGTTTGGAACAATGATTGATAATTGGGCTTGTTGTGATATTATTTTTGGTAAAAGCTAAATTATGTAATGTAATTTATGTTTGGATTGGTGATTGGCGATTGGGCTTTTGCCAAAATAAAACTTGTTTGGATTGGCTTAACTATAAAGGCTTTTGTGATAATGGTAAGAGAAAGTGGGTGAAAAAATATTTAAAAAATCAAGTAAATATTTAAAAATTACTTTAAAATATTAGGTGCTACTGGAAAAATATTTTAGAGTGGGTGGAAATCAATAAATCAATATTCTAAGTTTTGGGTGCTCTTTACTACTAAAAAAAATACATTAAAGATAAAATTGTAGTCGGTCTCCTAAGACTAGGTACAACTGAAAAATTATTTTAAAGAGCTAAAAGCACAAAAAAAAATATTTTAAAGTAATCTTTGGAGCTGAAAAAGTACATTAAAAGTAAAATTATAATAAGTTTGATAACACACTAGGTGCAACTTGAAAAATATTTTAAGGGTTTAAAAACATCAAAAAAATATTTTAAAGTAATTTTTGGAGCTGAAAAACTCAAGGTATTAAAACTCGGACCGGTCATTGAACCGGTCGGGGTACTGGGTTAAGGGTCAGTGGGTCAAACCGGGACCAAACCGGAGCTAAACCGGGACCAAACCGGTGAAAAATTGAAAATTTTAGACTTATAGTATGAAATTCTAAAGGAAATTTTTTTTTTTTTTTTTTTATTAAAACACCAACCCGGACCGGACCGGTTTTCCGGCCGGTTCGCCGGTTACCGGGCCGGTCCGGTCCGGGTTTCACAACCATGGAAAAACTACATTAAAGGTAAAATTGAAATCAGTCTGATAACACACTGAGTACATCTGAAAAAATATTTTAAGAGATTAAAAACACAAAAAAAAATATTTTAAGGGGTTAAAAACACTCAAATTTTTTTTTTTGAGTGTACAACTAGAAAGTGGGTAAAATTGCAATCAGTCTGATAGCACACTAGGTAGTGGGTTTAACTAGAAAAATATTTTAAGGGGTTAAAAACACTCAAAAAATATTTTTTGATATTACATACTATTTAGAAAACATTTATGGGAAAAGCCAATATCATATAAATAATTTCCAGACAACTCAATCTAGCATAAAATGTCATTAGCTTTTAACAAAAGCTCCATTTTCTAGCTTCTCCCAATTGAGCTTTCACCAATTGGGCTTTGGCAAAAGCTCAATTGCCAATTGGTCTCTCCAAACACTCAAATTTAAATTCTCAATTGGTAATTGAACTTATGACCTCCAATTGGGCTTAAAAAGGGTCTCCAAACACACACATATACTTGAGATTTCTCAGCATCCATCACTTTTTATACACGTTTGGGATGATATAAATACCTCCTTGTCATATTCATTTCTAGACTTTGCTTTTAAAGATGGTGTGTGTGAGAAATGATTTTGAAAGGAATCGTTGTTTTTATTATCATTATTCATTCCCCACCTTTTTCTTTATTTAGAATAATCTTGTTCATATGCATGTTTATGAGTGCAGAATTTACATTCTTACCTCTCTTGGACTTGAGACACTTTGGATGTCAAAGAATAAAAGTTGAATTTGTTTGGCATTTATAATTGAGAGAAAGAAGTAGGCAAAGAACCGTGTTCTCCAAGGGGTGGAATAAAAACACAAGTCATCGGCTCTTCAAATTGAGGGAATCAACATCGCTAAGGTGAAAAAGGAAAACAATTTGGATGCCAATGAAAGAGTAGTGAAGCATAATTTCCGTGCGAATATTATATATTAATAATTTGAATAATGGAAGTAAAACTTATAAGAAAAGTATAAAGGCAATCTTTAAAGATTAAAGGCATAATTTCCATTCGAACATAATTTCCATTCGAATATTATATATTAATAATTGGAGTTGATTATATTTATTCAAATGAAACTTACCGTTGCAATCCATCGTGAAAATACACATATACAGTCTTATGATACTGTTTAGGAGTAAACAGTGTTGAAATTCAAACAATGATGTAATATCAATAAAAGGTACTTAAAAGGGTACATAACAATACAGTCTGAAATAATATAGCAACATGCACGACATCATTTAGTCACTCATTTATTTCCAGAAATTTTATCTTCAACAAAGACACGCTGTTTTTTAACTGAAAAGGAAAAATCTTAGTCACCGCTTGCAAGATGTTTTCCAGTGAGCAATCACAGATCCCTACATGCAAGAGAGTCAACCAAAGGAAAAAAAATGATTAGCAAAGGCTCTAATAAAAAGAAAAAAAAAGGATATTTCAACACCAACAAGGTCCTAACCCTAATGCTATATCCCTAGGGAGCCTTTGGGACCAACTCACATAAACTTTTGTTATAAAAAATACTATCATTTACTAAAAATAAAATACTAGATCTTGCATGCGGTGGTTTTTGGTCACAAATCTTGCAAATGATTTAGAATTCAATATCGAATCTTTAAAGTATATATCTTTGATTAATTATATTCATAAGGTAATTATTTCCAAATTTTAAAAAGTTGAACCATTTTATTTCTTATATAAGTTTATTAAATTTATTGCATATAATAGCTTAATGGTTTTAATTAGGCATGGCACATAATTATTCATATAATTTTTTTTGCCAAATACTCATTAAGATTTTAAGAATTAAATAATAGAAATGAAGGCCGAAGCTAAAACAAAATGAAGGACACAAAATCCTTTACTAGCAGACAGCAACCCGCCAGAGAAGTTATAAACCAAAATAACAGAGAACAAAAAAATATATATACGTCAAAATTTATTTCATTTTGGGAAAATATATTATTTATAAATATAATAATCACATGATAAATACTGATATGCATGCAAGGCTTGGGTGAATCAGAATGCATTAGATTTGCATGGAAATGATAACAACTTTACTCTAAAGGCATAACTGATTGCGATGACTTGGCAGAAATAATAATATTACCTTTCTCCATGTTTTGAAAGGTGTTGAACAGCTTCGACTTACCATGGTACAAATTTTGATGAGAAAAGATGCTTGGTAGCTTCGTCTTCCCATTGCAATTGATCCAACCACTCAGGATCTCCTTTAAAGAGCCGTAGATTTTTCAATGCACTTTGAGAATTAAATGGGAGCTTCTTCAATTTGAGGCACTTTCGTACTTTAATCTTCTTCAAATAAGGGAACTTTAATGCCATTCTGCAAATACTCATCAAGTCACTAAGAAAGCGTAATTCAAGATAAGTGAGACTGGAAAAAAGATTCCTTGTAACTCTCTTAGTGTCCGCATCAGTTCCAGAATCTTCACTTATAACTTCCTTCAATGAAAAACAACAGGATAATTCAAGGAATTCAAGGTGTGGAGCATGTATAAGCCAATTCAAGTCAGCTATATTGCGACATCCCATGAGAGTCAACTTTCGAAGCATGATTGTAAGTTCATGTTCCCAAAATGAGCTCCTCGGAATAATCACACTGTATTGCAAAAGAAAACATTTTATTGATAATGTTTCAAGATGCTCCATTTTTGCAAGTGATGAGATCATGTCATGGGGTAGTGGACAGTCAACAACAAATAACTCACACATGCGCCCTTGCAATTTTGAGGATTTCAGTATTTTTTCAACAGAGGATTTGTTCCGGACAGTAATGCGTATATCTTGAAGATGATCTAAGCCTTCTAGCTCTTGCAACAACGCATCATTGTCATCATCAATCACTTTAAGTAAACTACCTGTCATACTAAAAGCTTGAAGGGACAACAAACTGGAGATAACATCTTTTGGGAATTGAAGTTCTGACAGATAGTTCAGCAACAAAAATCTTAGCTTCTTCAAATTCTTCAACTCATCTGGCAATTTTCTTATATCAGTATAGGATAGGTTCAGGTGTTCTAGGTTTACAAAGTTCCCAATTTCTGATGGTAGATCTCTTATTCCAAAATTATCTGACAAGTCTAGTACTCTAATGGTCCTTGGAATAACAAATACCTTAGTTGGAAAGACTTGTAACCGAGCATGCCTAACAAGTAGAGTGACCAGATTAGGACAATGAGGTTTTTGTGACAAGTTCGTAATCATTCCATCCCCGCGGCACATTGATAGCTTTTCTACCTCTTTCAACTTTGCATGATTGTATAGTTCAAGGACACTGGTTTTTGAACAATCTCTTACAAAGAATCTCGTCTTTTCGTCGCGATCACAAGCTATCCAGAGAGCCATATCTCTAATCACGTCATGCATCTTAATTGTATCATATTCCTCACCATTTTCCAATAAGCAAGCATATTTTAGGTATGAAATTATACGTTTTCCTTCCTTACGTGCTTTATGTATATCATAATCAAATTCAGCCAAAAAACCTTCAGCTATCCAGGGTAAAATAATATCTTCTTTTGAAATATTATAGTCCTCAGGAAACAGAGTACAATACAAAAAGCATGGCTTGTAAGGGTCTGGCAGTTTACGATAACTAAATTCAAGCGAGGGATAGACATATTTACCGATACCTTCAACCCTTGAGGGACGAGTACTCAGGTTTTCTATAGCATCCTCCCAATCTTCATGATTGACTTTGTTAGCCAGGGCACGTCCAACAGTACAAAGTGCAAGTGGCAATCCTTGACATTTATCCACCACATGTTTTGCGTAATCAAATATACGAGGGTCTTTAAGAGTTGTTTCACCCACTTTCTCCTTGAATAACTCAAATGCTTGCTCTGGTGCGAGGCAGTTTACTCTTATGCTTCTTTTTGCACCCATTTGGCCGCATACACCTTCCAACCGTGTTGTGAATATTATCTTGGATTGATACTTATCAGGGGAAGGAACCCCCAATTTCAAGAGATCAATTCTTTCCCATACATCATCAAGTAACAATACAAATTTCTTCTTATTTAAGATATTGCATAGCAAACGAGCCCTCTCATCCACTGTCTTATTTCCCCAAGTATGATCTTCCACACGTAATTTCTTCCTAATGCCATCCTGAATTTTGCCTGGATCTGCATCTTTAGACGCGACAACCCAAATGACCTCATAGTGCGGCATTGTTGAGAGGAAATCATTGTTGAATTTCATAAGTAAAGTTGTTTTGCCTACCCCTCCTGTTCCATACAAACCAATAATGCTCACCTGATTGTCCTCAAAGCATGAACACAGCTCCTCAAATGTTGATTCTACACCCACAGCCTCACCCACAGGCAGTTCATCAAACTGATCACGGGCGAACTTTCCTGTTACAACAACAAAATTGCCTTTGCTTTTTAGATCGTTAACAGCACTCAACTTCTGGCTGACCATTTTGTGTAGCTTGCAGCAAGCACGGCAATTCTTGGGACATCGACCTCCAAAAAAGCAATCTTGTGTTTCTTCATCACCTTGCCGCAGAATGGCCTTGACTTGCTTTTGTAGGTCTTCTACTCTGCGCATCCAACCCCTTGCCTCATGCAAAATCACCGGCAACGAATTTGGATCCTGCTCTGCCGTTTCGACCTCCATCTTGACATCAAGATACCTGTCATTGAGTTCATCTGAAGCCGTTTCCAAAGACTTGAGGTCCTCTTCTAGCTTGTCCATTGAATCTTTCCATTTGGCACATAAACCACACAAACCAGTTAGGAATTTAAAGACTGGAGTAATACAGTCAGCCATGGTTTGGTTTGGGTGCACCAAAGAAGTGAAGAAGATCGAAATGCAGGGAATGGTGGAAATATGTTTGACTATATATATAATTAGTACTGAGAAAACCAACACACGCAAAAAATCTTATTCCAACCAATAACACACTACTCTGCCTTATAGTATGCAGTCCATACTTGTTACTAATTTTTTTTAACAGGTCTCATTTTTCAAATTAAAAGAAAGTGAAAGATTCCCCCCCCCCCTTTCTTATGGTTTTTTTCCCTGCTCAAGTAGCTTCCTTCTATTAAAGAACCATATCATGTTAGGTGCAAGAGCAACTTGTTGTATGTTTGTTAGAAAAAATTATTAATCAAAGCGTAAAATATGTTTAGACATTTTTTCCCAATGACACTGACCCAACAACTTGAACTAAAAAAACCATTTTATTTTCAAGTTGATCATCATATAAAGAAGACAAACTAGTTTGTTTATAATATCTCTTGATATATATCTATATATATATATATATATATATTAATCCCCCATTGATTTCCTACAGTTAGAAGATATACAACATGACAAATGAATTCATTCATTTAAAAATAAAATCGCCCTTATTATTTTCCCTTCTTGCCCCCCTTCCCCTAATCTCAGCTGGTTTTTATATGTATACTTTTCAGTCCATATCGATTCTTGGCCCATTTCTTTTATTTGAGAAATATATCATGTTACGTGCAAATTTCTAAACTAATATGTATAAAATTTGTAATTAAAACGTAACATTTGTTCTACAACTAGATAAATAAAGACGACTGGCCAGCAAATATTTTGTTTCCAATAATCTTACCGGCCAAGTTTGATTCCTTCAACCTATTTATTACTTTTATTTCCATATCTCTATCCACCTATAGCATATTCCATTATTCCTTTCCCCATACTTCTTCTAATTATTTTGTCATTTTCTTTCACTACCTTGTCCTAATCACCTTCCCGGGAAGCTTGCACTCTTCAACCTATTCTTTATTTTTGTTCAAGTTGGTCTATCTCTACCCACTTTGATTAAGGAATTATATTATATATACGGTAGAAGCAATTTGTTACATTATTCTTCACTGGGTCCATCAGCGTGCACATCTTGTATTTATCGTCGGAGCAAGGATTTTTTTTAAAAAAAATATAATGTTGGAGTCTCTTCTTTGCTAAACCATCAACAACCTTATTTTTTCACAAGAAACATGCTTGCTAATTCAATATGCTTTAATCTAAAGCATAAATTTTGCCACCAAATATCCCTAACTAATTATAAAACTTATTAATTAATTAAGCAAATCAAACTTTGCTAACTAATGATTTTTATTGAGTATATTTTTAAAATTTTATAATAAATAACTAATTTCATTAATTTATATAAATTTTTTGCTAGTTGCTTATTGGAGATATATTTTATAATTATTACAGTTAAATTTTCATTCGTGATTGCCTTATATTACGAGGGAATGCACTTTCTCGCTTCGTTTCTATAAAAACATTTTTCTGCATATCAAATATTGAGTAAGGATCTGACCATGTTCTCATGACAATCTTAGATTTAGGTTTGTGATTCATACTTGTTCTTCTAAGCAAATCACAAGCCACTGACAGAAGTAATAAAACTCGAATTCCACAATAGATGCACGTACGTACTTGGAGAGTTAGAACTGTTGTAACCTTTCTGAGAGGGAACAGGCTTCTTTCCTTTGCTATTTCAAAATTACTATTGATGATAAATTTTTTTTTTTAAAAAAAAGAGGTTAACTGGGCAGTATTTAAATCTAAAATAGGTTAAAGTATTTCAATCCCACCACAGATATAAGGACCTTGTCAGTAGATGATCTATAAGTATCTTTCTAAATGCTCTTTAAGTTGAAGGCATATTCTGACCTTGATGAGTGACGGAACCCAGCTTATTTAAATTTTTTTGTTATAAGAAAATTAAAATAAGCTAAAGTATACATTTAGTTATCTACGTTTTACATCAAGTTTTAGTTCACTCCCGTAAGTGTTCATAGAGCACATTTTTAGTTTGTTAATCTTAACATGAATTAAATGAGATTGGCGATATTAAGATTAAGAAATTAAAAATGCACTTCATAAATTCACAAGACTTAAACGGAAACTTGATGCAAATTTAGAGTATGAAACATATACTTTCCTATTTTAAATTTAAATACTACCAAATTAATTTTTTTTTAATTTTCTTATCAATAGTATTTTGAATTTTTTAAAAGTAAAAAGTTATTTTGCCTTAACTTTTTGATAGCTAGCATCACCTCAACACTACCTCACTTTCACAAGTCAAGGCTCACAAGTCCATTTTACACAAGAAATGGGGCATTTAAAGGCAGCGGACGAAAGTAGCAAAGGAGACAAGCATGTTCCTTTTGAGAGAGGCTGTATTCTTGTTGTTGGATTAGCTTCTTAGAAGAATTTTTATGTAAGTCGAGACATAACCTTTCTTATAAGTGTACTATCTTGTATATCATACAATCACTTAAAGCTAATACAGACACCATATGCACAATTGCACATTAAACACTTGCAATCATTTTAATGCAATAATGGCTAAAAACTAAGGAGATATGATCACATTTAGGAGTCAACAGTGCTTCTAACATGATTATTTCCAATAGAATATATGTGCATAGCAATAAATATAACCGAATTTATTCAAATTTACTACTACCTCTTGGTCATTGATATAAGAGTTATTTAACTAATTTTGATAGATTAAAGAGATGAGATAAGTTAGTGAATTATAACAAATGTAATATGTTATCCCTAAAATAACCCTATGTAACATATATTATGTATTAGTTTATAAACTAGGTAAATTAGCTTGAAGGAAAATGATAAATATGAGATAAAATGAATTGAGATGTTATATTTAAGACCAAATAATCCAAATCCCCAACTAACTCTTATATAAACGACATGAGGGAGTAATTATTAATTACTTGGACTTTAAGAACCAACAGTTTGGCATATTTGTGAGCAACCAACCCATTTAATGTTTGTCAGTTATGACTATTACTTCAGTTCTGAGTTCTGAGTTCAGTCCGAGCTGTGGCTTCATATGAGCCCCAAACCCATCATCCAGAGAAAAGTTCTCACGCCTTAGCTTGAGACTAATCAATTAGAAGATAGAGCCTTGCATTTATAAATCAAACTTCTCTTACATATCAGGCTTTCCAACATTAGGACTTACAGCCTATAACACACAGTAATTAAGTTTCTTAATCTCTATAAATTAGTATCTAGCTCTTATGTTAAAGAAGGTAGTATAAAATATTGTACTGTTACAGGTATTTCGTTGTTCTTAGAAGGCATAGTGACCATCTGGCAATCCATCTCCTGCAGCTTTAAAATTGACCACAAAATATAATTCTTAAAATATCTTATGATTTTGGTTGTGAATCTAATGATGAGCCATTTCACAAAGCCTACTTTGAACCTATTGAGTGGATAAATGTTTTCACATTTCTGCACAATGCTGGTGTTAAAGTTCCCTTGATGATGAGACCCCATGGTAACAAAGGCCAATATCAGATGATTAATTGTTGTCAGGGGAAGTGTCAAACAGAAGGTCAAGATAACTTTATTTTATTTTGAATTTTATATAAAAGTAATTAACAAAAACTTGGATTGATTACTGTTTATTTACATTTTTAAATTTTTATTTATTTTCAGTTACTTAGATAATGATTTTAATTTATCTAATATAATTTAGAATGATGTTAATTTTTCAATATTTTTTAAAATCATACCTTCCGAAAATATTTGGGACTAGCATGACTGAAAAGAGGTTGTCATGATAATAAATAAATAAATAATCATGCTGAAAGGAAACAAAACATAGTTTGAAGGCTATCATGGTTTTTAGTTAAAAAGACAAAAGACTAGTTAAAAAGAATAAAAACCACATTTTTAAAAAGCATACACTTTACCGTATATGGTAGAAAATTGTCCAGGGTAACCTTTCAACCTGTACAAGTTACATGGTCAAAAAGAAAAAAAAAAAAAAACCTGAACAAGCTATATATTCAATCATAATAAATCTAGCAGAATGAAAATTTGGGATCCCAAATACAAGTGGGCTAAGGAATTCAAAGCCCAAAGCAAAAGTACCACAAGCCCAATTAACAAAATAAACTGTTGTAACCAATGGGCTCCACCCAATGCCAATCCCATACCAACCGTCGTGAGTATAACGGAATAGGGCCCAGCCCATCATCAACAATACCCACACACTTTATCCCACTACGATCGAATCATCAAAACATAGTTATGATTCCGCTTCGGCAAGTTTAGGTGTGAGGGGGTTAGCCATTATTACCAGTGATGGATATACTAGACCTACAAAAAAACATAGTTATAAAACCATTATTTCCCAAAACATAGTTTGATAACCAAACCGTAAGCATTCAAAGTAATCCTAAACCGAACGAGAGTTGGATCTAGTGGAAGGGTTAGTCTCTCAAAATATAGTAAACCAAGATTCAATTTATAATTTTCTCAACCTTATACTATATGCATGAAAATTAATTAACAGTAAGCTCTTGCTAGAAAGAATAGCATCATATATATATGTGTGTGTGTGTGTGTGTGTGTGTGTGTTCGAGTAGAATATGTTAGTACTCTATATGAATGGTGTGTTGAATAAGGCATAATTTGTAAGATGCAAGCCACAAATCCATATAAAATATTATTACATTATTTTTTAAAATATACACACAAGAATTTGTAAGCATAAATTATTTATTGAAAAAAAAGATCCTGTACACTGTTTAGAATTGAATATTTTATGCAAAAGCATGTATAAGAATATGGGGGGAAAATAAACAAGTTTGTTCCAATACGAAAGCTCTATATGCATCATTTGGAGTTTCGGACCATGACAGTATAGTGGAAGAAAATTTCACGAGATGTCTTTTTTCTTTTCTTTATATATTTATTTATAATCATCTCATACTTATACTATCAGTTCAAATTCAAATATTATCAAATTAATTATTATATTGAAGGTAGCTTTTCGGATATAATTTTTTCCCGTACATGAAATTTGAAGAATGTGGATTCCTTGAAGATGAGAATTGGTGAATTTCATCAGAAGTTCGCCTTTTAAGAAAGAGAGACAAGATTTCATGTTTTACAAAGAATAATAAATTGGTGATAATATCAAAAAGAAAACAAAAATTCAAAGAAATTCATGAATAAATTATAACGTTTTTTGTTTTGTACCTAATTTAACTAATAATTCTACAAATTTTGAAACATTGTGAAATTCAATATGCAAAGCCAAAAATCCATATATAGTTTTGGGAAAATAAATCATTCACAGATATAATAATCACACGATAAATATAATATTTATATGCATGCAGCGCATGGTTGTCTATCAGAAAGCATTAGCATCTGCTGGAATTGAGAATAAGTTTACTCTAGAGCTCAACCGATTGGAATTGAGAAATAATTACCTTCATCCATATTTTGATAGAGGTTGTTGAATGGCTTCGTCTTCTCATCTTGGGTGTTCAACTTTTGAAGAAAGAAGATGCTTGGTAGCTTTGTCTTCCCATTGCAATTGATCCAACCACTCATGATCTCCTTAAAAGAGCCGTAGATTTTTCAATGCACTTTGAGAATTAAATGGGAGCTTCTTCAAATTGGAGCAGTGTTCTACGTACATGAATGTCCTTCAAATAAGGAAACTGTAATGTCATTATACAAATGCTCCTTAAGTTGGGCAAAAATGCCAACCGGAGATAAGTGAGACTGCAAAAAAGATTACTTTGCACTCTCGCTCTCAGTGTCAGCAGTCCCATAATTTTCGCTCATAACTTATGCCAATGAATCACAATTGGCTTAGTGAAGGACTTCAAGGTTTGGAGCATGTATAAGCCAATTCAAGTCAAGTATATTATGACACCCCGTAAGAATCAAATGGCGAAGGTTGATTTTATGTTTATGTTCCCAAAATGAGTTCCTCGGAATGTCCGCAGCTTTAAAATCCTCTGGCTGTAATATCCCAATTTTTGATTAAGGGATAATCATGATTATTGTGGATAATTATGAATTTAATTGGAATTATTATGTGTTTTATGGCAATATTAATTAATATGTCATAATTAGTGGAAAATTGGAAGAATGGAAATATTGGTCATAAGTGGTAATTAATGGGGAAATTAATTACTAGCTAAGAGAAAATGAGATGTGTAATTAAACACTTTTGGCATTAATGTAATATGAATTTGGTATGCATATGTGTGGTATTTAAGATCAAGGGTTGAGATTCATTGCACATGGGTCGGAATCCGGTGTATTAACCTTGTGTGAGCTTATTGTGGGAATGAATGAGATGTTGACAAGTGGCATGTGGTGAGCCTTAGGATGAGACAAGAGGGGCATTACATCATCATCTCACCATCTCTCATATTCTCTCTCTTCATCTCTCTCATCTTTTTCTCTCTCATTCGGCCATTGAAGAGGAAGAAAGGAAGAAGGAAAAACTGAATTTTGAGGTAGGTAAATGATCTCCATTGATCAAACACCATTCATAAATGTTGTTCCTTGAGTGATAAGCTTCATCTTGGTGGTTGTAGCTTGTCCATTGGTTGTGGTTTGTGATCACACGAAAATTTGGAAAGTGGTGAATCAAGAACTCTCTTTGGAGAAGTTGATAAGGTGAGTGAAACTAATCTATCTATCTAAGTTTCATGCCATTTGAAGTAGTTTATAATTTCTGGAAATTTTGGCTTGAATTCGAAAATTGAGTGCCACTGTTCATTTGGTATGTTTTTGGCATGAGAATGGTGTTTTGGAATGAGTTTTAGATAGATTGATTGATTAGAGGTTGAAATGTTAAGTTTAGTGATTTTGGGAAAATTGATGATTTGTGTTGATTCAAACCAAAGCATAATAATGGAGTAGGATTTTGGTAATTTTGATAATTCCATTGGATTCCTTGGGTGTTTTTGTGTGGGAGTAGCTTTGGTTTGGTTTTTGGGTTCATTTGGATCACTTGGAAAAATTTCTTGAAATGCTGTCATGCTTTCTGCGTTTTCTGGATTCTGATAATCGTGCTCGAGTGAGAGTTAGTGTGCTCGAGTGAGGGAAGAACATCACTCGAGTGAGGGATTTTGTGCTCGAGTGATATTCTTCTTTGAAAATGTTTGTGCTCTCGGGCAAGCACTTTCTGTCTTCACTTTCTTGTGCTTGAGGTGATGTCCGTACAGTGCTCGAGTGAGAGATTTTGTGCTCGAGTGATCCTCTTCTTTGAAAATGTTTGTTCTCTCGGGTAAGCACTTTCTGTCTTCACTTTCTTGTGCTTGAGGTGATGTCCGTACAGTGCTCGAGTGAGAGATTTTGTACTCGAGTGATCCTCTTCTTTGAAAATGTTTTTGCTCTCGGGCAAGCACTTTCTGTCTTCACTTTCTTGTGCTTGAGGTGATGTCCGTACAGTGCTCGAGTGAGGGATTTTGTGCTCGAGTGAGACCATTTTCACTCGAGGTGAAGCAGTGAAAAATCAGTTTTTGTGCTTCCAAAAGGGGATCTTTTGGATAGTTCTTCCTACCCTTTAGGAGTTTTGTTAGGGGTATTTAATGACTCTAAAAAAGCAATAATGATAACCCAATTAAGCATTATGAAGTGAATCAAGTCTTGAAATAGAGTATAACTCTTTGTCCCTAATTGTGAATATAGGATTTGACATTTGCCCTCCTCGGGAGAGACCGGCGCTAGGACACGCACGGAAGGATCAAGGTAGTGACTTTTCTCTCATATTTTGTATGATATTTTGGTATGCATAACTTATCATTGAACTTGTGAACTGTGTACCATGGTCCAATACGGCGTGAGCACTTCAGCGTGAGCCGTATAAGGAGTGACAGTGGTTATCTCTAGGTTGGCCGTTGAACTGCCGTCGTAATCGATATGGATCTTTGTGAATCCGACCTGTGGGGTGGCGTTTGTGAAACCAGCCATGGGCTGTGTATATCTTGCCTGTATGGCTTGCGTTATGGAATGCTTTATATGGATCCCAGCTGTGGTGAATTATATTATGTTGATTGTTGTGATGCAATACAGCGTGAGCAATTGTCAGGGATGACATGTGTCATACTAACCATTACCGCTGAACTGCCGTTGTAGTTGCTTGTATGGATAATGATTTGATTTCATGCCTTACTATTGTACATTATATGATTGATTTGACACTACGGGGATTCTTTAGAATCTCACTCTCCCAAAATTAAACATTTTAGACAAGGCTGAAGGATCGAAAGGCAAACGGGCGACGATGAGTAGTTAGAACTCCAGTTTAGGAGTATATTTTGGGTTCATGGTTATCATTGTATAACTTTTGGATATTTTTGGTAGAAACGATTGTATATAGTAGATTTTGTGTAATCCCCAAGAAAAAGGATATGAATTGTAGGCTTTGTGCCTTTGTGTAAATCCCTTTTTATTAATGAATGGAACCTGAGTGTGTCAGGAATTTATGCTGTACTCTGATATGTATGAATGAAACCAACCGGTACAGGCCATTTAAGTGTTAAAAGATGAATATGAGACTGCTATGAAAAGGTTTTGTAAAGGTTTTTGAAAACCCCGATTTGGGAAGTTTAATTTGAATAAATCCCAAAACTTCTTACAGTCTCTAATTCAAACTTAATTACGTGTTTATGAATGTAAATCTCGGCCTTAATCGTGAAGGGGGTTACACTAGCTTTATTGAGTCACGTAAAACTAGTAATGTTTTTCCAAGTGATGATAATAAGCCGTGGGGTACCGGGCGTCCATGGACATATAGCTGAAACGTGCACCTATGCAATTTTGAAGATGTTAGCATTTTTTTAATAGACTATATGCTAAAGAAAGAAATGCGTACATCTCGAAGATGATTTAAGCCTTCTAACTCACATAACAACAAATTGTCATACACACACTAGCTCATGTAAATACACAATTTCATCATACACTGGAAATTTATCTACAAGCAAACTAAAAGCCCGAAGAGATGACAAACTGGATATAACTTCTTTGGGAATACAAGATGTGTAATATCCCAAATTCTATTCACCAAAAAACCCCATGTACATTTATTATGGTAAAAGGAATGACATGGTGAAGTTTTGTGTACTTGAAATGACGAAAACACTATTATTAGAAGCAAAACGAAATTTTGGCCAAAGTAAGACATAAAACCCAATTTTTATCTTCCAAAACCAAAATAATGAATGGAAGAGCACAATTTCTTGGGCCCAATATAGTGTAAAATTCGGCCAAGATAAAAAGTAAAAAGGTATGTCCAAATTAGATATAAAAATATAAGGGTAAAATGGTAATTTGCCATAAAAGCAAGAAGCAATTATTTTCTCCTTTATTTAGGCCAATTTTTGGCCAAAAAGAAAAAATAAGGCAAAAAATAAATATTTGGATGGAAATGGTGCCAAGTGGAAGCAATTTGACCAAGTTTGAAAAAGATGATTATTAAATTAAATTGGCATGTCAATGTTAGCAATAAAATATAATATAATTAAGGAGGTAAAAGAGATATTTTATAAGCAAATTTCAACCCATTTTGGCTCTCATTTTCGGCTAACATTAAGAAGAGAAGAGAGAGAGAGAGAGAGAGAGCTAGGGCACAAACAAGAACAAGAGAGAGTTCAAGTGTAACCCCCTTCACGGTCAAGGTCGAGATTAGTTCATAAATACGTAATTATGTGAAATTAGAGACCAAAAGATGATTTGGGACTTATTCGAAATTAAACTTCCCAAAATCAAGGTTTACAAAAAATTTTACAAAACCTGTTCACAGCGGTCTCATATTCACATTTCAATACATAATGGCCTGTACAGGTTGATTTCATTCATAAATATCAGAGTACAGCATAAATTCCTAACACACTCGGGTTCCATTCAATAAATAAGGGTTCTATAGAGGCACACAGCCCATAAACTATTTCCCTTTTTCTTGGGAATTACACAAAATTATACATTAATCCAAAATATATACAATTGTTTCCCAAAAATATATCTGAATGATTTTTACATGATAACCAAAGTAAAACTCCTAGACTGGAGCTCTATCCACTCTTTGTCGCCTGCTTTCCCTTAGATCCTTCATTCCTGTCTAAAAATTTAGTTTTTGGGAGAGTGAGATTCTAAGGAATCCCCGTAGTAACAAATCACTCATAATATGCACAACATCAAAGCATGGAAGTAAATCATCCATACAATACACGGCAATCACAACAACTGTTGCAATGGCCGGGGTAGCTATGATGGGCATCGCCCCCTATGACGGCTCACGCTGAACTGCTTGCTGTATTGCACATCCATATGAACATATCACATATATCACCCCAGTTGGGATCTATATAAAACATTTCACAACACACAGCCCCACGGGCTGGATACTCAAACAGGAATTCATGATTCCATAATGCAGCCTCGGCACTTACAACGGCCGGGGTAAGTATCATGAGCATTTCCCCCTACAATGGCTCACGCTGAATTGCTCGCTTTGTAATGCCCTATTGTAATATTCCAAAATGTATATATTCAAAAGCTAAATGTACAGAATAGATGGTGGGATTAATGACAAAATTACTTCTGGAATTTTTGTTATAACTTTAGTTGTAATTAACTTGAGATAACTATTTAGTCTTTTCGCCTAAAGTCAAAAAAAATGACTAAAGGAATAATTTGAACATGAGAAGAGGGGGAAAATG
The DNA here is from genome assembly GCA_963242795.1 of Inga leiocalycina. NCBI lineage: Eukaryota > Viridiplantae > Streptophyta > Magnoliopsida > Fabales > Fabaceae > Inga > Inga leiocalycina. Next base: position 36,995,545 of record OY725321.1, on the reverse strand, counting down.
GCTTATGGAAGAGAAATATGAGGAGAATATTTATTTTTTCCATAATATGAGACACATGGAAGCATTTTTGACCAAACACAAAAAGGGGAAGTCAACAAGTCTAATTAGTATATGCTAATTCAAAATTAAACTATATTATTCAAGGAGATATTATAAAGATCATTTTTCCTCTTCAAAGAACCATAATCTCGTGTGGGGCATGAGACAAAGCAAGAGGGAATGATGCTTGACTCAAAATGAAAGCAAGAGGAGACAATTTGACCAAGTTATAAAAGGATGATGACTTGGTCAACAATTGCAATAAAAGGTAATTAAATATGATAAATTGAAGAGATGCCAAGAGATATTTTATAAGGCTTTAACCTCTTTCAAGCATCCATTTTGGTCAGATTTTAAAGAGAGGAAAGAAAGAGAATTTACTTCATACACTTCTTCACTTTTATCCTTGAAAAGTAAAAAATTGCAACTAGAAAATTTGTGTAACCAATGGCTATGCAAGTTCATGAAATTGGTCAATCCTTCTTCCTCCTTTTGAAGAACATGTTGGTCAATAATACTTCTCCATTTGGGCAGCCCATATCACGTCCAAAAGTAAGAGAAGAGGTAAGAGAAAACTTAATCAAATGAACAAAGTCAACATGGCATAAGCTTGTGTAAAGAGAATTATTTTCCACCACAACTTTTCTTTCTCTTTGGGCCACATTTTCGGTCAGATATTAAGAGGATAAGGGAAGAGAAAAACTGATCATAATTTACTCTCTCACCTCTTCTCAAGGTCGGCCAAGTTTAGCAAGATAAGAGAAAGTGAAGAACAAAGTTGAGGTAAGATCTTCTACATGGATTTTCACCTCCTTAACCTCATCTATGGCTCAAGTGACTTTCATGAAACTTGTTCCTTTCTTCCTTAGCTTCATTTCTATGGTTTTTTTTTGAAGAAGAGGAGTTTTCAGCCACATTGCAAGAACAAAAGTGGAGAAATCAAGAAAAGAACACAAGAAAAAGCAAGAGGTGAGTAAGAACCTTATGTTGATGTATATGATACTTTAATTGGCTGAGTTGTGGTGGGCTATTGTGACAGCCCTAATTTTGGTTTTTAGGGTATATTAGGGATCATGAAGCTTTCATCCTATGTATGTGCTTATATGTTGGTTTGGAGGCAAATGAGCTAAGCTTAGTTATTAGATAGTGAAGTGGTTGTTTGTTGAGAAATACCCTAAAATTCTGCTAAAACAGGACATGGGGAATGAGTGGGAATTTTTTCATTTTGATGTTACCATTGTGTTCTACAAGAAAAATTATGTGGGAATAGGTTTGGTTGTTGATTTTGAAGCCATTGGACACATTGGTTGAAAATTGGAAAAACTGTCAAGTATAACTCTGTGCAGGGCAGTCAGTTTGTAGGGACATTTTGAATGGGCAATTGGTGTCTAAAAATTATGAAACTTTCCAATCTTAAATTTCACATTCCAAGATTCAAAATGGACATATAATTTGTGTCATTTAGTTTTTTGAGCTGGGATTTCTAGTTGTCCAAAATTTGATGTCGAAACTGGACCTAATTTTGGAGCAGTGTGGAATTTTGTGTAATTCTGGAATTGTGTGGTGATTTTTGGTAATGATTCATATTTTTCCTATGAAGAGGACGTCAAGAGCTTTCAATAGGCTTTTGGATCACCTCATTTTGATTTTTATAGAATTAGTTATGATTTTTCAAAGATGCTGAAAAATTCTAGCAGATTGGTCACCTATGCGAAAATTGAAGATTTTATAGCATAATGTAATATTGTGGAACTTTGAGGTTAGAAATTGGCCATTTAGGTTAATTGACCACTTTAGATCCTTAGTTGACTTGATTAAATGACCATAGTGATAATCAACCCAAGTATTATGAGTTATTAAAGAATTGAAATAGGTAATAATTCATCGTCTTTAATTTTGGTTTATAGGATTCGATATTTGCCCTGCTCGTGATCCACCTGCGCCAAAGCACAATCGGAAAGAACAAGGTAGTGAATTTTTCTTTTATATCATATGTGTTGCATTGTATGTGTGTTATATCATTGATTTGTGATGAATTCGTATGCTGCGACGTTTGTGGATATGTGTAAGCATCGCCATGCCAATAGTCCCTGAGTCGCTAATAACGGTTCAGGTAAGGACTGTAAGCCTTCCCGGCGGTAAAAGAAGATGAGGATGGGGTGTGATATGTGTGATTATGTGAAAAACCGAAAGGCTATTTGTGAAGGCCAATGGGCCAATTGTGAAAGCCGGATGGCTATATGAGATATAAGGCTATGTGTATGTACTGCCACGCCAACAGTCCCTGAGTCATTAACAACGGTTCGAGTTAGGATGGTGTGCCTTCCCGGCGATAAAAGGAGATGAGGGTGGAGTATGATTCGTGCTGCTGCTGTATGATGATTTGCTTACATGCTATGTGTTTAGGTGCGGTATGAATAATTTGTTACTACCGAGATTCTTTTGAATCTCACTCTTTCCTATGACTAACCTTTCAGACAGGGCAAGTGGTTCCAGAGAAAAGCGGATAGGACTTTTTAAAGATATTTGACTTGGAACTGTTGGTTATCTATTTTGAGAACTGGATTACTGTATATATTTGGGGTTGTAAATACTGCTTTGGTTATGTAATCCCCATTTTTAGGAAAAATGATACACCCAATATATATATGTAACCTGGGGACTTGCCGGGATTTTAGTTGTGCGCTCTGATATTTATAAATGCGATTAACATGTGCAGGTAATTATATTCGAAACTGAATATGAGACCAAATTACTAGTATTTTTTTTTGTAAATACCCTATCTAGAAGATAGGAAATTGAAAATGTTGTTTTGTAATTATTGGTCTCTATTTCACTTTAATTTCATAATCCAGATGTAATTACGGTGAGGGGTTACACCTATGGCCGATAACACATTCACAATGATAAACACGTATACCAAATATCATACACAACATGAGAGAAGAGTCACTCACTTGGTCCTTCCGGGCGTATTCTGGCACCGATCTCTCCCGAGTAGGGCAAATGTCAAATCCTAGAATCATAATTAAGGAGGAAGAGTTATACTCTATTCTAAGACTCAATTCACTTCATAACACTTAATTTTGTTATCATAATTGACCCTTAAGAGGCAATAAATGCCTCTAATAAAAGCCTCAAAGGTTGGGAAGCAATAGCTTAGATCTCTTTTCAAAAACTCAAAGTCCTGTAACACAGGGGTTGGCCGCGGCCAGCCCTCCCATGGGCCGCAACCAGAACTAGGATAGAAAGATTTGAGCCATGGCCAGCCATCTTGGGCCGCGGCCAAGAAATTCTCTGATTCTTGGCTGAACTTCCAGAAATCATAACAAATTCTAGAAAAATCAAAATAAAGTGATTCTAAAGACAAATGAAAGGTATTTAAGTCATCGTTATTGGAAAAATATGGAAAATAACTAGAAATTACCACAAAATCCCAGAATTACACAAAACTCAACATTGCTCCAAAACAGAGTCCAGTTTTTGTCCCAAACTTTGGAAAAGCATAACTCTCAGTTAAAAATATGAAATGACACAAATTATATGTCCATTTTAAATCTTGGGATGTGAAATTTAAGACTGGAAAGTTTCATAATTTTCCAACATCATTTGGTCATTCAAAACGTTCGTGTAAACTGACTGCCTAGAACAGAATTCACACAGGACAGATTTCCAACTTTTCTACCAAAGTGTCCAATGACTACAAAATCATTAACCAAACCTATTCCCATACAATTTTCCACAAGGAACAAAATGGTAACCTCAAAATGACCAAAATCCCAACCTATCACCATGCCCTGTTTTGACCAATACACAAAACCAAACACAAAGTTCCCAAACTTCACCTTTTAGCTTCAATTCAATTCTATTCATTCAAAACACTAAACAATGCACTAATTCCATGACAACAACATGCCAACAACACAATGACCCTCATTTTCGAAATTCAAGGAAAAATTTCCAGAAAATCCAAACTCAACCAATGGCCACAAAACCTATATAGAAAGGTTTGTATTACTCACCTCTATAACTTTCCCCAAAGGAGTTCCTTGATTCACCTGCAAGTCCAAAATTTTATGAGAGCTCAAACAACACCAAATGGACAAACTAAAACCATGAAAATGAAGCTCTGAATACCAAAAACAAGTTTATAGAAGCGGATTTTGGCATTAGAAGCCATTTTCAAGGTCAAATGAGTTTTACCTTACAAAAACTTCTTTCTCTTTATGCTTCTCTAATGGCTGCAGAAAAATGAGCTTGGAGAGAGAGAGAGGAAATGGTGAAAATGATGATCTCTTACACTCTCCCATGCTTATTCAAGGAAATGAGGGGGAGGAGAGAGGGAAAGAATAATAAAATAATGGGCTTTTGACTTTCCAAAGCCCTCTCTCATGATATAAACTCGCCACTTGTCAAACTCTCAATGGTTCTCATAAAGTAAGTAACTATTTAGTTACTCTAACACTCCATTAGCCATTTTAATTTCACATATCATTTTCCTCTTAGTAATTAATTTCTACCATTAATCACTAATTTATGGCATATTACTTAAAATTGCCACAAAACACATAATGATTCCAATTTAAATTCACAAATTATTCTCTTTAATCATCATTAGCTCTTAATCAAAAATTGGGGCATCACAATTCTCCCCCGTTCAATAAATTTCGCCCTTGAAATTTGCTACACATTTTTGGACATAAACTCAGGAAATCTTTTCTTCATGTCCGCTTCCGCCTCCCAAGTTGCTTTTCTTAGAGACATTCCCTTCCAGACCACCTTCACAAATGGTAGGCTTCGATGCCTAAGCCTCCGCTCTTCACGATTAATGATACGCTCTGGTTCACCCGCATAAGTAAAGTTATATTGTAACTTAACCTCTTCATGTTCAATGACATGCTCAGGGTCTGGTTGGTACTTCTTGAGCTGTGAGACATAAAACACATCATGCAATCAACTCAAACTCGGGGGTAGGGCTATCCGATATGCCACCGGCCCAATTCTTACCAGAATCTCAAATGGACCAATGTATCTCGGACTCAACTTCTTCTGCTTGATTGCTCTCCCGATACCTTTGACCGGAGACACTCTTTGTAACCCCCTACCTTAATTAGCATAATTAAAATTCGATAATATGTAATTAAATGGAATAGAGACCATCGGATGATTCAAAACTCATTTAAGACTCTCTCCATGTAGTAGGGACTTCATAAAATTTTCAAAGCTTCTCTATCCTGGTCTCAAGTTCAAATATCGAATATAATTACCTGTGCAGTTATATAACATTTAAACATATCAGAGTGTATAACTTAATTCCCGACGACCCCCAGGTTTCATCTATATATATAACTATAGGGTTCTAGTTCCCAATTAGGGGATTACACCACCATGTATTCAAAAACTATTCACAACTCAAAAATATCATACAATAATCCCTATCCAAAATGAATAACCAACATGACCCGACTCAAATGTCCCTAGAAGGTTCTAACCGCTCCGGGTCGTTCGCTTTTTCTTAGAGCCACTTGCCCTATTTGAAATGTTAGTCAAAGGAAAGAATAAGATTCAAAAGAATCCCAGTAGTAACAAATCATTCATACCACACATAAGCACACAGCATGTAAGCAAATCATTATATAGCAGCAACAACACAAATCACACTCCACCCTTATCCCCTTTTACTGCTGGGAAGGCACACTATCCTAACTCGAACCATTGTTAGCAACTCAGGGACTGTTGGCGTGGCAGTGGATACACATAGCCTTATAGCCCATATAGCCATCCAGCTTTCATAATTGGCCCATCGGCCTTCACAAATAGCCTTTCGGCTTTTCACATAATCACACATATTACACCCCATCCTCATCCCCTTTTACCACCGGGAAGGCACACCGTCCTAACCCGAACCATTGTTAGCGACTCAGGGATTATTGGCATGGCGATGCTTACACATATCCATAAATGTCGCAGCATACGAATTCATCACAAATCAATGATATAACACACATATAATGCATCACATATGGTATAAAAGAAAAAGTCACTACCTTGTTCCTTTCTGACGTTCATTGGCACAGTGGGCTCATGAGGAAGGCAGATGTCAAATCCTATAAACTAAATTAGGGACTATAGATCAATCTCTTTTCCAAGTTCTTAATTCCATAATACTTTAAGTTGGTATTCATATATACTCTTTAGGTGGCTATTAAATGCCTAAACATATGCCTAAAGTGTAACGCCCCAAATTTTCAATTAAGGGCTAATGATAATTATTGAGGATAATTATCAAATTAAAGTGGAATAATTATGGGTTTGGTGGCTATATTAATTAATATGCCATGATTAGTGGAAATTGAAAGAATGAAATTGTTGGGCAATTAGTTAGTGATTAATGGAGAAATTAATTACTAGCTAAGAGAAAAATAGGAAGTGTGATTAAATGACTAATGGAGGGATTAAATTGGCTAATTGGTGATTTATTGTGTGTGAGCCAATGACCTTGTGACATGTGGCAAGAAGAGATGAAGCATGAGAGTGAGAAAAGTCTAATGTAGTATTTTAATAGTTTCTCTCTCTCTCTCTCTTTTTCTCTCTTTGTTTAGCTGAATGGAGGGAGTACTATCATCATCTTCTTCCTCCTCTCTCTCCATCTCTCTCACGTTCTCTCTCTTCTCTCTTCATTTTCACCATTGTTGAAGGAAGAGGAAGAAGGAAAAGCTTGTAAAAAAGGTAAGATCTTGACCTCTAATGCCAAAACTTCCTTCTATAAAGTTGTTCCTTGGAGTGAGAGCTTCAATTTGATGGTTGTAGTTTCTCCATTGGTGGTGATTTGAGGAATCACGAAAATGTACAAGTTGGAGAATCATGAAGTGCCTTTGGGAAAGTTGTTGAGGTAAGTGAAAGCTTCAATTTCATATAAAGTTTGTGGCCATTGGTTAGGCCTTGAATTTCTGGAATTTTAGCCCTAATTTTCATTATTTAGGGTCTTGGGGATTATGGTATGTTTTTTTTATGGAAATGGTGCCTTGTTTAGTGTTTTGAATTGATAGAATTGCATTGAAGCTTAAATGTGAAGTTTGGCACCTTTTGTGTTGGTTTTGTGCTTTGGTCAAAACAGGGCATGTTGATAGGTTTTGATTTTGGTCATTTTGAGGTTACCATTGTGTTCCTTGTGAAAATTTATGTGGGAATAGGCTTGATTGTTAATTTTGGAGCCATGGGACACTTTGGTAGAAAATTGGAAAATCTGTCCCTTGGAACTCTATTCTGGGCAGTTTATTCGTGTGGACGTTTTAAATGACCAAATGATTTCAGAAAAATGTGAAAATTTTCAGTCTTAAATTTCACATCCCAAGATTCAAAATGGACATATATTTCATATAATTTTGTTTAGTATTATGTGAGTTATGGTTGTCCAAAGTTTGGGATTGAAACAGAAGTCTGTTTTGGCGTAGTGATGCGTTTTGTGTAATTCTGGGATTTGTATGGTGATTTCCAGTAATTTTTCATATTTTTCATATGAAGAGGACTTAAATAGATTTCAATGGGCTTTAGAATCACCTCATTTTGATTTTTCTAGAATTAGTTATGAATTTCCGAAGTTACCTTGGCTGCAGCACAAAAGTTTTTGTGTGCGTTTTAGCCGCAGCCAGAAATTCTTGGCTGTAGCCAGAAACCTTCTGTGCGTGTTTTGGCCACAGCCAGAGGATTCTTGGCTGCACCAACCCCCATTTTTAGCATTTTGAGATTTTTAAAGGTGATTTCCAACCTAATACTTCCCAATCCTTTAGGCTTTCATTGACCTTATTATAGCCACCTAAAGGTCATGAATGGTAACCAACTTTAAGTGTTATGAAAATGAGAATTTGGAAAAGAGAATGATCCTATGTCCTTGATTTGGTTATAGGGTTGGGTATTCACCCTAATCATGGTTTGATATCTGCTCGGATCGTGAGTAGCCGATGCTGGAGCATACGTAGAAAGAAAAAGTGTAGGGAACTTACCTCTCCTGCATGTATTGATATTTGTGTTTGTGTATTGATGCATGCTATTGCTTTGCTTGATTATGTGAAACATATATGAATGATTGAAGCTCTGTTTCTATTTATGCTATGGCCATGAGTATGTTGTTGAAACATTGAGCATGCAGATATATCATTATGTGAGCACAAGTTGTTGTGATGTAAGCATGTCATGCATTAAACACTTATCTTGCATGCATATTGGTATCTGTTTCCTACTGGGATTCTCTAGAATCTCACCCTCCCCTACCAACATTTTAGACAGGACAAGTGGCTTGAGGAAGGAGCATGCGACTAGGGGCGGCGAGAATCCCTTATAGGCATTTGGATTTGGTAGTTGGTTATTGTTATATGCTGGGATAATTGTATATGTTCGGATGATAGATTAGAATGTATAATTGGATATTGGATGTATATGTGCTTGGATGTCTATTGGGTTATTTGGTTATGTATTGGAGATGGATTTGTGTAATCCCCGTTGAGAAATTGTAAAGGGAGTATTGCCCTATGAATCTTTAGTGAAGGTATGAATCTGGGTTTGCCGGTATTATTATTGTGCACTCTGATATTTATATAAATGTAATTTATCTTCACGAAGTAATTGTATTCAAACTATGAATGTGAGACCAGGTTAAAGTGTTTGATAAATGTATTTGTGAAAATCCTATCTTAAGGATGGGAATGTAAATGAATTTTGATTATTATTGGTCTCTATTTTATTTTTAATCACGTGTTTCAGATATAATTACGGAGGGGGTTACATAAAGGGTTGGAAGAAACTACCCCGAAGATGCCTTTTAGGAAGCAAAAGCATTGATTTTTGGTCAGCTCACTCCAGTGGAGAGGACCTCACTCGAATGATGACCCCTAGATTCACTCGAGTCCCCAAAAGTGCCACACTGGAAGTGTTTTCCCAAGAGCAAACCTCAATATGTCTCACACCCTCACTCAAGCACAGGAAGCTACACTCGAGTGATAACCTCAAATGCACTCGAGCACCAAAAAGTGAGACCTAGCAAGTGACTACTCAAGAGCAACCATAAATCCCAAAAGCTTAAACTTACTCCCTCACTCAAGTGATGACCTATATCACTTGCAGGAACGAAAGTGCACTCTTGAGCTTTGCCTGAGAATCCAAACGAAACTGAAGGGAAAAAGGGAAAATATCTTAGGGCACTCGAGTGAATCCTCCCTCACTCGAGTGTTATTCATCAGAAGCCAAAAATCGCAGCAACTGATATATGTTCCAAGATTTACCCATTTCACTACCAATGGTCCTAAAACTTATACTAAACCTCATTCTCACTCATTTTGAGACAAGCAAACCCCTTGGTAACCACAAAACAACCCAATTCCCACTCAATCAACACATTCTCAACCCTAGATCACAAGATCACCTATAACCACAATTTGCCAAACATCCTCATTCAACTTCAAATCAAACTTAATGACATTATAACACATCCTAACATCATTTTCTACACCATACCATTCCAAACTCTTTCATTATTCAATTCTCATGAAATCAGGGAAAAAAGTTTTAGAATTTACAAGGCTCAACAAAAAATCACCATAAATATACTAAAATGCATCAAATTCTTACCTCTTCAACTTGGTAAGATCAAATCCCTATTTCTCCAACTTTCAAGTTTATGCAAACACCAAATCACCACTTTTCAAAATTATGAAAACATAGCAAAGAAGCTCACAACCTCTTGAACAAGTTTAATGAAGAGGCTTTAAGCATAGGGAGACAATTACCTACCCAAAATCAAGCTTTTCTCTTTCTCTTTCTTGCTTAAACTTCGGTGAAAATGGAAGGAAGGAGAGAGAAGGTGGGAAATGATGGTGAATGCATGAGGATCATTCTTCTCCACACACACACACACACACATAGCCGACTTAGAGGAGAGAGGGAAGAGAAGATGAGTTTGAAATCTTGACTTTGATCTAAGGGTCCTTATGATGAACTTGCCATAATCTCATGTCTCCCTTCATGAAGCCATATAACCCATGCACACTTGATTCCACCACTTGCTAAACAAATCCTAGCCATTAAACTCAAGTTACCTATGAGTTTTCTCTTTGGTAACAATCCAGTTGGTTGGTAAATTTACCATTTTACCCTTGATTGTCATGACACACATATCATCATCATCAAACATATTTTACATCACAATTCACATTATTTACTTCATAAGTGTTTAATTAACATTAATTACATCACTTTGAAATTATTAGCCCTTAATCACAATTCAGGATATTACATTCTCAAGAAAACATGATCCCCCACTTCAAACTCTAGAGGTCTTCTCTTCTTATCAGCATAGCTCTTTTGTCGACTCTGTACTGCAAGGAGCCTTTTCCTGATAGTATTGATCTACTCAAAAGTTTGCTCAACAAGATCCGGCCTATACAACTTCCTCTCAGACAACTCTGTCCAGCATAATGGTGACTGGCACTTCCTTCCATACAATGCTTCATACAGAGGCATCTGAATGCTCGCATGATAGCTGTTGTTATAAGCAAACTCAGCCAATGGAAGATAGTAGTCCCATTTTCCTTTGAAGTCTAAGACACACGCTCTCAGCATATCTTCTAAAGTCTGAATAGTCTTCTTTGACGTCCTGTCTGTCTGAGGATAGTAGGTTGTGCTAAACCTCAATTGAGTACCCATAGCTTCATGTAGAGCCCTCCAGAATCTCGAAGTAAACCAGGATCTCTATCAGAGATAATGTTCTTCGGTGTACCATAGAGTGTTACAATTTCTTTGATATATATCTCAGCCAGCCTTCAGGAGAATAGCTAGCGTTGATAGGTATAAGTGCGCTGACTTCGTGAGTCGATAAAAAATAACTCAGATCACATCATAGTTTCTGACCCTGGGCAGACCCACCACTAGATCCATGGTCACACTTTCCCACTTCTACTCTGGAATTTATGGACTCTGAAGCCATCCTGGTGGTCTCTGGTGTTCAGTCTTCACCCTTTGACAGGTAAGACACCGCATCACGTACTTAGTCATGTCACTCTTCAACCCTGACCACCAGTAAATAGACCTTAGGTTGTTATACATCTTGGTTATGTCAGGGTGAAAAGTATACTAACTCTTATGAGACTCATCAAGAATTCTCAACCTCAAGTTAGCCTTCAATGGAACATAGATTCTCTTCTGATAACGCACTAGTCCACTTGGTGACAAGTCATAATCATGAGTCTCTCCTCTCTCAATCATAGCTCGGATCGACTGGGCTCGCTCATCATACATCTAAGTCTCTTCAATTTCAGTCCTTAGGTCATTCTCCCCTTGGACCACACCATAGCTGGCACACAGGATATCATTCAAGAGATTTAAACCCCAAAAATCCTCTATCAGTTTCTTATCTTGGATCATCATTGTTGCCACTAGCACCGCCTTCTGACTCAAAGCATCCGTGACAACATTAGCCTTACCCGGATGATACTTGATCTCCAGGTTATAATCTTTTAGCAACTCAATCCACCGACGTTGTCTCATATTGAACTCTTTCTGATCATATAGATACCTGAGACTCTTATGGTCGCAGTAAAGTTCCACGATCACACCATACAGGTAATGACGCCAAATTTTCAATGCAAACACTATTTCCGCAAGCTCCGGATCATGAGTGGGATAATTCATCTCATGCGTCCGGATCATGAGTGGGATAATTCATCTCATGCGGTTTCAGTTGTTGAGAGGAATAGGCCACCACTCTTCCCTGCTGTATCAGGACACACCCTAACCCCTGCTTACTCACATCACTATACACGACATAAGCCTCACTGGGATCAGGTATAATCAACACTGGTGCCGTAGTCAACCTCTCCTTCAACTCCATAAAACTCCACTCATAATGTTCATCCCAAACAAACTGTTGATCCTTCCTCGTGAGCTTAATCATCGGCAATGCAATACGTGAGAAGTTCTGTATGAACCTTCGATAGTAGCCAGCAAGACCCAAAAAACTGCGAATCTCAGAAACAGTTTCTGGCATTTTCCAATCAAATACGTCTTCCACTTTACTGGGATCCACTGATACCCTGTCTCGTGAGATCACATGGCCAAGGAACTTTACTTCCGTAAGCCAAAACTCTCACTTGTTCAGCTTGGCATAGAGTTACTTTTCTCACAGAATTCTCAACACAATTCTCAGATGTTGCTCATATTCCTCCCTACTCTTGGAGTAAATCAAAATGTCATCGACACAAACTGGTCAAGATACTGTCAGAAGATGCGATTCATATAGTCCATGAATACTGCTGGTGCATTCGTTAACCCAAAGGGCATCACAAGGAACTCATAGTGCCCGTACCTCATTCTGAAAGTAGTCTTCAGAATATCTACTGCCTTCACACTCAATTGATGATATCCTGACCTCTTATCAATTTTAGAGAATACGCACGAGCCAGACAATTGATCTAACATGTCATCAATTCTTGGGAGCGGATACTTGTTCTTAACAGTCACCTTGTTAAGTTCTTAATAATCAATGCACAACCACAAACTTCCATCTTTCTTTTTCACAAACACCACCGGAGCTCCCCACGACGATACACTGGGTCGGATAAACCCTTTCTCAAGCAATTCTTTAATTTTCTTCTTCAACTCTGCCATTTCATTCGAGGCCATACAATATGGGGCTTTCGATATCGAACTAGCTCCAGGCACAATTTCAATTGGGAATTCCACTTCCCTTTCCGAAGACAATCCACTAAGATTATCCAGAAATACCTGAACAAACTCATTTACCACAGATATACTCTCTAGAGTTTCACTTGACTCTCCCTGAATGGAGAAGGACACCATATACCCTTGGCATCCCTTCTCAAGGTATCTCTCAGCTTTAGCCGTTGAAAGTAAATTCAAACTGGCATTCACATTATTCTCCCATAGTGCATTATGGAAAGTTATCTTCTTATTGCCATAGTCAAGTAGTACATCATTTGCTGTTAACCAGTCAAAACCCAAAATGACTTCTAGTTGTTGAAGTGACAAACAGATCAAATCAACTGTAGACTCCCGACCCTCAACAACTATCACACAATTTAAGTAGGCTTCAGCTGTCATAGCCTTGACACCCATCGACGTCGACACAAGCAAGTCAAACGGTAATTTATGCATACCCAACCCTAAGCGTTTAACACAGTCATAAGCTATAAACGAATGACTTACACCCGATTCAAACAAAGCATCTAACTCATTACCGAGAAAGATTTTACCTTGGATCAGTTCAAGCGACTTCCAGGCCTCCTCGAATGTCATGGAGAACACTCGACCCTAATTCCTAGGCACTTAGTAGAGATTTTGCTTTGCTGGTTGTCGTGGGCACTTAGTAGAGATGTGACCCACTTACTTGCAGTTGAAGCAAATCACCTCCCCAGTACAGGTTCTGCCTGGATGGTACTTTCTACATTGATCACACACTGGTCCCACTGGAGGTCACTGGTCACTATGACCCCCAAATTGGTAGGGCTTTTTATTACCACCCCCATATAGGGATCCTTGCCCCTTTTGCTTCTAGGAAGTATTAGCTTTGCTAGGCTCACTGCGGATGTCTTTACCCTTAGCTGGGTACAAATCTCTCATATTGTTCTCAATAATCCTACACTGCTCCACCACCTTGTTGAAGTCAGTAAACAGGTGAGTGGCTAATATCTTTTTCAATTCATGCCTTAAGAACCTGATAAGCATATCGGAGCTCCACTCCTCATTATCCCTATCCTAGAGATGTGTAGAGTACCGAGATAGCCGAGTGAAACGGGAAAGATACTCATCAAAACTCTTCATATCCCCCTACCTGATAGTCAGAAACTTAGATTCTTTTTTAAACCTCACAGACTTGGGGAAGTACTTCTCATTGAACTTTTCTTGGAACACCTCCCAAGTCAATGGCACATTTCGGCTCTTCAATGACATGGCGATATTCCTCCACCACTGGTCTGCATCCCCCTCTAGCTTATACACAGCTAGCTTCACCTTTACCTTCGTAAAGCACTTGAGGACCTCAAAAATCTTCTCTAGATGATTCAACCAGTCCTCAACAACTTGGGGCTTAAACCTCCCCTTGAACACTAGAGGTAGATGCTTGTAGAACTTAGAGACCTAATAATGCATGTCTATTTCCTCATGAGCCAGCACCCTTAGGGATTCTTGATTGGCCACCGTGTGAGGTGGGGACTCTTGAGACCGATTGGACCCCTCATCTGTCTCTTCAGGACGAGTCTCAGCTTGGGTTTCTTCATGGGTTGACTGGGCCCTTTCCTCATTACGTTTCACCTTTTCTTCCTAGAGCTCTTCTCTCAGCTCACGAATCATATCTCGTTCTCTCACTAAATCCATCAGTTCTCGCATTGGGTCAGGTGGATTGTCATTCAACTCCTCCACCTCTGGATCCTCTTGCCTGACTCTAAGGTGAACCATATTGTCCTTTAACTCTACAATGATTCACCATGTCAGTTTCAAAGAAAATGTATGTAATATCCTGATTTGTAGTTAGGGCTAATGTCTCTGATAATCATTGTAATTATCTTGATTAAACACTTTTGGAGTTAATGTAATGTGAATTTTGGGAATAAATACATGTGGAATTTAAGATCAAGGGTTGTGATTCCTTGACCGTGGGTCGGAATCCTATGTGTTGTGATTTGGTGAGCTCTTTGAGAGAAAGTGTGGATGGTGACAAGTGGCATAATTGAGGTCCTTGGATATGGCACTAAGAGACAAAATACCACTTTCCTCTCTCTTCTCTCTCATTTCGGTGGTGTGTGTGTGCTAGGGGAGGAAGTGATATCTCATCATCATCTTCTCCCTCTACCATATTCTCTCTCTTTCATTCCTCCATTTTCGTTGAATCAAGCTTGGAGAGTGAAAGGAAAAGCTTTAATCTTTGGTAAGAAATGCTTCTCATTTACTCCAATCCTCTTCTCTAATATTGTTCATCTCAATGAGATCTACATTGTGATGATTGTAGAGCCTTGAATGGTGTTGATTGGGATTTTGGCCGAAATTAAAAGTTGAGGAATCAAGGTTCTGAATTGGGCAAAGAGAAGAGGTAGGCATTTAGAGTATTTTGATATATTGGTAGTGATTGTTGGCTAAGTTTGGTCAAATCTGGAAATTTGCCCTAATTTGCACCAAAAGTGGATTTTAGGAGTTTCATTGTGTTTGATGTTAAAGATGAGTTAATGTTAAGTTATTTGATTATTGGAAATAATCTGGAATGATGGAAATGTGTTAAGGGAAATTTGGAGAATGTGTATCATAGAGACCTTATTGAATGATTGTGGTCAAATTGTTTTTAGAGTGTTTATGAAGTGGCCAATATGTTCCCTAGTTAGTGCTTAGTGTGTGTGAGCATTGTGGAGAGTTTGGGAAACCTTTTGGGAGTGAATTTGACCATATGGCTTTTCTGGTTTTCTGCATTTCTGGGTCTCGGATGAGCATCACTCGAGCACAGGATGATCATGCTCGAGTGATGGAAGAGTTTTTCCCTGTTCTGCTTCGAGTGCGACTGGGATTTATGAGCAATGCTCGAGCACATCGCTTTGTACTCGAGTGAGCGAAGAACATGCTCGAGTGAGCATGGTCTGCTCGAGTGAGATTGTGCTTCAGATGGGAGTTGTGCTTTCGGGTTCTCACTCTCCAGTAAGGTGCTCGAGTGTGCCTTCTCACTCGCGGGTGTGAGGTGTGTGCTCGTGGGTGTGAGGTGTGTGCTCGCGGGTGTGAGGTTGTGCTCGAGTGATCCTGGTCTTGGAGAGCGTTGTGTGCTCTCGGGTCCTCACTTCCTGGACTTCTCTCGCGGGTGCTCGAGTGAGGCATTTGGCCTTGTGCTCGAGTGAGGTCCAGCGTGCTCGAGTGAGCCAGTGCTCGAGGGTTTCTTTGTGCTCTCGGGTGCTCACTCGCAGTCTCACTCTCTCTTGTGCTCGAGTGATGTCCGTACTTGTGCTCGAGTGAGATGACCAGAAATCAGTGTTTTGCCTTCGAGTAAGGGGTCTTTTGGGTAGTGTCTTCCAACCCTTTAGGCATATGTTTAGGCCTCTAATAGTCACCTAAAGAGTCCTAAATGATAACCAACTTAGAGTATTATTGAAATATACATATGGATAAGAGATTGATTGGTTGTCCCTAATTGATATAGGTTTTGACATCTGTCATCCTCGTGAGGCTAAGGTGCCAGAGCCAGTCAGGAAGGATACAGGTAGTGACTCTTTCTTTATACCTTGTGTGATACATTGTATGTATATTATGTCATTGTTGAAATGGATTTCATATGCTGCAAGTATTGTGAAAACTTGTGTGGAAGCACCGCTATACCAATAGTCCCTGAGTCGCTAACAACGGTTCGGGTGAAGGTCGTATGCCTTCCCGGCGGTAAAAGGGGATGAGGTTAGGGTGTGATATATGTGTATATGTGGGCTGAAAGGCTAATTATGAGCCGAAAGGCTATTTGTGAAGGCCGACGGGCCATTTGTGAAAGCCGAAAGGCTATATTTGAGCCGTGTGGCTATCTGTATGCACTGCCACGCCAATAGTCCCTGAGTTGCTAACAACAGTTCGGGTAAAGGTCGTATGCCTTCCCGGCGGTAAAAGGGGATGAGGGTGGAGTGACTTGTGTTGCTGTATGAGATGATTGGTGTGCATATTCTGTGATTGCATGTGGTATGAAATTGTTGTTACTACTGGGATTCTTTAGAATCTCACCCCTTTCATATGACTAACCTTTTCAGACAGGGCGAGTGGCTCGAAAGGGAAGCGGACAACCAGGAGTAGTTAGGGCTACTCTAAGATTTAGTGAATGTTGGTTATCTTAGTTTTGGATTTGGGATTGCTAAGTGTACATTTAATGTAAATGATTATTTTGGTTATGTAATCCCCAATTTTGGGAATCTGTAAACCCATGATATAAATATATGTAGACGAACCCGGGGTTTTTGCCGGGATTTTGGTTTCCGCACTTTGATATTTATTATGTACTCTGATTTCTCAAGTAATTATATCCGCACGTGAATGTGAGACCAGGATTAAGTATGCTTTAGAAATGATTTTGAAATACCCCATCTTGGGATGAGGGATTATGAATTGTTATTTTGTCTTATTGGTCTCTATTTCACTTAAATTTTGTAATCCGGATGTAATTACGGTGAGGGGGTTACAATGTATAGACATAATCCATAAGACTTAGATATATCCACAAACAGCAGAAATACTCAAGTGTATACAACTAACAATCTTAAGTCATCATTTACCATATAAGCAGTAAACTAAGGCAACTATCCTAGAGAATCCTCACCTTGCCAAGAAATACAGCTTTGATACCAAAATGTAACCCCCTTCACGACATAGGTCGAGGTTAGTTCATAAATACGTAATTATGTGAAATTAGAGACTGTAAGATGATTTGTTCACAGCGGTCTCATATTCACATTTCAATACATAATGGCCTGTACAGGTTGATTTCATTTATATATATCGGAGTACAACATAAATTCCCGTCACACTCAGGTTCCATTCAATAAATAAGGGTTCTATAGAGGCACACAACCCATAAACTATTTCCCTTTTTCTTGGGGATTACACAAAACTATACATTAATCCACAATATATACAATTGTTTCCCAAAAATATATCCGAATGATTTTTACATGATAACCAAAGTAAAACTCCTAGACTGGAGCTCTATCCACTTTTTGTCTCCCACTTTCCCTTAGATCCTTTAGCCCTGTCTAAAAATTTAGTTTTTGGGAGAGTGAGATTCTAAGGAATCCTCGTAGTAACAAATCACTCATAATATGCACAACATCAAAGCATGGAAGCGAATCATCCATACAACACACGGCAATCACAACAACAGTTGCAACGGCTGGGGTATGTATCATGGGCATCACCCCTCTACGACGGCTCACACTGAACTGCTTACTGTATTGCACATCCACATGAACATATCACATATATCACCACAGCTGGGATCTATATAAAACATTTCACAACATGCAGCCCCATGGGCTAGATACTCAAATAAGAATCCATGATTCCATAACACAGACTCGGTAATTACAACGGTAGATATAACGGCTAGGGTAGGTATCATGAGCATTTTTCCCTACGACGGCTCACGCTGAACTACTCGCTCTATAATGCCCTATGGCCGATAACACATTCACAATGATAAACACGCATACTAAGGATCATACATAACATGAGAAAAGAGCTACTCCCTTGGTCCTTCCGGGTGTATTTTGGCATCGGTCTCTCCCGAGTAGGGCAAATGTAAAATCCTAGAATCATAATTAAGGACGAAGAGTTATACTCTATTCCAAGACTTAATTCACTTCATAACACTTAATTTGGTTATCATAATTGACCCTCAAAAGGCCACAAATGCCTCTAATAAAAGCCCTAAAAGGTTGGGAAACAATAGCTTAGAGATCTCTTTTCAAACACTTAAAGTCCTGGAACACAAGGGTTGGCCGCGGCCAGCCCTCCCTTGGGCTGCTGCCAAAATATGATCAGAAGGTCACTGGTCGTGGCCAGCCACCCATGGGCCATGGCCAGAATCAAGACAGAAAAGTTTGGGCCGTGGCTAGCCACCTTGGGCTACAGCCAAGAAATTCCCTAATTTTTTGCTGAACTTCCAAAAATCAAAAAAAATTCTAAAAAAATAGAAATGAGATGATTCTAAATTCAAATGAAAGGTATTTAAGTGCTCTTTACTGGAAAAATATGGACCATAACTATAAATTACCACAAAATCCCAGAATTACACAAAACTCAACACTGCTCCAAAACAGAGTCCAGTTTTTGTCCCAAACTTTGGAAAAGTATAACTCTCAGTTTACAATATGAAATGACACAAATTATATGTCCATTTTAAATCTTGGGATATGAAATTTAAGACTAGAAAGTTTCATAATTTTCCAACATCATTTGGTCATTCGAAACGTTCGTGCAAACTGACTGGCTAGAACAGAATTCAAACAAGACAGATTTCCAACTTTTCTACTAAAGTGTCCAATGACTACAAAATCATTAACCAAACCTATCCCCATAAAATTTTCCACAAGGAACAAAAAGGTAACCTCAAAATGACCAAAATCCCAACCTATCACCATGCCCTGTTTTAACCAATACACAAAACCAAACACAAAGTTCCCAAATTTCACCTTTTAGCTTCAATTCAATTCTATTCATTCAAAACACTAAACAATGCACTAATTCCATGACAACAATGCCAACAACACAATGACCCTCATTTTCAGAATTCAAGGAAAAATTTCCAGAAAATCCAAACTCAACAAATGGCCACAAAACCTATATAGAAAGGTTTGTATTACTCACCTCTATAACTTTCCCCAAAGGAGTTCCTTGATTCACCTGCAAGTCCAAAATTTTGTGAGAGCTCAAACAATACCAAATGGACAAACTAAAACCATGAAAATGAAGCTCTCAATACCAGAAACAAGTTTATAGAAGCAGATTTTGGCATTAGAAGCCATTTTCAAGGTCAAATGAGTCTTACCTTACAAAAACTTCTTTCTCTTTCTGCTTCTCTAATGGCTGCGGAAAAATGAGCTTGGAGAGAGAGAGGAAATGGTGAAAATGATGATCTCTTACATTTCCCATGCTTATTCAACGAAATGAGGGGGAGGAGAGAAGGAAAGAATAATAAAATAATGGGCTTTTGACTTTCCAAAGCCCTCTCTCATGATATAAGTTCACCACTTGTCAAACTCTCATTGGTTCTCATCAAGTAAGTAACTATTTAGTTACTCTAACACTCCATTAGCCATTTTAATTTCACATCTCATTTTCCTCTTAGTTAGTAATTAATTTCTTCCATTAATCATTAATTTATGGCATATTAATTAAAATTACCACAAAACACATAATGATTCCAATTTAAATTCAAAAATTATTCTCATTAATCATCATTAGCCCTTAATCAAAAATTGGGGCATTACATCAAGTGGTTCAAGAAGCAATCAAGCTATTAAATTTCATGTGTTATGTCTTCTAATTCATGGGAAACACCTCTTAACCTCTATGCCTTCTTGAAACACATGTGTAGTAAGAACAAAACTAAGAGAAAGAGAGAGGACAAGGGACGGTTTTTAGAGAGAGAAAGAAGAGAAGAAAATGTAATAACCAAGACCTTGATTTTCTTGTTGATTTATGCTTATTGTTGGTGGTTATTGTTGTTTGGTTGATTGGTTGACTTATTTTGCTTGGTTTTGTAATTTAGGATGATTAAACACTAAGCAGAGGTGCTGCCCAATTTTCCATTAATAATGATTAATAGGTGTTTAAATGGTTAATCATGTGATTACAAGTGAAAAGGAAGAGGTTAATTAAGTGTAATCATGAAAACCCACTTTTCCAATCAATTCTGGAATTTTTGGCCAAGCACAGAATAAAGGGTTAGAGCTGGAATTTGGTCAATTTGATGGTTCCATTGTGTTCTACATGGAAAACTGTATGGGAATAACCCCTGGTTAGGAATGATGGATCAATGAGACATAATTTGTAACTTTGTAAGTTTCTGCCAGTGTGTTTTCCTTCGTGACAGATTGATTGTGTGATGTTTTTGAATAAGTAAATGATGTCCAATAAATGTGAAAATTTTCAAAATAAAAGTAGACTTATCAAGCTTTAATTTGATAGATCATATAGGTCATTTGGAGCTGTGCACTAATAGTTATATATTTTTGAAATTAGCCAAGTAAAACTAGCAAGTTTCTGAGGCAGTGTCTAATAAATATTAATTCTAGAATGTTGTGCATCCAATTGGCTAAAGGAAATAATTTTTCTTAAAAATAGACTTAATATGGGTCACATAGCCTCTAGAACCATAGCAATTGGACACTTATAAATAAAGTTATGAATTTTCAAAGTTTGATGAAAATTTTGGTAGTTTTAGTCAATTTGTGAAATTAAAAAGGTAATGGCAAAATGTAATTACCTTGAACTCTAAGGGTAAAGATAACCAACAAAATAAGCTTGGAATAGTACATGAATGGGTAATAACTGAATTCTTGTCAACTTGAAATTTTAGGACCGTAGAGTTTGCTGAAACCGGATCAGGGTTAAGGAACAATTAGTGAGCAGAAAATGGATTTAAGGTAGTAACTCTATCTTTCATAAACTATTTGATTATTTGTATGTTTTGTGTATTCCATATTTTGTAACACCCCAAATTTTATTCACTAAGAATATATTGTGATTATTTTATATATTCAATAAAATGGTGAATATTTAAGGCCAAAGGAATTAAATATTGAAAATTGAAAGGTGAATAGTGTTTTCAGTTAATATTTAAGACAGTGAGTTTGTCATGTGGTTTTGGAAGACCAAATGATGAGAAAAAATTATAAAATTTTACAAAATGAAAGTAGACATCCTAGCTTTAATTTGATAGGTCATATGAATCAATTGAACATATGTACAAAGAGTTATGGATTTTTGAAGTTAGCTCAGAAAATCTGGAAAGTCTCTATAGTAGCGGTCAAATAAATGAAATATGGGAATGATGTGCTTCTAACTGGCTAAAGTCCATATTTTTCTTTGAAACTAGACTTAATATGGGTTCCATAGCCTTTAGAATCGCTCCTAAATGATGTCTACAAATTTAGTTATGATTTTTCAAAGTTTGCTCAGAAAATCTGCCAAAATTGCTAATTATTGCGAATTTGAAAAAGAAAGATGTAATGGTGATTGTATAAATTGTGAAATAAAGAAATAGGAGGGAGAAGTAATTATTTTGGCTCATAAACATGCCAAGTGTCATTATCATATGGTAAGGGGATTAGTTTATGATTTATGAAGAAGAGCACATGTCTAATTGCCTTAAAATAATGCTACATGGACATAGTAATCATGATTAATGATGATAATGGTACACTACTTGAGTGCATGGTTGGATTAGTTGGAGGAAACTCATTTGGTTAGGGAGAGCATTAAAGGGGACGGTTTTATGCTAACCAAAAGGGGGAGGAAATTAGTGCAATGCTAATGGAAGCCTAATGGAGCAATTATGACACAAATATGAAGGAGGTGTGGATTGTGACAAGTGTCACCATCATATGCCTTGATGAAATAATATGGTGTAGGGTGAAGGGAGAAATTTTATAAAGAATTATTCCTTCCTCTTCCCTTCTTCATTTTTTTCCAACAAAAGAAGGGAAGAGAAGAGAGAGCTCTCAAGTTCTAGAGAGAAGGAAGAAGAACAAGTTTAAGGTAAGTGTGATTTCTTAAGAGTTTTCTTGTGATCTGCCATGAAAACCTTCTTTAAACCTTTATTCTTCATGGAATCTATGGTTTTGAAGATACATTTTGAGCTCAAAGAGAGAGAGAGGGAGGGAGAGGAGAGGACGTCTAGAGAAAGAGAGAACCCAAGATCTCAAAAGGTAACCCCAAAAACCTAGCTTAGATCTATTCTTGTATAATGTTGTTGTTGAGGTTTGTGGTTGGTTTGGTGATTTTTGGTCAAGTTGTAAATTTAGACAGTCCTAAACCTAAGGGCTTATGCTGGCCAAATTTCTTTAAGTCATTATTAGAATGTGTTTAAATGAGTTAATAAGGGATTAAAAGTGAAAAGGTACAAGCTTTGGAAGCTAAAACACAAAATTCCAATTTTCCCTTTTCCTTGATCAAAGTTTTGGCCAACACTAGATCTGGGGGAAGGAGTTGGATTTTCAAGAAATATATGATTTCATTGGATTCAGGAGGCAAAAATAAGTGGGGTTACAGTTGGTCACTTTTTCGGAAAAGCCCAAAAAAGCATAATTACGAAAACACCCCTAAAACCTTAAATCAGGGCTGTCAAGGGTATTTTTGTAATTTGATACTGAATTTGGTGATTTTGAGCCCGGAAAAGGATTCCTTGGGCAAAAATACGTCAGGATAGCCCTAGCCAAAATTTTGAAAAGTCGTGCCATCTGGTCAGGTTCGATGGGGCCGAGCTGGGGTCCCAAGGGCATTTCGGTAAATTTTCACCATAGAGTAATATAACCACAAGAAATACAATGGAAGAGTCTAAAATGATACTTGGATAGGTTATGACCTATTTCTTGTACATTTAATATTTTAGAACTGAGCCGGAAGCCAGAAGCAACACATTTTACGAGGCACATTAAAAAGGAATTGATAAGACTTTGAGGTAGGGATTCCCATCCTTCATACACTATGTGAATAATTATATGTATGTGTTACTATATTTTTTGATATGATTGCGTGCTAGTGGCACAATACCTAGTTGTGTTCGGTGCCCAGCCAAGGTACAATATCAAAAATCCTAGTTGTAGTCGATGACTCGGCTGAGTTAATTACATGTAAATGGAATCAAACTTTCATTTGTGCCTAACATAGTGCATTGCATATTTAATTTTCACATTTTATATGTCGATCGTATGTTTCTATAGGGATTTTTCAGAATCTCACCCTTTTTCTAAAAAATAAACATCTCAAAGGGTGTCAGTGGGTCGAAAGGCAAAGGTGCAGATACAGAGAAGTGATTGGCATGTATCGTGAGGCAAGGTTAAAGACGGAGGTTATAATTAGTCTAATCTTAAGATATTTTGGGAATCCTGTAATTATTAGTATTTCTGCTGTATTTTGTATTTAGTTTACGAATAACGTTGGGATTGTAAATGAATACTTTTATTAATATAATTGTACTCTTCTGTATGCCCATGAAATTTTGTCTTTATTACTCTTCGATTATCGAAATGGAAATGGTTGTTGACATTTTTGGTATCAGAGCTAATAAGCAGTTCTAACATTATCAGAATCGTATACTGATATGGTTTGTTTGCATAGTGATAGGAACCGTAGCGGTTTTAGTTTAAGTAGTTTGAGCAAGGAACATGAGGGATCACTCTTGTTGGTGAGCCAGGGTACCCCTAGTCAGAATATTTTGAGGAGCAGCAGTCTATGGAGACAAGGATACCAGGGAGCAGGTATCAGGACATTGATAGCGGTATTAGAGAATATGGGTATCAGGTTACTCAAAGGTGATATTAGTACCTAGATTGCAATATTGGTGGTACTGGTGCACCTGGAGATGATATCAGTGTGGTATCAATGGTATTACGATGGTATTAGTGGTATCAGGAAGTAGTAGAATCAGTGCATGTAGAGGCAGTACCAATACCCAGTTGACGGTATCAGTGGTTCCTATGTATATAGCCACGATACCCGTACTTGTGATAGTGGTATCAGGATGGTACTAGCGGTGTCAAAGTAGCGCAGCAGAAGCATGGTAGGCCCATACGCTGATGAGATACCAAGATGATGTATACAAGTGAAGGAGATTATGACCTATATGGGAAGATAGCCCAGACTCTATGCAACAAATTCATTGCAAGATAACACCACGACAAACCATGATAAACGATCTCAGAGATGAATTGCGTGAGGTACAACAAAGATAGGAAAGATTAGAATATCTTGAAAGAAATGAAGGTGAACGTAATCTACCTAGGCAACCTCATCGGGAGCCACCACCCATGCTTGTGTATTAAGTAAACGTTTTTCAAATATGGGTGAAACGAATTGAGAAACAACAACCTCTTACCTTCCGAGGGAGATTCAGTCCTCTACAAGCAGAAAAATGGTTAACTGAATTGGAGCAAATTTTGACAAGACTGACGTCATCCAATGATATTAAGGTTCAGCTTGTTGTCCACAAATTAGATGAAGAGGCATATGTATGGTGGAGGAATATAGAGTGAATTCTACATGTATGAAATATTCCAGAAACATGGGAAATGTTCCAAGGGAAATTTAATGAAAGATATTTCTCTCAACCAGACAAGTTAGCGAAGGAAAATGAATTTCTTAACATACGATAGGATAATGAAGAGAGCTTTAATAAGTACCTAGCATATTATGCCAGATTGTCTTGGCATTTCTCGTACCTAAAAAATCGAGATGATGAGGAGTGGAGCTATGATATTTTAATACGAGGGTTGAAGCTAGAACTGACAAAGAAATTGATTTCTAAACACTTTACAGTGTTTGCCAAAATAGTTGAAGAGTGTTGACTCACCAAGAATGACTTGTCAAGCTTGCACCTTAACAGAAGTGACAACTACAGGAATATGTCTGGTAGTAGGAGTTCCACACTAAAATGGAAGAATAAGGGTGAATTGTTTGAAAGGAACTATAAAAGGCTGAAGCAGGCTGAAAGCCAGGTCATTTTGTTAGAGATTGTCCACAACAGCAAAAAACCAAGGAACTTAGCTTAAAAGCTTGGGGCAAAGAGGAGATTACTCATAAGAAGGCATATGGGTTGCCTGAGATGACCCTCGATGCAAACTGAATTAATGAATATGTTTTACGAGTAGTATTGGTATTAGGACTCACTATACATATTCTATTTAATTGTGTGATACATTTAGGGTTGAATGTATATGAATAGATGTATAATTTGATATCACATCTATGGATGTGAAAACTTGCCCTAATGTCTTGATTAGAGATATAAGTAAAGTATTTGAATAGAATTGTTGACTAAAGTTAGATTAGCATATGATAGATTTAGTGTCGATGTTCTAATTAATTTGAGAAGTAGAGAAGAATGTGAGAAATACATATGGGTGGTACTGGTAGTCAAATGCAAGCTCTAACTTTCAGGGATTAACTTACTAAGTGGTATGTGGTGATGTGATCTGTGTGGTCTATGATAAGATAATCTATATGGTGTGACCTATGTGGTCCAAGTGAGGTGATATGTGTGGTACGAACTGTGTAGTCTATTGTGTGGTGACCTGTGTAGTCTGCTATGTGATGACCTCTGTAGTGAACTGTATGGTCTACTGTATAATGACTTGTGTGGTCTGCTATATGGAAACTTATGTGATCTTTATGGGGTATAGTCTAAGTGGTATGTAACCTTTGTGTGGTATGCGATCTGTGTGGTGTAAATTGTGTGATAGGTGATCTGTGTGGGTTGTAGTGCAATATATAGGCAGAACTGGAATGAGCATAATTCTTGATAGAACAAAGGTAACCACAATATAGGGTCTTAAGATTGAGCCAGAAAATAAAATGTATGACTGGCTTTTGGTTTCCCTGTACAATGAGGGTAAAGTATCCTAATGAAAGAAAGAATTAAACTACTTGCTATCCTACAAACTTGAGGCTTTACTATTAGTTTATTGGTGAATAACAAATAGTTTATTGAAAAGTATGAATAAAGGATGGTAGGGAATCTTGTTTTGACAGCCTGTTAGGCTGAGGAATTCTCTGGAAATTGTTTTAGAGGATATGAATGGGCTACCCTAGATGTTGGAAATTGTACCCTAAGGGCCAATCATTGTACGTTGAACATTATTAATTTAATGAAATTTCTCTATTCTGTTATCATATTTTTGCATGTTAACTGTGATAATTGCATCCTTGGATAATTCACAAAGATTGTCCTAAAATGTCCTTAGTCGGTCATCTATGCGGGAGCAGAGATGAAACAAGACCAGTATGACTTTGATAAGATATGGAGATATGAATCAAAATCTTAGGCACTTGTAAGAGTACAAGGTGTTGGACCGACCCACTATGAGAAAGCTATATGGATCAAGTCATAAGTTTTTTTCATGTACAACCACGTCACAATGCCCTTTGACCTGAGGTCACATGGATTCCTATATGAGAGTTGCTAAGCTTTGAACTATTCAAAAGTCACTTTTGACCTGGTGATGATAAAGGCTACAATTGGGCTTGTTGGTTTTTCATGCAGAGGAATATGAATGATCAAGATGGAGTTTGTCCCTCACATTAGTAGAGAGATATTACTGGGCCCCTCGATGAGTGAGTCTAAGAAATGTATGGCCATACTACGATGAAAAGGAGTTTCCATTTCTATTGTCAGACTACTTAGAAATTGAGAAAGTAATGGTCAGGAACAAGAGGATGACATTATCCATGCCTCATCCTTGATCGATATATCATGTGACAAAAGGGACGTGACATGGTTGTATGACAGGTTGCATCATGTTAACGATCCTCATATGAATTGGGTAGTCATAATGTCTTACTAAAGGCCGCTTGCGACTTGTGGGTTAATACAATTATTGGCCCATTGCCAACTTCGTATGGGCCTACAGGGTCGCACACAAGAATGGCCCAACACGAGA
Organism: Inga leiocalycina; assembly: GCA_963242795.1. Taxonomy (NCBI): domain Eukaryota; kingdom Viridiplantae; phylum Streptophyta; class Magnoliopsida; order Fabales; family Fabaceae; genus Inga; species Inga leiocalycina. The sequence continues at coordinate 36,968,336 of OY725321.1, read as the reverse complement.
TAATGTTTAATTTAAAGTGGACGAATTATATATATATATAATATAAAATTCATTAATAATATTATATATATATATATGTATATGTATTTTCGAAATACTTATTATACATATATATGTGTGTGTGTGTATTATATGATATTATTATATTGTGTTAGCTTTAAATTTAATTTATTAAGATAAATTAAATTTAATAACTAACATGATAGAGATATGGTATCTCAGATTTAATTTATGAAGATAACTTAAATTTAATGGCTCTTTATTTGAATTAAATAAATAGGTTAAATTAAAAATGTTGGACAGATTTAATTTAAATTGAATTTATTTAATTAGCTCATCAAGATAATTAATTGTTAATTAATTTTAAAATTAATAAAGATTAATTTTGAAATTAATAAAGATTAATTTTGAAATTCGAATATAGCCCTCATAGGTTATAAACTTGATAGAGCAGATATACTCATACACGTATGAGAATTGTGAGCCATAAGGGAAACCCTAGGAGATATTGGAGGCGCTAGCACGCAGTCTATGTTGGAGAGCATTTTTGTGGATACGGGTAGAGGGAGTGGACCTATAGTGTTGGTTCCTAGAGATCGCAATCCCTGTTTTAAAAAAGGTACGAATCTTTCTAACTCGGTTTAAACTCTGTTGATAAATCCTCGATTAGAATTGGCGAAAATTTTAAAATTCTTCCACTTTTCCTGTCGATCCTAACACTAGAAAGGGTAGTAGAATTAGTAAGTATACATAGATTCCCATATGAATAAAATGTGCCTACACCTACAGGTGTCAGGGTTGTCACAATCGATGTAGATATGAATAGCATAATGAATGTCGAGGGACATGAGTCACTAGTAGACTTGATTGTCTATTGTTGCATGGCTACATGGCTTAGCGGTAATCCTCGAAATCTGGTTGGTTGATGATCTATTGGTGAACTCACAGAGTAAAATGACACGTGAGTAACAATTGCGAATAGAATTGAGCATGGTAAGAGGAAAAACAACTCTATGCTAAGTCTAGTAAATGTGAGTTATGGCTTTCAGAGGTAACATTTTTGGGCCACGTAATCTCATAGCAAGGGATCCTGGTGGGCCCTGGTAAAGTGGAAGCAGTACTGAACTAAGAAGGCTGGAAATTATGGTTGTGATACGTAGTGTTCTGAGTCTTGTTGATTATTATGAGATGTTTATATCAAAATTTTCCTGGAACTCAACATTATGTATGGGATGATGACAGTGAGAGGAGCTTCAGAAAGCTGAAATGAAAATTTATTAAACTACCAACATTGATAATCCTATATCCATAGTGGACCTTTGTTATCTTCAGCGATGCCAGATGGCATGATTGGGAAGGGAATTGAATCCTAGATATGAGTAGGAAAAGATTGAAAGGTGTGTATGATAAAAAAGGAGTGAAATATGACGCAATATAAGTGGATAGAGTTGTTGAAAGATTAAGACTTGGAATGTAAATGTTGTCCAGGGCAGGTTAATGTTGTCACTGACACATTAAGCCGTAAAACAGTGCATATGGCGGATATGATGATTTATGAGCAAAAAGTCAATCAAGGAAAGCTAGGGATCTTAGTTTGTATAGCCAAATCCTGATCAGCGATAATGATGTCAGTAGGACTACGCTGAAGTGTTACCCTAGAGTTTACGGTTACGAACGTGTAGCAAATTTCGGGGGCGAAATTTATTTAAGTGGGGGAAAACTGTAACACCCCAAATTTTATTCACTAAGAATATATTGTGATTATTTTATATATTCAATAAAATGGTGAATATTTTAGGCCAAAGGAATTAAATATTGAAAATTGAAAGGTGAACAGTGTTTTTAATGAAATCACATGTGAGACAGTGAGTTTGTCATGTGGTTTTGGAAGACCAAATGATGAGCAAAAATTATGAAATTTTACAGAATGAAATTACACATCCTAAGCTTTAATTTGATAGGCCATATGATCAATTGAAGCTATGTACAAAGAGTTATGGATTTTTGAGGTTAGCCTAGAAAATCTGGAAAGTCTCTGGAGCAGCGGTCAAAGAAATGAAATCTGGGAATGATGTGCTTCCAACTGACTAAAGTCCATATTTTTTCTTGAAACTAGACTCAATATGAGTTCCATATCCTTTATAATCACTCCAAATTTTTCAAAGTTTGGTCAGAAAATATGCCAAAATTGCTAATTGTTGCGAATTTGAAAAAGAAAGATGTAATGGTGATTGTATAAATTGTGAAATAAAGAAATTGGAGGGAGAAATAATTATTTGGCTCATAAACATGCCAAGTGTCATTATCATATGGTATGGGTATTAGTTTATGATTTATGAAGATGAGCACATGTCTAATTGCCTTAAAATAATACTACATGGACATAGTAATCATGATTAATGGTGATAACGGTACACTACTTGAGTGCATGGTTAGATTAGTTGGAGGAGACCCATTTGGTTAGGGAGAGCATTAAGGCAGATGATTTTATGCTAACCAAAAGGGTAAGGAAATTAGTTCAATGCTAATGGAAGCCTAATGGAGCAATTATGACACAAATATGAAGGAGGTGTGAATTGTGACAAGTGTCACCGTCATATGCCTTGATGAAATCATGTGGTGTAGGATGAAGGAAGATATTTTATGAAGCATTCTTTCTTCCTCATTTTTGTTCAACACAAGAAGAGAAGAGAGAGAGAGAGAGCTCTCAAGTTCTAGAGAGAAGGAAGAAGAACAAAATTTAAGGTAAGTGTGATTTCTTAAGAGTTTTCTTGTGATCTTCCATGAAAACCTTCTCTAAACCTTTATTCTTCATGGAATCCATGGTTTCGAAGACACATTTTGATCTCAAGGAGAGAGAGGAGAGGATGCCTAGGGAGAGAGAACCCAATATCTCAAAAGTTAACCTCACAAACATTAGATCTATTCTTGTATGATGTTGTTGTTGAGGTTTGTGGTTGGTTTGGTGAATTTTGGTTAAGTTGTAAATTTGGAAAGTCCTAACCCTAAGGGGTTATGCTGCCCAAATTTCTTTAAATCATGATTAGAATGTGTTTAAATGAGTTAATAAGGGATTAGAAGTGAAAAGGTACAAACTTTAAAAGCTAAAACACAAAAGTCCAATTTTCCCTTTTTCTTGACCAAAGTTTTGGCCAACACCAGATCTGGGGGAAGGAATTGGATTTTCATGAAATATATGATTCCATTAGATTCAAGAGGAAAAAAATAAGTGGGGTGGGGTTACAGTTGGTGACTTTTTCGGAAAAGGCAAAAAAAGCATAATTACAAAAACGCTCCTAAAACCCTAAATCAGGGTTATCAAGGGTAATTTTATAATTTGATACTGAATTTGGTGATTTCGAGCCTAGAAAAGGATTCCTTGCGCAAAAATACCTCAGGATAGCCCTAGCCAAAATTTTGGAAAATCGTGCCATCGGGTCAGGTTTGGCAGGGCTGGTTCAGAGTCCTAGGGGCATTTCAGTAAATTTTCACCATAGACTATTATAACCACAAAAAACACTATGGAAGAGTCTAAAATGATACTTGGATAGGTTATGACCTATTTCTTGTACATTTAATATTTTAGGACCAAGTCAGAAGCCGGAAGCGACATGTTTCACGAGGTACATTAAAAAGGGATTGATAAGACTTTGATTTAGGGACTATCATCCTTCATACACTATGTGAATAATTGTATGTATGTGTTATTGTATTTTGTGATATGATTACGTGCTAGAGGCACAGTACCTATTGTGGTTCGGTACCCAACGAAGGTATATTGAAAAATCCTAGATGTGGTTCGGTGCCTAGCCAATGTACAATTGTACTCTTTTGTATGCCCATAGAATTCCGTCTTTATTACTTTTCGATTATTGAAATGGAAACGGGTGTTGACATTTTTTATGTAACGACCCACCCACTGCCACACAGGCTTGATGCGGCCGGCCATAGTTCACCCTCCGCCACACAGGCTTGGTCCCTCCCATGACAGGTACTGTCCCCTCTTCCATACCACACAAGTGCTTGGGGATTTATTCCAACCACATAGGAAGGAATACACCTCCCCAAAGGCTCAAACTATGGACCTGAGGATAAGTCCAAAGCTTAAGAGCAACTTGGTAGCCATGTGTGCTATATATATAGCAATGGAAGTCAGCGTACCAAGGCATGGAAGTCGGCAGGGAAAAGAAGCTGCAACTTTCGTCCCACGTAAATGGATTTTCACGGTAGGGCCGGCAATAACCTAAGAAAATTTGGCCGAGCAAGTGAATAACTAGTTGTTATTGACTTCTTGTGTTGGCTGTCTTCAATGAATTAGGGAAAGTTGAATGACGAGCTTAAGGAATGTAGCCTTAGATCCATATTCGGCAGCTGAGAAAGCGGTCGCTGCGATTGGATTAGGATATGATGTGCAGGGACGTTCGATTATCGAGATGCAAGGCCAGAGTCGAAGAACTTCCCAATAACCGGAGCGAGACGCTCATCTTTCCTGGTGGCCTTATTGTTCCCGATGTTTCTGCATCCATCAAATGCCACCCTGGAGAAAGTTTCAGAGATTTCTCCCAAGTTCTTTCCTTCTATCAGGTAACTTCCCTAGAGGTGTTATTGTTCTCGTGTTATATACATGTAATTCTAATGATTTATCCCTCAATTATATTGTGAAGCTTTTCTATTACACACTTGTCAATGTTTTCTTCTACACATGTAAGTATTTAATTGTCCTCTTCAAATTTTAACTTAATCCACCTAAACCTTTAGTAGACATAACTGGATGAAATAAAAATGAGTTGAAAAAAAAGTAACTTTGGAAGCAGAGAGTGACACTTGTAACTGTGAAAAAAGGTATTAAAAAAGATTGAGTGATGATTGATAAAGAACTTCATTATAGACATTGCATCTCTCTCTCTCTACAGCGCAAACGAAATGCTTTTCTACCATTTAGGCCAAATCGGGATAGTGACTAGTGGGCTCATTTTCTTTTTTTTTTGTTAGATATAATGATATTTCATTACTATAAGGATAGGGAAGTACACAATCCAACAAGAGAATAAAGAAGGCCCACAAACGAAAGGCCCAAATATAAACTCTAACCACAATAACAACATTAACTATAATAATAACCAAACTAATGGGGGTAGTCACTGACAAGAACACCATAAAAGAGCACCGTCTCTTCACCAGAATCTATAGAAAGAAAATCGCTGTCATCGGCAATGATGCCATTGTAAGAGGTGGTGATTCAAATGAATCAATCCCAAAGGATCCACCACTCTTATGGACAAAGAAACCATCAATAATATGAGAGAACCCATACAAGCAGAACACCCACAGACACCTGGCACAAATTCGGCACCAGAGCAGGAAGAGAACTTACTATCAACCACCCACAGAACAATGCTTCTTGGTGATGCATATGGCCAATATTAGCGCCTTGGATGTGCCACCATTTAACAATCCTAACCACGATCCTCTGAGGGGTAGAGTGTAAAGCAGTAGTGACCATCGACAAAGTCCTTTCCCCAAAAATGCAAATCCGAGCCACCAAATTGGGATATGATCTATCAATTTTCAAGCTAACATCCAACCAAGAGGTGTCATAATCAGATTCATCAAATCTATTTATTACCCGAAAAACAAAGAACACCACCACTAAAACCCGACACCACAAAACCAATAAAAAAAGTTAGACGTTCCCTCAATCGATGGAGACCACCAGGGAGGGAGATGCCGAAACTACAATTCGCACAAAGGCAAGGAAGGAAGCTTTCACTTCCTCAAGAAGGATCTGGAGAGGGAGAGGGTCTCATCGACAGAGAGAGAAAGAGAGAAAAAGAAGTGTGGGCTCATTTCCTTTGTGTTGATGTGATTAAGTCCTTACATAGATAATTTCTAATTTATTTATTTTGCCAAAAGATAATTCATAATAGGACCAAGGATTTTGATAATAGCATAACTCCGGGGATGCTACTCACTGAGTTATAGGTTAACCTATTTATGTGAATGTGTCTTAAATGAGATGAAAAGAGAATTTTTTTTTGATACAAAAAAGAGAGAATTAATTTTGCATATATATCAATTGAGAGTTTTTAACTATTACAAACATCCCTGCTCCAAGGGCCAAATAAAATATAACATGCGCTACTATGTGTGTACTTTGTGGTTTGACCTTTATTTCCTACCATTTGAAGAAAGGGTATAGTTCATATGATAAAGAGTGATTATCCAATTTTGAAATTAGTGTAGTACATATTATACTTCAGCAACAGCGAGTCAGATATTTGAAAATTTATGCATTCTCAATGTAAAGCATTAAAATTTTGATGTTAATTTTTATTAAAAAACTAAAATACTTGGTGAACAACACTTTAGTCCAGCTGTGACACGTAATTATGATTTTACTCATTTTTACTCTTAAGAGGAATTAGAAGAGTAAATGGCATAAGGGTATATTTTTTAATATCTAAATTGGAATGTGCTCGTAATTTACCTTCTTTGAATAGCATAATACTTGTAGATTTTTCTAAGCTTCAGTTTACCAAATTTTTTTTATTAAAAAAACTAAGGGGAAGTCATTCGCACATACATTAAATTTGTAACTAGATTGAGGTTGGATGCTGTCAAGTAATTGCTGAAGTTTTCCAATGGAAAAGAAAACTATAACTCTATAGTCTCTTCTATGTATTATCTTTTCTTTAAAAAAGCATGTGCTGCAATCACCTCTGTCTTTCTTGTCGCATCCATATATGATTTCAAAAATGAAAATATTTTATATTTCTAATTTAAAGTACAATTGTAATTTTTGAGAGATATACATGATGGACTAACACACACACATCTTTGTATCTAAATTCAGTACAATTTGAGCTATGAAATTTCTTCCAAATTTGCCTGTTGCAGATGTCTGAACACATTAACTTAGCGCTATCTTTATCTGGGAAAGTTCCGTCTGGCTCATTCAATGCCATGTTTGACATGAGGCACAGTTGGAAGAAAGATGCAGCTTCCACTAAAAGCCTTGCATTTAATGGTTGGTTCATGACTTTGTATAGTGTTGAGTTAGATAGAACCTACCTAATCCCCTCTGAGCATGTGAAAAACCAAGTTCCCATTTCATGGAACCTTGCTGCCCTTGTTGAGTAAGTGTATTTGTTTTTCTTATTGTTATACCTTCATTCATTTATTTGATTTCTACCACTACTTAGTTGATTTTTTATTGTTTTTACTTTAATTGTTGTTGTTGTGGAACAACTTTGCTTGAATAATAGATCACAAAATCTTTGAAATAAAAATATTGTTAATTTCATATTTGTGATTTGACCATAGAATTATCTTTTCTCCTTGTAATCATGGAAATGTTGTTTGATACCTTACCAAAGTTCTTGTTAATGCACCTGCAAGCCGATGGGGCTTACTTTCAAAATCTGACTGTAACAATTGATAATTGTCTCAACCTTATATTACGTTGAAGTTAATATACTGTAAGCTCTTGCTAGCAAGAATAGCATCATAGATAAATATTAAAGTAGAATATTCTAGCTATCTACATGAATGAGGTTTGAACCTTATTTTTCTTATCTTTTGTCCATGAAAAGAGTTTAAGTTTCTGTTCACTTGAATGTTGCACTGAATAAGGCATAATTCTTTAGGTTCATTGAGAAATATGGCACCCATATTGTTGTTGGGGTGAAGATGGGAGGTAAGGACGTAGTTCATATGAAGCAGTTCAAAAGTTCACATCTTCAACCCTCTGAAGTGCAGCGATTGCTTAAGAAAGAAGCTGATAATAGGTGTTTTGAGGATGAAGATAGCTGTTTTATTTCTGATCAAGCTGAAATATCAGGAACATTGAAGGTTCAGAACATTAAATGCATCACTATCATTTTTAACTATCTAAAAAGGACTATATATACTGTAGAAAAGATGCCATACTGAATCCTTCTTTCCTGCTCTAGAAAATTAACACACCAACATTAGAAGAAGCTGTAGGATTCCATTTTAAATCTTAGTCTGTCTTGAAACAATTGATTGTGATCTTTCCCAATGATAACTGCTTCTCCCGTTCCTCCACACCATTAGCAGGCCTTCATTTGAGCATCCTAGTCTGTTTTAGGATCGAAGACATAGATCCTGTGTGAGATGAGAATATCTTTATTTGAGTTGGCTACTTCCTTTACCTAAGTGACAGAGATTGCAGATATACCTTGTGTACTTTTAAAGTCTGCTCCTATTATAATGGCCACCACATTGATTCTTTGAATGAATATATTCCCTTTTATCTAAAAATGAAAGTCTATTCTTATACTCAATCCCATTCCCATTTCTTTTTATTGTTCTCAACTTCTTATTTCTTAATAATCCTTTCAGTATACCAGATGGGACTATATTACTAAAATCATTCATTGATATACTCTGGTCTTGATTCATTAAAAGATTTCATTGCTTGTCACAACTATGTTATTTACCATGCCCATAAATGTTATAGGCTGACATGTTGGAAACCACAACCCGTGAGATCGGCCCTTAGGATCCTATAATTTTAGTATGCTATGATTTCAGATCATATCTATGTCATATCCCTAATTCTAGTCTAGCTTGTTTGGGAAAGATTGTGATTTCAACTTGTAATCTCATCATTATTGCTCATTATGCCTTTCTGTTATGTACTCTGTTTCTCTGCCTATATATACTCTATAATATACATTGTGATAAATAAGATAGTGTATTTTATACTTACACTTCTAATATGGTATCAGAGTATAGCAAAACTGAGAGTGAGAGTGAGGCTGAGCGACTGTGAAAGCAAATACCCAGCACAGAGAGTGAGACACAGCGGAGAGATGGGGAGAAAGCAACAGATCGGTGTTCTCAAATCTAGAACAAGAGGGTGCGTGATGTTACACCGCCACCACAGGCAGCACCGCACAGTGTCAACCAGCGGATCCCAGAGCCGCGGAGGCGATCAGAGTAGCACGTGATCACCACACTCCACCACAGTGCCGATATGTTACCCGCGCCGCCGTCCAACAGCTTTCCAATGAGCATTTTTCCAGAACCATGAACCCGTTCGAATTCCCTCCCCTTTTCGGCTCCATCCCTGGAAACTCATCTAAAAACGGTCTTCATCCTGCTGCACTCACGTCCGGTACCAACTCTACCACCTCTTCTTTTCCCAACCACTCATTTTACAACAGCAGCCTCATGGGATCAGAATTTCCATAAACTCAGAGTATGGTCATTAACTATAGGTTTAATGGAAAGAATTACCTCCAATGGTCCCAAAGTGTGTTAAGGTATATCCGTGGAAAATGAAAGGAGAAATATATCAATGGGGCAGTACCACAACCGGCTCCGGATGACCCAACCTTTGATACTTGGTTTGCTAAAAATAACCAAGTTATGACTTGGCTATGTAACTCTATGAATGCTGACATCAGCGAAGGCTACCTCCTGGCAAACACTGCAAAAGAGATTTGGGATGCAGCCAGAAGAACTTATTCCTCTCTTGACAATACTGCTGCCTTGATTCATTTGAAGCGCCAACTTTGAGATTTAAGACAAGGTACCTTGACAGTTACTGATTACTATAATGCATTGATAAAACTCTGGCAACAACAAGACTTGTTTGAAGTGCACCCCTATAAAAATATGGATGATGCTCAGTTATACAAGAAGATTGTAGAAGAGGAGAGAGTTTATTATTTTCTTCTCAAACTCAATGATTCGTTTGAGGACATACGGGGCAGAATAATGGGAATCAAATCCCTACCACACCTCTTTAATGTCGTTAATCTTGTGCAGTTTGAAGAAAGTCAGAAACTCTTGAATAGCAGCAACCCAAGTCTTGTTGAGAGTTCAGCAGTTGCAATACGGGGGCCATAGGAGGAACTGAAAAACAAATGCTGCAATTATTGAAAAAAGAAGGGTCACTTCAAGGAGGAATGTTGGAAACTGTATGGAAAACCATCCACTAGCAAACCACAGGGTCATCTCACCTCCACTGAACAGAAGGCTGAAGACACTACTTTACTAAGTCAAGACGAACTGTAGATGCTACGTCGGATACTTGAAAAATAGAATAAGTCTAACTCTTTGCCGAGTATTAATCTTGTCCAATCAAGTAATTCTATCATAGCCCTCAACACTATATGGACTAGCAATGATGCATGGATAGTTGATTCAGGAGATGCGGATCATATGATGGGTAATCCAACCTTATTTACAACTCTTAAAATTTGTCCGGAACACCTTCGTATCCAAGTTACTAATGGGGTATTTACTAAAGTTGAAGGAATTGGCATGGTCACACTATCTAATTCACTCCGCATTCACCATAATCTATTTGTCCCAGCCTTCCTTGTAACTTAATCTCTGTGAGCAAGTTAACGAAAGGACATATATGCAGAGTGATATTTGACGTTGATATGTGTCTATTTTAGGATTTATACTCAGGAAAGATGATTGGGACTTCTAAAGAATGGGATGGACTTTTCTACCTGGAGAGATCGAAGATGGCGAATAAAGCAATATGGAATGCACAATATGCCCTAGTTAGCTCAAGTTCTCAAGACAAAGATGTACTTTTATGGCATTGTCGTTTAGGACATCCTAGTTTTGATTATATGAGATGTGTTTCTGAGTTTATTCAATAAAGATTCTGTTCTTTTTCACTATGAAACGTGTCAATTGGCTAAACAAACCCGATCCTCCTATCCAAAACAACCCTACCAACCCACCGCTCCTTTCCAACTCATCCAGTGACATTTGGGGCCTAGCCAGAACAACCACCAAGAAAAATGAAAAATGGTTTGTCACGTTCATTGATGATCACACCAAACTCATGTGGGTTTACTTGTTGAAAGAAAAGTCCGAGGTGGCTCAAGTTTTCCAAAACTTTCACAAATTTGTCTAAACCCAATTTCAATCCTCTATCAAAATGCTTCACAGTGATAATGGCCGAGAATACCTCAGTCATACCTTTAAAGAATTCCTTGATCAGCAAGGAATTCACCATCAAACCTCCTATACTTCCACCCCTCAGCAAAATGGGGTTGTCAAACGAAAGAATTGTCATATGTTAGAGGTTACCCAAATACTACTTATGGAAAGAAATGTACCCATGATCTTCTGAGGAGATGCAGTCCTAACTGCGGCCTACTTCATCAACCTAATGCCCTCTAAAGTCCTCAATTATGCCACCCATATCTAAACACTTCTTAGTACCTTTCCCAATTGCCCTCTCATCAACTCCTTACCTTCAAAAGTGTTTGGGTGTGTTGTCTTTGTCCATACCCCTGATGGAAGTAAGTTTGATGCCCGGTCCCAGAAATGCATCTTCCTTGGCTACTCCTCCACCCAAAAAGGGTACAAGTGTTACGGTTCAACTTCCAAGAAGTTGTATGTCTCCAAAGACATCGTGTTCTACGAGGAGGACGCTTACTATCCCAAATTACCCATTCAGGTAGAGTATTCAGATATTGAATGGCTAATTTCACATGAATCAACTTCCAAAGCCAGTGATGTAAAATCCTTTCCTTATACACAATATTTAACTATGGACTTGATAAAACCATCTTTTTTATACATTATTATAATCATTTACAACCTCTACCATGGTAATAAAAAGATTTCAACTCATCTTGCAAAAGATTACCATGGTAGAAAAGAGTTCAACTAACTATTTGAAAACTCTTTAACTAAATAATATCTCATCATATATTAAAATATCCATATCAGACAAAATTATGGTTCCAGCAATTCAAAACACATCATAAGGCCCACAAGCCATCAAACCTCATCAAGAGTAATTAAAAATATATAGTTAAAATATCAAATCTTCAAAATAAATCAGAGTATGCAAAATGAGCCCTAACGTGGCAATATACAATAATCCAACATATATTATAAAGATAGAAGCACTACTTTTAGCAGAAGTAGTTTAAGCTTCCAGAGTCTTCCCTAATGGACCCGCACGACAACTACCACCTAGAAAAATGTTAAATCAACGGGGTGAGACAAAAGCCTCAGCAACCAACAATCCATCTCATTGGGCATAAGAGTAAGTGCCCATGAGGCACTAAGTGGGACAGTTATAAAATCATATTATTATTAAAATGTCACATGTCCACATGTATACACACACACATTAATTTACCATATCATAATCCCATTCTCATATTTATCACATAAGTATATAAGAATCAATATACAATAATTTATTCTTTGTCCTCCCTTATTTCCTCTCCTGCCTTATTTCCTCTGACTGAACCCATGGGCTAGCACTGACCCATATGACTGGTAGTTTAACTTAACAAGCTCACCAATCAAGTGATATGGACCGGCCAAAATCCACAGAGCACGAGACCAGACCAAGGGTTCCCCCTCTAAATATATTAGTAGGGTGTCAAGGCCATACTAAACACAATTAGGCGAAAGGACTAACCAGTGTGCACCTGAAACTCCACCACCTTATTACCTTTTTTATACAAAAGTTCACCCCCTTATTTCCTCTTAAGTAACAACCCATCAAATCAACATCCACCATCCCCTCTCATATCAATATGTGTGATTATAACAAATCTTTATCAATTCTCAATTATCAAAAGGATATTTTCAATCTCATAAATACATATCAATTCATATAATAAAATATCACTACTCATTGTCTTAGCGAAAATAAGTCCCACAAGACTATTTCATTAACAACATATTTTCAAAGTCCACATCACATATCAATAGCCAAATTTATAATTCTATGTAATTAAAAATCATTCACAAACATCATACAAATATGCACAACAAGAGGAAAGTGGTTACCTCTCACCAAAAGCAAAATTATAACCACAAGCTCCTAATCCAAGAGCTCAAATACACGCCAAAAATCAATCTACAACAGTTAATTTATTATACATTAATAACTCCTTGAATTTTTGAATAAATATATTACAAAACATTTATTTGAATTATATGGAAAATTGGAGATAAAGGACCAAAAAGTAAAGAAGCATAAGGACTAAAGGAGAAAATGAAATTCTGCATGTGGGTAATCGTAATTGTGACAGAAATTTGGGGTCCTTTTCTGTAATATTATCCTTTACTTTCAGTGAAACCATATCAGCAAAAATTACAGAAAATTACCCCGAATTTTCAAAACTCCAATTTGATCTAAAAATCGAAAACTGCCGTCTTTCAGTGAGGAATATATCAGCAGAAATTATGAAAAATTACCCTGAAGTTGTAAAATGACAGTTTAGTCTAATAATCCGAAAATCACCGTCCTTCACTTAGGAATATATCAGCAGAAATTACGAAAAATTACCCTGAAGTTTTAAAATGACAGTTTAGTCTAAAAATCCGAAAATCACCATCTCCCTACACCGAAATTGATTTTCTAACTACTGAATTGCTGATATAAAATAGGGGGAAAATTTAAATATGATCTTGGAGGGATTTTTTGGCATCTTTTATGTGATTTGATGAAGATTGCATATCACAATTTAAAATAAAGGCATTGAGAGTTGTTTTGCTCATTTTATCCATCGTTTGCCCAAAATTCTAATTCTAGATTATTCTCTAATCAGTAAGAAATTACTATCATAAGAAAGATAAAATTATTTAGAACATATTTCATAAAAAGAGTTTTGTGATCAAAAGAGAATTTGAGTACCTTATTGATCTCCAAAGAACTAAAATTACTCCTGCCAGAACCTTACTCTCCGCCTTGCGGAAGACTTCACGCCAGGCGTGAAGTGGTGATTGAGGGGGTATTTATAATACCCCTCCTCATTCATGTGGCGCCAAACCTGGTGCCACTTTTAATTAATTAATTAATTAATTTTTAAAACAATAATCATTACCTTTTCTTTTCTTTTCCTTTTTGTTTTTTTAATACGAACAATCATTATGTCTTACTTTCCACTTTCGGTGGTCTCTCCCCCTTCCCCTTTTTTTTATTAATATATATATATATATTATATATTAATTAATTAATTTTAATTTATAATTATATTATGAAAATTAAAAAAAATGAGGATGTTACAATTCTCCCTACCTAATTAGAATTTTGTCCCCAAAATTCGATTCAAGTAAAAAACAAAAATACAATTAGAAAAATTCAATCAAGACAATCACAACCGCAAATTTAAGCAAACAAGTGAGGAAAATCACGACGCATCCTTTCCTCAATCTCCCAAGTTGCATCTCCAGGTGTCATACCTTTCCAGAAAACTTTCACCAGCCGAATGGTCTTTTTTCGCAATCGCTTGTCCTTGACATCCAAAATTTTCTCTGGTTCTGCTATATAAGTCAAGTTTTCCCTCAATTCAACTTCCTCCGGCTGAATAACATGAGACGGATCTGGATGATACTTCTTCAATTGTGATACATGAACACGTTGTGCACATTAGATAATTGCGGAGGCAAGGCGATTCGATAGGCAACCGGCCCAATCCGTTCCAAAATCTCGTATGGCCCAATGAATTGGGGAGTTAACTTCCTTGCTTTAATAGACCTCCCAATGCCTGTAACAGGCGAAACCTTCAGGAAAACATGATCTCCTACACTAAATTCCAATGACCTCCTCCGACGATCTGCATAACTCTTCTGTTGGCTCTGAGCTGTCAACAATTTCTGTCGTATCATTTCTATCTTCCGTGATGTTTGGTCTACTAGATCTGGTCCAAAAATGGTTCTTTCACTTAATTCGGTCCAACACAACGGTGATCTGCACTTTCGACCGTATAAGGCCTCAAAAGGTGCCATCTGAATACTTGAATGGTAGCTATTATTGTACTCAAATTCTGCCAATGGCAAGTGTTTGTCCCAATTACCTGGGAGCTCAATGGTGCAAGATCTCAACATGTCCTCGAGTGTCTGAATAGTCCTCTTGGTTTGACCGTCTGTCTGAGGATGATAAGCGGTACTATACTTTAACTTTGTACCCATAACCTCCTGTAAGGACTTCCAAAAGTTCGAAGTGAACCTTGGATCACGATCCGATATGATACTCTCAGGTACTCCATGCATACAAACAATCTCTTTAATGTATAACTCGGCCAATTTCTCTAAAGAGTAGTCTGTTTTAATCGGTAAAAAGTGTGCTGACTTGGTTAATCGGTCTACGATCACCCAAATAGCATCATAAGTGGCCCGGATTAGTGGTAAACCCATGATAAAATCCATAGAAATGCTATCCCATTTCCATTTAGGGATATCCAGATTCTGAAGTAGTCCTGGTGGTTTCTGGTGCTCGATCTTCACCTTTTGGCATGTCAAACACTTCAATACAAAATCGGTCACTTCTCTCTTCATCTTCGGCCACCAATACTATCGCTTTAAATCATTGTACATCTTGGTGATCCCCGGATGCATAGTGTACCTGCTCCGATGAACTTCTTCTAGAACGGTTTTCTTGATCTCGTCATTGTCAGGAACACAAATTCTCTTCTTGTATCTCAAAATATCTGCATTGCCGATGTCATAATCCAGAACTTCACCATTTTCTAGTTCCTCTCGAATTCTACTTAACTGATCATCTTTCATCTGGGCGTTTTTCAGGTCCTGGTAAACCCCATATTCACCAACAACTACATTTAAAGTAGCCCTTCTTTGATCTGGGACTACATGGATATCTCTTAACCCATTTAGCCAATTCTGCTCTTCCAAGCTCATGCGAAACAAGTGTATTGACTTTCGATTCAAAGCGTCTGCAACCACGTTAGCCTTGCTAGGATGATACTTCAACTCAAAGTCATAATCCTTCAGGAATTCCATCCACCGGCACTGTCAGTTATTTAACTCCTTCTGGTCTACTAAATACTTCAAGCACTTATGGTCACTAAATTCTTCAAACTGAGATCCATACAGATAGTGCCTCTAAATCTTCAAAGCAAAAACCACAGCTGCCAACTCTAGGTCATGAGTAGGATAATTCTCCTCATGAGGCCTCAACTGTCTTGAAGAATATGCAACAACCTTGCCTTCTTGCATTAACACACAACCCAAACCCTTGAGGGATGCGTCCGTATATACTGTGTATGGACAACAGGGATTGGGACGGGTAAGCACAGGCACTGTAGTCAACTTTGCCTTCAACTCCTGAAAAGCAGCTTCACACTTGTCAGTCCATATAAACGGTTAATCTTTCTGGGTCAACTTGGTTAGAGGCATACCAATTTGAGAGAACCCTTTAATGAATCTCCTGTAGTAACCAGCCAATCCCACAAAGCTTCTCACTTCAGTCACTGACTTTGGGGATTCCCATTTCAACACGGCATCCACTTTACTAGGATCAACAGCTACCCCCTCAGCAGACACCCGTGGCCAAGAAAATTCACTTCTTTGAGCCAAAACTCGCACTTACTCAACTTGGCATACAACTGATCATCCCTCAGTATACGTAATGCAATGTGTAGATGCTCTTGATGCTCTTCCTCACTTTTAGAGTAAATGAGAATGTCGTCAATGAAGACAATAATAAATCAATCTAAGTACGGCATAAAAATCCGGTTCATATAATCCATGAAAACGGCTGGAGCATTGGTCAACCCAAAAGGCATAACCAAAAACTCATAATGTCCATAGCGAGTTTAGAAAGTAGTCTTTGAGATATCCTCAGCCTTAACTCTGAGCTGATGGTATCCCGATCTCAAGTCAATTTTGGAGAACACTGCGGCTCCCATTAGCTGATCTAGTAAATCATCAATTCTAGGAAATGGATATTTATTCTTAATGGCGACCTTATTCAACTATCTGTAGTCGATACACAACTACATACTTCCATCCTTCTTTTTGACAAACAACACTGGCGAACCCCAAGGAGAGACACTCGGTCAAATGAAGCCTTTCTCGAGCAACTCTTCTAGCTGTTTCTTCAACTCTGCCAACTCTGATGGTGACATCCGATAAGGGGCTTTAGAAATTGGGGTTGTACCTGGTATCAACTCAATGGAGAACTTAACTTCCCTCTCTGGAGGCAGCCCTGATATCTCTTCTGGAAAAATTTATGGAAATTACTTCACCACTTCGATTTGATTGATCCCAATGTCCTTATCAACACTAATCGAAAAGAAAACCATGTAGGCTTCACAACCTCATCGAATGTACTTTTCTACTTTAGTGGCCGACAACAACAAAGGGCCAGAAATCACCTTAACGGATGCGAGACCTAATGGAAAATTTACTTTCTTTCCTTTACAATCAAGATAAGCATTATTGGTAGATAACCAATCCATGCCAATGATTACATTAATACCCCTAAGTGGTAAACAAATCAAATCTATCTTTGAATTACATATATCGTACTTAAGAGTAAGGTTTAAACAAGCAAGACCAGTCATAACAGAAGCTCCAGCAGGAGTGGACACTTCCAAATTATAAGGCAATTCACAAACATGCAATTTTAATCTTTGAGTACAGATATTAGAGATGAAAGAATGTGAAGCACCTGAATCAAATAACACATGCACATCATGTCCTTGAAGATAAGCAATACCTTGGATCACATTTGGTGACGCTCCGACTTCCTCCTGGGTTAAAGCAAACACTCAACCAGGAATGGTGGGGCGACTACTTTGTGGGGCCTATTGAAACTCAGGGCAAAAATGAGCAATATGTTCGTACTTGTGGCACTTAAAGCATTCCCAACATTTCCCTGCATGTACTGTCCCATAGTTCTGACATGGTCTACTCACACTCAGTGTAGACATAGAAGAATCTCGATGGGAAACCTGGCTCCCACCATAATGGCTCCTCTGGGTCTGGAATCTCTGTTGTGGGGCCCTATTATCATTAGACTCTCTCTGATGAGACCCTCCAGTCTTTCCTAAGCCCCTGTAGCTTCCTGAGCTAAAGCCTGGCTTCTTCATTATACTATTATTGGGCCTTGGAAAATTGGAGAATCTGCCAGAACTATCACGACGCTTGGAATCTTCCACCTCTCGTACCATGCGTGCAGCAATGCGTAGCTTGGTACATGTATCCTCAAAATTTTTTATATCAGAGAATATTATATACGACTTTAATTCCGGCCTAGCCTTATTTATCAACTATCGAATCTTCCAATCAGAGTTGTTATATTCCTTCAAATATGTAACATACTTCGTGGGTCGAATGAAGGTAGAGATATACTGGTCCTCTATCATATTACCTTGACGAAGAGCGTAAAACTCTAACTCCTTCTCATGTTACAACTCTTTTGGGAAGTAGTGTGAATAAAACATGTCTTTAAATTCTATCCACTTCAAAGATGAAACATCAACTGGTCTAACACTCTTCCACCACTCATTCGCCTCACCCTTAAGAAGAATGGTGACCGCCTGTACCATTTGCTCACTAGTGCAATCCACGGCCTGAAAGAGCGTCTCTATGTCTTCAATCCACGTCTCTGCCTTGACAGGATCCAGATTACCATTAAATGTGGGAGGGTGATGTCGAGCCAAATCTTTCTATACATTAGAAATAGAACGAGGAGCTGGAACATTTGGCTTTTGGGGTACATAATCACTATGGCCCTCATTAGCAGTTTCATTCCCTTTTTCAGAATTTTCTACTCTTTGGTGGTCATAGCCATTTTCCATAGGGATCTTATCTCCTACTTTCTTTCTAGTATCTTCCTCAAACTTCTTCAATCGCTCCTCTACAACTCCCTTCAATTGTTGCATAAAAGCGTCCTTATCAAATGGGAGTTGTTGCTGCTGCTACAGTTGAACCTGTGGGTATGGAGGCCTACTACCCCCAGAACCAGTTCTATGAGTTTGTACCATCTTCTCCCCACCTAAGGATGCAACCCACCATAACAAGTAAGTCGTCAAACAAGACACCACAAAAACAATTAAACAGGGAAGTTATATGTGAATATTATATATCGCCACTAAATGCAGTACATGGTTTATAGAATCGTTTTCTCTGATACCAAATTGTAAAATCCTTTCCTTATACACAATAATTAACTATGGACTTGATAAAACCATTTTTTTATACATTATTATAATCATTTACAACCTCTACCATGGTAATAAAAAGATTTCAACTCATCTTGCAAAAGATTACCATGGTAGAAAAGAGTTCAACTAACTATTTGAAAACTCTTTAACTAAATAATATCTCATCATATATTAAAATATCCATATCGGACCAAATTATAGTTCCAGCAATTCAAAACACATCATAAGGCCCGCAAGCCATCAAACCTCATCAAGAGTAATTAAAAATATATAGTTAAAATATCAAATCTTCAAAATAAATCAGAGTATGCAAAATGAGCCCTAACGTGGCAATATACAATAATCCAACATATATTATAAAGATAGAAGCACTACTTTTAGCAGAAGTAGTTTAAGCTTCCGGAGTCTTACGTAATGGACCCTCACGAAAACTATCACCTAGAAAAATGTTAAATGAACGGGGTGAGACAAAAGCCTCAGCGACCAACAATCCATCTCATTGGGCATAAGAGTAAATGCCCATGAGGCACCAAGTGGGACAGTTATAAAATCATATCATTATTAAAATGTCACATGTCCACATGTATACACACACATTAATTTACCATATCATAATCCCATTCTCATATTTATCACATAAGTATATAAGAATCAATATACAATAATTTATTTTTTGTCCTCCCTTATTTCCTCTCCTGCCTTATTTCCTCTGACTGAACCCATGGGCTAGCACTGACCCGTATGACTGGTAGTTTAACTTAACAAGCTCACCAATCAAGTGATATGGACAGGCCAAAATCAATAGAGCAAGAGACCGGACCATGGGTTCCCCCTCTAAATATATTAGTAGGGTGTCAAGGCCCTACTAAACACAATTGGGCGAAAGGACTAACCAGTGTATACCTGGAACTCCACCACCTTATTACCTTTTTTGTACAAAAGTTCACCCCCTTATTTCCTCTTCAAGTAACAACCCATCAAATCAACATCCACCATCCCCTCTCATATCAATATGTGTGATTATAACAAATTATTATCAATTCTCAATTATCAAAAGGATATTTTCAATCTCATAAATACATATCAATTCATATAATAAAATATCACTACTCATTTTCTTAGCAAAAATAAGTCCCACAAGACTATTTCATTAACAACATATTTTCAAAGTCCACATCACATATCAATAGCCAAATTTATAATTCTATGTAGTTAAAAATCACTCATAAACATCATACAAATATGCACAACAAGAGGAAAGTGGTTACCTCTTGCCAAAGCAAAATTATAACCACGAGCTCCTAATCCAAGAGCTCAAATACACTCCAAAAATCAATCTACAACAATTAATTTATTATACATTAATAACTCCTTGAGTTATTGGAAAAATTAATTTATTTAACTAGATTCTAAAATTTCTAAATTTTGAATTAATTACTCCTAAAATTCCAATTATAAAATTTAAATATTTTTCTTAATTCAAATAACCTATTCAAGTAATTGATTATTGTTAATTTCATTCCAATACATGAAAATCCCCAAATTTTAAGTTTAAGATCTAAAATACTAAATTATAAATCTTCATCTAAAAAAATCTAAACCGATTAAAATTCACTATTAATCATCCTCTACATTTCTATAGTCTTGCTCTTTAAAAGTTGAATTTTTGAATAAATATATCACAAAACATTTATTTGAATTATATGGAAAATTGGAGATAAAGGACCAAAAAGTAAAGAAGCATAAGGACTAAAGAAGAAAATGAAATTCTGCATGTGGGTAATCATAATTGTGACAGAAATTTGGGGTCCTTTTCTGTAATAGTATCCCCTACTTTTAGTGAAACCATATCAGCAGAAATTATAGAAAATTATCCCGAATTTCCAAAACTCCAGTTTGATCTAAAAATCCGAAAACTACCGTCTTTCAGTGAGGAATATATCAACAGAAACTTGGACAATTACCCTGAAGTTGTAAAATGACAGTTTAGTCTAAAAATCCGAAAATCACCGTCCTTCACTGAGGAATATATCAGCAGAAATTACGGAAAATTACCCTGAAGTTTTAAAATGACAGTTTAGTCTAAAAATCCGAAAATCACCATCTCCCTACACTGAAACTGATTTTCTAACTGCTGAATTGCTGATATAAAATGGGGGAAAAATCTAAATATGATCTTGGAGGGATTTTTCGGCATCTTTTAAGTGATTTGATGAAGATTGCATATCACAATTTAAAATAAAGGCATTGAGAGTTTTTTTGCTCATTTTATCCATCGTTTGCCCAAAATTCTAATTCTAGATTATTCTCTAATCATTAAGAAATCACTATCATAAGAAAGATAAAATTATTTAGAACATATTTCATAAAAAGATTTTTATGATCAAAAGAGAATTTGAGTACCTTATTGATCTCCGAAGAACTAAAATTACTCCTGCCAGAACCTCACTCTTGGCCTTCCGGAAGACTTCACGCCAGGCGTGAAGTGGTGATTGAGGGGGTATTTATAATACCCCCTCCTCATTCATGTGGCGCCAAACCTGGCGCCACTTTTAATTAATTAATTATTTAATTTTTAAAAAAATAATCATTACCTTTTCTTTTCTTTTTCTTTTTGTTTTTTTAATAAGAACAATCATTATGTCTTACTTTCCACTTTCGGTGGTATCTCCCCCTTCCCCTTTTTTTTTGTTAATATATATACATATTATATATATATATATACACACATATATATTAATTAATTAATTTTAATTTATAATTATATTATGAAAATAAAAAAATGAGGATGTTACAAGTGACACTTTACCTGTTACCCCAGAAATCCCTGATACCTTACCTAACTTCCTTCATGCCACTGATACCTTGCCACAAAATCCTGAGACCTTACCTTCTACACCTCCTAACACCAATCCTAATAACCCATTACCTTCTACACCTCCTAACACCAATCCTAATAACCCAGAAACACAAGTTGAGATCATGACTAGGATAGATGCAGAGGGAGATGCTATGCAACAATCTCAGGAGGCAGAGAGAAGCGTCAATCCCACTCTAAGGAATGACCATGAATCTGACTCAAGAGTAGATCCTGAAGAGATGGGCTAGCCGATTGCACTAAGAAACGGGTAAGGTCTTGTACTCAGCATCCAATTCAATGGTTTGTTTTGTATGGTAACATTTCTAACAAGATGCAGAGTTTTGTTATCAACAGTACATAAATTGAAATCCCTAACTCCTTCCAGCAAGCTATGGTTGACCCAAAGTGGAAACAGGCTGCGGAAGAGGAGTTAAAAGCACTTAAGGAAAGTAAGACATGTGACATCATATCTTCCCCTCCTGGAAAGAAACCTGTCGGGTGTAAGTGGATCTTTACCCCAAAATTCAATCCTGACGGCAGTATCAACAAGTACAAAGCAAGACTAGTTGCGAAAGGATATACACAGACCTATGGAATAGATTACTAGGAGACCTTTGCCCTAGTAGCCAAATTCAACACAATCCAAGTATTTTTGTCAATAGCAGCTAACTTGGATTGGTCACTACATCAGCTAGACGTAAAAAATGCATTTTTGAATGGTGACTTGGAGGAAGAGGTCTATATAGAGGTTCCAGATGGAGTCCTTGCTTTAAACGGGTCAGTCTGTAAACTTAACAAGTCATTGTATGGCTTTAAACAATCCCCAAAGGCATGGTTTGGCCGCTTCAACAAAGTGATAAAGAAACTTGGGTACACCTAGGGGCAAGCAGATGACATATTTTTATCAAACATGACGAGGGAAGAATCACTATCCTAATCGTCTGCGTGGATGATATAGTCATTACTGGAAATGATGAAAACTCTATTGCTCAACTGAAGAGGGATTTGTCCACTGAATTCTAGGTTAAGGATCTCAGCCAAATGAGATACTTCTTGGGTATGGAAGTGTCAAGAACAAAGTGGGGCATCAACGTATCCAAGCAGAAGTATACCCTAGACTTGTTGCATGAGACCAGAATGTTAGGGGCATAACCTGAGGGAACACCGATGGAAGAAGGTTGTCATCTAAAAATCAAAGAGAATGGTGTCAAGGTTGACTCTGAACAGTATAAAAGACTTGTAGGGAAGCTGATATACCTGACCCACACACGCCCAGATATAAGCTATGCTGTCGGAATAGTAAGTCAGTTCATGCATCAACCACAGGAAGAACACTTGGCAGCTGTCTACAAAATCTTGAGTTATCTAAAATTCAATCTAGGAAGAGGAATCTTCTTCAAGAAGTGTACGGCTAGAAACCTAGAGATCTACACCGACGCAGACCATGCAAAAGACAGAGAAACCAGAAGGTCAACAAGGGGATACTGTACATATGTGTAGGAAAATTTAGTGACATGGAGAAGCAAGAGGCAAACTGTTGTGTCAAAGAGCAGTGCTGAAGCAGAATTGAGAGCTATGAATAATGGAACATGTGAAGGACTCTAGGTTATCCGGCTACTAAAGGAATTAGGAATTCCGTATAAGGGTCCCATGCAGGTTTGGTATGACAACCAATCCAGCATTGAGATGACAAGAAACCCTGTTTATCAAGATCGAACAAAGCATGTTGAGGTAGATAGGCAGTTTATTAAAGAGAAAGTTGAAGCAGGCATTATGACATTGTCCTATATAGGGTCTGAAGAACAGATTGCAGATGTAATGACCAAACCATTGGGCAAATCTAAATTTGAAGAGTTTTGATGCAAGCTGGGAATGTTTGACATATACTCTCTAGCTTGAGGGGGAGTGTTGGAAACCACAACCCATGAGATCCGCCCTTGAAATCCCATGATTTTAGTATCCCATGATTTCAGATCATATCTCTGTCATATCCCTAATTCTAGTCTAGCTTGTTTAGGAAAGATTGTGATTTCAATTTGTAATCTCATCATTATTGCTCATTATTCCTTACTGTTATGTACTATGTTTCTCTGCCTATATATACTTTGTAATATGCATTGTGATAAATAAGAGAGTGTATTTTATACTTACACTTCTAATAATTGACAATGACACCATTTTAAGAACCAATGTGTCTTTATTACTCTGATGATATATGTAGGTCATTACAACCATATTAAATGAATCTATTTGTAATATTGCATGAAGAACTTGATGAGTTTTCCATGTAAACTTACTCGAACTGTAAAAAAGCAATTTTTATACCTAGTTGTAGATACTACCCAAAATTGATGAAGATAAAACTTAAGAGAACATTTATTAGTGTAGAACTGCTAAATTTTTGTCCTCCTTTTTGTTCAAAAATGGATTTTAAAACCCTCAGATAGGCATTTCTAGCTACTTGAAAATTTAAAAAGAATAAAAGGAGTGTGATGAAAGCTAGGAAAAGGATGATGTAGGTGTTCTTCTTCCTATTAGAGATTGCTAGATATTATTTGTAATTATTTATTGTTTAGCCAAAAAAAGTCATTTTAATTATTCATTAGCCCTAGGATTATGATAAATCTCAAGATATCAATCCCTTGAGTTTTTGAATGTGCTTCCTTCGCATTTGTCAACTTACCTCAAATAGTTATCTCTGCTTGAACATAAATAGCATGGACACTCTTCAGCAATCTTTTGAAATTGTTTTCCATTTCATTGTTACATACAATCATGATTCAAATCTGATTTATTATCTCATACAGCTTGCATTTCAGGCATGTTATTCATTTATAACTACATTACCAAAATTAAGTCCTAAATACTAATAGTCTACCTAAACATTTTTCTGAATCATTTTGAATTTAATGAAACAATTTCATCCATTTGTTATGCTGTTTTACTCCCCCCCCTCTTTTTTGCTTTTACTGATATTAACACTATGCATTTAATCTTAATTACCAAGAAGCCATTGTGGTAAATGGGAAGGAGAAGTGTATTGATATTTTCTTCTTAAAATGATTTATTGATAATAAGACTACGCTAACTTGCTATCCTTGTGAGTGTTCAAAAACACCTTGACACAGACATTTTTATATAACATGTTGGTAATTCATGCCAGGATGTTACAGGTTGGGAAAAATTGATTTTCATTTCATTACTTTCATATTAAAATGTTAAAGAATATATGAAATGTTCTGCTTGTCTAAAAATATTATTTTTTTGACCTTTGCAGGATGATAGAGATGTGTGATGGAAGGTTGATGTAGCTCTTGCTGCAGCTGTGAGACCAATTGTAGAAAGTCACACAACCAAGGAGGTTGGTATTAATTTGAACTTTCATTGCTTCTTCAACACATTATGTAATCGTATTTCTGCTAACACCTTTAGGCTGTTATTTGAATATACTTCAAACAAGATCTCATAAGCATTTCTGTTCGAAGGGGAGGAATTGTTGGCATTCATCAGCACCATAAGGAGTGGCTTTCTACAATATCACAGTCACCTGATGCCATATCAATGCTGCTTGTGCCTATTACTTCCCTGCTTAGTTCCAGCCCATGCCATGGCTTCCTAAACCATGCAATGCATTTGTACCTCAGATGTGAGCACACATTTCCTTATGGTTAATTTCAATCTCTATAAATTGTTCTTAATTTCAGTTGACATTAATATTGCTCAAGTCATTATTGTTTATTCTCTATGCATTTTTACAAGTCACTGTGATATGACCATCTAACATTTTGGAGTCATCGAAACCTCTGACTTGATGTGGGGTTTGCTTGGGAAGGAAAGGTTTTGATTTTGACTAGTTAGTATTTGTTCTAAGAAGATGAAAAATGATATTACTATGAATAATGATTAGACTTTTGGTATTGCGCTTGATTCCATATTTGAGTTGAAAATGTTATACAAGGATATAATGCAACTGGGGGAGCATTATCCATTTTTTATAAGGAAAAAGTTTAGATGAGTTGGGTCTCAGGGGCCATGGCTAAGGCATGCTTTCGGTCTCAAAGTGTGGTGCGAACCCACAAGGGAAGATCCCACGAACCCACAACCAATTCCAAAATATACACACCCCAAGAAAGCTAAACACAGATCGACGATCCACTTGAACCCTTGAACGCGAAAGAACAAGGACCCGAAGTGTTGGAAAAACGCCACAAGGTTGATCAAGCCTTGATAAGTTTGTTAGTTCTAAAAAGAACCCTTAGAGAGAATGCACTCTCAAGAAACAAAGTGCAGAAGTGCAACTTTCATTTATGATTCAAATCTGAATTGTGTCTTACAAATGAAGAAGCACCAAGTATTTATAGGAACCTAATTGTAGTAGGTGCAAATCTGAACATAGAAAATACAAATTGTAAAACCATGTGCTAGGAAACCTAAAAGTCTAGTACATGAACACAAAATTCTAATACAATCTAGAAGAAAGTTGAAAACTCAAATACAAATGCTTAAAGAAACCAAAAGTCAAATCTACCACCAACCCCTTGTTGATTTTCGCACACCTAACTTCAAGAAGATGTATTCAGCAAATTAAGGCTCAAAATGTGCTTATTTAGGCCCAAATGAGCCTCCCATGTGTAGTACTAGGTCCAAGCTCTTTGTTTTGAAGTTTCCAAGCCCAAAACTTGATTAACAACTCCATTTTTAGCACAAATGAACTTAGTGACGTTTTCAGCATCTTTGTTTTGTAAATCAGATTTATTGATCCAATTGCCATTTGATTTACAACAACTTCTTCAATCAGCCCAATCAATGCTTCCTTGAATATTTTAGCTTGTGCTCTCATGATTTGTTGAGTTGGAATTTGACAATGATCATTTGAAACGGAAGAGATGTCACTTGAATTTGAAGGGACAACTTGTTGATTCTGGATCGCATCAAAGTGTTTACTGAAGTACTTATAGGTTGCCCATTAATAAGGTGTTCACATCAGCCGTGGGATTTGAATTTACAACTTTACGGATTATAAGTTAACTTCTTACCAACTAGACCACCTCTGTTAGTGGGGAGCATTATACATTACATTTACTCCTATATAGTTTCAGACCTAGTTCCTAGCATTAAACTCGACTTCTATTAACATATTTTAAATTCTTTAACGTGCACATTCAAGTGAGTATTCTCATAATTTCCTACTAGATTCAGCTAGAGTTCTTATGAAACATTCTGATCAAGCCATCATCAAGGACTGATAGGATTGAGTCAGATATAAAGTTGTTCCTATTATGCTTACCATTAACAGTTTTTATTGTACTAATACTAGTAAATCTGATTTTTAATACAGAAGTTAAGCTAGGATTAATCTTATTATGGATTCAAATAATGTGATTTATTTGGTATGTCTGTTAAATGAGTTTTTATTTGTTGCAGATAAACCCAAAATAGAGGAACTTCATCAATTTCTTGAATTTCAGTTGCCTCGCCAATGGTCTCCATTGTATGATGATAGGCATCTTGGATTTCATCTTAGACACCAAAGGAACAAATCACCATCACTCCAGTTCACTTTCTTGGGATCTAAGCTTTATGTTAACACCATGAAGGTATCTTGTCCTTACATTATTTGAAGTCTGACATGAATTTTGTGTAACACCATGTCGACACATTTGAAACGGATGGGGTAAATCACGTAGCATTAATCTATTGTGTTTGGGTTATCATTTGGGCAATCCTACATACGCCACCAACCAATGTAAAAATGTTCGCACTTAAGATTGGTTGTGGTATACTGGTATCATTACCTGCTTAGTTTTCTTTACCCAAATGATGTGATCACAAACATTCTTAAAGCCATATTTGGTGTACTGAAAGGAGGTAATCATGGAAGACAAGGTTGATTTTGTATATAGTGTCCATTATATCTTTATTATGGTTATTGAAGGATTGAAGCAAGAGGCGAAACAATACCTTTGTTTTAGCATTAATCCTTAAACGAACGTAGGACACAATAGGTTTATATAGGCAGGAAAATATAACCTAACCCTAGTATCATATTCTTGTATGTCAGATTTTAAAAGATAACATGAACATAAAATGGGGGTAGTGGAGATGAGGATAATGAGATGGATGTGTGGTTATACAAGAAGAGATGGGATTCACAATGATCATATAAGCGAATGAGTTGGAGTGACATTTATTGAGGAGAAAATGATAGAAAATTGTTTGAGGTGGTTTGGACATGTTCAAAGAAGGCCATTGAGTGCTCCGGTGAGGAGGGTTGAACAAGTAATATAGAATCTTCTAAAAAGAGGTCGGGGAAGACCAAAGCAAATGCTCAATGAGGTTATAGAGTGAAATCTTTTGGTTAATAATCTATCCAAAGATCTGGTTTTCAATAGAACACAATAACAATGTGCAATCCATGTAGTCAACTCCACCTAGTGAGATAAGGCTTTGTTGTTGTTGTCAAATTTATATTTCTAAGGTAGATACGATATGGTAAAGATATTAATATATGATGTAGCATCCATATCTAATCCTAGGGTGTATATCTAAAGAAATGACAAAACATAATACTAGTATAAAATAAACATATAAGTTTTAATTAATTAATTAAGTAATACTAAACTTGCACCTCTCAACAGTTACTAAACATTGTTTGTCCCTTATGATTAGTTTTTAAGTAGGAGTGTTGGTATCATTTTGCATCTAATTTTTATTCCTTTTCAATACGTAACATTCTGCTATCTAACTCAACAAATATGCAGGTTGACTCTGGATATTGTCCTGTTACAGGTATTCGCTTGTTTTTGGAAGGCAGAAAG
Source organism: Inga leiocalycina (assembly GCA_963242795.1). Lineage (NCBI taxonomy): Eukaryota > Viridiplantae > Streptophyta > Magnoliopsida > Fabales > Fabaceae > Inga > Inga leiocalycina. Next base: position 36,939,720 of record OY725321.1, on the reverse strand, counting down.
AGTGACCGTCTGGCTATCCATCTCCAGCATATTTCAAATCGTCCACAAATCCTTAAAATCTCTAATGACCTTGCTTGTGAATCTAATGATGAGCTAGCTGACAACGCCTATTCTTAACCTGTAAAGTGGAAAAGTTTTTCACATGTTTGCACAGCGCCTGTCTTGTACAATAGTTCCCTTGATGATCCCCCGGCCATTGTAACGAAGGCCTGGCTAGAGGTCAAGCATGTGAAAAGGAAAAAAGTTCTTTTCTCGAGGCTTGGGTTTTCCATGGTAGAATTAGCAGAAATTTACAAATTAGAGTGGGATGGATCTCCATTTCCATTTCGAAAGTCAGGGATCATTTCGTCATTGATGAGCACAATGCTAAGCAAGGAACTGTATAATGTGATTGAGAATGAAAAGCCTACTGAAGATGACATAAAACCAATAGTTTATAATGGCGAGTCTGGTACTAAGACACCTATTCCAATAAAGGCCCCAAAAATGCTCAACTTCGTGGATACGAAGGAAAAGGTTAGGGGTCCAGAACACTTTCCTGGATATTGGGTGGTCACTGGAGCCAAACTCTGTATAGAGGGAGGAAAATCTCCATCAAGGCCAGGTATTCATTGTTAACTATTGTGTCAGATGATTTAGTGGCTACATGAGCAGGCAGACATCTCTTTGTACATTTGGATACTTGTAAATTTGACTTGTACCTTCATTTTTCACTATTCAAATTCCCATTTTGGTCCTTAAATTTCATGATAGGATTTCTTCTTTCATAATGAATACCTGCATGTACAAAATTTTGTATTTTTCTCTTTCATTGAAGCTAGTTGGCTTTTGCTTGATGCTGCCCATAGGCTTCCTTCTGAATCATTTGGTTGTTGGGTCATATTGGAAGTTTAGATAAGGAGAAAGGCTAAAGAGGGAACGTACTTTATTAAAGAACATGCATCAAATAGGATTGGTTCCACCTTTTATACACGTTTCATGGCTGTTACAATTTATACTTGAGCTTCCTAAGCATCCATCACTTTTTATTCACATGGTTTGGATGATATAAATGCCTCTAGAAACATTTGGCTGTCACTATAGCACACCAAATTCATACGGAATCTTGTGCCATATTCATTTCTAGACTTTGTTTTCATAAAAGGATTTGTAAACTCTGATGTCATGTTTTCAAATATGATGTGTGAGAAATGATTTTGAAACAATATTTTTGAAAAGAATCATTGTTTTTATCAGCATTCCTCTCCTTTTTCTTGTTTTAGAATAATCTTTTTCATATGCATGTTTATGATTGAAGATTATACACTCTTCCCTCTCTCGGACTCGAGAAACTTTGGATATCAAAGAATAAAAGTTGAATTTGGTTGACATATATAATTGAGAGGAAGAAGTAGCAAATTGATGTGTTCGCGAAGGGGTGGAATAAATACAAGAGTCATCAGCAACTGAAATTGAGAAAATCAACATTAATTTCCAGTGAAAGAGTAGGGAAGCATTTGGGTTTGAATGATGGAGAATAAAAGTTATAAGCATGTGGGTTTAAAGATTAAAGACTTAATTTTCATTCGAAAATTAGATTTTAATCATTGGAATTGATGATGTATATATTCAAAACATACTTGCCGTTGCAATCCATCATAGCAAAAATACATATATACAATCTTATGGTACTGTTTGAGTAAACAGTGTTGAAACTCAAGTAGTATACTGATGTAATATCAATAAAAGGTGCTTGAAAGGGTACAATAACAATACAATCTAAGAGAATATAACAACACGTACCACATCATTAATTAAGTCACTCATTTATTTTCAGAAATTTTATCTTCAACATAAACAATTTGAACTGAAAAGGAAAAATCTTAGGCACTTCTCACAAGATGTTTTCGAGTGAGCAATCCTAGATCCCTCCATGCAAAGAGTCGAGCCAAAGAAAAGCCAGCAAAATTTAGCTCCGTTGATCAAAGAATTGGCTTATGATAAGGTTGTAAGTTTAAATCCCACTGATGTGCGGATTTTATTTGTGGGCAATTTATAAGTACCTTTGTAAACGCTCAAAACTGGCGGCAATCCATAATAACATGGCATGTTCTAGTGAGCTCTTGGACAAGCACCCCTAATTTTTTTGTCACAAAAAAAGAGTCAGCAAAAAAAAAATTAATTAGCAAATTCTCTTACTAAAAATTAATATTGCAACACCAACAAGCGTTGATCCTAGCGAAAGGGTTTGAGCCGCTTGAACATAGGTATCAAGTTTGAGCTAGTGTAAATGCAGAAAATGCCTTTAAAACTTTTATTGGCCAAAAGGACGCATTTGAGTACCGATACTTTCTGTGTATAAAATCTTATATAGTTTCAGTACTTTCTGTGTATAAAAGCATATTAAATCCTCCTAATCAATAAAATTTTCAAATAGGGATTGTTTATCTATTTTTCCCTTTTTAAAAATGTATATACAAGGATTTGTATATATAATTCATTTATTAAACAATAAAAGTTGGTCTAGTTGGTAATGAGTTGACTTATAATCCATAAGGTTTAGTTCAAATCCGACCGCTAATGTGAGGACCTTATTGTAGAATTATATATACGTACCTCTATAAGTGCATAAAACCGAGGCATGTCTTGACCCTAGTAAGCTTCTGAAACCCAACTCACATAAATTTTTTATCACAAAAAAAGACTCAGCCAAAAAAATAAAATAATTAGCAAAGGCTCTTAATAAAAAAGGATATTGTAGCACCAGCATGCGTTGATTCTGGCAAAAGGTCTTTGAGCCACTTGAGCATAGGTATCAAGTTTGAGCAAGTGTGAGTGCATAAAATGCCTTTAATTAGAACTTTTATTAGCCAGAAGGACATGAGTTTGAGCACCAGTACTTTCAGGGTATGCAATCTTATAGAGTGCTAGTATTTTCTATATATAAAAACATATTAAATCATTTTTATCAATAAAATTTTCAAATAGGGACTATTTACCGATTTTCCTTTTTTTAAATATATATTCAAGAATTTTTATGCATAATTCATTTACTAAGCAACAAAGATTGGTCTAGTTAGTAAGGAGTTGACTCATAACCCACAAAGTTAAGTTCAAATCTCACAGCCAATGTAAAAACCTTGTTGGTAGGCGATATTTAAGTACCTCTATAGCTGCTGAAAATCAGAGGCCCAACTTGACCCTATTTATCACCAAAAAAAAAAAAGTCAGCCAAAAAAATAAATTAATTAGCAAAGGCTTTTAATAAAAATGATCCAATAGCACCAACAAGTATTGGTCTTAGCGAAAGGGGTTTGAGCCACTTGAGCATAGATATCAAATTTGAGCCAATGTGAATACAGAAAACACCTTTAGAACCTTTATTGATCAGAAGGACATGATTTTGAATACTGATACTTTCTATGAATAAAATCTTATAGAGTATTGATATTGTTTATGTATAAAAATATATATTTGATCCTCCTAATCAATAAATTTTTAAATAGGGACTGTTTACAAATTTTTCCCTTCTTCTAATATATATATATATATATATAAGAATGTGTATGCATAATTTATTTACTAAGCAATAAAGGCTTGTCCAATTTGTAAGGAGTTGGCTCATAATCTGTAAGGTTAAGTGCAAATCTCACTACCAGTGTGAGGATCTTAGCTTGTTGCTGTGCGATCTATAAATATCTATGTAAGCGCTCCCTAACCCAAAGACATGCCCTAACCTTAGAGAAAATATCTTGCGCACAGTTTAGAGTTCAATGTCAAGTCTTTGAATATATATCTTTGTTTAATTATATTCGTAAGGTAATTATTCCCAAATTTTAAAAATTTAAACCATTTTATTTCTTATATAAGTTATATTAAATTTATTGCATATATATAATAGCTTAGTGATTTTTAAATAGGCATGGTAAAGAATTATTCATATATATATATATATATATATAATGCATGGAAATGATACTTCCTCCAGTCCTAATTATAGGACATATTTACCTAACTTTGAAAAAATTAAGGATAGTGGTTAAATTAGTTAATTATATTTATTTTCTTAAAATACCCTTATTTAAAAAAATATTGCCATGTTCCAAGAGTACTAAGCCAACACTCAACGGCCCAAAGACTTCAGCCACAAATCCTCAGCTTACCCCTACATGCTCCTTCTACATTCAGCTTCATCCGCTCCCTCGCCGGAGCCCGCCAACGGTTACACTTCTCATCCAACTTAGCTTCAAGAGTGGCATTTTTGTCTTCATATCCGTTAGTAGTTGTGTTTTCCCCAGGTGATATCTTGCTGCGAATTCTCCTGGGTAGTTGGTCCAGAATTTGGCAAGATTTTGTCAGCCTAAATAGGGGGTATTTTAGGAAGAAATTGATAAAAATTAGAACTTTGTCTTATAATTAGGACCAATATCAACTCTCAAATGTTATCCTATAATTAGGACAGGAGGGAGTAATAACTTTAAAGCTTAACTGGTTCCGATTACTTGACAGAAATAACATTACCGTTCTCCAAGGATTCAAAGAACATGTTGAACTGCTCTGTATTGGTTGACGTTTAAGACTTTCAAATTTTGATGGAAGAAGACCCTTGGTATCTGTCTTCCCATTGCAATCGATCCATCCAATCAGGATATCGACTAAAGCGTCGTGGATTTTTCAATTCACTTTGAGAATTAAATGGGACAATTAATAAATAAATATATATATATATATATATTATGATTAACTTAGAATTATGTCTTGTTTAAGACATATGTCTAAGTGTGTGTTTGGGATAACGATAGGAAAAATGACTTATTATGATTCTTACTTATTAAAAATGACTTAATAGAAAAGTCAGTTTTTGTAATGTAATTTATATTTATATGAGCGATTTATTTTTGGACAATAAGTTCTTATAAATCGTGATTTACGGTATACAAGGTAAGTATGTGAGAGGAGTTTTATATATTATGATTAACTTAGAATTATGTCTTGTTTAAGACATATGTCTAAGTGTGTGTTTGGGATAACGATAGGAAAAATGACTTATTATGATTCTTACTTATTAAAAATGACTTAATAGAAAAGTCAGTTTTTGTAATGTAATTTATATTTATATGAGCGATTTATTTTTGGACAATAAGTTCTTATAAATCGTGATTTACGGTATACAAGGTAAGTATGTGAGAGGAGTTTTATCTCAACTTACGTAATAAGTGACTTAATAGAAAAGCTGTAGTGATGAGCTTATTTAATAAGCAGCTTATTCTACCTGTGATGTAATTAAAATAAGCTGAACCAAATACTGCAAAAACGCAACACGTTTTTATTTGGGCTTATTGCCCAAAAAAGGGTTTATTTCTGGCCAATAAGTTGAACCAAACACACCCTAAGACATCAAGAAGGTGTTGGGATAAGCTTGTTTTAAGTGATTAAAAAAGGTTCTTTTTAAGTTATTAAAAATGGGGATTTGCCAAACAAGCACTGATGTGTTTAGTTTGTGGGGGGGGGGAGAGGGAAGAGAAGGAGAGGGGGGTTGAATTACCTTTTTCGGTTGAAGGTATTTAAATTTTGAGAGGAAACCCTAAATTTAAAAGGAATGAGAGGGTAAATTTTGGGCGGGAATACAAAATTTAAAAGAATGAAAAGGTAAATTTTGTGTTTCTCCTGTCCAAAATTATAATTTGCCTCCCCTCCCCTCCCCTCCCCTCACTTCAAACCAAACACACCCTAAAGTCTTATTATGATTGTTCCATTTAGTTGAGAAGATGAAAATTAATGTTTGTTTTATTCAAATATTATTTTTTTTATAATCAAATTAGTTAAATATTTTTTTACATTTATATTCAATTTTATTATTTTTATTATGACCAGTTTCACCCCAATTGAAGCTATCTGAATTGTTTTTTGATCAAAGAAACTATCTCAATTGATTCAATGATGAATCTGATTTTCAAAAGATGTTATTCCTTGAAGTCAAGTTACATAAACACAAAAATAAATGGAACGTTACTTTTCTTATAATAGTAAGTTTTCGTGCTTTTTCAAATTGTCCTGTGAATCTTATAATAGCTTGACACATGTTTACAAAGAGTCACGTGGCCGAATATTACTGTAGAGTACTTTTTTTTTATCAGAAAATATATTTCATTAAAACTAACTTAATGAGAGATACATGCTCAAAATAAAAAATTTGTAAAAAGAAAGTTTAAATACATAATAATATAAAGAAACCCTTAAAATAATCTAACCCTAAAATAGGTGAAAGGGAGTTACCGCCACAGCCAAAAACCCTACAACCGTTATAATCCATTCAATGGACTCCGTGGGTAGAAAAACACCGTTTCTGTCAACAAAGTCATTGTAAGAAATGATTGTTTGACAAACTATCCCAAAGGATCCACCGCTTTTATTGGCAATAAAGCAACCATATTGGCTATTGAAGAAACTCCAAGAGAAGATCTTATAGAAGGAAAAACACCCACAAACACCAATAAAAAAGATGAAGACAGAGAAGCCGTCAATTGCACAACGAACTGTGACATACGCTTTAGAATTGCCGTTGCCAACTATCAATAATAGTTTTTTAAAAGATGGAGCCAACAATATATAAGATTATAGTTATAAATTCCCAACCCCCAAGACCACGAGACATAGCCACCTGGTGAGATTTGCTGCCATTGAAACTCCCAACTCAATTTATTGCCACAAAGAAAACCAACACCACCATAAGGAGGCCAAAGAAATATGAAAATAATCGGATATCAACACAAAATATGAACATTTTTACCTGCGACCGAAACTGAGGAGGGAGATTGTGAAAAAAACTCACCCAATGATGGGAGAAGAGCTCCCACCTCCTAAGAAGTCGAGACGAGGAGGAGAGAAAAAAGAAAAAAAAAATATTATTATAACAAGGAGGATCAATATTAGATGATTAATTGTGGCTAGGGTACAAATTAAGTTAAAAAGAAGGTCAAGACAGCTTTATTTTATTTTGAATTTTATAAAAAGTAATTCCGTAAAATGTTGGTTTGTTTTTTACTGCTTATTTACAATTTACAATTTTTATTTATTTTTTAAATAAAAAAATTAACTATAAATAATTTATGATTAATACAAAACAGATTTGGGGAATTGATCTTGATCCTAATTATAAGACATAGTTTTCATATTTGTCAATATTTTCCTAATTTATCCCTATTGATGCTCCCTTAGCAATAATCAAATAGGAGAAGGAATGAGAAAATTAAGGTATTTTAAAAAATACATGTCATGTTAACTAACTTACCTAACTTCTTTATTATAATCAAATTAGGTAAATATGTCTTATAATAAGGACCAGAGGGAGTATATTTTATTTGGCCCCTCCTTGGGAGAATGACCTAGGTTGCCACTATATTGCATTAGTAGGTTGTCCTAGTTATTAGTTGATTGCTTTAGCGACAGAAGCACGCATCAATTCTGCACCATAGGATCTTTCAATCTACTTTTCCTTACTCTGCAAGAATTAAATAAAATTGTGATATATCATATATTTGAAAATATTATCCAATCATAATATAACAATTAAAATATTATCAATTTAAGCCCAATAATATCATAATTCATTCAATTTTATATTATTTCCTATAATTGGCTAATAATCCAAATATTATCTAATAAATCCAAATTAGCCTAAAATAATCTCCAAAATAAATAAATAAGGTGGGATAAAATATATTAAAATTGTGATTTATCAACTCCCCCACACTTATCATTTGCACTCCTGGGCAAAACAAATCAAGACCAAGGGAGTATAACAAGACAAAATAAAACAAAACTTCAAAAGTGAATATTCTAATCACAAGTAAAAAGTAAACAAAAGCATTTCAACAACTCTTTTATCCAAGTGATTTTCTCATGACTTAAGAAAACAAACTTTATGACAATTTACTTGACAAAGGAATATCTAAGCTAGAAATCCCTCACCAAGGATATGTGTATGTCTCTCATCACTCAAAAGTGTATAGGCTTGTGTTTACACTCAAACCCACCCTATCCAGTACTCTTTCCATAGGCTTGACAAGGATCTAAGTTCTCCACCACTAGCAAAACAAATGCAAACATAAATCCAAAGGACTTTTATTAGGTTGTAATGGGGCTAAAGCTAAGAAAGAAAGGGTATTGTTTGGAGAAACAAAGTTGAATATCCTAGAAGATGAAGAGAATGATGCAATAGGATGAAACATGATGAAAGAAACCAAATCACACTTGAACTGGGTCATTACTTTTCCTTTCTCTTTTTTTTTATTATTATTTTTTTTTTTGCAATTCTCTTGGGCTGTTATATATATGTTCTTTTGACGCGAACCTGTATATTGGTGATACAAAGGCCCGGTTACTCAAACATTTACAACTCAATAGCACCAAGATGCTACTAGCACACTCATAGCTCTTACTAGCCGTTTGACGCGAAGATCAACATTGGTGATGAAGACCCCCGGTTACTAAGCACAGCTTAAACCAGCGGAGCGGAATCTTATTGTCTTCTTTTTTTCCAAGATAACATATCAAACTTTTCACAATGACCCAATTCCTAATTTTACACACGTTCTTCCATTCAAAATAGATATAATGCAATGCTCTTCAATTCCTAAGACATTCAAAAGGGTAGGATTTTTTTTTTTTGTTATGGGGTGAGAAAAAATAAAATATAGGCTCAAAGGGGCTAAACAAAGGGTATATGTATGAAAAGGATGGGTTGTTTGGCTTATCTGGCTAAAATGAAATGAATGCCTTTATCATCTTCATGAATATACATGCATAAAATGTGGCCTCAAATAAGATTCAAGTCAAGTTCTAGATCAAGTAAAGAGATAGGGGGTACACACTGAAAAAAAAATGCATTAGGCTCAAAATCTCACTAGGTCTATATGATTGCTAGCCTAAATTCACCTAAGTCAAATCCATTGCCACTTAGTCTATTAACTCAAAGCATGATCAATTACTTTTCAAATCAAGAATGCATAATACTGAAGTTACTTAAAACTTGCAATTTTTTCTCAAAAAATTTTTCTTTCTTTTCTTGAAAAGAAGGAACAAAAACCAAAGTAAAGTCCAAAATATTTTTCTTTTTTTCATTTTAAAAACAAAGAACAAGAACCAAGAGTAGGAGCAAAATCCCTCCCCCACACTTAAGTCTTGCATTGTCCTCAATGCAAAAGATAGATCTAACAAACAAAAACAAGCAATGCAAGTAAAAGAGTAAGGAAGGAGTATGACCGGACTATCAAAAGATTGAAGACCAAATGAAGTAGCATAACTGGCTTCTCTCCTTTGTCTGGTTGTAAGTCACAGGAAAGCACTAGTGGTGTTTGCTTCCGATGTTCAGCAAATATCTCCTTCTTTAAGATCCTCATATAACACTTCAACTCAAGCATAGAAGGTGTCTGGATGGGAGGAAGCAATCCATGTACCTGCACAAAATCATACCACCAAGCAGTACCTTGTCCCATATGGATATGCTTAATAAAAAGGAACTTATCAAGAATCAGGGAAGATCCCAAGAGAAATTGATCAACAGAAAGTGTTGGAACTTCCAAATATTTTGAACAACCCACAAATCAATATGACTCTCCTCAGTAAGAGTCAAGTTCTCTAAGGGATGAATCAAGTGATCACTCAAAATGGTCTCACCATAATTGTTCAAATCATCACTCAAGACAAATTCCACATGTGAAACATCATGATGCATTATGCTCTTACTATCTAAATGCACATCCAAATCAAGGCTTCCCCCACACTTATCCTTAATAGAATCCCCATTAACAATAGTCATGTCAAGATCATGAATAGTATCAATAGCCTCAACAGAGGTATTATTTTCATCGTTTAAAGCATCATCATGATTAGTGTTAAGCAGGGTATATTTAAAATCAATAGTGTCAGAGGCTTCAACAACAATCTCTTCATCAACCTTATTATCATAATCAATGGAATTCATAGGACAAGAGGCACATGAATAAGCATTAATGCATGAGTCACAAGGTTCAACATGATTTAAATCAATGGAACAAGTCAATTCAGAAACCACATTAGTGCATGGATATTCAGCTAATGTATCAATTATCCCATTATTTGAAGTAGTAGACGAAAAAGGGTATAGATCATTAGAAGGTGAAAGTGTATTACCACATGGAAATGCATCATGAACTTCTAATTCTTCACTTTGCATATTACAAATTGCATTGGACAACTGCTCAATCTGTTGTTGCTGTTGTTGTATCTGTTGTTGTCGTTGCATCAGGATTTTCATCATAGCATCCATCTTGCTTTCTAATCTTGATGCCTCTTCTTGACTTAGTGAAGTTTAATTGACATATCCATGATTTGAGTAATCATGACATCCCGGATTATTAACATTTGAATATGCATCATATATCTGCTCAACATCATAGTCATAATGATAAGGCATAGGAGTGTAAGAAAAATTTCCATAAGGTGAAGCATTCCAAGCCATAATAGGATCAATTCAAATTTTTTTTAAAAAAACAATCAAGTAATGCAAATAACAACTACCTAAGAAATCACCTAAAGACTCAAATCTAGAGACTAACCATTGCTCCCCGGCAACGGTGCCAAAATTGATGCGTGCTTCTGTCGCTAAAGCAATCAACTAATAACTAGGACAACCTACTAATGCAATATAGTGGCAACCTAGGTCATTCTCCCAAGGAGCAATCTATGGGTTTTCTCTAGAATTGAATTTAAGTGATAAAAAATGCAATGGAATTGACCTAAATTAAAATGCAAGACTCTACTACCTAAATGCAAATGACTCTAAAACCTATATGAGAATGAAACTAACCTAAATAATGAACATGCAATTTTTGGGGTTTTTCTTATGAGAGGGAAATTAAAATCCTAAGGAAACGAAATAAACTAATATCTAAGAAAATCAACAAAGGTTAGTTCAGTTATGATGGTGAAGGGGACAACTCAGGATTCACATGGAATTAGCTTTCTTAGCCATTCAATTTATTAGACCAAAGGGAGGTTCATGAAAAGTTGGAATGAATAAACTTAATCACCTAATTGAAACATGGGAAACCCTCAAGCTTAATAACACCTAATCCACTAGAAAACTCATAATGGAAAAAATGGTGGTTAATTAAATCCATTAAAAACCAATCACAATTGTTTAAGATAATTTTGGAAATTATGTTCACAATTGCCTTATTAAACAATTTGACAATTAATCACCTTAATTAAACAATAAAGAGATTAAACACAAATCGACAATTAAATTAATAATGAAAACTCGATTAATAATCTGATTGACAATCAAAGGTTTGCAATCAAAAATCCCAATGATCAATTAAGAATAAATCAAATCCAAATTATCAATTCAATCCAAATAAAAAATAAGTTTACAATCTAAAACTAGATTGTTCTCAATTATTACAACTCAAAAATCATTTAAAACTAAATAATATTAAGTCTTGAATCAAAAAGATAAAAGAAAGACACTCCCTTATGGTCTTCAAGTGTAAACTCCTAGGCTCTAGCTTCCTCCATGCTCCTCCCAAATTGCCTACCAAAAGAACTTAAGCTTCCATGGAATTTTCCTCCTCAAACTCCTTCATAAAAGTCACGACCATGAAGAAATATTGAGAAGAATTGATTAACTCAGCTCCGTCACTGTGCATTCTCCGTCACTGTGCAATGAGATTTGATGACAATTCAAAAGGGGTTGTGGAGGTGGGCCCGTGGCTAAACAATGGAACTTGGTAGTGATGATTCCAGCAGCAATTCAAACGGGCGTGTGGTGTCTTCAGTGTCCTCCACCGTCTGTGCATGCGTCTCAGTCCCTCAATCGTCTCAGCGTCTGTGAGTGTCAGTTCGTGTCTCTCCGTATTCCCCTGTATTGCTGTGACGGCTAGGGTAATTAAAAGGGAGGAGAAGAGGGCTTTTTGGGTACCAACTTGAGCCCATTAAAATTTTAGAAGCCCAAATAAAATTCAACCGTTGGATATTCTTTTAGCTTTTCAGAAAATTTCTGCACCGTAGGATCTTTCAATCTACTTTTCCTTACTCTGCAAGAATTAAATAAAATTGTGATATATCATATATTTGAAAATATTATCCAATCATAATATAACAATTAAAATATTATCAATTTAAGCCCAATAATATCATAATCCATTCAAATTTATATTATTTCCTATAATTGGCTAATAATCCAAATATTATCTAATAAATCCAAATTAGCCTAAAATAAGCTCCAAAATAAATAAATTAAATACGGTGGGATAAAATATATTAAAATTGTGATTTATCAGTGTGCAATTAATTTTCTTTTGGGATTGTTTAAGACACATTCACAGAAATAGGTTAACCTATGACTCTCAGTGAGTAGCATCCCCCGGAGTTATGCTATTATCAAAATCCTTGGTCCTATTATGAATTATCTTTTGGAAAATAAATAAATTATGAATTATCTATGTAAGGACTTAATACCATCGACCAAAAGGAAATGAGCCCCCTTGTCACTTTCCCGATTTGGCCTAAATGGTAGAAAAGCATTTCGTTTCCACTGCCCAGAAAGCTAGAGAGAAACAGATGCAATGTCTATATTGAACTTCTTTATGAATCATCACTCAATCCTTTTTATTACCTTTTTTCACAGTTACAAGCGTCACTCTCAGCCTCCAAAGTTACTTTTTTTTTCCACTCATTTTTATTTCATTCAGTTATGTCTAAGATTTAGATGGATTGAGTTAAAATTTGAAGTAGACATTTACATACTTACAGGTGCAGAAGAAACCATTTACAAGTGTGCAATAGAAAAGCTTCACAATATAATAGAGGGATAAATCATCAAAATTACATGTATATAACGCAAGAGAACAATAACACCGCTAGGGAAGTTACCTGATGGAAGGAAAGAACTTGGGAGAAATCTCTGAAACTTTCTCCAGGGTGGCATTTGATGGATGCAGAAACGTCGGAAACAATAACGCCGTCGGGGAAGACGAGCGTCTCGCTTCGATTATTGGGAAGTTTGACGACTCTGGCCTCGCATCCCGATAATCGAACGTCCCTGCAAACATCCTATCCCAATCCAATCGCAGCGACCGCTTTCTCAGCTGTCGATTGCGGATCCAAGCCTCCATTCCTTAAGCTCGTCATTCAACTTTCCCTAATTCATTGACGACGATCGACACGAGAAGTCAATAACAACCAGTTATTGACTTGCTCGGCCAAATTTTCTGAGGTTATCGCCGGCCACACCATGAAACTCCATTTATGCGCGACGGAAATTGCAGCTTCTCTTCCCCGCCGACTTCCATGACTTGGTCTTGCCCCCATCGCTATATTTGCCTTGTAACTTCTTCACTCGATTGATGTCCAACGAAGCGTAGGAAGAAGAAACCCTGAAATGCTGGGAAATGTCAAATGCCACATATTAATTGAAGATATTAGATAGGCTTCCTAAATTACAATTCCAAGGACACCAACTTCCGATTGAATAATAATATTAAAAAAGTCCCATAATTTATTTATAATAGCTGTTTTTTTCACTTATCATTAATAAGCTATTATAACTTATTTGGTATGAGAAAAATTTAAGGAGGGAAAGGGAATTAGAGAAAGGAAAGGGTGGGAAAGAAAGATTGTAAGGGTTGATGGAAGATGGGTTGAGAGAAGATAAGTTATTTGATATGAAGAAAATTGAGAGTAGAATTTGAGGATAAAAAGAAAAATACTCATTTTACCCTCAATATAAATTTATAATTATATGTTAATTAAATTTATATTTCAATTCATACATTAAATAATTCGTAGTACAATAATTTAAAAGTTTTGATGTTATTTTTTTCCCATCAAAATGCTAAAATACTTGGTGAACAATACATTAGTCCGGCTGTACCACGTAACTATGATGTTACTCATTTCTAAATTGGAATGTGCTTGTAATTTACCTTCTTTGAATAGCATATTTGTAAATTTTTCTAAGATTCAGTTTACCTAATGTCTATTTTTTTAAAAAAAAAAAACCTAAAGGGAATTAGTTCACTCATGCATTAAATTTCTAACTAAATATAGGTTGAATGCTGTCAAGTAACTGCTGAAGTCTCTTCTGGGTATTATTTTTTCTTTTTAGAACCATATGGTACTATAACCTCTGATTTTCTTGTAGCATCCATATATGATTTCAAAAATGAAAATAATTTAACTTCATAATTTAAACTTGCATGAAATCATGTTTGTAATTTTTGAGAGATATACATGATCGACAAACTCACACACACATGTATCTCTGTATCTAAATTCCGTCCAATTTGAATCATGGAAATTCTTCCAACTTTGCCCTGTTGCAGATGTCTGAGCACTTTAATTTAGCACTATCTTTATCTGGGAAAGTTACTTCTGGCTTTTTCAATGCCATGTTTGACATGAGGCACAGTTGGAAGAAAGATGCAGCTTCCACTGAAAGCCTTGCATTTGATGATTGGTTCATAACTTTGTATAGTGTTGAGTTAGATAGTGTTGGAAAATAGCCTAGTCCACCCTTGGTGGATTGGGCCCAAGCCCAATAGGATTGGGGTCAAAGTATAAATTACATAAATGCTTGGGTGGATATATGTAATATTATCCAAAATATTATGAGTCATGTTTTTTTGTTCGATGCAATATGACTCTTCAAGTGGCATTGTTTCACTGAAACAATATATCTCTCAATCGAAAGGATATCTTGTCTCTCTGATGGAAGGACATGTTAGTAGAAGAGGAAGGGGTGCATAGAACCCTATAAATAGGCGTAAAGGGATTCAGTTGTGGATATACTTGGAATTAACATAGAGAAACTCTGTCACTGTGAATCCCTATTCCCTCTACTATATTTCTCTTTTCTTCTTCCTATAGTGGTGTATTTGCTGTGCGTCATAATCGCTTTCGCTACTGTGATACGATTAGCGTGGGTATAAGAGAGAAACGGTCACACTCCAGGTACGCCCAATTTTTCTTACATGGTATCAGAGCCTGGTTTAACCTGTATGAGATTATAATCCTCATATTATGATAATATGATGTGTATGTTATTATTTTTCAAAGATCCATATGATATTTTCTATAGTCACATATATATGTGTGCGGGAACTTATTGATATTTGTTCTTGAGATTCACATGATAATATATATATAATGCTTCCACTGTGTTTCTGAGTTTGATAGTATGCTCTTCGAATAGGCATAAAGATATAGCATATGTAAATTTAGAATCATAAAACAAAAGAACTTAGAGAGAGAAAGCATGAAAAACGAAATTGTTTTTGGTATTGGGTCATTTTAAAATCAGAGAATTAGGATTTGAAATTAGTCCCATTGCGTAGAGCTCGAAAAAATGATAAAAAACGACACCTAGAACACCCAAAACGGACGTCGGACGAAAGAGATACGGAGGAGAGAAGTTCCCGGGTCGACGGACCCGACCCACACCTGTAACCGGGTCCGGGTCGACCCGGCTGGAGGTTGAAGACAACCTCCGGCCTCCAAAAACGACGTCGTTTCGGCGTTAAAAAAAAGGTTTTTTTTTAAAGGTGTCTGGGCCGAATAATTTAAAAAAAAAAGGGTTCCGGCCCAATATTTAGGTCCAATACGTGAGGGTAGAACAAAAAAAAAATGAATTAACTCCAGGCCTAACAAGTGAGGCCCAAACTGCTGAACCAAAATTCAAAAAAAAAAAAATTTGCAGAAAAGCCACGTGGCGCGTGAGGCCACGTGGCACATTAATTTGACACGTGGGAGACACCATTCGGCAGTCCTCGGCGCGTGGAAGCGGATGAACCGGCGCGTGTCGCCGGTTTGTGGCCAGATGGTGGCGTGTGATGTTCACGCGCCACTGTGTGCGTGTGTATTTTCTTTTTTTCTTTTTTTTTTGGTTATTTTTGACTTCTTTGGGCGCGTGGGGGTGCGTGCATGAGCCGAATGGGACCCGGTTTACTCCTAAAAATCCCTAAATTCATGATATTTAATATGATATGCTATATGATTGGTTTTGATGCTAATTAATATATGTTTATGTTATTCTAAGTGCATTTATGAATGTTTTAAATCATTTTAAAACTTCTAAAATTCATTTGTTGAGTACAATATTTTTTTTTATTATATTTAAATGTGTTATGAACATGTTTTCAAATATTACAGAGTGAATATTGTCTTATTTATATTATAATGGAGCATGATTTAGTTGATAATTCATTATATCATTATATGTTTTTGTTAAGTGAGAGCTTTTAGGAGTTGTTAATCCTAAAAGTTAGAGTTGTTAAAGTACATATATATAATTCTTGACATAATTTTAGTGATGTTGCTAATATTTATGTGATGGGAAATACAAACGTATACTCCTGATCATGAATTTAATAGTATTACTATTTTTTCTGGTTAAGAATAATATAAGTACATGACATTGTATACTGTGTTGTGCTATATATTGTCGATGATATGTTCAATAGTTTAATTCTTTTAGAGAGACATATTGAATATGGAATGAATTTGTCTCCAGAATTGAAAATGGCAACTAAGAACATCATCGCTGAGTTAAATAAAGGGGACAAACTAAATGGTGACAATTAGGATATCTGGCACCGAAAAGTCCAATATATTTTGGAGGAACAAGAGGCAATGGAGCCTCTAACAACAGTTGTAGCACAGCCTGCTGCTGGGAATACGGCCCAACACAGGAGAGACCAAGAGGTCTATGAGGCTTGGAAAAAGAAAAACAGCATTGCAAGAATTACATTGCTGAGTACAATGGCAGATGACCTCATGTGTGAATATGAAAAAAATGAAACAGCGCAAGCCATATGGGCAGCGTTGAACGACAGATTTGGTGGTACATCCACCTCTAAGCTTAGACGATTAACTATTAAGTTTGATACGTATAAGCTTAGGCCAAATACTTCCATGAAACAACATCTAAGAGAGATGGCAAATATGATAAGAGAATTGAAGGAAGCTGGGCATACTGTGTCTGATGAACAACAAGTTCAGGCAGTGATAAGATCATTGCCATCTAGTTGGGAGCACATGAAGGTTAATCTAACCCATAATGAAGGCATTAAAAATTTTAATGATGTGGCTAAACACTTGGAACTTGAGGACGAGCGCTTGGAGGCATACAAGTCCTCTGGCCATGCCTACTACACAGAGGGTGTAGGTCCTTCTAATATAAAACCCGATTCCAAGAAGGGGAATAAATTCCAAAAGAATGGAAAGAAGGACAAGAATAAATTTGTAAAAGGCAAAAAGGAATTCAAGAAGAAAGGAAAAAAGGGCGGGAAGAAGAAGAAAAATGACTTAAAGAAGGTCAAATGCTTTGCCTGCCAAAAGATGGGTCATTTCGCATGGGATTGTACTGAGCGAAATGAGAGTGAAAAGGTACTAGTGGATTATGTAAATTCACATGTTTCCTATGTTTCTAGCACTGTTTTCCTAACAGACAATATCTGTTCTTCTTGGTTTTTGGACTCAGGTTCAACAGACCACGTGACGAGGGATCGAGGATCCTATGTAGAATACCATCGGCTACCTGACAAATGTAAGTGGCTTTATGTAGGCAACAATGCAAAGATTGAAGTTAAAGGCATTGGAACTTGCAAATTAACTTTGCGTAGTGGAAAGCCTTTGATCCTACATGATGTGCTTCATGCTCCTGACATCCAACGGAATTTAGTTTCTGTAAAATGTCTTGTAAACTATGGGTTTAATGTAAACTTTCATGATAAAGTTGCAGACATATTTTATAGTTTTGTATTTTATGGTCTAGCTTTCCTTTCAAAGAAGTTCTTTGTAATGGATATTATTGATGATTATAATATACATGATTGCTTTGCTACTTCTTCTAATTCAACTGTTGATATGGCTATTTGGCATGCTAAACTAAGGCATATTAATCAAAATAAAATGATTAAACTAGCAAAAGAAGGTTTGCTAGGATCCATATCCAATATGGAAATGTCCTTGTGTGAAAGTTGTCTAGCAGGTAAGGCAACTAGAAAACCTTTTGGTAAGGGAACAAGATCAGAACAACCATTGCAAATAATTCATTTTGATATTTGCGGTCCTATGAGTGTGAGGGCAAGGCATGGAGCTTGGTATTTTATCACTTTTATTGATGACTATTCACGATACGGTCATATCTATTTGATCACACATAAGTCTGAGGCTCTTGAGTGCTTTAGACGATACGTAAATGAAGTTGAAAATCAAATGGACAATAAAGTTAAAGTATTACGTACTGATCGAGGACGTGAATATTTGTCTGATCAATTTAAAGAGCTCTGTGAAGAAAAGGGGATAATTAGGCAGCTAACTATCCCTGGCACTCCCCAACAGAACGGAGTTGCTGAAAGAAGAAATAGAACGCTTCTAGACATGGTTAGGTCAATGATGGCACAAGCAAATCTACCAATTTCATATTGGGGTGATGCTTTAATGACTGCTACCTTTGTACTTAATCGTGTGCCCTCAAAATCAGTTACTTCAACACCTTATGAGTTATGGACAAAACGCAAGCCGGATCTTAGTATCCTTAGACCATGGGGGTCAGCTGCATACATTCATGATAATTCTCATAAGTATGGCAAGTTAGGTCCTAGAGGAAAGAAATGTATCTTTATAAGGTACTCTGAACAATCCAAAGGATATGTCTTCATGGGTGAAAATGAAGATGGAACGGTAACTGAAATTGAATCTAGAGATGTTACATTTCTAGAAAATGAATTCCCTAAAAGGGGAGACATTGACCACACTGTATCTCTTTATGAGACACAGGAACAAATAAGTATAGAACCTGTTGGTATGCCTGAATCATCCCAAAATGTCGATCCAAGTGGGAGCTTAGAAAGGTCAACACAAAGACCTAGACAAAAGAAAAGACAAAGGCAAGAAGCTCTTACAAGAAAGAGTAACAGGGAAAGTATCCCTAAAAAAGCTTCCAAATAGAAAGTGAAGCACTTATTGTTACTCCTGATGGGGATGATAAACCACGTTCGGTACTAGAGGCCTTATCCAGTCCTGCTAAAGAAGAATGGAAAAAGGCAATGGATGAAGAAATGAACTCAATGAGAAAGAATAAAGTTTGGGAATTGGTTGACCTACCAAAAGGGCGAAAAGCCATTGGGAACAAGTGGGTTCTCAAAATTAAAAGAAAGGTGGATGGGTCAATTGATAAATTTAAGGCACAATATTAAAATCAAGCTACACAATGAAGGTTGTTTTGTGCTGGTCTTTGTAAAAGAGATTTCTAGTACATACACCTATATGCATATGTCATGCCTACGCAGTCACGGCAAAGCACCTAGTATGAAAGAAGGAAGAAAAAGAGACATATCTAATCCACCAAGTGTGAGTGGGAGATGTTGGAAAATAGCCTAGTCCACCCTTGGTGGATTGGGCCCAAGCCCAATAGGATTGGGGTCAAAGTATAAATTACATAAATGCTTGGGTGGATATATCTAATATTATCCAAAATATTATGAGTCATGTTTTTTTGTTCGATGCAATATGACCCTTCAAGTGGCATTGTTTCACTGAAACAATATATCTCTCAATCGAAAGGATATCTTGTCTCTCTGATGGAAGGACATGTTAGTAGAAGAGGAAGGGGTGCATAGAACCCTATAAATAGGCGTAAAAGGAATTCAGTTGTGGATATACTTGGAATTAACATACAGAAACTCTGTCACTGTGAATCCCTAGTCCCTCTACTATATTTCTCTTTTCTTCTTCCTATAGTGGTGTATTTGCTGTGCGTCATAATCGCTTTCGCTACTATGATACGATTAGCGTGGGTATAAGAGAGAAACGGTCGCACTTCAGGTACGCCCAATTTTTCTTACAAATAGAGCCCACCTAATCCTCTCTGAGCATGTGAAAAACCAGGTGCCTACTTCATCCAACCCTTTCACCCTTGCTGAGTAAGTGTATTTGTTTTTGTTCTTGTTATACCTTCATTCATTTATTTGATTTCTATCAAATATACTTCTCTAACTTCGGTAGCTCATCGATGATTGGTCCTTGTAAGCATCTGATTTGGCATGTATCATCATTATTTATTGGTTGACATAATCTCCACCTCTGCGAATTCCCTCTTCATTTTTAAACCCGTTTCGTCTCCATTTCCTTTGTTCACACCATGAAGTATACGTAGTCTCTTTTTCCTGATCGATGATTGGTCCATATACTGAATTAGTCATTATAGTCCTCCGGAAACAGAGCACAATGCAAAAAGCATCGCCTGTAAGGGTCTGGCAGTTTACGATAACTAAATTCAAGCGAGGGATAGACTTCTTTAACTATACCTTCAACGCTTGAGGGATGAGTCCTCAAGTCTTCTATAGCATTCTCCCAATCCTTGTGATTGATTTTGTTAGCCAAGGCACGTCCAACAGTACAAAGTGCAAGTGGCAACCCTTGACATTCATCCACCACTTGTTTTGCAAGATTCAATATATGAGGGTTTTTAAGAGTTGTTTCACCCACTTTCTCCTTGAATAACTCAAATGCTTGCTCCGATGCGAGGCAGTTTACTCTTATACTTCTTTTTGCACCCATTTGGCCGCATACACCTTCCAACCTTGTTGTGAATATTATCTTGGATTTATGGTTATCAAGGGAAGGAACCCCCAATTTCAAGAGATCAATTCTTTCCCATACATCATCAAGTAACAATACAAATTTCTTCTTATTTAAGATATTGCATAGCAAACGAGCCCTCTCATCCACTGTCTTATTTCCCCAAGTATGATCTTCCACACGTAATTTCTTCCTAATGCCATCCTGAATTTTTCCTGGATCTGCATCTTTAGACGCGACAACCCAAATGACCACATAGTGCAGCATTGTTGAGAGGAAATCATTGTTGAATTTCATAGGTAAAGTTGTTTTTCCTACCCCTCCTGTTCCATACAAACCAATAATGCTCACCTGATTGTCCTCAACACAGCTCCTCAAATGTTGATTCTACACCCACAGCCTCACCCACAGGCAGTTCATCAAACTGATCACGGGCGAACTTTCCTGTTACAACATCAAAATTGCCTTTGCTTTTTAGATCGTCAACAGCACTCAACTTCAGAGTGACCATTTTGTGTAGCTTGCAGCAAGCACGGGAATTCTTGGGACACCGACCTCCAAAAAAGCAATCTTGTGTTTCTTCATCACCTTGCCGCAGAATGGCCTTGACTTCCTTTTGTAGGTCTTCTACTCTGCGCATCCGACCCCTTGCCTCATGCAAAATCACCGGCAACGAATTTGGATCCTGCTCTGCCGTTTCGACCTCCATCTTGACATCAAGATACCTGTCATTGAGTTCATCTGAAGCCTTTTTCAAAAAGTTGAGGTCCTCTTCTAGCTTGTCCATTGAATCTTTCCATTTGGCACATAAACCACACAAACCAGTTAGGAATTTAAAAACTGGAGTAATACAGTCAGCCATGGTTTGGTTTGGGTGCACCAAAGAAGTGAAGAAGTTCGAAATTGAGATGGAGAAGATCGAAATGCAGGGAATGGTGGAAATATGTTTGACTATCTCTGGGAGTAAGCTCAGAGGACAATTAAAATGGATCTTCCTTCCGGCAACCACAGAGAAATTACCGTAAACAATTTTTTTAAAAAAAATAAGTAAATTGCGTAGAAAGTGTACAATGCAATTAATTTTCATCAACGGTCTAAAACAGCGTTACTTATTTTCTTTTAATTTTATTTAAATTTGTGGCTTTTCTCTTAATTTTTTTTTCAACTTTACAAGATATTACTAGGTTATTTCTATTAAAATTTCTAGTTATCACTTCGGATATCTGCAGTTGGCATTTAATTTTCCTTTTGTTTGTTCATACTCCTCCCCCTTTTATCTTTAATGTAGGATTTAACCAGTGTATGGAAAATCGGACCGGCCGGTTCAAACCGGAAACCGGCGAACCGATCACTGGTCCAGTCCGGTTGTTTAAGACATGTGTGTGTTTTGCATCATTTATTTTTAGGTAATAAATCTTTATTACATAGTCGAGATAAAATTCATCTCACATACTTAACTCATATATCGTAAATCACGATTTATAAGCACTTATAAGTCAACAATAAACTATCTCAAATGAGTAAGACAGATTAACGTATTTTAAGTAACTCAAAAAAGAGCTTTTTAAGCTATTAGTTGTGGAGATTTGCCAAATAAGCACCGATATTTGAATAAATCGTCAAACTGTACCTAACATGGTCTTACAAGAAAATCCTAATACAGAATGGATCATAGAAAAAAAAAATTGATCGCCCAAATAGTGATCGTACAAAATGATTGATCGTTCAAACTGTGATTGTACCAAAGTGATCATAGATATTAAAATCAAGGAACGAAAAATCGAATTGGGTAATGAACCGGTCACAATATAGGTTTAAGGGTTCATGGGTTAATCGGGGTCTAACCGATAGTTGAACCGGTCATATTAAAATATTATAATTTATTAGTGACAATAAATATATTAATATATTTTTAAACTTCTATAGATAAAAATGAAGAGTTTTAGAAAAATATGCTTAAAATCTATTAGTATTATTTATAATACTTATACTTATATAATGATATATCCTTTACTATAATTATTATATCCTTTTAAATATTTTTTTTCATTATCTTCTTCATTTTTTTTAGATTTGTTCTTTCTTTACCTACTTTTTTTTTTTTCATTTTGGTCTTCATTCTTCAATTTTCTCTAAAAAATAGCACAAAATAATAATTTAAAACTAAAAAAAATGAAACCGGTTGGACCACCGGTTTTACCGATTTTAAACAGTCCAACCGGTTTCACCTTTTAATGGTAGATCGGACTTGACCACTGACCAATTTCCTATTCAATAGATCGAATCGGCCGGTCCGATCTGATTTTTTATTCATTGATTAAAAGAAAACAGTACGCATAATGCCTCGTCAAGTCTTGTATCCAATGTTTTAAAAGTTGGGTTGGATATCAAACCAAAGAGGCCAACAGGTTATAGATAATTTAATCTTCATTCCTTTTATGCTTGTTTAGAAACAAAGTGTTTGTTTGGATTAACAGTAAAAACTATTTTTTTGATGTGAATTATGGTATATGAAGTAAATATGAGAAAAATTTTGTCTCGATTTAAGTGAACATATTTTTAAAACACCAACTCAAACAGGTTCAAAAGTGGAAGGAACATAAATGTTGGGAAAATAGGGAAAATAATTGTATTTTACTCGACTTTTCTTTTTACCTTGATTTTATTTGCAGACTTTAGCAGGGAGCGAAGAGTAGAATGGATAGACAGCTTATGGGAAATTCATTTATTTTTCTGTCACACAAATCTTTGATATCACCACACAAATCTTATTGTCAAATTCAGCCATTAACGCTAAAATGGAAAAATAACAATCTTTTTCATCAATTATGTACTTAACAATGAATTAAAAACCGGATCGGACCGGCTGGTTCAGAACGGAAACCGGTGAACCGATCGCCAGACCGGTCCGGTTGAGGTCTAAAAACCGGGGTCTAACTGACCCGGTCGACCCGGTCTGAATCAGTCTGACCTGGGGTGAACCGTGGTGACCCGTGGTGAACCGGTTTGCCCCCTTTTTTTATTTTTTAAAATTTTTTAGATCCCAAATGACGTCATTTTATCTTTTTTTAAAATTATTTCTTTGAAATTTTTTGATTTGTAAGGAGTTTTAAAAGTATTGTGGAATATTTTTGTTGTTTTGTATTGGTTGGAGTAAAATCATTATATACTTAATGACACTTTTGTGGGTATTAGGTTCACGAGGTTATATTTAACTATTGGTTGGAAAAAAAAACTCTAGTATAGTTTTTTAAATGGTATACATGAACATTTAGATTATATATTTTTTTTTAATTAACCCCGGTTTGACTCCCGGTCTGACCCCGGGTTGACCTCGGTCTGAACTACTGACTCTTGACCCAGTGTCTCGACCGGTTCAATGTCCGGTCCGATTTTCAGTACCTTGGTACTTAAGCTATGTTGATCTGTTTTGATGACATAAGTGGCTCCAGAAACATCTAGCCGTTTCCATGGCATAGCAAATTCATATGGAAACTTGTGCCATTCATTTATAGACCTTTTTTTTTCGATAAAAAGGAATTGTAAACTCTGATCTCATGTTTTCATAGATGTGTAAGAAATGGTCTTGAAATAATCATTTTGAAAAGAATCGTTTTAATCATCATACCTCACCTTGTTCTTGAATTAGAATAATCTTTTTCATATGCATATTTTTTGTTGAAGATTTTACAAAAGCTGAATATAAATGTTGCTCGAAGAGGTGTTTAATGCAAACAAAACACATGGAATCACTATTAGAAAAAAGGCTTTTAACGTCCCTTTTTTTGGCCTTTTAACGTCTGAAAACAGAGGGACGTCTATGTGAGAGTCGTAGAAAAAAACATCATTAACGTCTGTAAAATATGGGACATAGAAGGCAGACTTTAGACGTCCCCAGTTGGAACTGGGGATGTCTAAGGCCCACTTTAGACGTCCCCAGTCCTAACTGGGGACGTCTAAAGTGTCGACAGCAATACTTTCCACGTCCCTTTTTTTATTAAGGACGTTGAAAGTTTTTTTTGTTTTTTTAAATGGACATTTTATATATATTGCACTGTCTGGAAATGTAAACTGCAGAAATAGGATTCCAACAACAGAATAAAAGAACAGCAGTTCAGTAGAATGGAAACAACAACAAACACAGTGATCAACCCAAGGCTTCTACATGCCACACAAACTACACAACAATCTATATCTAAGTCTACTACATGCCACACAAACTTTCAAACCAGACAAACTACACAGCAATCTATATCCAAGTCCCCAGTTTGTACAATAACCAATACTAAAATCCAATCCATATCCAACAACAATAACGCTAATTATATGTACTACCACAAAAGTATGTCCTACACAAACTACTAAAGACTTTACTCTTCTGGTATACGTTGAAGAAGATGTCCAGCCAAAAAGTCTCTGATCATATTTAAGTCTTCATATGAGTAGGCATCTTCATTGTCAAAAATCTGTAAATTAGAAAATAATCTTAGATGAAATAATGAATAAAGTGAATGAATTGCAATTGAATCACAACACCAAGAATATTATCCTCTGAGAATGAAGAAGCGATTACTTGTTCAAAATCTTTCGTAAAGCCACTCTGAATGATGTTAAACATATAAAGCAAGACATAATATCCACATTCCCAGCCGCCAGGTTGTCGAGGACACTATAAATCAAAAGCAAATGGTTAAAATCAATAAAGGCATATCTAAAACGACCGTCAATCAAAAGAACTTGATTTGAAACTACGTACCTTTGGAAACAACCATCTCGGATCTTTGCCACCTCTACGGTCGCGTGGCCCGCCAAACGCTCGATACGTCGTGCATGCCCTATCATTAAAATGAAAATCAAAATAAATTAGAATAATTCATTAAGTCAAGAATCAAGAAGCAATGAAATACAAAAAAATAAGTTACTGGTTGAAGACGCTTTTAGTTTCTTTGTCTGGTCTTCTATTTAAGGAATCAAACCAGTAAACAACGTGCGACCGAGGACAGACAACACACAAACTCCAGTGATAACTATCACAACATATACAGATTAAAAAGAAGTTAGATGGCAAGGCAATTATTTATTAATAATCTCAAATACACAAAATTAAAATGCATACCTTTGAACAATCGGTGCTAGATAACAACGATAGTTTTCATTTGCCAGTTGGAAGCCCACATAGTTCGTCCTTCTTTTCAATGTATTCCCAACCCTTGTCGTATGTGCAGGAGACAAGAATCCATATAAATCAACTTTCTGAGAGTCAACGCATATACGACGGAAGGAGCTATAATAGAATTAAAATGATGAATGTATTAGCTAGTTAAAATCAACTTAACTAAATGAATCAAAAAATGGGAAATAAAAAACTTACATGATTGCAAATTTGCCCCATCCAATATCTAGCTCCTTGAACTTCATGAACTGTTTAAGATCTTGTTTATCAATTGTGAAGTGATACTCTGTTTCCTGGCCCACAATCCCTGGAGGCATATGCAAATCAATCTGGCGAATGCCTTTATAGATATGCTGCAGTTGTGCTAAGAAGGGCTATTTCTCTGCTTCCTGCTCGTTCTTTTAGAACATAAAAACACATACTGTTAGTAGGATGTCAACACATCTCAAGTAAAAGTGAGGTAGTTCCATACCATTGGAGGTATTGGTGGTAACAAGCCAATAAGATATACAGGCCAAAGGATGAAAGATCCTCTCGCCTGAGCTATCGTGGCAACCTCGGCATCAGGAATAGGGATCACTGTACCTTCTTCCCCCGCTTGAACACACGTCACAGTCACCCTACGCAAATGCTGTGGAATTTGCTGATGATGGTGGGTAGTAGCTTCTGTGTGAACGAGAGCATCTGCAACTACACGCAGCACTGGGGCATCTAAAGAGAGGATGGCAGGTTCTCCCGGCGCTGGAGTATGAGAAGGTTTGCCAAGTGGTTCCTCCGCCGGGTTGTAACTTCCTTTGGTGCTGTGGAAGGCCGGGGATGAATGGGTTCTACGCTCGGTAGTTGCCATCTGCGATTCAAACATCTTCTGCATTTCAGCTCGTAGCTCAGGCATCAGCTCAAGACGTAGCTCTGGTAACAGCTCTTGTCGGAGCTTGTCGCGAAGGTTGGCCTCGAGCTCTTGTGAGACTTCCTGACGAATCTTGGCCACAAGCTCCCTACTGGGTTCACCTTGTGACGAATAAGGATGTGAGGTTCGGCCAAAATACTTCGTGACACGAACTCCCACTGTCTCCCCTCGAACATGACCAGGGTGATCTGGCTTCCCAATCGCCGTTGACAAGATGTCCATCCGTCCACTTGGAGTAAACGAACCTTGGCTACTACGATCTTCCAGTTCATCCTGCAGCATAAAAGTTATCGTAAGCACTCCCAATATGAAAAAATAAGTTTGTACTTATGCTCTAACTACTTACAATTCTTGCGGCAACCTCAGCAACAGTCGGATTTACGTACTTCCCACCCTTAAGCCTCCCTGCTTTCCATTTTTTGTGACGTGGTGGAGGTGGCGGGGGCTGGACCACAACAGTAGGATCAGATGTGGCTGCTTCCTTCAATTTCTCCAACTCTTCTGCCATCATCTATCGCTGAAGCGTCCGATAACCACCACGAGACATGCAATGTTGATAGTTATTAGCTGCTTGCCTCTCTGCATTTGCTGCACTTAATGCCTTTTAAAGGAAAAGAACGAACACCGAATCAATAATGTCAACTATATTCAAATAAAACACTATGATTACAGAAATCTTACCAAAAAGTTTGGATCTTCTCGTGATGCCATAAACAACCTCCAGTCCTCTGGAGACAAAAAATGGATACTCATGACATGGATCCTGACCCCTCAAGTCCCCTCGAATGTAATCTCGTGTGAGCCTGTTCTTGAAATCTTTCCATCGTAGACGAACCTCCGTCATCCACTCCTTGTACATCTCCGCGGTGTCAGGGACATCATAGGTTTGCTGTAAGGTAAAAACATACGTTAATTATATTTGAAGCGATAGGAATAAAGATATAATGCAGATGTATTGAAACTTATATACCAAAAGTTGTTGCCAAATCAAGTCTTTGGTTTTTGGTGGAACCAACTTCCAATTAGCATAGGTAATGCGAACTTTGCTTCGAGCCAGAAAACCTATGTAGCTAATGAAATGGTCTTCCTCCGGACCAATTGGTTTCATATCTTGATCAAAGTCAA
Source organism: Inga leiocalycina (assembly GCA_963242795.1). NCBI lineage: Eukaryota > Viridiplantae > Streptophyta > Magnoliopsida > Fabales > Fabaceae > Inga > Inga leiocalycina. The sequence continues at coordinate 36,911,911 of OY725321.1, read as the reverse complement.
TATGCAACCTCTCCTGTTGATGGTTATGACGTGCTACCAATGCAGGCATTTTTGTACTGCCTCCAACCCTTCGTCTCGCAACCGGTTCACGTGTCGCATCACGTTCAGGCATATTCATTTCATTGTCCCTATCACTTGGAGAGTCACCAGAGTCGTCCATATTCCTGTAAGCACAAAAATCATTGTCAGATAGGTAAATAAATTGTAAGTAAATGAATAAACTGAGACGTAATAAAACAAACAGCACACATTACTATTTTCTAAGTTAAGCTCTTACTCTAGATTGTTTCCCATATTCCTTCACCATGATCATTTCTCACAGCATATTCTTCATCATCTACCAATTCTCTTTCTTCAATTGTTGTAGGTGGATTAATTATGAAAGGTGGTGTGTCGTCAAGGTTGAAGGTCGGATCACCATGCTTCTGTTTTTTACTCTGAAGTACAATGGACATTTTTTTATTTGCGGGATCTGTGACATAAAACACTTGTTTCGCCTGGCTTGCTAGAATGAAGGGCTCATCCCTATAACCTACTCTTTCAAGATCAACTGAGACAAATCCAAATTGTTGATCTATTACCACAGCATTATTGCTAACCCACTTACATTTGAATAAAGCAACTTTGAACTTGTTGTAAGTGATTTCCCATATTTCTTCTATCACTCCATAATAGGCCATGGATGCTAATATGGGGTTTTTGTCTTTCGAACTGGAAAAGTGCATGGCTTCAGCTTCTACCATCACCCCACTATTTTGCATGGTACTCCTGTCATCTTGGTCTTTTGTGTAGAAAGAATACTCGTTTATATCATAACCGCTCCAAGTAATGATCTGAAACGAAGGCCCCCAGGCTAGCCACTCTACTGTCCCAGACACACCGGTCTCATGCAAAACCTTTTCCTCAAACCACTGAATGAATGTCTTGTTTTGCTCAATAGTAATCTGCATGTCATTCTTCCTCGGATTCTCTTTCTTCAATCTCTTTCTGTGTTCTTCTATGTACGGTTGCACTTCTGCCATGTTATTCAGGATATAAAGGTGTGCTTGCAACACCTCTTCATGAGGCATAGTCTTCACTTTCAGTCCTCGTGTTCCCTTGCTCCTCCCCTCTTCATGCCGAGATTGTTCCTTCTTCCCTGATAGATAATCACTGCAGAAGTCCATAGCCTCTTCAACAACATACCTTTCAACTATTAAGGCTTCTGGTCGATAGGGATTTTTAAAGTACCCTTTTAAGATCTTCATGTATCGCTTGAAAGGGTACATCCACCTCAGGTAAACTGGACCGCAGAGCCTTACCTCCCTTACCAAATGAACTATCAAATGGACCATTATATCAAAAAAAGAAGGAGGAAAGTGCATCTCTAATTGGGACAATATGATATAACCCTCAGCTTCCAGTTCATCCAGCTTTTCAGTGTCAATGACTTTGTTACAGATAGCATTAAAGAAAACACAATCTTGTCACAGTGTTTCGAACTTCATCTTTCATAATCCCTCTAATAGCTACTGGTAACAGTTGTTGCATCAACACATGATAATCATGGGACTTCATTCCCACTAAATTCAAATCGTCCATTGACACACACCTTCTCACATTCGAAGAATATCCTTGTGGTACCTTAATTTCATGCAAACACCCACACAAACTTCTTTTCTCCGCTTTTGATAGTGTATGCGCTGCTGGCTCCATGTATGCCCTCCTACCATCATCTCTTAGCTGTAGATGTAACCGTTCTCTTATTCCCATATCAACAAGGTCTAGTCTCGCATTAATCCCATCCTTGGTCTTCCCTGGAATGTGCAAAAGTGTACTGACAAGGCTATCACAAACGTTTTTCTCCACGTGCATTACATCAATACTGTGTCTCACGTCAAGACTACGCTAATATGGAAGATCAAAGAAAATTGATCTCTTCTTCCATATGTTCTTCTCACCCGAAGTCTTATGATTCTTACCGAGTAAGACATTGATACGTTCAACCCGACTGTAAACTTCCTCTCCGGTTAATGCCTTTGGAGCCATTCCATGCTCCGGCAAGCCGTTAAAACGCTTTCTTAACCTACGATACGGGTGGAAACTAGGAAGGAACCTCCTGTGACCTAGGTAGACCATTTTTCTTCCATGTCTTAGTTGGTGGAAGTGAGTATCTGCTTCACAGATCGGACATGCTTTATGCCCCTTCACACTGTACCCTGAGAGGTTTCCGTAGGCAGGGAAGTCATTTATGGTGGTGAACAGCATTGCACGTAGCTTGAAGGACTCATTCTTATACGCATCAAACACATCTACGCCTTCCTCCCACAACTTCTTCAAGTCCTCAATCAAAGGCGCCAGGTAGACATCGATATCGTTTCCTGGCTGTTTTGGTCCAGAAATCATCATAGAAAGCATCACATACTTGCATTTCATACAAAGCCAGGGAGGCAAGTTGTATATTACAAGGAGTACTGGCCACGCACTGTGTGTGCTATTAAGAGTTCCATACGGATTGATGCCATCTGTCCAGAGCCCAAGCCGAAGGTTTCTCAGCTCGCTACCAAATTCAGGGAACATTTCATCTACTTTCTTCCACTGTGGAGAGTCAGCTGGGTGCCAAAGATATTTTCCGTCGGATATTCTGTCATCCGAATGCCATCTCAACTTCTTCGCCTTTTTTGCAGTGCCAAACAAACGCTTAAAGCTCGGTATTATTGGAAGTTATCACAAAACTTTTACAGGTCGCCTTTTAGTCTTCCCATCGCCACAACCACCATCTTTCTTCACTTTGTATCGTGTGGTTTGACACTTAGGGCACTCACTCAGGCCTTCATACTCCTTTCTGTACAGTACACAGTCATTAGGGCAAGCGTGTATCTTTTTATACTCCATACCCATTGTAGATAGGATTTTCTTGGCCTCATACATACGATTTGGAAGTACATTATCGTATGGAAACATATCACACAACAGTTCAAGCAGTAATGTGAAACTACTATCGGTCCACCCACAAGTTGCTTTTAAGTTAACCAAATGTAATGTTCCTGTGAGCCGTGTGTACTTACTCCCAGGGTACAACGGTGTCTCTGCATCACTCCGCAGGCTGTCATATTCATGCGACTGCGCAAACGATTCTACCTCAACATCGTGAATCATTCTCTCCATTGTATCTTCATATATGACATCCACAGCTTCCTTCTTGTGTGACGGACAATCAGTTACTTCCTCACTATGCCATATCCACCTTGTGTATCGAAGATTTATTCCATCACAAAGTAGGTGATCCCTTATAACTTCAACATCCCGTTTTCTCTCATTTAAACAATTGACACAGGGACAAAAATACATCCCATTTTTTGCTGGAACGTTCCTCCTAGCAAATTCAATAAAGTTTTCAACCCCATTCTCATATTCTTCACTTGTTCTCAGAGCATTCATCCAACTATGATCCATTTTATTACCACCTATGCCATTTCCATTTACACCCAAGTTTAGAATAATTGAAAACACGGGGAATTGCCTTTTACAAGCATGTTTTTCAAAATTTTGGCAGCATTTCCCCTTAAAATTGAGACATCCCAAAATCAAAATAACAAACCATCTCAGCTTAATATTTCAAAAACATATTCTATGCAATAATCCTGTTTAGATTTTATTGTTTAGATTCAATTTTTGAGCCAATGAAAATTAATTCACTAGAGATTATTTTCTTACTATTTAACAACAACATCTACGACAACAATAAGAACAATAATTATAATAATAATAATTTATTTCTTAAGATCTCAATTTAGATTCAATTTTTGAGCCAATGAAAATTAATTCACTAGAGATTATTTTCTTACTATTTAACAACAACATCTACAACAACAATAAGAACAATAATTATAATAATAATAATTTATTTCTTAAGATCTCAATTTACCAATTTCTTAATTAAATATGCTTTATGAAAAATATGAATATCTACTAAGTAAATAAAAAATATGTTTATTCATTATATTCTAATTGAATGATAAGTAAATATGCTTATTCAATTTTGTCAAATAATGAATATATATATATATATATTAAATACAAATTATATATACACTTCAGCAGCCCCAAATACGCAGGGCAGTATACATTGCCTAGTGTCTGGTCTTGCTTAGTACTTGGCCTAGCTTGAAGATGCCTCAATAATTTATGGGTTGATTTTTTAGTTAATGAGAATTTCATGTTTCTCAAAACAATGGAAAAAAGCAAAAGATTAAAACTTGATGTGGTACGTCTTAAATTCAGCAAAATAGCAAAGATAAAGCTCAAGCACAAACCACACTTCAATTCCATCACAGAACAAAGGCATTTTCCTAATCATTCACAAATTCATTCAAACCACACTTAAATTCCAGCACAGAACAAACGCATTTTTCCTAATCATTCACAAATTCATTCAACCCACACTTAAATTCCAGCACAGAACAAAGGCATTTTCCTAATCATTCACAAATTCATTCACAAGTTTAGTTTTAGCTAACCTGAAGCACAGAACTTTAGAGCAAATGACCCACGGTGGTAAGAGGAGCCCGACTGTGGAGAGAATGATAGAGAACAGTGCAGAACCAGCAGAGCAAAGATGCAACGGTCTGGATGAAATAGAGGCTAAGAAGGAACAAGAAGAAATAGGGGAGAGGAGAAATGGCCTCGCATATTCAGAACTGATGAAGGTAGGAGAATAAAGCAACAAGCAGGGGAGAGGGGACGGAAGTGAAAGAGTAAAGTAAAAAAAAACAAGAAGCAGGGGAGAGGGGACGGAAGTGATGAAGGAGAGGGAGAGTGACAGAAAAATCTGACACTTCACATGCACTGGTCGCCAGCCTAAGACGTCCCCAGCTGGTCTGGGGACGTCTAATATAAGCTTTAGACGTCCCCAGCTGGTCTGGGGACGTCTAATGTTCATCTTTAGACGTCCCCAGATGGCTGGGGACGTCTAATGTTCAAGCTTTAGACGTCCCCAGGCCATCTGGGGACGTCTAAAGTGTGTTATTTTTTTTTCCCCGAAGTTCATATGCTTTTCTGGAGTGTTTAGACGTCCCCATGTTTATTGGGGACGTCTAAAACAGTCTTTAGACGTCCCCAATGAACATGGGGACGTCTAAAACTAATTCAGGCGCGAGATTCAACTTTTTTTTACGAGCCAACCTTTTCAACTTTGATCTATAATTACACATATGCCACCGCCCCATATTTTGGGCGTCCCTTTTTGAAAAAGGGACGTCCTTTAGGGACTTTATATGTATATTCTGTAGTAGTGAATTGGGAAACTCAAAATCGGTGAGAAAAATTATAAGGAAAAATATGAAGGTTATCTTCAAAGATTAATAAATACTGACTTTCATTCGAAAAGTGCATATTAATCATTGAACTTGATTAATATCAATAAAAGATACACTACAAAAAAACACTGAATTTCTGACAGAATTTACCATGGAATTCAAAGTTTCTGACGGAATTTAGCATATATTTGTGACAGAAATGGATTTCTGATGGAATGGATTCCATCGCTGATAAGAGCACAACTCGTTTTGACCTCCTTTGGTTTGAAGGCACGACCTCGTCAGTACGCATGTGATGCCTTACCAGTTGAGTTGGAATGCTTTTACGTTTTATTATTACACAATTATATCTATATATATAATCTTATTATATATAATCAATTATTTATAAATATATATTTGCTTCTTATACATAAATATATATTATTATAAAAAACTAAATATATATGTAATAATAATATAAAATAATTTTATATATTCTTATAATTTTTAATATAAATTAATTTCAACTTAAAAAAGTTTACATCTTAAACAAATTTTCATATGACTATATTTTTTTCCAATTTCTGAATTTAAATTTTATTTTCAATTAAAATTAATTAAAAAATAATAATAAATAAATTTTTATATGACCATTTTGCTCCTAGAGGGACCTAAACCTATAATTGGAAACTTAAGGGGTCAAAATCAAAATGAGGAAAAAATTGAGGGATGAAATATGATGTTAATCCTAATTTTTAAATATTTATATGGCTAATAATATCATAATTTTAATTTTTATAAATATATTTTTTAAAAATTAAAGTTTAATTAAAAAATAATAATTTTTTAATTTTCTGCCACGGAATTTGTTCCATGGCTAATTTTTGCGACATAAAAAATTCCATCCAAAACAAATTCCTCAGAAAATTCCGTTAGAAATTTAATGGTTTTTTTGTAGTGATACTTGAAAGTTGAATGCAAGGATTCATAGTAATACTCCTTCTGCTCCTATGTATAAGAACTTAATAATTAAAAAATGGTTAAAGTTAGTTAAAAACAATAAGTATATTTGAAATAAATTTTGTTTGTCAAGTATGCCCTTATTTATGAAAGGCAAATAAGAGAGATAAATAAAGTAATATTGTAAATACCCTATTTTTTCTGGGCCCTACTCAAAAATACAAAAATAATTGATGATGATTGGTATCCAAATTGGCAATCATCATTGAAAGAAAAATAATAATAAAAAAATAAAAAAAAAGAAAGAAAATCCTCCTATTAATGATGATCGGTGTCCAAATTGGCGATCATCATTAAAAGGGAAAAAATAAAAATAAATAAAATAAACCCTCTCATTGATGATAATTGGCATTGTCATTCATTAAAGGAAAATAATAAAATATAAAAAAAAATGTCATTTATGTTGATAGGTTTAAATTAGGAAACTACTTGTGGGGAGAATGAAAGAAAAAATAAAAAAATGAAAATAAGAAGATCCTCCTATTGATGATGGTCGGTGTCCAAATTGGCAATCATCTTTGAAAGGGAAAAAATAAAAAAAAGTAAAATTAAAATAAATCCCCTCATTGATGATAGTTGGCATTGTCATTTATTAAGGAAAAATAATAAATGAAAAAAACGAAAAATAATAAATTAAAAAATTAAAAAAAATCTCATTTATGTTGATAGGTTTAAATTAGGAAATTACTTGTGGGGAGAATAATAAAAAAATTAAAAACAAAAAAATCTCCACTAATGGTGATTAGGTCAAGCTAGGAAGTTTTATCAATAGAAAATACAACAAAAAACGAAAATTAAAAAAAAAATCTCTCCATTGATGGTGATTAGATCAAGTTAGGTAGTTCTTGACATAAAATACAAAAAAAAAATCAGAAAATGAAAATTAAAACAAGAAGGAGCATTTATGAAGAAAACCCTTGAGACTATAAATAGAGGAGCAAGGGTTAAAGAAAGACACACAAGATTTTTGAGAGGAAAGGGCAGCAAGAGAGAAAGAGATCTAATTCAATGGTTGCAAGTGTTGATGACATGTTACTAAATTGGCTTCTTTCAAGGACAAAAGGTATGCAAATTCTTCTCACTTTTGACTTCCTTTTCTTTTAACTTGTGATATTTTTTTCTTCTTTTTTTCTTTATCCCTTTCTTAGGTTCTCTTTCAAAAAAAGAAAAAAAAAACATTTTAACACATTTTTATAAATGAAAATAAAATGGAAAAACTCTCTTTTACAAGAAAATAAAGAAATATACTTTTTGAAAAAAAATGAAAAACACAAACAAAAAAAACATATTTTTCACAAATAAATTAAATAACCATTTTTTCTAAAAAACACCAATCAAGTGACACGCATTTCTACCCCAGAACTACGTGGGCTTTGATCTCTCTAAAGGATACGTAGGCCTTAGGTTTTCATTCTAGGTCAAGTCCAATTTTGTAAATAAATATTTTTTTTTATTTTATTTTTGTAAATAAATGCTCCTTTTTTCTTCTTCTTTAGTTTTCCTTTCATTTATTTTTGTAAATATTCTTTTTTTATTTAGGTAATTATAAAAAAATTAAAGGCCATAATATTTTTAAATAATTAACTTAGGATAACCATTCTTATGAATGGGTGTTGTGGGGTGCCTAACACCTTCCCCATACACAATCGACTCCCAAACCCTAAATGGTTTTTGTAGATTGGTTTCACTATAAAAAAATGTTTTCCAAAATTATCCTTATTTGAAAAATTTTGGTTGCGGCTCCTTATTTTCCAAATTTCGGGCGCTACAGCTTGGCGACTCCACCGGGGACAGTTTTAGAGTCAAGCCCATTTAAGTTAAGTGTTTAAAAATAATTTGGCCTTAATTTTATTTTAATTACCTTTTTATTTTTATTATTATTATTTCTATTATTATTATTATTCCCTAGGGAATAGGTTTTTTTTATTTATTAAATTCCTTATTTGTTTTTTTCTTTTCTATCTATCTTGTGATCTGCTTAGTAGATAAGGGTTAGGTAGAACCTAGGCCCATAGGTTGGTATGCTCTCCACACACACTGAGCACATACCCTATTCTCCTTGCACACATTTTGGGCCCTATACCCGGGTCTGTGAGTTCCTTAGGTGAGTGGAAGTTTCTAACGGTTTCCCTGTGGGGTTTTCAGAACCCCCTGAGGTTACTGTGAACACTTCATCTTAGTTGCTACTCATTTGACGAGGTTGATCCTTGTGGGGTTTTCTTAGAACCCCTGAAGGTCAATTTCATTAAATGGGGTCTTCATCTTTACGATGAGGGCAGTTAAGAGACCTTAAAACCACCTTGAAACCATTGCACCTATTAGTGGAAATTATTGACCTACCCAATTAATTAGTACCTGCCTTTCTTAGGGTAGATGTCAACCAACCTAGGGTTATTCTTAAAATAAGACAATGGAGGGCATATATTTATTTATTGTTGATCATCTTTATTGTTATCTGATGCGTGCTTCTGTCGCTAAAGCAATCAATTAAACTAGGTCCTAAATTATTATGCAGTTTAGGGTCAACCTAGGTCATTCTCCCAAGGAGCAAGCTATGGGTTTTCTTTAGGATTGATTTTTAAGTAACAAAAGATGCAATAGAATGGACCTAAACTAAAATGCAAGGCTCTACTACCTAAATGCAAATGACTCTAAAATCTATATGAGAAAGAAACTAACCTAAATAAATTGAAATGCAATCTTTGGGGGGTTTTTTATGAAAAACGAATTAAGATACTAAGCAAAGAAAATAATCAAAAGCAAGACAATCAACAGGGATTTGGTTCAGTTATGATAGTGAAGGGGACAACTCAGGATTCACATGGATTTAGCTTTCTTAGCCATTCAATTTATTAGACCAAAGGGAGATTCATCAAAAATTGGAATTAATAAACTTAATCACCTAATCAAGACATGGGAAACCCTCAAGCTCAATAACATCTAATCCACTAGAAAACTCATAATGGAAAAATGCTGGTTAATTAAATCTATTAAAAACCAATCAAAATTGCTTAAGATAGTTTTGGAAATTATGTTTACAATTGCCTAATTAAACAATTCGACAATTAATCACCTAATTAAACAATCAAGAGATTAAACCCAAATTGACAATTAAATTAATAATGAAAACTCAATTAATAATCTAATTGACAATCAAAGGTTTGTAAACAAAAATCCCAATAACCATTTAAGAACAAAGCAAATCCAAAATATCAATTTAATCCAAATCAAAAATAAGTCTACAATCTAAAACTAGATTGTTCTCAATTATTACAACTCAAAATCATTTAAAACTAAATAATCTTAAGTCTTGAATCAAAAAGATAAAAGAAAGACACTCCCTTGTAGTCTTCAAGTGTAAGCTCCTAGGCTCTAGCTTCCTCCATGCTCCTCCCAAATTGTCTCCTAAAAGACTTAAGCTTCCATGAAATTCCTCCCTCCTTCGCACTCCGACCAAACCGTGACAGCCATTGGGATGGATGGCTTGTAAATGAACAATTATTAAATGTTGGTTGTGCGTCTGTGCGTGAGTGAAAGAGGGGAAAGAATTGGAATGTTTAATGGAATGGAAATTGAGGTGGGACCCGCGAATGGAGTAAAGGAATGGTGAATGGAGAAAACCTCCAGCAATTCCAGCGTCTCTGTGCGTCTCGGTCTCTGCGTCAGTCCATCTCTCCGTCTCCAATCCCCCAATCTCGTGGCTGCTAGGTTATTTTTAAGAAGGGAGGGGAGAGTTTTGGATACTAATTTGGGCCTATTGAAATTCCAAAAGCCCAATAAAATTCCACCATTGGATTCTTTTTGAATTTCTAAGAAAAAATCTCCACCGTAGGATCTTTCAATCTGCTTCTCCTTGCCCTGCAAGAATTAAATAAAATCGTGATTTATCATATAATTGGAAATATTTTCCAATCACAAGATATCAATCAAAATAATAATAAATTAAGCTCAATAATATCATAATTGATTCAGATTTATATTATTTCCTAAAATTGGCTAGCTTTCCAAATATTATCTAATAAATCCAAATTAGCCTAAAATAATCCCCAAAATAAATGAATAAGGTGGGATAAAATATAATAAATTTGGGATTTATCAACTCCCCCACACTTATCATTTGCACTCCTGGGCAAAACAAATCAAGACCAAGGGAGCATAACAAGACAAAATAAAATAAAACTTCAAAAGTGAATGTTCCAATCACAAGTAAAAAGTAAACAAAAGCATTTCAACACCTCTTTTATCCAAGTGATTTTCTCATGACTCAAGAAAACAAACTTTGTGACAATTTACTTGACAAAGGAATATCTAAGCTAGAAATCCCTCACCAAGGATATGTGTATGTCACTCATCACTCAAAAGTGTATAGGCTTGTGTTTACACTCAAATCCACCCTATCCAGTACTCTTTCCATAGGCTTGACAAGGATCTAAGTTCTCCACCACTAGCAAAGCAAATGCAAACATAAATCCAAAGGACTTTTATTAGGTTGTAATGGGGTTAAGGTTAAGAAAGAAAGGGTATAGTGTTTGGAGAAACAAAATTGAATATCCTAGAAGATGAAGAGAATGATGCAATATGATGAAACAGGATGAAAGAAACCAAATCACACTTGAATTAGGTCATTACTTTTCCTTTCTCTTTTTTCTCTCTTTTTTTTTCTTTTTTTTGCAATTCTCTTGGGCTGTTATATATATGTTCTTTTGACGCGAACCTATATATTGGTGATACAAAGGCCCGGTTACTCAAACATTTATAACTCAATAGCACCAATATGCTACTAGCACGCTCATAGCTCTTACTGACCGTTTGACGCGAAGATCAACATTGGTAATGAAGACCCCCGGTTACTAAGCACAGCTTAAACCAGCGGAGCGGAATCTTATCGCCTTCTTTTTTCAAGATAACATATCATACTTTTCACAATGACCCAATTCCTAATTTTATACGTGTTCTTGCATCCAAAATAGATATAATGCAATGCTCTTCAACTCCTAAGACATTCAAAAGGGTAGGATTTTTTTTTTTTGTTATGGGGTGAGAAAAAAATAAAATATAGGCTCAAAGGGGCTAAACAAATGGTATATGTATGGAAAGGATAGGCTGTTTGGCTTATCTGACTAAAATGAAATGAATGTCTTTATCATCTTCATGAATACATATGCATAAAATGTGGCCTCAAATAAGATTCAAGTCAAGTTCTAGATCAAGTAAAGAGATAGGGGGTACACACTAAAAAAAAAGAAAAAGCATTAGGCTCAAAATCTCACTAGGTCTATATGATTGCTAGCCTAAATTCACCTAAGTCAAATTCATTGCCACTTAGTCTATTATCTCAAAACATGATCAATCACTTTTCAAATCAAGAATGCATAATACTGAAGTTACTTAAAACTTGCAATTTTTTCTCAAAAAAAATTTTCTTTCTTTTCTTGAAAACAAGGAACAAAAACCAAAGTAAAGTCCAAAATATTTTTCTTTTTCTCATTTTAAAAACAAAGAACAAGAACCAAGAGTAGGAGCAAAACCCCTCCCCCACACTTAAATCTTGCATTGTCCTCAATACAAAAGATAGATCTAACAAACAAGAACAAGCAATGCAAGTAAAAGAGTAAGGAAGGAGTACGACCGGAATATCAAAAGATTGAATATCCAAATGAGGTAGCATAACTGGCTTCTCTCCTTTGTCTGGTTGTAAGTCACATGAAAGCACTAGTGGTGTTCGCTTCCAATGTTCAGCAATTATCTCCTTCTTTAAGATCCTCATATAACACTTCAACTCAAGCATAGAAGGTGTCTGGATGGGAGGAAACAATCCATGTACCTGCACAAAATCATACCACCAAGCAGTACCTTGTCCCATATGGATATGCTTAATAAAAAGGAACTTATCAAGAATCAGGGAAGATCCCAAGAGAAATTGATCAACAGAAAGTGTTGGAACTTCCAAATATTTTGAACAACCCACAAAATCAATATGACTCTCCTCAGTAAGGGTCAAGTTCTCTAAGGGATGAATCAAGTGATCACTCAAAATGGTCTCACCATGATTGTTCAAATCATCACTCAAGACAAATTCCACATGTGAAACATCATGATGCATTATGTTTTTACTATCTAAATGCTCATCCAAATCAAGGCTTCCCCCACACTTATCCTTAATAGAATCCCCATTAACAATAGTCATGTCAAGATCATGAGTAGTATCAATAGCCTCAATAGAGGTATTATTTTCATCATTTAAAGCATTATCATGATTAGTGTTAAGCAGGGTATCTTTAAAATCAATAGTGTCAGAGGGTTCAACAACAATCTCTTCATCAACCGCATTATCAGAATTAATGGAATTCATAGGACAAGAGGCACATGAATAAGCATTAATGCATGAGTCACAAGGTTCAACATGATTTAAATCAATGGAACAAGTCAATTCAGAAACCACATTAGTGCATGGATATTCAGTTAATGTATCAATTATCCCATCATTTGAAGTGGTGGAAGAAAAAGGGTATAGATCATTAGAAGGTAAAAGTATATTACCACATGGAAATGCATCATGAACTTCTAATTCTTTACTTTGCATATTACAAATTGCATTGGACAACTGGTCAATCTGTTGTTGTCGTTGCATCAGCATTTCCATCATAGCATCTATCTTACTTTCTAATCTTGATGCCACTTCTGGACTTAGTGAAGTTTGATTGACATATCCATGATTTGAGTAATCATGATATCCTGGATTATTAACATTTGAATATGCATCATATATCTGCTCAACATCATAGTCATAACGATAAGGCATAGGAGTGTAAGAAAAATTTCCATAAGGTGAAGCATTCCAAGCCATAATAGGATCAATTCAATTTTTTTTTCTTTTTTTTTTTTTAAAAAAAAGACAATCAAGTAATGCAAATAACAACTACCTAAGAAATCACCTAAAGACTCAAATCTAGAGACTAACCATTGCTCCCCGGCAACGGCGCCAAAATTGATGCGTGCTTCTGTCGCTAAAGCAATCAATTAAACTAGGTCCTAAATTATTATGCAGTTTAGGGTCAACCTAGGTCATTCTCCCAAGGAGCAAGCTATGGGTTTTCTTTAGGATTGATTTTTAAGTAACAAAAGATGCAATAGAATGGACCTAAACTAAAATGCAAGGCTCTACTACCTAAATGCAAATGACTCTAAAATCTATATGAGAAAGAAACTAACCTAAATAAATTGAAATGCAATCTTTGGGGGGTTTTTTATGAAAAACGAATTAAGATACTAAGCAAAGAAAATAATCAAAAGCAAGACAATCAACAGGGATTTGGTTCAGTTATGATAGTGAAGGGGACAACTCAGGATTCACATGGATTTAGCTTTCTTAGCCATTCAATTTATTAGACCAAAGGGAGATTCATCAAAAATTGGAATTAATAAACTTAATCACCTAATCAAGACATGGGAAACCCTCAAGCTCAATAACATCTAATCCACTAGAAAACTCATAATGGAAAAATGCTGGTTAATTAAATCTATTAAAAACCAATCAAAATTGCTTAAGATAGTTTTGGAAATTATGTTTACAATTGCCTAATTAAACAATTCGACAATTAATCACCTAATTAAACAATCAAGAGATTAAACCCAAATTGACAATTAAATTAATAATGAAAACTCAATTAATAATCTAATTGACAATCAAAGGTTTGCAAACAAAAATCCCAATAACCATTTAAGAACAAAGCAAATCCAAAATATCAATTTAATCCAAATCAAAAATAAGTCTACAATCTAAAACTAGATTGTTCTCAATTATTACAACTCAAAATCATTTAAAACTAAATAATCTTAAGTCTTGAATCAAAAAGATAAAAGAAAGACACTCCCTTGTAGTCTTCAAGTGTAAGCTCCTAGGCTCTAGCTTCCTCCATGCTCCTCCCAAATTGTCTCCTAAAAGACTTAAGCTTCCATGAAATTCCTCCCTCCTTCGCACTCCGACCAAACCGTGACAGCCATTGGGATGGATGGCTTGTAAATGAACAATTATTAAATGTTGGTTGTGCGTCTGTGCGTGAGTGAAAGAGGGGAAAGAATTGGAATGTTTAATGGAATGGAAATTGAGGTGGGACCCGCGAATGGAGTAAAGGAATGGTGAATGGAGAAAACCTCCAGCAATTCCAGCGTCTCTGTGCGTCTCGGTCTCTGCGTCAGTCCATCTCTCCGTCTCCAATCCCCCAATCTCGTGGCTGCTAGGTTATTTTTAAGAAGGGAGGGGAGAGTTTTGGATACTAATTTGGGCCTATTGAAATTCCAAAAGCCCAATAAAATTCCACCATTGGATTCTTTTTGAATTTCTAAGAAAAAATCTCCACCGTAGGATCTTTCAATCTGCTTCTCCTTGCCCTGCAAGAATTAAATAAAATCGTGATTTATCATATAATTGGAAATATTTTCCAATCACAAGATATCAATCAAAATAATAATAAATTAAGCTCAATAATATCATAATTGATTCAGATTTATATTATTTCCTAAAATTGGCTAGCTTTCCAAATATTATCTAATAAATCCAAATTAGCCTAAAATAATCCCCAAAATAAATGAATAAGGTGGGATAAAATATAATAAATTTGGGATTTATCATTATCCATGCATAATCAATGAAACCCCTAGGATCAAGTGACTAACGGTCGCTTCACCTGAGTATGTATCTAGCATCACTTCACATAAAGATACATCGCAAGGACTGTGTATGCATTAGATAGCTAACCTTCGTCTAAGGGTCTATGACCCTAAAAGACCATGATCTCATTACATCAATCATGTTAGAAAATGTCTCAATCAGAGATAATCTTTTAGGACTCATGAGGTATCATTATATCATTCATTAGCAGTTTAGCTTCATTTGATATCAGCCTTAGACATAATCATCATTTTAAAAACCCTTAGCTGCGTGATGGCTTAGGCCATTCACTGGTTAATTGGCACTTCATTATCCTTATGAGGTAATAGATCTTTTGAGGAGGTGAAGTTCTTTTTCTTAATGTCTATCACCCATATCAAAACTTGAAGTATAAGTCATCACTCTTTCATGTCTCATGAGGTATCCTTGCATCATCTATTGGCATTTAGCTTCATTTGATATGGGCTTTGGACATAATAAACATTTAACAAAACCCTTAGCCGCGTAATAGCTTGGGCCGTTCGCAAGTTAATGGGCACTTCATCCTCCTTATGGGGTATTGGATCTCTTGAGGAGGTGAAGTTCTTTTTCTCGATGTCCATCACCCATATCAAGGCTAGAAAGCACATGTAATCATCTGCACAGCATGCATTTGGAAATACTTTATGACTCCTCCTTTTTTCTTTAATAAAGGGCAAGCGAGTTATCCAACGACTGAAAATTTGTCATAAAGGTTAAATGGCACAAAAACCAAGCTTAAATCAAGTTCCTATAGGAAATGTATATAGAGGGAAGGGCATCAGACTGACTGCAGGAGCATAACCACTTGAGGGCCTAATTCGATTAAGTCACTACATTTAAGGTTCAGTCAAATTGGGCTTCATGAAGAAGTACGAAAATATCATTGATTTATCACACGTGCTTGTGCATAATGAGGCTATCATAGAACTAGGAAAGTATTAGGATGCCTCTTTAAGATGCTTCACTTTCTCTGATTTTCAACTAGCCCTAACCCTTGAAGAATATGGGGAAATCCTTAGGATGCCAATTAAGAGGAGTGATAAGATCTACCATTATCCAGGCCGGCTACCTTCTCAGGGAAGAATAGCGAAGCTGTTAGGGGTTCATATAGAAGAAGTACAGATTGTAGGCATCGAACAGGTCAAGGGGATTAAAAGGACCACAGTGGAAGCTCGCTTAGCAAGATTAGCAGAAAATAAAGATTGAGAGAGTTTTTACAGGGTCTTTGCCTTTGCTATTTATGGCATGATCCTCTTTCCTTCATCAGCAGGAATAATGACTTGGGAGCTATCAGTGTCTTTCAATTGGTCAAACATTACCAAATTAACCCGATACCCGCAATTTTAGCAGAGACCTATATGTCATTATCTTAATGCCACCTAAAGAGAGAAGGTAGAATAAAATGTTGTCTTGCATTGCTTGAGGTATGGATGCTAAGTCACTTGCATGGAAAGAAGAAGTACTTTCGGGAAAGGCATGACAAGTTTAATAATCCACTTATGGCTTTTAATCATCTTTAATTAAACAAAAATGATTGGTGGAAGGAATTCTCATAATTAACAGAAGATTCTCTCTTATAGAAAATAGAATAGTGGGAGGACGAAGAGATTATCCATCACTGAGGGGATTTTTCTAATGTGCCTCTCATGGGACCAAGAGGATGTATTAATTACAACCCTTCTTTAGCATTAAGGCAATTAGCATTTTGGCAAAAAGTTCCCTCTCAGGAAAAAGTGCAAGCCATACACTTCTCATACGAAGAAGATAGCGAGAAGGACTTATGTCGAGAAATCAAGGAAGCTTGGAGCAAGATAGCATACAAGGGAAAGGGTGAGCTGGGGCAGCGAGAAATAGGTGCAACTCCGGGCTATAAGGATTGGCTCAAGGATAGAATTAAAGGAGCTAATCCATCTTATTATTCCCAAGATCTTTTGTTAGGAAATGATGCCCAAGAAGCAAACAAAGAGTTGGCAAGGTGCCTAGAAACTAGAGAAAAGGAGTTGGAGGAGTTGTATATAATGGAATCACAAAATAAGAGAAAGATGAGTCAGCTAGAAGACAAATGTGCATCCTTTCAAGGGAAACTGATAGAAAAGAGAAAGATAAGAGATTTAGAAGAACGCTCAAGGATCATGAAGCTGGAAGAAGAAAACAAAAGCTTAAAAAGGGCTATGCAAGAGAATGACAGGCAAATGAAGAACAATAGAGTTCAACTATTGAAGATGACTACAACAAAAGAGTTGCTCGAAGAGAAACTGCAAGATAATACCCCTCTTAAGAAATTGCAAGGGGAAGTTGATATTCTTACTCAACTCTTAGAAAACAAAAAGGGTGAATTGGTTGCTGTAAGGGCTTGTAGCACTGAAACCATCCAGAGCCTCGTGGACAAGCTGAATCATGAAAGGAAAGTTTTAGCCAACTGGGAACTCCTCTACCACAGACAAGTTGTTGTGACAGAAGAATGGGTAAAGAGGTGTGGTAACTTAATCAACTTTGTTAACACCAACATCCCAGAATTTGCTAGCACATTCAAGCATATTGAAGGCATGATTATTCCATTGAATCCACCAACAGAGATTGTTGAATTCTTCAACTTATGTAATCAAATAGTAACGGAACTCAAACTTGTAACCAAATTTTGATATTATTGAATAAAAGCATATCTCGCTTTTTTACTGTCATTGTTTTTGCATGCTTATCACTATGATCAATATCTTAGGCTAGGATGGGATTCAAGGTCCCCCTATCTAATGATAAACTCTAGTTCTTCCTGAAGAATAATGGATTCTTTGAGGAGGCTAAAGGACACTCATTTTGAAAGATTATGTGCCGACTCAGCACTCATTAATGATAAGATCTTGGCTAGAATGGGATTCAAGGTCCCTCTTATCTAATGATCAACTTTAGTTCTCCCTATGGAATAATAGATTCGCTGAGGAAGCTAGAAGATATTGGTGCCAAAAGACCTTTATACCAATACATGGATAATTTGCTATGCCTGCTCGAAATTGTGAGTTCAAATAAAATAATGATATTTTTTTCATTTTCGAAAAAGTGATACAATATTGCTTTGTCTAAACATCCTAACCAGCTACCCCCTGCATATTTATACAACATACGCTCACGTAGTCATCAGATGATAGCCAATCCTGGTGAAGTCGAATCCAATAGGAATCAGTGGATAGGGAGGGAAGATGAGCACTTTGAAATCCCCCACATAAGGAAGACATTTCCGATATCTTCTGAAGTGCTACACAAGCCAACTATTGCAATGGTTTCAACAATAGGCAAAAAACCTGCACGTGGATTTCAGCTGATGATTCTGTAAGAGCTCTGGAAAATTGGGAGTTTGAGGACACCTTCAATTCTATTATTTTAGAGTAACATGCCTAGCTAAAAGTTGTCCTTTTATGTTTTGTATACACTTTTAGGCGAGCTCTTATATGAACCATGAATAAAGAATAATATGCGAATAAAATGTACTTATTTATATCCATTCTTCCTTTTTTTTCCCCTTCTATTCATTCATTGTTCATTTTTCGCCTTCCAGGAAATCAATTTCCTTGGAACTCTTGTCCAATGCAGAGGTTTTTGAGTCCTTGAATGATAATTCACTTGTTGCCATTGATATGCATGATTACAAGTATGATGATGATGAGATCATTCAAGTATACAAAAAAATCCTCGAATCTAATGACAATAGAATGTGCCCATAGGAAGATATAGTTGAAGTAATAAATATGGGCACAGAGGAAGAAAAGAGAGAACTAAAGATAGTATATAACCTCGAAAGAGAGCAAATGGTTGAACTCTTCAAAGAATTCATGGATGCGTTCACATGGTCCTATCAGGACATGTCAGGCCTTGATCCAGGGATTGTCTCTCACAAGATTCCCTTATTCCCAGACATAAAGGCTAAAAAGTAGAAATTAAGGAGGCTCACTTCCGATATGTCCTTAGTGGTTTGAGATGAGGTGATGAAGCAATTAGAAGTAGGTTTCCTGAAAGTAGCTAAATACCCACAGTGGATAGCAAATGTTGTTCTTGTCCCAAAGAAGGATGGCAGAATTCGAATGTGTGTGGATTATCAAGATTTGAACAAAGATAGCCCAAAAGATGATTTTCTATTGCCTCATATTGATGTCCTAGTTGATAATATGGCCCTTAGTTATAGGTACTAGTTCAGGAATGGGTACTCAGGGTATAACCAAATCCCTATGGATGAAGAGGACAAAGAAAAAACCACATTTATTACGCTAAGGGGCACTTATTGTTACCGCGTCATGCCATTCGGGCTAAAGAATGTTAGGGCAACTTATCAGCGTGCCATGGTGGCACTCTTCTATGACATGATGAACAAAGAACTTGAAATCTATGTGGATGATATGGTAGCTAAATTTTCTGAGGGAGAAAGCCATGTTATAGTATTAAGAAAGCTATTTGAAAGACTATGCAATTACAAGCTAGGGTTAGATCCTAACAAATGCGTCTTTAAGGCTTTATCTGGGAAATTGTTGGGCTTCATTGTAAGTCAAAAAGGGATTCTAGTAGATCCTGATAAAGTAAAAGCAATACAAAAAATGCCCCTCCTCAAACAAAAAAGGAAGTTCGAAGCTTTATGGGGTGGTTAAATTACATTGCACGATTCATTGTCAACCTAATTGCAACTTGTGATCCAATATTCAAGCTTTTAAATAAGAACTACACAAGGAAGTGGGATGAAGATTGCCAGCAGGCATTTGATAGAATTAAGGATTTTTTGCTAAATCCCCCAATTTTGGTTCCTCCCGCACTAAGATGACCTTTAATTTTGTATTTGACAATACGACCAAACTCCATGGGAGCCATGCTGGGTCAACACGATGTATCTAAGCGAAGAGAACAAGCGATCTATTACTTAGCAAGAAGTTTAATGATTGTGAGTCACGTTACCAAATGATCAAGCAAACTTGTGGTTTGGTTTGGGCTACAAGGAGGTTGAGGCAATACATGTTTATTACACCACTTGGTTAATTTCTAGAGTGGACCCACTCAAGTACTTCTTTGAAAGCCCGCATGTAGCTAGAAGAGTCTCTAAGTGGCAGGTAATATTGTCTGTATATGGTATAAGATACGTCACTCAAAAATCCATCAAGGGTGGTATGATAGCCAATCACTTAGCGAAAAACCCCATAAATGAATGCCAGCCACTAGATTTCAAATTCCCAGATGAAGACATATGTGCTATGGATGATACAATTGAGGAAAGCAAATCGAAGGAATGGAAGATGTATTTTGATGGGGCAGCAAATATTCATGGCAATGGTGCAGGGGCAGTAATCATATCCCCAAA
Organism: Inga leiocalycina; assembly: GCA_963242795.1. NCBI lineage: Eukaryota > Viridiplantae > Streptophyta > Magnoliopsida > Fabales > Fabaceae > Inga > Inga leiocalycina. The sequence goes on along the minus strand of OY725321.1, from coordinate 36,891,588 downwards.
CGGAAAGCAATTTCCGATTGCTATAAAGCTAAGATTTGACTACACCAATAATATGACAGAATATGAAGCTTGTATTAATGGCCTCCAAGCTACCATAGATCTTGGAATAAAAAAACTAAAAGTCTATGGTGACTCAGCTCTCATAATTTATCAGGTGACTGGTGAATGGCGTACCAAAGACCTAAAGTTAGTCCCTTATCAAGAGTACTTGATAGAGTTGATCAAAAATTTTGAAGTAATCAATTTCCATCACATGGCCAGAGAAAAGAATTGCTTCACTGATGCTTTAGCTATACTTTAGCAGCTATGATCCAACTTGATTGTGGGGTCCAAGTCCAATCAATACAGATTGAGACTAGAAGATTGCCAGCATTTTGCTTCAATATTGGAAGAGAGCATGACGAGCAACTTTGGTACCATAGTATTAAGATGTATATGGAACATGGTACTTACCCTCCAGATGCAACACACAATAAAAAGAAAACCATCTGGCGAATAGCCATGGGCTTTTTTTATTAATAATAATGTCCTGTATAAGAGGAGCTTTGATAGGATATTGCTTCGCTGTATAAACATGAGGGAGAGGCGCACAAGATTATGGCAGAGATTCATGAAGGCATATGTAGTACACATGCAAATGGCCACTCATTAATTAAACAAGCTCAAAGATCCGGTTATTACTGGATAACTATAGAGAAGGATTGTATTAGTTATGTTAGAAAGTGTCATAAGTGCTAGATATATGTCAACAAAGCTAATGCTCCTCTGACTGTAATGCATAGTCTTGTATCTCCATAGCCATTTTCCATGTGGGGAATCGATGTCATCAGACTGATTAACCCAAAAGCTTCGAATGGTTATTGTTTCATCCTTGTTGCTATTAACTATTTCACTAAGTAGGTGGAAGCCAATTCCTTTATTAGTATTACTCAGAAGGCCTTCATCAAATTCTTAAAAGCCAATATCATATGTAGATATGGGTTACCGGAGAGCATCATAACTGACAATGCACCAAACCTCAATGAGGCTCAAAGAATTATGCGATCAGTTCAATATCAAACATCACAATTCTACACCATATAAGCCACATATGAATGGTGTGGTTAAGGCAGCCAATAAAAACATTAAGAAGATCATCGGAAAAATGACAGTGACCTATAAGGACTAGCATGAAATGCTTCCATATGCATTACACGGATATCGTACCACAATACGTACTTCAACTGGGGCAACCCCTTACTCTTTAGTTTATGGCATGGAGGTCGTCACTCCAATTGAAGTGGAAATACCATCTCTGAAACTTTTGGCTGAATCAGACCTAGATGAAAGTGAATGGATACACTCTCAATTTGAACAATTAAATATGATTGAAGAAAAGAGACTTACAGCAATATGTCATGGGCAGTTATATCAGTCATGAGTGGCAAGGGCCTTTAATAGGAAACTATGACCTAGGGGATTTAAAGTAGGAGACCTAGTTCTCAAGAAAATCCTATCAAATCAAAAGATGATAGAGGTAAATAGGCTCCGAATTATGAAGGCCCATATGTTGTTAAGTAGGCTTTCTTTGGAGGGGCATTGATATTGACAAACATGAATGGTCATGATTTACCAAGACCAATCAATTCAGATACTATAAAGAAATACTATGCTTAAAAAAAATAGCTTGCTAAGTTGAAAACCTGAAAGGGAGGCTTAGGGCTTAGGCAAAAGTTAGAGCAAAAAAAGAAAAAAGAAAAAAAAAGCTCGCTAAGTTGAAAACCTAAAAGGACGGCTTAGGCAAAAGTTAGAGCAACAAAAAAAAAGCTCGCTAAGTTGAAAACTCAAAAGGGTGGCTTAGGCAGAAATTAGAGCCAAAAAAAAAAAAAAAGAAGCTCGCTAAGTTGAAAACCCGAAAGAACGGCTTAGGCAAAAATTAGAGCAAAAAAAAACTTGCTAAGTTGAAAACTCGAAAGGGCGACTTAGGAAACAGTTAGAGCAAAAAAAAGAAAAAAAGAAAGCTCGCTAAGTTGAAAACCCGAAAGGGTGGCTTAGACAAAAATTAGAGCACAAAATTGGGAGCTCGTTGAGTCAAAAACCTAAAAGGGCGAGTTATTAAAATAAATCCCCTCATTGATGATAGTTGGTATTGTCATTCATTAAGGGAAAATAATAAATAAAAAAAAATCTCATTTATGTTGATAGGTTTAAATTAGGAAATTATTTGTGGGGAGAATAATAAAAAAAATTAAAAACGAAAAAATCTCCACTAATGGTGATTAGGTCAAGCTAGGAAGTTTTATCAATAGAAAATACAAAAAAAAAAATTTTAAATGAAAATTTTTTTAAAAAAATATCTCCATTAATGGTGATTAGGTCAAGTTAGGTAGTTCTTAACATAAAATACAAAAAAAAAATCAAAAATTGAAAATTAAAAAAAGAATGAGCATTTATGAAGAAAACCCTACCTTGAGACTATAAATAAGGCAGCAAGGGTTAAAGGAAGACACACAAGATTTTTGAGAGGAAAGGGCAACAAGAGAGAAAGAGATCTAGTTCAATGGTTGCAAGTATTGATGGCATGTTACTAAATTGGCTTGCTTTCAAGGACAAAAGATAAGCAAATTCTATAGCTGGGCGCGGGTTGGCCCGCACCAACCCGCGGGCCCGCGCGGTGCGGGCCTGTGCAACCCGCACTTCTGCGGGCTAGCAAAATGCCAACCCTAACCCTCAGTGTGCGGGTTGCGGGCCAGCCCGCAGGCCCGCATTTTTTTTTTTGAAAAAAAATTCATATTTTTTAAAGAGGATTAAAAATATGAGACACATATATATATGAGTAATTAAATTTACTTTCTAATATCAATAATTTCTCTTATAAAAATTTAAAAACATAATCTACAATTTAAGATATAAAGTTATCAAATTTGTTAAAGTTTATAAAAAAAACATAAGCTCATCCTCAAACAACCAAGATATAATAATTTTGTTTAAAGAATAAGGGAAGAAGCTAAGATTTTTTCTTTTTAGATTGGGAGATATCAAGATAGAAGTGGAAAACTTATAAGTTTTGTAAAATTATTATATATAAATAAAAAATTAAAAATTTTGCGGGCCAACCCGCCAACCCGCAGGCTGGCCCGCATTAACCCGCGGGTTATGCGGTGCAGGCCTGTGCGGCCCGCATTTTTGAGAGTTGGGATTTTCCCAACCCTAACCCGTCAAAACCCGCGGGCTCACGGGTTGAACCCGCGGGTTGGGCCCATATTACCGGCTCTAGCAAAGTCTCCTCACTTTTGGCTTTCTTTTCTTTTAACTTGTGCTATTTTTTTCTTCTTTTTTTCTTTATCCCTTTCTTAGGTTCTCTTTTAAAAAAAGAAAAAACATTTTAACACATTTTTATAAATGAAAATAAAATGGAAAAAGTCTCTTTTACAAGAAAATAAAGAAAAATACTTTTTGAAAAAAAAAATGAAAAACACAAAACAAAATTTCACAAATAAATTAAATAAACATTTTTTCTAAAAAACACCAACCAAGTGACATGCATTTCTATCCCAAAACTACGTGGGTTTTGATCCCTCTAAAGGATACATAGGCCCTAAGTTTTCATTCTAGATCAAGTCCAATTTTGTAAATAAATATATTTTTTCTTGTTTTATTGTTGTAAATAAATGTTCCTTTTTTCTTCTTCTTTAGTTTTCCTTTCATTTATTTTTGTAAATATTCTTTTTTTTATTTGGATAATTATAATAAAATTAAAGGCCATAATATTTTTAAATAATTAACTTAGGGTAATCATTCTTATGAATGGGTGTTGTGGGGTATCTAATACCTTCCCCATGCACAATCAACTCCCGAACCCCAAATGGTTTTTGTATATTGGTTTCACTTTAAAAAAAGGTTTTCCAAAATTATCCTTATTTCAAAAATTTTAGTGGCGGTTCCTTATTTTCCAAATTTTGGGCGCTACAAATATGCAATACATATAATTAATAAAGGGTATAGATGAAAAAAAAAACTCATTAACTGTTCAGATAAAAATTGTCGGGCTCTTATAAAATGGACCAAAAGATATTCAAATTTTGAACTTATAAAAAAGACAGGAAGGAATACAATCATAGAAAATACAGCAGCACGCACTATATAACATTTATTCATTTACAGACTCGTTTATTTCCAGAAATTTTATCTTCAATAAAAACACTCTGTTTTGGCAAAAAAGTAAATAAATAAATAAATAGACACTGTTTTAGAATCATGGATCTCTGCCAGCAATTTTTAGGAGGAAAAATTTAATTAGTGAGGCTCATGATAAAAGAGGATTGCAGCAGAACAATACGAGTAATTAACTCTTATATTTCTTTTTTTATATTCTAATACAATCAGAAACATTAGCATTTGCATGGACGTGAGAACAACTTTGATTGTGATTACTTGGCAGAAGTAATTACCTTCTCACACTAAAAGCTTGAAGAGATAACAAACTAGATATAACTTTCGCTGGGAAGCTAAGAAAATCAATTCCATCCAGAAACAAGAACCTTAGCTTCTTCAAATTCTTCAACTCGTCTGCCATTCTTGTTATTTTAGTATTCGATAGGTTCATGTGTTCTCGGTTTACAAAGTCTCCGATTACTGAAGGCGGATTTGTTCTTCCATCATTACAAGATTTGTTATTCTATAATTTCTATAGAATTTTATTTGATTGAGTCAAACAAAATTGTGGATTTTTTAAAATCTCCTTAAACTCTGAGACTGAACAAGATATTATATATTTTAAAATAAATAAACTGATAATTTATTTTCTGTTTTTAATTACTTTTTGTGAAACTTGGCCACAAAAATTAAATTATATTATTTTTGGTCACCTAATTTACTAATTTAAACCAATTAAGGGAGCTAACAAATTAACTAGTTATAGCTCATCATTCATGATCTATGTGAAATACTTATATGTGTCATTATATTTTAGAAAATACTTACGTCAAATTTCTCATATTCATTATGTCAAGTTTTTCAATCATACATGGTCATATGTCTTTTTTTTTATGTGAGTTTATAAATAAATGATCATATTTCAAAAATAAGATAAATAGTTATGTGTGATTGGGGAATTTGACATAATGATGTAAGAAGCTTGATAGAAGTATTATTTTTAGATTATATATTAGTTTATAAATAAAGTAAATTAGTTTGATGAAAAACAAGAAATATAAATACTTTAAAATAACTTATTTAGCTTTTTTAATTCTCCAAATTACTACGCTAGGTCTGGAACAATAGATTGAAAGCTGTTAATATATATATAAATATAAATATAATTCTTTTAAATTACAATGACTCGCGTTTTGTAAATTACCGTCATCTAAGATTATTCTCTTTTTTTAAATCAGTTTTGGCTTAGATTTATCTTGAAGTATGAAGAACACAATGAGGAGGGATCCTTACCAGCTGTCACTAATAATGGTGTCCGAAGAATATGTTGAAGGTGATAAAGAAAGATGTTGCCTAAAGCCATAATGTTTGTTTTGACTATATAAATAGTTCATGCTTTAGCTGAAGAAAGATTTTGCCTAAAGCATAATCTTTATTTAGTCAAAAGCATAATCTTTCTTCAAGTAAAGAAATAATATAATTATTTATCTAAATAATTCTTGCTTTTGCAAAAGAAAGGACGTCACCACTTGTCTTGCACCGCCAAAAGCATTTTCCACTCTATTGGGCGATCCAGCAATGCAGAACTGATGTAAAAACTCGTTACTACACAGAAAACCAAAAACTGCTAACCTTCTACGCTGTGTTTAATCTTTATGTGTGAAGGGTCCGTCTGGTTTATTCAATACCATGTTTGACATGAGGAACAGTTGAAAGAAAGAACAGTTTTCTTAAAACAAGATTAAAAATCGTAATTATTTTTATAAAAATATATTATTTATTTATTTATTTTGCTAAGTATATGTATTCTTCTGTTGGAGGCAATTTGTTAAAATTGTTACTTTTATTGTTGTAGTAGAAAATTTTGTTTGAGTAAAAATATTTCTGATGTGACCATGAAATTATCTTTTCTGTGTAATCATGGAAAAGCAGCATTTTGATATCTTGACGAATTTCTTGTTAATAGACCTACAGTACATTTTAAAATGTGACCGTAACAAATGATAATTTTCTCAACCTGATATTACATGCACGAGAATTAATTAACTCTAAGCTCTTGCTAGAAAGAATAGCATCATGATGGATACACACACACATATATATATTCAAGTAGAACATGCTAGCAGTCTATATGAATGGTGTGTTGAATAAGGCATAATTCTTTCAGGTCCATTGAGAAATATGGCACCGTCTTGATGTTGGGGTGCAGACGGGAGATGAGGGCGTGGTCCGTATGAAGCAGCTCAAAAGTTCACATCTTCAACCATGGTTAAATGAAATGAAGTTAAATTTAGAGAGAAAGGGGTATCCCTAAGGGTGTTCATGAATTTCCCGTCCCGATCCAGAGCATCGGGACAGGAAAATCCCGTCTCGAAAGTTTTGGGATAGGAAATGGGACTTCCCAATCCTGACTTTTTCCCGATCTCGAAAATATATATATACACATGTATATTTTTTAAAAGCATTTAAGAAAATAAGATCAAATGTAAAATAAAATGTGAAAATTCCTAACACCCTTAAGGTAATATATATTCTTTTAGTTTATTTAGTTAATTTCATTTATTATTTATTAAATAATTCTATTTTTTTTTCTTGTCTTTATTCTTTTTGCAGCTGAATCAACAACTTTAAGCATGTATTGGACTAATTATATATTTATATTAGACTTATTTAGTAGAATATGCTATTAGATAAATTATATATTTATACTAGACTAAAGGAAACACAACAAAAAATTTAATATAGAGATTTTTTTTTAAAAAAAAAAAGCAAATCCGGGATCGGGAAATTCCCGATTCCGAAATTTTCCAGTTTTCGGGATCGGGAATGAAAATCATTCCTGAACCCTTCTCAGGATCGGGATCGGGAATGGCATTTCCCGACCCCGTCCCGATCCCGAACACCCCTAGGTATCTATCTCTATTGATTTTACTCTCCATTTACTCTCTATTGAGTGTATATACCATTAGATCAACTCCAATGATTGAAATTTACAATAACAGATTTTTATTATAATGTTATTATTTACATATTATTAAATCTCAACTATTGAAAGTTAATCTAATGATAGATACACTCAATAAAAAATAAATAGAGAGAAAAATCAATCAAGACACCATTCTCCCAAATTTAGAAGCTAGCCTCTGTTATTGCTGTACTTTCAATCATAATAAATCCAGTGGAATGAATAACTGAGATCCCAAACACGCTAGTCCAATGGAATGAATAACGGAATGAATAAATCCAATGGGCTTGGGGCCTTGGGCATTCAAAGCCCAGTTCACAAACCATAAACCCAAATAACAAAGCAAACAGATATAATCAATGGGCTTTGCCCAATAACAAGTTTTGTAACAATATCAAAAATATCCAAACACGCTATCCAATCCAAATCCATATATAATCAAAAGTCAAAATATACTACCAACAAATTATTGGTTGAAGTAGGAAGGGGCCTCACTCCTTAAGAATAAGAATATAAATTTAAATTCTAAGAAATGGATTTATTCTGAGAAGTGTATTTATTGAGAGAGGTAAAAACTCTTTACCCCCAAAATCTAGAAAGTGAAAACCCATGATAACCAAAATGTTAAGTATTCAAAGCAATCATAGGGCAAAAAGAGAGAGAGAGAGAGAATAAAGAACTCATAGAATAAAAAAAGAATTAATGATATAAAAATGTGAGTGGAGAGAGAATTATTTTAAGAGCCAACAAATCTGTTCGCCCCTCTGTCACCTTCCCTTGCCTACAAGAGGAACCTCTCCTTCCTGAAAAATTGATAAGAGGGAAGATAGCAAGAACAACGCCCAAGTAACCTAATTAATGAGTTTATCTTAATTTTAAATATAAGACTTATTTTTTATATTTGTCAATTTTTCTCTAATTTACTCTAATTAATACTTTATCAACAATATTCAAGTAAAAAGGGATAGAGGAAAATAAGGAAGATAATTGGGGGCTTTAGAAAGAACATTTCACATTAATTAATTTAACTAAATTTTTTAATATAATTAAATTAAATAAATATGTCTTATATTAAAAATATGAGAAAACATTTTGTAATAAAAATATTTTTTATATTCAAATAAATTAATAGAAATTTAATCTTATCATTTCTATCCTTGATTGGAGAGAAAATTGGAAGGAACAAAAATGTTGGGGAAAACATATCAAAACAGGGACAAAATTGCATTTCACTCGACTCTTTTCTTTTTAAACCTTGCTTTTACCCGAAAACCATATGGAGAAAAGTAGAGTGGATAGAAAACTGATAGAGAAAAACATGTGGAGCCCACAAATGTTCAGGTTTGTAGAATGTGGACTATAAATCGTAAAGGGGTCCAGAACTTGGTAAAATAACTTTAATCACATGGCCTATCAGCTTTTTCTTTTTCCATGCTTATATAAGTCAAAATTTTCAGTGAAAATTTGGAAGAGAGTCCCCAATTAGATTTTTTTTAATTAAAAAGGACTTAAAAATTTTTTTATTCAAAAAATAAAAAATAAAAAAATACCTCCAATCTTAAATATATATATATATATATATATATAAGATTTTATTGACTTTCTTTTTAGAGAGATTAAAAAAAAGACAAATAACTTAGAATTAATTTTTGTTTAAGACATGTGTCCAAGACAGACATCAAAGTGGTGTTTAGATTAACATATTTTAAGCGACTAAAAAAGAGATTTTTAAGCTATTAATTGCAAGGGTCAGGCAAACAAGCACTAATATTTAAATAAATCATCAAACCGTACCTAACGTCCTCTAACAAGAAAAATCCTAACACAAAATCGATCGTAGAAAAATAATTGGTAGCCCAAATAGCGATCATACAAAATGATTGATCATTCAAACTTGTGATTGTACCAAAGTGATAATATATATTAAAATGATAAACCAAACAGTATGCATATTGCCTCGTCAAGCTTTGTAACCAACATGTTAAAGTTGTTGATTATGTTGATTGTTGGGGAGATTGGGACAGAAACAAATTGAGTAGATGGTTCCAGCCGCAAGTTGTTGATCCAATCATGTGCGCTCACCCACCCAGGGAAGAAAGGAGGAAGGATATTTACTTCTGGAAACTTTCATCTGATGGTCGTTTTTCTGTGAAATATGCTTATTAATTTCTGTTTGCAGGTACACATCGAGAAAGGGAATCTATCTGGAAGATGCTGTGGAGGTGGGATGTACCAGAGAAGATTAAGTCTTTTATGTGGATATTTGCACATGGTAGAGTACACACAGTGTAGCTGAGAATTCAAAGAGTTTTGGAAGAGTCAGCCAGATGTCTGTTTGGATGTGAGTAGGAGGAGGATTTGATGCACTTAATAAGAGAGTGCAACAATGCGAAAGAATGATGGATATCTGTTGTGGCCTTGACCTTATGGGAAAAGTTCACAATCCTTCAGGGTACGGAATGGCTGTAGTGGAACCTCAATCATAAAGCAGGAAGGGATTTCACCAAAAAGATTTAAATGGGCATTGCTATTTGGCTATATTTGTTGGGATATTTGGGCGGATTGGTGCAAAAAACTCTTCGGAGAACAGGTCACTACAGACAACACAAATGCGTAAGACGATCTTTTCAGGGCAAGCTGGGATAAGGATTTACGAACGAATTGCAAATTCTACACTAACCAGAATAGTGCAGGTGTAGGAAGGAGTAGCTAAGATCGTCAACAGGGTTATATCACCCTAGCTGTGGATGCTTCAGTTTTTTAGTCTAGGAGAAGCAGCTGAGGGGGCACTATCAGTGGAGAAGATGGTTGCTGGATATGTGGATTCATATGTAAGCTTACAATAGTTCCCCTGACAATAGCAGAAATCATTGTGGTTATCCAAGTTCTTTAGATTTATTGGAATATAGATTACAAAAAGGTCGTCGTATTATCAGATTGTACAGAGGCTGTGAATGTTTTGACTAGGGGTTGTGATATTATTCACCCTTTTAGAGATATTATAAACGATGCGAGGTTATGGATATCTAAGAACTGGCAAGTGTTGGTCAATCATATTCTTAGGAAGCAAAACAGCTTAGCTAATTATTTAGTTAAGTTTGCCCATAATATTGAAGGAAATTTTTGTATTCTTAATCACCCAGCACTTCGTATCAGGAGGTAGTGTTGGGTGAAGGATAGTAGATTTAAGGTTTGTCTCTTCTATTTGTATTTATATTTGCTCTTTCGAGTTTTCGTTAATGTGATTTCAGTTTTCATTTAAAGAAGAAGAAAAAAAAAGCAGGTCTGGAACATCAAACCAAAGAGGCCAGTGATAATTTAATATTCGTTCTTTCTATGCTTGCTTAGAGACAAAGGGTATGTTTGGTTGAGCGATTGGATAAGTGACTTATTTTTGCTTAGACTTATGGAATCTGAAAATTGGAAAAAAGTAAGATTGGAAAAAAGTATGAGTGTTTGGTTGAGCGATTGGATAAGTAACTTAAAGTAACTTATGTAAAAGTGAAATATGTTTGGTTTGGCTTTTGCATAAGTAGCTTTTGTTTTATTTAAGAGAAAAATTTTGGAAAAAGTATGAAAAATGAAAAAATGAAGGACTAACTATGGAAAATGAATTCATTGACAACTTAATTACCAAATGGGACATGGGAAGATGCATTTGTTAAAGTGACATTCTTGGTGATAAATTGATCCAAACCATCCAATGGCGCCAGTGTTACCACAAGGCACATACTCAAAAGTTTGGTTCTGCTAATCCATCTAGATAACAGTTATTATTTCTTGAGTCATCCCATCGCCGAGCCATCTTTGAATATTATTCGTAACTCCCTTTCATTCCTTAGGCAAGCATACCTAAATTTCTTATATTCAGGATGCTCCTACATGCATACAAGTAACAGGAGTCAAAATGAATATTTAACTCAAGTACATACCAAACAGCGAACTCATTATACTTGTAAAGTGTGCACATAATATTTTTTACCTGTAATTTCTCCTTCCACCAGTCGCTTGATGCAATCACATTGTTCGTTACAGGGTCTCTACCCACACCGGTCTCTCTGATTAAACAATCCCATATCCTCAACTCTTTCTTTAAGATATCTAACCTATTTTTAAATTGTTTCTTCCCATACAGTTTCCCAGTCTTTTCAGTGAATGTGGAAATAATATTCTTCCATCCTGTTGGTGTAAATAACTGCCCTTTGCGTTCTTTTTGGTATATCTGGTCTACGCATGCGTTGATAAATATGTCTGTTGATTCTAAATCCCACACAGCTTTTGTCTCCATATTGCTATACCACAAAGGTCACACATAACACACAAGGCAACCAAATTATTCGATATACAGTTTATTTAGTGCTTGTAGAATTTTGCTAATCCTCACTAATCTATACCCCCAACAAAGCATTCGTTATTTAACATTATAGAATAAAGGAAGCAATATCATTTGACATGAAAATATTCAAGGTTTGGAAAAACTAACAGAATTCCTTGTGGCATAAAATCCTAAATAATTCTTATCCAATCAAATTAATCCCTCCCACCTTCGTTTAAATAATAGTCACTAAACAAATTAACTGGAGGGAGTTAGAGCCGAGGATAATCAACTATGGACGCTCAAAATGTGATTTTTTTTTAAACGGGATTTTCAAATGCCTAACATCACTCTTGGATGTAAATTACTACTAAAAGTTCTCTAGAAAGAAACAAAGATACGTGAGTATTGAATAAGCAATTCTGAATCATCTCACATGAGAAACATCAACACAACTGGCACCCTTTCCCTCTCAACGTCATTATACTTAAATTTCTTTCAAATGCACTTATCATTCCCAATTTTCGAAAGAAAATAATGAAAAGGAAAAATATGAAAGTTAATGGATCAAATAATACCATGTCCTACGAGAAAATCTCAAAATCAGATAAGTTTATCATTTCACTTTAACTAATTCAAGATGGAATATTCAATACCTTAACATGATGCAGTTGGCTGGAATGAGTAAGATAAGATATGATGCTAAACCCAAATCATAAAAGAGAACGCCAAGTAATTAATTATAATAATTAGTGTTAAAACAGGAAAAGAAGCTTTAAAAGGAGGGCTCTCAGTTTTCTGATAAAGTCAGTTCATTTCCAAATGGCGAAAGCAACTAAGCATACAGTTCAGAAAGCAACTAAGCAACTAAGCAACTAAGCATACAGTTCAGAATTTCCAAATGGCGAAAGCAACTAAGCTTCTCACACAATCCTTTTTACAAAGAATATAAACTGAATTCCCTCTGCTACCAACAGTTCTGCTGTCTGAGACTCTTCCATTCTAAACAGAGGAAAACAAGCAAAGACAACCATATGTCGATGTACCCAGACCAGAGAAAAAAATGGAAGAACACAATCACAGAAACTCAACGGCAACCGAAGACAACGAAGCACACAACATTATCACACACACCGCAGAGCAAAGGGAACCGAAAAGCAGAGCAAAGGTGAATATCTCTTCAACATAGACAAAGGTAGAGATTTCAAACCTGACCAGCCTCACAATGCGCACAGATAACCACGAATGAGCAGATCTACCACCACACCACCTTCAACCGTATAATGCTAATCCGGATTGCGCCGCCGAAGCTCACCGGCTCCAACCATTGCAGACCCAAACTCACCCAAATCCGGTTTCAAACACACAGATCTGCCACCGTTTGGTGTCCACCGGCCTCGACCCAACTCCGTCGGACTCCAAGCCACCACCGTTTACCTCTAGCCCAATGGCCACTGAGACCGAACGGCGCTTTGACGGCCACCGCCGACCACAACCGGACAACGAAACACGGAGATGGAGAGAACAAGACCCACCACCCGCTCGATTCCCTGCCTGCCGAGAGTAGATAGCGACTGTGAGCAACTGAGGATGAAGCAAATAGCAAGAAGAAACAGCAAATGTCGAGTGAGAGGAGACGAGAAGTAGGCGAGAGACAGGTAATAATTAGGTCGGAATATTAACGATAATAATTAGGGGAGAGACGAGAAGTATAACGGCCCTTACCTACCAAATACCCACAACGGTCTAAAAAAAGCAACACTCTGATGCTTATTCGAAAATTACTTAAAAGCAACCTAACTATTGTTTGTCCATCGCTCAACCAAACGGTAAAACTTATAAATTTAAGTCAAAAGGTTACTTATTTAAGTTAAGCAAGCCACAAAAGTTGAAACAAACACACACAAAAGTGGAACGAACAGAAATGTTGGGAAAATAGGGACAATGATTGTATTTTACTCGAAATTTCTTTTACCTTGATCTTATTTGCCCGACTTTACCAGGGAGATCAAGAAAAGTAGAATGGATAGAAAGCTGATGTAAAATAGCATGGGAACCCACAAATGTTCAGCCTTGTGGAATGTGGACACGAGAAAAAGTTAGGGGCCACTCAAACTCCAAACCTTACCTTGGAAAAATGACTTTAATGCAGGGCCTATCTGCTTTTTATTTTTCCATGCTTATATAAGTCAAATTTTTAGGAAAAATTTGGAAAAGTTCCCAATTAAAAATTTTATTATCAAAAAGGATCTGATAAATTTTTATTTACAAGTACGAAATACTAATATTCTGAGTTAGCTTCTCACCAATAAAAATTTACAGTGAAACTTTTCCCCAGTTTTTTAAGAATCATACTATTGTACAATTAATAAATATAAATCTTCTTTTCTTGAGGCTTGGTTTTCCCAAAAATTCTCAGCTTTGTGGATACGAAGGAAAAGGTGAGGGATTTCTTAGAAGACTTGCCTGGATATTGGGTGGTCACTGGAGCCAAACTCTATATAGAGGGAGGCCAAATCTCCATCAAGGCTAGATATTCATTGTTAGATATGATATCACATGATCTTGTGCTTACATCAGCACACAAACATCTCTTTGTACATTTGGATGCTGCTTGTAAATCTGACTTGTACCTTCATTTATCATTAATATATTCAAATTCCCATTTTGGTCCTTCATTCAATTTCATGATATGATTTCTTCGTTTTTAATGAATACATGCATGAACTAAATTTTTATATTTTTTGTATATTATTGAAACTAGAATTGGTTTTTGCTCGACACTGCCTTAATCAAGTCGGGCTAGGCCGTAGACCACCTGATAGAGGATATGATCTATTCCTACCACTACGTATACATGAAACAGGATTGGTTCCATTTTTTATATACAAATTATACTTGAGCAAAAGAAGTTATATTAATTGTTGGACAAGCAATAGTTTAATATTCAAATATGAGAGAGGCTATTCAGAGTACTCAATATAATGAGCTATTCCAAGTTGCAATCCTCTCCAACAATGCAACTGTCCCACCTTTGTGCAAAGGGCTGAATCCAACTCAGTGTCACACAAATCTTTTATATTATCACACAAATCTTATTGTCAAATTCAGCTACTAAAGCTAAAATGGAATAACAACAATCTTTTCATCAATTATGTACTTAAGCTATGTTGATCTGTTTTGATGATATAAGTGCCTCCAAAAACATCTAGCAGTTTCCATGGCATTGCAAATTCATATAGAAACTTGTGCCATTCATTTCTAGACTTTTTTTTTTCAGTAAAAAGGAATTGTAAACTCTGATCTCATGTTTTCACAGATGACGTGTAAGAAATGATCTTGAAACAACTATTATTTTGAAAAGAATCGTTTTAATCATCATGCCTCACCTTGTCCTTGAATTAGAATAATTTTTTTCATATGCATATTTATGGTTGAAAATTTTACAAAAGCTGAATATAAATGTTGCTCGAAGAAGTGTTTAATGCAAACAAAACTCAAGGGATTGGGAAACTCAAAATCGCTAAGAAAAATTATAAGAATAATATGAAGGTAATCTTCAAAGAATAATAAATACTGACTTAATTTTTGTTCGAAAAGTAGATATTAAACATTGGACTTGATCAATATACAATCTTAGAAAATATAGCAGCACGCACTACATAACATTTAGTCATTTACTTCCAGAAATTTTATCTTCAATATAGACACTCTGTTTTGGCCTAAAAGAAAAAAAGGATACTCTGTTTTAGAATCATGGATCGATGCCAGCAAATTTTAGCGGGAAAAAATTAATTAGTGAGGGCTCATGATAAAAGAGGATTGCAACAGAACAATAGGAGTAATTTACTCTTTTATCTTTCTTTCTTTATATTCTAATACAATCAGAAACATTAGCATTTGCATGGATGTGAGAATAACTTCGATTGTGATTATTTGGCAGAAGTAATTACCTTTCACAAAATTTTGAAAGAAGATGCAAAATAACTTCGTCTTCCTTTGCCTATTCATGATCCCATTCATGTTTTGATGATAGGAGATGCTTGGTAGCCTCGTCTTCCCATTGCAATTGATCCATCCACTGAGAATCTCCTTTAAAGTGTCGTAAACTTTTCAATGCACTTTGAGAATTAAACGGGAGTTTCTTCAAATTGGGACACTTTATTACTTGAATCTCCTTCAAACAAGTAAACTGTAAAGCCATTCTACAAATACTCCTTAAGTTACGTAGAAATCGCAAACGAAGATAAGTGAGACTGCAAAAAAGATTACTTTTCATTCTCTCACTGTCAGCAGTGCCAAAATCTTCGCTTATAACTTCCACTAATGAATGACAATTGGCTAATTCAAGGACTTCAAGGTTTGGAGCATGTATAAGCCAATTCAATTCACGTATATTTTGACAGCCCCTGAGAATCAACTGACGAAGGATGATTATATATTCATGTCCCCGAAACGAGCTCCTCGGAATATCCGCAACATTACAATCCTCTCCTTCCATGCCACCCAAAACTTGTAATGTTTCAAGATGCTCCATTTCTCCAAGTGATGACAACAGGTCGTGAGGTAGTGTGCTTACTCCAACAATTATCTCACACATGCACCTTTGCAATTTTGAGGAGGTCATTATTTTCTTAAAAGAGGACATGCTAGAGACAGAAATGCGTATATATTGAAGATGATCTAAGCCTTCCAGCTCTTGTAGCACATTTTCAGTTATCACTGAATCTCTGCACCTCCTCGCACTAAAAGCTTGAAGAGATAACAAATTGGATATAACATTCGCTGGGAACCTAAGAGAGTCAATTCCATCCAAAAACAAAAACCTCAGCTTCTTCAAATTCTTCAACTCCTCTGCCATTCTTGTTATTTTAGTATCAGATAGGTTCATGTGTTCTAGGTTTACAAAGTCTCCGATTGCTGAAGGCAGATTTGTTATTCCATCATTACATGACAAGTCTAATACTCTAATAGTTTTTGGAAGCACAAATACCTCAGTTGGAAAGACTTGTATCTGAGTATTCCTAATAAGCAGAGTGACAAGATTAGGACAACGAGGTTTTTGTGAGAAGTTTGTAATCATTTTATCCCTGCCCCACATTGATAGCATTTCTACCTCTTTCCACTTAGCTTGATTGTATACTTCAAGGCCACCAGTCCTCAAACCATCTCTTACAAAAAATCTTGTCTTTTCCCATGATCACAAGCTACCCAGAGTGCCATATCTCTGATCACATCATGCATCTTAATTGTGTTTTCTTCCTCACCATTTTCCATTAAGCAAGCATACTTTAAACTTGAAATTATATCCTCTCCTTGCTTATGTGCCTCATATATGTTAAATTCAGACAAAAAACCTTGTGCGATCCAGAGGAAAATCAGCTCTTGTTTTTCAATGTTATAGTCCACAGGGAATAGAGTACAATACAAAAAGCAAGATTTGTAGGTATCATTTGCCAATCTATCATAACTAAATTCAAGTAAGTAATAGACATCTTCAACGATACCTTGGACTTTTGATGGATAACTATTCAAAATTTCGATTGTACGCTTCCATTCAGTAGGAGTCATCTTATTAATCATGGCACGTCCAACGACACAAAGAGCAAGTGGCAATCCTTGACACTCATCTACCACTTTTTTTGCGAGATCAAATATAAGAGGGTTTTCAAAAGGTGTTTCGCCCACTTTCACCTTAAACAACTCAAATGCTTTATCTGGTGTAAGGCAATTTACTTTTATGCGCCTTTGTGCATCCATTAGGCCGCATACTCTTTTTGATCGAGTTGTGAGTATTATCTTGCACTCATGATTATTAGGGGAAGGAACTCCCAATTTCAGCAAATCAATTCTTTCCCACACATCATCTAATAACAATACAAATTTCTTCTTATTTAGGATATTGTATAACAAAAGAGCTCTGTCATCCACCGTCTTGTTATTCCAAATATCATCTTGGACACGCAATTTCTTCCTAATGGCATCTTGAATTTTTCCAGGATCTACATCTTTAGACGCCACAGCCCAGATGACAACATAGTGTGGTATTGTAGAGAGGAAATCATTGTTGAAACTCTTAAGAAGAGTTGTTTTGCCTACTCCGCCCATTCCATACAAACCAATGATACCCACCTGATTGTTCTCAAAGCAAGAACATAGCAAGAACATCACTCAACTTCTGGGTGACAGTTTTGTGTAGCTTGTATCTAGCCCAACAATTCTTGGGACAGCGACCTCCAAAACACTTGGCTTGTATTTCTTGATCAACCTTCTGCAAAATGGCCTGGACTTCATTTTGTAGGACATTTACTCTGTCCATCCAATCCCTTACCTCATTCAAAACCATCAGCTCCGGATCTGGATTCTTCTCTGCCGTTTCGACCCTCATCTTGACATCAAGATCCCTGCTCTTAAGTTCATTTGAAGCATTTCTCAAAGAGTTGAGGTTGTCTCCTACCTGGTGTATTGAATCTGCCCATTTGGCGCAGCAACCACACAAACGGGTCAGGATGTGAATGAGTGGAGTAATAAAATCGGCCATGGTTTTGGTTTGGGGGCACCAAAGAAATGAAGAACCAACCCGATTGAGAAGGAGAAGACAGAAATGCAGTGAACCGCGTATAGCAATGTTTGGCTATCAATTGAAGTGGATGACCCAACACCAACCACATAAAATTACTGTATCGCAATCTCTTAAAATTTTTTATACTCGATAAGATAAAAATCTCGTTATTAGTAGATGGCGGTCCTCCAAACACCAAAGTTTTTAGTACCACCATCTTCTCAATATTTTTCTTATTCGATTTGATTTTTCAATACATAACTTTATTTTCAACACTAAAAAAGTTAACGATGAGTGCTAAAACAATAATTATTGAGAAAATCGTTGTTGAGTATTTAAAAAATTGAAAAGATGAGTTTAGAAAATATTAACATAACTATTAAAAATTTCAAAATTGAGTACTGAGAAAACCAACACACGCAAAAAATCTTATTCCAACCAATAACACTACTCTGCCTTCAAAATTTCTCAAATTCTTGGTCTATACTTGTTACTACTTTTTTTAAGTGGTCTCATTTTTCAAATTAAAAGAAAGTGAAAGAATTTTGTTTTTTCCCCACTCAAGTAGCTTCCTTATATTAAAGAACCATATCATGTTAGGTGCAAGCTAAGGGCAACTTGTTATATGTTTGTTAGAAAAAATTCTTAATCAAAGCGTAAAATATGTTTAGACCTTTTTACCCATGAAAGTGACCCAACAACTTGAACTACAAAAAAACATCTTTTTTTCAAGTTGATCATCATATAAAGAAGACAGACTATTCTGTTTATAATATCTCTTGATATATATTAATCCCCCCCCCCCCAAATTGATTTCCTACAGTTAGAAGATATACAACATAACAAATGAATTCATTCGTTTAAAACTAAAATCGCCCTAATTTTTTTTTCCTTCTTGTCCCTTCCCCTAATCTCAGGTTCTTTTTTATTTATATACTTTTCAATTTGTATATCCATTTTGGTCCATCTCTATTTATCATTTTATCTCAATTCTCGTCCCACTTCTTTTATTTGAGAAATATATCATGTTACGTGCAAATTGCTAAACTAATATATATAAAATTTTTAATTAAAACATAACATTTGTTCTACAACTAGATGAATAAAGACGACTGGCCAGCAAATATTTTGTTTCCATCTCTTGATATATATATATATATATATATATTAGTCTCCTTTTTAAATCGAACTTGATTGAGAAATACAACTTAACCATTGATCCATTCATAAATCTAACATCAGATATACTTATTTAATTATTTCCCTTCCTTCCCCCCTGGCCTATTTTGTAACTCTTTTTCACTAATCTTACTGGCCAAGTTTGATTCCTTCAACCTATTTATTTCTTTCATTTCCATATCTCTATCCACCCATAGCATATTCCTTTCCCAATATTACTTTTAATTATTTTGTCATTTTCTTTCACTACCTTGTCCTGAGCACCTTCCCGTAAAGCTTGTACTCTTCAACCTATTCTTTATTTTTGTTCAAGTTGGCCTATCTCTACCCACTTCGATTGAGGAATTATATTGTAGTATCCTAAATTTTAGTCACCAAAATTTTTTATACATTTATGTTATAAAAGGGGATAAAATGGTGAATATTAACACACTTGGATTGACCAAACAGTGCACGTAATGCATACATGAATTTTGGACCAATGTAAGACTGAAAGTTCAATTTTTATCTACATAAAAGCCCATTTTTGTAGCCCAAAATTGTATAATGGAAGTGCACAATTTTAGGGCCCAATTATCTTGTGAATTCGCCCAAACAAGAAGGAAAATGGAGAAGACATGATTTAATACAAAGATCACAAAATGTAAGGGCACATTGGTCATTTGACCAATAAAGAAAAAAAAACAATATTTTCCCCTTTCCTTGGAGAGCAATTCGGCCAAAATGAATAAAGCAATAAGGGAAATATTCATTTAGCCATAAATCATGTCATGTGGAAGCTTTAGATGCCCACCAGATTCATAACATCTCCCAATAATACGCTTCGTCGATAGATCCTGGATTAAACAATGGTCAGGGAACAGTGAAATGAAGCAATTCAAATGACGAGTTAGTTTACTGGGAGACAGAAGATTAAATGTGAGATCAGGAATATTAAGGACAGAGGATAACGTAATGGAGGGAGTGAGGTCATCAAAAACAATAATGTTGGCAATCCTTTGGAAAATCATTGTTAGAAAAATCATCAAACCATACCAAACGTGATCTTACAGGAAAAATCCTCATACAAAAATAATTGATTGTCCAAACAGTGGACGTCCAAAGTGATTGATTGTCCAAACAATGATCAAGTTTAAAAAATAATCAAACAAAAGTTATGCATATTGCCTGTGAGTTTACTTCCTTTTTGACCATATGAGAGCGAGGGGGAGAGAGAGAGATATAATATCCGGAGATTTATACATTTCATCACACTTTTCTTATAGTTTTCACTATTATAGATTTACGTATATATAACACTTAATAAATAATGGTTACAACGAATAAATTTCATGTATGTTGAGATCGAGATCGCATAAGAATATATAATGCTACAACTTAACTATTAAATATGCACATCAATAGATTTATTATTTTTGGGTGTCATTACTAAAATTGTTCAGCAAATGGTTTAGTAAATGTGCTTAGTGTGCCTTTGAACAGGTCTAAATCAGTTTTGCCTTTCCTTGTGTTTACTTTTAAATAATTGTGTAACTCTGAACAATGAAAATGGATGGACATGCTTGTTAGCCCCCCAAAAAATCATTGTTTTGTGGCAGTAGTAACCGTATTATTCACATATGGGTAGTGTTCAATCCAGTAAAGCTTGTTAAACCCAGAAGGAGGATTAGACTCTCCCAATCTAGGCAAGAAAGCTTCCCTCTCGAGCGTTAATTGAAGAGTCACCATTATCTTTGATACGGCTACTTTCAGAAATGGTGCCCTATAGAATGCATAAGCGAAGATGCACAAAGCTCTTACTACACCATCTGGATACAAAGGAAACGACATAACTAAGAGCACCCCAATAATACCAAACCATGGCACCAAAACTGGTAAAATTGGGAGCAGAAACGTGTTCGTGGCGATCGAACACAGCGAAAGAACCCAGCAAACACAGGGACCATCCCAGAAGAGGGTGAACCATATGAAGGACAGCGTTGGTCAGGACAAATTGGGCAGAGAGGGAATATATAAAAAAAACAAGGGGACAGATTGGTCACAAAATGTGGCTCACCCCCGTAAAACACCCAATTTAATTTAGAGGGACCAAAATGGGGGAGGGGGGAGGGGCAGATTTTTGCTCCCCTGGGGAGGGGGGTTGTTTCATTTCTCTTCCCCTCCCATTCCCTTCACTTCAACCAGCCCTTGGACATCAATTGAGCGAACAAATTACCAGGCAAATATAGCGATGCGGACAGTACCAAGTCATCGAAGTCGGCGGGGAAGAGCAGCTGCAATTTCCGTCCTGTGTAAATGGAGTTTCACGGTGGGGCCAGCGATGACCTCAGAAAATTTGGTCGAGCAAGTCAATAACTGGTTGTTATTGACTTCTCATATCGATCGTCGTCAATGAATTAGGGAAAGTTGAATGACGAGCTTAACGAACGAAGGCTTGAATTCGCAATCGGCAGCTGAGAAAGCGGTCCCTGCGATTGGATTGGGATACGATGTTTGCGGGGAAGTCCGATTATCGGGATGCAAGGCCAGAGTCGTCGAACTTCCCAATAACCGGAGCGAGACGCTCGTCTTCCCGGCTGGGTTATTGTTCCCGATGTTTCTGCATCCATCAAATGCCACCCTGGAGAAAGTTTCAGAGATTTCTCCGAAATTCTTTCCTTCCATTAGGCAACTTCCCTAGCGGTGTTATTGTTCTCTTGCGTTATATACATGTAATTTTGATGATTTATCCCTCTATTATATTGTAAATGGTTTCTTCGGCACCTGTAAGTATGTAAATGTCTACTTCCAATTTTAACTCAATCCACCTAAATTTTTAGTAGACATAACTGAATGAAATAAAAATGAGTGGGAAAAAAAGTAACTTTGGAGGCTGAGAGTGACACTTGTAACTGTGAAAAAAGGTAATAAAAAAGATTGAGTGATGATTGATAAAGAAGTTCAATGTAGAAGTGTGTGTTTGGATTAGCTTTTTTTAATAACTTTTATGATTTACGAGATAAGTGTGTGAGAGGAGTTTTGTCTCGGATTTCGCAAACCATGGTTTGGAGATTTGCCAAACACACACTAATCTCTCTCTTTCTCTGTGCAGCGGAAACAAAATGCTTTTCTACCATGTAGGCGAAATCGGGATAGTGACTAGCGGGCTAATCTCCTTTTGGTCGATGGTATCAAGTCCTTACATAGATAATTCGTAATTTATTTATTTTCCACAAGATAATTCATAATAGGACCAAGGATTTTGATAATAGCATAACTCCGGGGATCTTACTCACTGAGAGTTATAGGTTGACCTATTTCTGTGAATGTGTCTTAAAAGATCCCAAAAGAAAATTAATTGCACACATATCACTTGTGTTTTTTGAACTATTACAAACATCCCTAGTCCAAGGGACAAGGGTCAAATAAAATATACTCATTCTGGTCCTTATTATAAGACATATTTACCTAATTTGATTATAGTAAGGAAGTTAATTAAGCTAGTTAATATGATATGTATTTTCTAAAAAGCCCTAGTCATCTTCCTTAATTCCCTCTTTCCTTCTCCTCTTTGATTATTGCTAAGGGAGCATCAATAAGGGTAAATTAGGAAAATATTGACAATTTTGAAAACTATGCCTTATAATTAGGACTAAGATTAACTCCTTAAATATGTCTTATATTAAAGACCGGAGGGAGTAACATATTCTACTGTTTTTTGGGCAGAAACTGTGTTTGAACTTTGTGGTTTGACCTTTATTTCCGAGCAAATGAAGAAAGGGTATAGTTCATATTATATATAAAGAGTGATAATCTATTTTGGAAATTAATGCAGTACAGATGATGCTTCAGCAACGGTGAGTAAGACTTTCAACAATTTATGTATTCTCAGTGTAAAGCATTAAAGTTTTGATGTTATTTTTTTAATCAAAATGCTAAAATACTTGAACAATACATTAGTCTGGCTGTAACACGTAATTATGATGTTACTCATTTCTAAATTGGAATGTGCTTGTAATTTACCTTCTTTGAATAGCATATTTGTAAATTTTTTTAAGCTTCAGTTTATCAAATTTTTATTTTAAAAAATAAACTAAAGGGAAGTAGTTCACTCATACATTAAATTTCTAACTAAATTGAGGTTGAATGCTGTCAAGTAATTGCTGAAGTCTCTTCTGTGTATTATTTTTTCTCTTTAGAACCATATGCTACTATAACCTCTAATTTTCTTGTAGCATCCATATGTGATTTCAAAAATGAAAATAATTTAACTTCATAATTTAAACTTGCATGAAATCATGTTTGTAATTTTTGACAGATATACATGATAGACTAGCTCACACACACATGTATCTTTGTATCTAAATTCAGTCCAATTTGAATCATGTAAATTCTTCCAAATTTGCCCTGTTGCAGATGTCTGAACACTTTAATTTAGCACTATCTTTATCTGGGAAAGTTACATCTGGCTTATTCAATGCCATGTTTGACATGAGGCACAGTTGGAAGAAGGATGCAGCTTCCATTAAAATCCTTGCATTTGATGATTGGTTCATAACTTTGTATAGTGTTGAGTTAGGTAGAGCCCACCTAATCCGCTCTGACCATGTGAAAAACCAACTGCCTACTTCATCGAACCCTGCCACCCTTGCTGAGTAAGTGTATTTGTTTTTCTTGTAATACCTTCATTCGTTTATTTGATTTCTATTACTACTATAATTGATTAGTTATTATTGCTACTTTTATTATTGTTGTAGTAGTAAAACGTTGCTTGAATAATAGATCACAACAACTTGCAAATAATATATGGTTAATTTCATATTTCTGATGTGACGATAGAATTATCTTTTCTCTGTGTAATCATGAAAATGCAGTTTGATACCTTAACGAAATTCTTGTTGATAGGCCTGCAACCTGATGGGGTTTACTTTTAAAATCTGACTAACAATTGATAATTTCTCAACCTTATAGTACATGAAAGTCTATAAAATGTAAGCTCTTGCTAGCAAGAATAGCATCATAGATATATATATTCAAGTAGAATATGCTAGCAGTCTATATGAAGAGCTTTAAACCTACTTTTTCTCATCCTTCATGCATAAAAACTTTTCAAGTTTCCTATCTCCTGAATGGTGCACTGAATAAGGCAGAATTCTTCAAGTTCATCGAGAAATATGGCATCCATGTTGTTGTTGGGGTGAAGATAGGAGGTAAGGACGTGGTTCATATGAAGCATTTCAAAAGTTCTCATCTTCAACCCATTGAAGTGCAGAGATTGCTTAAGGGTGTGTTTGGTTTGAGGGTAGGGGAGGGAGGGGAGGGGATGGCAGGGGTAAGGGTGATAAATTACAATTTTGGACGGAAGGAACCCAAAATTTACCCTCTCATTTTTTTAAATTTTGGATTCCCGCCCAAAATTTACCTTCTCATTCTTTTAAAGTTTGGATTCCCGCACCAAGGTAATTTACCCTCATTCCTTTTCTGAGGATGAAGATGGATGTTTGAGTTCTGATCAAGCTGAAACATCAATAACATTGAAGGTTCAGAAGATTAAATGCATCACCATCGTTTTCAGCTGTCTAAAAAGAATTATATATACTCTGGAAAAGATGCCACACATACACAACCTTTTCTTTTGACGGTATTACCAAAATTAAGTCCAAATACAAAGTCTTCCTGGACATTTAGCTGGGTTTCCTCACGCCTAACATTTTTATTGGAATTGCTTCTGTTCATGATTCAAACCCAGTACAAATTTTATTTTGTTCACTTATTTGCAGTGTGAGTTTAGCATTCTGAATTTAATGAAACAATTTCATCTTTTTTCCCCCGTATGCAGTTTACCTTTTTTGTCTTTTTGCTTTTACTAATAGTAACACTATGAATTTAATCTTAATTACCAGGAAGCCATTGTAGTCAATGGGAAGGAGAAATATGTTGATATATTCTTCTTAAAATGATTTCTTCATAGTAAAACTACGCTAGTTTGCTATACTTGTGTGTTCAAACACCTTGACACAAATATTTTTATATTGCACGTTGATAATTCATGCACGATGTTACAGTTTGTGTATATATATATATGTCTTTAAATTTTAATATTAAACATAACTGACAGGGAAAAAATTGATTTTGATTTAATTACTTGCATATTAAAACTTTCAAAGAATATATGAAATATTATGCTTGTCTAAAAATATTTGTTGTCATCTTTGCATGATGGTAGAGATGTGCGATGGAAGGTTGATGTAGCAATGCTGCAGCTGTTAGACCAATTGTAAAAAGTCACTCAACCGAGGAGGTTGGTATTAATTTGAACTGTCATTACTTCATCAACATGTTACGCAACCTTGCTGCTAAAACCTTTGGGCTGTTATTTGAATATACTTCCAACAGGACCTCATAAGCATTGCTGTTCGAAGGGGAGGCATTGTTGGCATTCACTGGCACCATAGGGGGTGGCTTTCTACTAATCACAGTCACCTGATGCAATGTCAATGCTGTTTGTGCCTATTATTTCACGGCTTAGTTCCCTCCCGGGCCATGGCTTCCTAAGCCATGCAATGAGTTTACATTTAGATGTGAGTACACATTTCCTGATGGCCAATTTCAATCTCCATATATTGTTTTCAATTTCAGTTGACTTGTTATTGCTTAAGTTATTGTGGTTTATTTTCTATGCATTTTGGCAAGTCTAATGTTCTGTAACTTGTCCTGCCTATTCCCCAACTGAAATCTGCGACATGACTTATCTAACGTGTCTTGGAGTCATTGCAGCCTCTGACTTGGTTTAGGGTTCGCTCGGAAGGATAAGTGGAAAGGTTTTGATTTTAGGTAGTTAGTATTTGTTCCAAGATGGAAAATGAGATTATTGTGAATTAGACTTTTGGTATTGCATTTTATCCCATTTGATTCCATATTTAAGATGGAGATGTTTTTTTAGGATAGAATGCAACTGGGGGAGCATTAATATACATTCGGACCTATTTCCTAGGAAGCACTAAAATCCACTTCTATTAACATATTTTAGATTCCTTAACATGCACATTCAAGCGAATAGTCTCAAATAATTTCCTGCAATATTCATCTAGAGTTGTTTTGAAACATTCAGATCAAGCCATCAAGGACTGATTGGATTGAGCCAGATATTAAATTGTACACTTCTATTATTCTTATCATTAATAGTTCTTGTTGTACTAACACTAGTAAATCTAATTTTTAATACTCAAGTTATGACAAGAATAATCTTATTTATTGATTCAAATAATGTGATTTATCTGCTCACTACTGGAAAAAACCCTTTTTAGACCACCACATTTAGACCGGTTTTGGCGGATAAGGTCTTAAAAATTTGTGCGGTGGCAGTTTTGTAATTATATTGAACTTCTTAGACCGGTTCTTAAAAAAATCGGTCTTAAAAAATTTATTTAGACTGGTTATAAAAAAAACCGGTCTTAAAGTCTTAAAATTTTACGCATTTAAAATTTTTTAACATTTAAGACCGGTTTAAATATAAACCGGTCTTAAATGTTAAATATTTAAGACCGGTTTTGTATTAAAACCGGTCTAAACTTTTCAACATTTAAGACCGGTTTATATGCAAACCAGTCTTAAATGTTAAAAATTTTAAATTCAAAATTGGATAACTTTTTAAGGCCGGTTGTGGGAAGAACCGGTCTTAAATGGGTTACATTTAAGACCGGTTGTTACCACAACCGGTCTTAAATGTAACACATTTAAGACCGGTTCTTCCAACAACCGGTCTTAAATTTGTTACATTTAAGACCGGTTTTTGTACAAACCGGTCTTAAATGTAAATTTTCCCTCTTTTAAGACCGGTTTTTAATAAAAACCGGTCTTAAAGGTAAAATGTTTCACACTTATTTTTCCTCCCGCGCCCAGATCGTGCGCTCTGTGAACCCTTTCTTCTCTCTTTGCGATTTCTTTGTGACCTCTGTCCGTGCTTGTTCTGAACTCGTCCATGGCGTCCCATCCCTCTTTTGCTCAAGTCTCCTTCGTCATTACCGCTTCCGTTGCTGTGTTCGTCGTCGCTGTTCTTTGATTATCGTTAGTCTTCTCCGCCGCGACCTCTAATCTCCGCAGCGCAATAACCATTCTCCTCTGATTTGACTTTCCTTTGTCAATGCCGTGAATTTGAGGACTTCATTTTAACCTCAGTCGACGCCACCGTGACTTTGGGTTGAAGCTCACTCCTTGGTTTTCATTCAGGTTAGTGTTCGATCGATCTGTTATTTAGTTGTACGTTGTTTTATAATTAATAATGTTCAATGAAAATTTCTTGTTGTTGCTTTAATTTGAGCACTTAAATGTAATCTGGACAAAATTAAAGTTCTTGTTATTGCTTTAATTTGAGCACTTCTTGTTGTTTTATAATTCATATGCTCTGACTTTTTGAATTAATACCACTTTATGTTCTGTTTTAGTTGTTTGATTATTGTCAGTGTTATTGGTTTGTTAAAACAATACTAATTTCAAATGGTGCCTGTTAATTTCGTTGAAATATCTAAAACTCTATTGTTGTTGTTTTTTTGTCTATCCCTTTGTTGTTGGATATAGGGTGCTAGAAGTGTTGAGATATATATGGATCATAGTTGGATAGACGCTAAACGGACGAGTGTTGAATATGATAATGGGGTGAGGGGTTTTTTAGACTTCGCTAGTAGACATGCCGATGATGGTAGTGGAAAGTTTTATTGCCCTTGTGTAGTATGTTTGAATGAGAAGCGACTAAGTACTGCAGATATATATATACATTTAATTTGTGAAGGATTTTGTAAGAGTTATACAGTGTGGGTATGGCATGGTGAAGAATTAGAAATGCCAAGTTCATCTCAACAGGGGGGAGTGAACTTTGATGATAATGACACGAATACAGATGATCGAATAGAGGATATTATTCGTGATGTAGGAGAAGGGAGTTTTGAGCAATTACATGCATATGGTAATATGTGTAATGATGCTGAGACGCCGTTGTACCCGGGGTGTAAAAAGTACCAATTGTCGAAAGCAGTATTGAAATTGGTAAGCTTGAAAGCACGACATGGATGGAGCGACAAGAGTTTTTCAGAAACACTTGAGGCTTTTAAGGACATGCTTCCAGATGATAATGTGTTGCCTTCTTGATACTATGATGCTAAGAAAATATTGTGTCCACTAGGGATGAAATATAAAAAGATCCATGCATGCCCTAATGATTGTATATTGTATAGAAAAGAGCATGAAGAGGAACAACAATGTCCCATATGTGAAACCCTGAGGTACAAATCAAATAACGCTCCTAGAAAAGTATTGTGGTACCTTCCAATCATACCAAGGTTCAAGCACTTGTTTGCTAATGAAAACAATGCAAGAAATTTGAGATGGCATGTGGATGAGAGGATATCCGATGGAAAGCTTTGACATCTTAATGGAAGAAAATCGATCAATTATTTCCTGCCTTCGGTGAAGAGCCTAGGAACCTTAGGCTTGGGCTTAGCACGGATGGCATGAATCCTTTTGGTAGCCTGAGCAGTATACATAGTTCATGGCCTGTTCTGTTGGTAATTTACAACTTATCTCCTCTGTTATGCATGAAACGAAAGTACGTCACATTATCTATGTTGATTTTGGGACCAAAATAACCCAGAAATGATATAGATGTTTACCTGGAGCCCTTGATCGAAGACTTGAAAGAGTTGTGGGACGAAGGTGTTGATGTTTTTGACGCGAACAAGAAGGAGGTTTTTAAAATGCGAGCCATGATCTTTTGTATTATAAATGACTTCCCTGCATATGGAAACTTGTCAGGCTATAGTGTTAAAGGCCATAAAGCATGTCCGATTTGTGAAGAAGGAACATGCTACCATCAACTTCAACATGGTAGAAAGACAGTTTATCTTCGCCATAGGAGATTTCTTAGACAAGGCCACCCGTATCGCAGATTAAAGAAAGCTTTTTTTGGTGGACAAGAGTTTGAAGATGCTCCGAAGGCATTGACTGGGGAGCAAGTTTATGAAAAGGTGAAAAATATGAATGTTATCTTTGGTAAGACTACAAAGAAAAGTAATGAGAAAAGTAAATCGAAAAAGAGGTCTGTCTTCTTCAATCTTCCATATTGGCCGAAGCTTGATGTAAGACACTGTATTGGCCGAAGCTAAAGTCTCATGATTGTCATGTCTTAATGTAACAACTGCTCCCAGTAGCTATTCGAGGCATTGCCGAATATGATCTTCAACATATTTTGACTGGACTTTATTTCTTCTTCAATGCTATTTGTAGTAAAGTCATTGAGACAGAAAAATTGGATGAACTGGAAAACGAAGGATATTTGATCTTGTGCCAGCTTGAGAAGCTTTTGCTTCCTTCTTTTTTTGACATCATGGTACATATAATTGTTCATCTAGTCAGGGAGATCAAGTTGTGTGGCCCTATCTATTTACGATGGATGTACCCAATTGAAAGAACTATGGAAATCCTAAAAGGGTATGTGAAGAACCCTAACTGGCCTGAAGCATCTATTGTTCAGAAATATGTTTCTGAAGAAGCCATGGAGTTTTGTCAAGATTACTTGTCAAATGTAGGACACATTGGACTTCCTGAATGTCATGATGAAGAAGTCACGCGGGGCTTCAGTAAAGAGCATGGATCCTGATGAATTGCAACAAGTCCACTTGTACATCTTGAATAATGTTGATGAAGTTCAAGATTACATTAATGCTCATAAAGAAATTGTACAGAAAGGAAATAGTCGAATGACTGAACAAAGGTTAATTAGGGAGCATAACAAAACTTTTGCACATTGGTTCAAACAAAAGGTTGACGGCGAAGAATGTGTTTCTGATACAATTAAATGGTTAGCACGTGGTCCTGAGGCTGATGTCATAAGTTGGACTTCATTTGCGATCAATGGTTATACATTTTACACAAAGTCCCTTGATGATAAGAGCACTGTCCAGAACAGTGGGGTTATGTTAGTGGCTGAATCTATGCACTTCTTTAGTTCAAAAGATAAGAATCCTAGATTGGAAGCAATACCTTATTATGGGGTGATTGAAGAGATTTGGGTGGTTGATTATGTTAAAGTTAAACTTCCTATTTTCAAATGCAACTGGGTTGATGTCAACAATGGTGTAATGATTGATCAGTTGGGATTTACATTAGTTGATTTGAATAGTAGAAGTTTTAGAGATGAACATTTTATTATGGCATATCAAGCGAAATAAATG
The DNA here is from genome assembly GCA_963242795.1 of Inga leiocalycina. Lineage (NCBI taxonomy): Eukaryota > Viridiplantae > Streptophyta > Magnoliopsida > Fabales > Fabaceae > Inga > Inga leiocalycina. The sequence goes on along the minus strand of OY725321.1, from coordinate 36,861,229 downwards.
TTCTATGTTACTGATCAGGCAAACAAAATGTGGTCTATAGCTCTCCAAGGAAAAAGGGTCGTTGATATTAATCAGGAAAGTCATTCAATGAATGATCTGCTTGAGACTCCTTCTTTTTCTAGAGGTTTACCAGAATTGAATGAAGAAGATGAAGCAGACAATGAACACGGCACAAGAAATGATCATCATGAAGGGATATGGGAGGATATCCCTTTATAAAACTACATTGAAGGTTAGTTAGCTAAAATAATTATCATGAACTATATTTGAATTATGTATATTGTTATTGGTGTATATATATAACTACTTTTTTTGTTGGCGTCATAGGAAAATGAAGGATATGAGGTGTACATCTTAGTGTAGATTCTCTGAAGCCAGGCCAGCTAGTGATCATCAACCTGAGACGAGTGTGATCATCATTAATGTAATTTAATCTTTGATATATGTATGTAAGTGAAAAGATAAGGAACTTGGTCAAAACAACATTGTTATGGTTGTTTGATTTCCTTGCATTATGATTCTGTCTATGGTTGTGAGTTTATTATAAATGGTTGTTTTCCTTTGCTTCTATTTCGGCCAGCACTGTTTAAGCACAAGGGAGTTGAGTTTTAATATGTTCCAATGAGTTTTAAGATTTATTTATTTCAATGTCATTGAACTTGCTGCTGCTTGCTGAGTGAAATGTTTTAACAGGGGAAATGACTTGCTGGGTATACTTTTAAATGAAATTTTTTTAAAAAAAAATTCAACTTTTAAGACCGGTTTTGGAGAAACCGGTTTGAAAATTTGACTTTTTAGACCGGTTTTATAAAGAACTGGTCTAAAATGTGATACTTTTTAGACCGGTTCTTTATAAAACCGGTCTCAAAATTCAAATTTTCAGACCGGTTCTTCATAAGAATTGGTCTAAAATTTTATTAATTTAGACCGGTTTCTATTATAACCGGTCTAAAAATATTTATTTTTAGACCGGTTTCATAATATCCGGTCTTAAAAATTTTTTTTAAGACCGGTTCCATAACCGGTCTAAAAAGTAGAAGACTTTTTAGACCGGCTGTATCAAGACCGGATCGAGAACCGATCTAAAATGTCTTTTTTAACCGGTCTTAAAAGTGATTTTTCCAGTAGTGGCTATTGGTGTTAAGTGAGTATTTGTCTGATGCCAAATAAACCCAAAATAGAGGAACTTCATCAATTTCTTGAATTCCAGTTGCCTCGGCAATTATGTCCATTGTATGATGATTTGCTTCATAAATTTTGTCCTAGACATCAAAGAAACAATTCACCATCACTCCAGTTCACTTTCTTGGGATCCAAGCTTTTATGTTAAACTCTGAATTGAAGGTTGTGTAAGCTTATATTTGAAAAAGAGGGGGGAAATCATGTTGTATTCATGTATTTTGTCTTTAGGTTACCATTATGGTAATTCTACATACACCACTAAGCAATGTAAAAAGGTTCACACTTAGTATTGTTTGTGGATGATGTGATTGATGAACCTATGTCGTGTGAGTTCACAAAATAAAACTAGGTTTGAAAATGTAGCATAGTAGCACAACATAGGTCGTTCTTGTGAGGAGATTAATTTTTCAAGTTTCTAAATAGTAAAGTAATAAAAACCTTAAAGTTGTGAGAAATCATTTTGAGAAAGTGTATTTTTAAACTAATGTAGAAATATTTTTGTATTTTTTGGTTTTCAAGACGAAGAAGCAAATGGAATTGAAATTATCACTAACAACAATATAAATGCAATTAACTAGTATAATGATAAAATGGGATTCCCTTGAGTTGAGGTTTTAGTTTTCCTTGCTTGCTAATAATTTAAAATCCATAATGAGCCAAGAGGATGGAACTAAGCTACCACTAGCTCCATACTTGCAATAATCATTTAATTTATTCAACCGAAACAAATAAATGAATACCACCAATTAATTGTGATTCAAGGAGATAAATAATTAACTTCCAATTCTTGCTTGTAATTACCATTACAAAAGCCCAAAGCATTTAGTTTAATCATTTACAATCCACTCAACCGAGTCGGAATAAACAATTCAACCTACTCCTAATATGAATCATACAAAGCTTAATTAATCAACTCCTAGCTAACCACTAAGTTTATTCAGTTGGCATAGAACAATCTAGATCACAATTACATACTTAACCAAGCTACATAATTATGAACTAGAAAGACAGCTTAAGGAATTCCATTGAAGTTTAGAAGCTCAAACCATTACCTAACTCAAGGAAATCACCAACACTTTAGCTACTAATGGAAGAAGAGAAAGATGGAGCTTGATGAATAAAGGGATAATTGGCCATGAAATTGCAACAGCCACCGAATCAAAATAGCTCTTCAATTTTGCACTAACGCCTCCTCTCTTTTTCTCTTATCTTATCGTGTAGCTCCCTTTCTCTTTTGCAGCCTCGGTCCTTCCTCCTCACACACACAGCCGCCATGCCTATCTTCTCTATTCGTGCTCCCCCTTTTTCACTTAACCCTTTCGGTCCCTTTTCACACTCCAGCCCCAATCGGTCCAGCTTGCTTCTTTTCCTCAATACCTCCCTTTCGGTCCAATTCCTTGCCATTAATTCCCTTTAGTCATTCGGTTAAGCAAGTCAACCATTTCGGCTCTCCAATTACTTCCTTTCTTTTTCATTCCTTTATTCGGTTCAACTGTTTCTCTTTATTCTCTTCAATCATTCGGTCCACCCATAAGCTTTCCACCTCTTCAATCTTCAATAATTCAATTCGATCCACTCTCACATTTAATTCGGTCAGCCTCCTCTATTAATTCGGTCTCTTCTCCTTCACTTTATTTCGTTTTGTATCCTCCGTCCAGCTCCCTTTTACAACAGCCTCCACCCACTCAAAAGCCATGGTCCCCACTTCAATCTTCCTTCAATTCTCTCTAGGTTAAATAGGTAATTTGTGCCTTGTTTCGATAAAATGGATGGTGAAAATATGTTTTATGATAGGTACAAAATTGCAACCACTAAACAATGCCCTTACTCATTTAACCTCCTCTTAGAAAAAATGTGAAAATAAATTATGCATTTGTGATGTTCCACTTTTATCCTTCATTAAGCTCCAGAATAACATCTTTGACCTTGAACGTACTTGACAAAAATTGTGCCACATCATCACCTACAAAATTATATTCACAAAGGTATTATCTTTTACTCACAATTAAAGAATAAAGTGAATGATAAATATTAATTAAAAATATAACAATTTAACCACTTTAATTCCCAAATTATTCTTTCACTAAAATATCACACTAACACTTAATTATGCCAAAAATATTCGATTAAGTTCCACAAAAGCCTAAGATCAATTAATAAAAATATATAAATATTAAGCTGTGACCACAAAAAATCTTAAAGCCATGTTTGGTGTACCGAAAGGAAGATAGCAAATCTAATGATGAGCCAGTTGAAAAAGCCTCCTTTAAACCTGTGAAGTGGCAAAGGTTTTCACATGTTTGCATAGCGCCAGTATTGTTCAATATTTCCCATGATGATAAGCCTCATGCTATTGTAACGGAGGCCTTATTAGATATATCACAAAGTATCATCATGTACATGTGGCACGATTGTAAGAATAGTTGTTGACCAGTTGCATACAGCTGTCAAGTTGTAGCAATTCGATTTCAGACTTCAAAGTCTATATAATGTACTTTGCTCCACTTTACTCTGTGAATGATAGAGACCATCAGATTCAATTATTATTGATACTGCTTTTATGGTATCAAAGCGACGACGTTCTTTGCCAGCTCTAATCACCGGTATCATCTAGCAGAGGCATATCGTAAGGCGATCTTCGTATCTCCACAAATCGATTGCTTTACACCAAAATGTCTCAGGTCTCGCAAGCACCTCTGTCTCAATATTCATCTATGTTTATTGCAGATGTTAATCGTGGTTTTGCCAATAAAAATATCACTGTCAAGCTTGATGATTCCAATTTCCTTATATGGAAACAACAAGTCTATTTTATGGTGAAACAGCACAAAATGCATAGATTCCTAACTAGTATGATTGTTCCACCACTGGCGAAAATTCTTGATGAGTCTGGTTGTATGATATGCAATCCAGTGTTCGATGAGTATGAGGCACTTGATTTTGCCTTGGCATCGTGGCTTCTAGCCTCGGTGTTGTCCACTCTTTTGCCTGAACTCTTCGGACTTGACACAGCAACGCAGATCTGGTCCAAACTCAACAACTTATTCTCAAGTCAGTTAGATGCTAAGATTTTATCCTATCAAAATCAACTCTCAAATCAAAAGAAAGGTGAGCAGCCAATACGTGAGTATCTTGCTAATTTGAAATCTGTATGTGATCATTTAGCTATGTTAGGAGCCAAAGTTGATGAGAAAATGCACATATCACATATCTTAAATGGCTTGACTGCTGAATATGAATCAGTTATCGCTGTTATTAATGTGGCTAGACCTCCTTTTGATCTTGAAACTGTGACTACCATGCTGATTGACTCTGAAATGAGATAGAAATTGTTCTTCTCGAATGGCCACTTTGGTCATGTTAATCACGTGGCCTTTCCTGTTGATTACGATGATGATGATCCGCATGTTGTAGAATATTATTCTTAGGCTCCAGTTACAGGCCATGGTAATTGTGGCTTTCGCCCTCCACATCTTCAACGTGGTGCTAGTAGTAGTTCTCACGGACGCGATCATGGCCATTTCATTACTGCTCGGCTACAATGTCAAATTTTCCGTAAGGTTGGCCATACAACAGAGCGTTGTTATTACAGGTATGAAGGATATAATCCTCATCCATCATTTGATGCCTATGCCTATTACACTCATTATGGATTACCTGACTACTATCCTACCTACGATTATGATGTTGCTTCTTCATCTATAATACCTACTGCAACCTCTGTGCCTCAATCTTCTGTTTCGTCCTCTCAACCTTATGCTCATATATCTACTACTCCGACCACGGCTCCACCATCTGTTAATGCAGTAAGTCAATTAACCGCTACCACTGAGTCAATGCCTGCTGCTCAAGCCTTCATTGCATCTCTGGATTCTGTCATTGATGCTGCTTGGTATCCTGACTTTGGTGCTACTGAGCATATTACTCATGATCCTACCTATCTTGTTTCTACTCAAACTGGTACTGGCACGGTTCAGGTTGGTACAGGTGAGTTATCTACTATTACTCATGTTGGTAATGCTATCCTTACTTCTGTTGATCCCAAATTTTCCATGAAAAAGGTCTTGTGTGTACCAAGAATGAAGAGGAATATGTTGTCCGTTGCTAAATTTACTAGAGATAACAATGTTTCCGTTGAGTTTTTTCCTAACAAGTGTATTGTTAAGGACCTAAGCTCGGGTCAACCACTGATGACTGGAATTGAACGAGATGGAATGTACCCATTGCTTGCTGCCACCTTTTCTAGCTATATTGTTGCTGAGATTTCACGGTTTCCTGCTACCTATTCAGTTTCCTCCGCTTCTCTGGAGCTGTGGCATCAACGGTTAGGGCATGCATCATTTGATATTACCAAACATATACTTAAAAACAATCCCATTGATTTTCTTTCTACTTCTTCTATGCAGTGTAAAGCATGTCAATTAGGCAAATTGCATAAGTTAACTTTTACTGATTCAACTACAGTGTATCAGCATCCTTTACAACTAATAATGATGGATCTTTGGGGACCTACTCCTCTTGTCTCTAGTGGTTTTGCCGATTATATTGCATTTGTTGATACATTTAGCCGATTCACTTAGATTTATTTCTTGCATAAAAAATCTGATGCACTGTCCAAGTTTAAAGAATTCAAAACCATGGTTGAAAATAAACTCAATCAAAAAATACAACAAGTTCAATCAGATAATGGAGGGGAATTTATTTCCTTTAAGTCATCTCTTTCCACTCATTCCCCACCAATTGTCTCTCACCCTATGATTACTTGCAGCAAAGCTGGAATTTTCATACCCAAAGTCTTTATTGCATTAGAACATTTTTCCTATCATGAGTCTATTGATGAAGCTCTTGCTGACCCAGCTTGGAATCAAGCAGTTTTTGATGAATATAATGCTCTTATCAAGTTTGGAACTTGGGAAGTAGTGCCCTTACCTCTTGATAGATCAACTATTGGTTGTCGATGGTTATGGAAAATCAAAACCAATGCAGATGGATCTTTGGCTAGACGAAAGTCCAGAATTGTAGCAAAAGGTTATTCTCAAGCTGCTGGAATTGATTTTTATGATGTTTTTAGCCCAATAGTCAAGGATGCCACTATTCGCATTGTACTTACAATTGTTGTCACTTATAAATAGAAGTTGAATGAACTTGATTTTAATAATGCATTTCTTAATGGTGATTTAACTGAGGAAGTATACATGGATTCTCCTCTAGGTTTTCCTCTAGGGAATGATCCCACTACTGGTAGGCCTTGGGTTTGTAAATTACGTAAAGTAATATATGGTCTCAAACAAGCCCCTCGGGCATGGTTTCAAAAACTTGCTACTTCTCTATGTCAGCTTGGTTTTGTTGAGTCTAAGGCTGATTCATGTTTGTTTATTCGCAAGTTTAATTCTCATATTATATATCTTCTATTGTATGTTGATATCATCATCACAGGTTCAGACTCCAGTGAAGTTTCACATGTCATCAATTCTATGAGTCAATTGTTTTCACTAAAGGTATTGGGTAAGTTATCATACTTTCTGGGCATTGAGTTTCATTCACTTTCCTCAGGACTTTTGTTATCTCAGAAGAAGTTCATACTTCAGTTATTAACTGATACAAGGGTGCTTCATTCTAAGCCATATGACACCCTAATGGAAACTCGTACTCAGTTTCTGTGTGATTGGTAAGCTGCAATATCTGTGTTATACTAGACCTGAGATAGCTTTTACATTGAATCGACTCAGCCAATTTCTTCATAGCCCTCTTGTTCCTCATTGGATGTTTGTTAAGCGTCTCTTGAGATATCTTGCTGGCACTATTGATTATGACTTACTTATTCAACCATTTCACAGACTCCATGTTCATGCTTTTGCAGATGCTGACTGGGCATCTAATAGAGAAGATCACAGATCTATAAGTGGCTACTGCACCTACTTGGGTGTTACACCAGTGACATGGGCTTCTAGATGACAGCAGGTAGTGTCTCATGCCACTTCTGAGGCTGAATACAGTAGTGTTGCAGATGCTTCCTCTGGTATATTATGGGTGGTGTCTCTTCTGCGTAAAATGCATTTTCTCACTGCTACTATTCCTGATGTATGGTGTGACAATTCTGGAGCAGTGTCTCTGGCCGCTAATCCTATGTTACATAACAAAACTAAGCATGTGGAATTGGATATTCATTTCTTGCGTGAAAAAGTATCTTCTGGTTAATTACATGTAGGCTATATCTCAACTCAAGATCAAGTAGTTTATGTGCTTACAAAGCCTTTAGGCAAATCATTGTTTCACTGATTTAGAGATCGTCTTAGTGTTGTCTCTTATGATCTACTAACCCAAATCTCTTCAACATCAAAAGTAGTATAGGGAATATTATATATATCACAAAGTATCATCATGTACACGTGGCACGATTGTAAGAATAGTTGTTGACCAGTTGCATATAGCTGTCAAGTTGTTGCAATTCAGTTTCAGACTTCAAAGTCTATATAATGTACTCTGCTTACTTTACTCTGTGAATGATAGAGACCATCAAATTCAATTATTGTTGATACTGCTTTTAGGCCTACCTGGAAAAAAAGTTCTTGTTTTGACGCTTGGTTTTCAATGGTAGAATTAGTAGAAATTTACTGGATCTCCATTCAAAAGTCAGGGATCTTTTCAACATTGAGAATGAAAAGGCTCCTGAAGATGACATAAAACCAATAGTTTATATAATGAATGCCCCAAAGATGCTCAACTTTATGGATATGATGGAAAAGGTTAAGGGTCTATCAAGGCCAGGTATTCGTTGCTAGCTATTATGTCTGGAGATTTCATGCTTATGTGAATATTTGGCCGCCATGTTCATTTCTAGATTTTGTTTTTAAAGATGATGTGTGAGAAATGATTTTGAAAGGAATTGTTGTTTTTATTATCATTATTCATTCCTCTCCTTTTCTTTATTTAGAATAATCTTGTTCTTATGCATGTTTATGAATGAAGATTTTACATTCTTACCTCTCTTGGACTTGAGAAACTTTGGATTTCAGAATAAAATTTGAATTTGTTTGGCATGGATAATTGAGAGCAAGAAGGAGCAAATAAACGTGTTCTCGAAGGGGTGGAATAGTTGCGTGTTTCATTATCTCTCTCTCTAGTGAGAGCCATTCTCTCTTCTTGGTGAGAGTTTAGTGAGGTTCCGAGTAACCTTGGCCATCGAGTTATTTGAACATCGATTGGTTTATGGAGTTGTCTCCTTTTTGTTCTTGAGGACTAATCGTAAATCTTGCAGTGGTAGTTTTTCCTTTTTCTTTTCTGTAAGTGTGAGTGAGTGTTGTGTAAGTGTATTCTGGTAGTGACTGGGAGGAATAGAGGTTGGACAGGGGAGTAAAATGACGAAGTCAAAGGAGGTAGTGTTAAACCTGGGAAAGAAGATGGAGAAGAATGGAGGTGCTCTTGTTGGGAAAATATCAACGAGCAAAAACTTAAACGTGCCGACCGTGATATTCATGATTAGGAAAGGCTGGCAAATGGAAGAGAATGTGGAGATTCATGAGCTAGATAAAGCCCGTTTGATCTTTCTCTTTCGCTTTACTAAGATGGAGGACTATATGCGAGTTCTTAAGGGTCGTCCATGGTCGATCCAAGGTCATATGTTGAATTTACAAATTTGGGAAGAATATATGGTTCTGGATGAAGTAAATTTCAAGACTGCTCCATTTTGGGTCCAATTTCATGGACTCCCTTTGGAGGCTTTTGATAGAGAGAATGCAGTTACTTTGGCGAATGCTGTTGGAGAGACGATGATGTATGAGGATCCGAAGGTAAATGGGAAACTCACTCGAAGCTTTGTTCGTGTTCGATCTCTTATTAACTTGGAGGATCCTTTGGTCACAGGGTTCTGGGTTCCCAGGGCAAAAAAGGTTCCTGCTTGGGTTACTGTACGTTATGAGAGACTCCAAAATTTTTGTTATCGTTGTGGTCATATTAGTCATGATAATCGGGCTTGTAAGAGTGATGTTGATTCAAATGGGGATGATGGAGTCAATACCGAATATAGTACCGGGTTGGGTACATCACAAGTCAAAACTATTGAAAATCTGCTAATTGTTTATAAGGAAAGTTGGGTGGAAGGGTTAAAGAATGATAGGAAATCTCTAGGTAGAGATGGTGGTCGGAAGGGGTTGCCGATGAATGAAGATGTTATTCCACAAAAGGAACTTATGGTAGGGCCCTCATCAATTGAAGATACCTTACTTTTGTCTTTTAAGACCAAGAATGACGCAAATTCTCTTACTAGTATAATTGAAGAAGAAAACATTGAAGTACCCACTTGCATGGTAGGACCATGTGTCTCCCCAACTTTTACTCATGAGAAGAAGTGCATCACACTAAAGAGGTGGACTAGAAAATTTCCTGACGGAAGAAGCGCCAATTCTTTGATAATAAAGTCTACCAAAAATAAAAACTCTTTGCTGACAAGTCAGCACATGTTGTGGACCCACCGAGTGAGGATGAGGAGATATCTAAGGCTATAATCCCCATCAGCGGGCTTTCTCCAGTGTCTAGTGTTACCATGAGGCTGAGTGGCTTTAATTTAAAAAGACTTCTTAATGATGAGGGGACCTACGTAGATGCCAAACGATGCAAGAAACTAGACTTCTCTACTGATAATTCGTCAGAGCCAGTGAGGTGTCTGGAGGTGAAAAAGAATTCCCTAGTAAAGTCCAAAAATGAGCCAAGAAAAGGCCATCGTCAGAGCATCCATGCTATAAAACAACAGATATGCACGAACTCCACACCAAAATCTTCTACTAGAGGTATCACTATAGCTTCAAACTCTGAAATTGACTTTCCTAGTAGTTGGCTTAGCTCTGATGGCAACTTCGACTCTGGTAATTCATTCTCTTCTACTCAAAACGCTGGTGGTTGGATGGGACCAACCACCGGTTCACAATGAATATTTTAAGCTGGAACTGCCAAGGCCTCAGGGCAGCCTCGACAGTCAAAAATCTGAAGGAAGAATGTTTTCGAAATAAGCCTCAAATTGTCTTCTTAATGGAGACTAAACAAAAAAAGAATAATGTGAAGAAAGTTAGGAAAAGGTGTGGTTTTGCAGAAGAATGGTTGGTAGATCCTATTGGTCGTAGTGGAGGTCTTGCTTTGTGGTGGAAGGATGAAGTTGTGGTGAATATCCTTTTCTTTTCAGCAAATATAATTCACACGAAGGTCTCATCTTCGACATTCGACCCGCCCTCCTATATTTCTTTTGTCTACGGACCCTCGAATGAGAATGAGCGTCAGTTGTGTTGGCAAGAAGTAAGGCGTATTGCCCAGCATGTTGATCAATCGTGGTTATGTCTAGGTGACTTTAATGATATCACAGCTCAAGGAGAAAAAAGTGGGGGCAATCCGAGAGCTTGGAGGAGATAGTTAATTTCCAGAACTTTATGGCTGACTGTAATCTTATGGATCTGGGATTCAATGGTTATAGGTTCACATGGTGCAATAAGAGGGAGGGACAAGGAACGATTCGTGAACGTATTGATAGAGCTCTGGGTAACACTGAACTAAGAGAGCATTTTCCTCATCTACAGGTGTTCCATTTAGACCCGTTGGGGTCTGATCACCACTTGCTACTAGTTAACTGTTGGTGTAAGCAACAATTTTGAACCCGCTCCTTTAAATTTGAATTTGTATAGACTACACACATGAAATATCTGGCTATTGTATGTAATGGATGGCAATGACCCTATGTAAGTGATTCTTCATCTCTTATTGAGTTTGTAAGCCGCTTATGTTCTTGTAGATATGAATTAACCAGATGGAGCAAGAAGGAGTTTCCGAATTTCAAAAAAGTTATTGAGCAACTCAAAGTGGAGCTCGCTGTCTGTGAACAAAGGGTATTAACTCCTAAGAGTAAGAAGAAAGCCTCCGAAATTACAGCTAAAATAAAAAATGCCATGGATAAGGAAGAGCAGTATTGGTGGCAACGATCTAGAATTAATTGGCTACAGGCAGGAGACAAGAACTCAAGGTTTTTCCATCTTACTACAATCCATTGCAGACAATACAATAGCATTCTACATTTAAAGGATGATTCAGGGACCTGGTTATCAAGTAGAGAGTCAATAGCTGCCAATTTCTCCTCTTTTTTTGAGACACTGTTTCTTCCTTCTGGGAGTCGACGTAACGAAGCAGTATTAAATTTCATAGAACCCAAAATCTCAGAACAGATGAATCTTAATTTATTACTTCCTGTGACACGAGAGGAGATCCGAGAAGTTGCTTTCAGCTTGGGAAGTACGAAGGCCCCTGGTCCTGATGGATTCTCAGGTAAATTTTATCATTCAGCTTGGCCTGAAATTGGTGAAAATATTTCAAGAATTCTTTGCTGGCAATTCTTATCTTCATGAAATCAATGATACTAATGTTACTCTGATTCCCAAAATAGAGAAACCAGATCATGTTTCCCATTTTCATCCTATTGGGCTCAGTAATTTCTCCTACAAGATAATATATAAAATTATTGCAAGCCGGATGAGACCTTTACTTGATGCCTGTATTTCCTAAGAGTGCTTTTATTCCTAGTCGTCTTATTCAAGACAACATTATCATTGCACATGAGGTTTATCATTATCTTCGTTGAAAGAAAAAGGGGAATAAATATGAATTTGCACTTAAAATGGATATGAGCAAAGCCCATGACCGTGTGGAATAGGATTTCTTAGAGCTTGTTCTTTTGAAATTTAGGTTTAGTGAAGATTGGGTGCATTTAATTATGAAGTGTGTGAATTCTGTCAGGCTAAATCTGTGTGTTTCAGGAGAGAAAATTGGCTCTATCTCTCCAGGTAGGGGTCTACGACAAGGTGATCCTTTATCTCCTTATCTATTCATTCTAGTGACTGAAGTTTTGTCTGCTATGATTACCAAGAGTCAAATGTCTAAAAATCTCCAAGGGATTAAATTGAGCAACTCCTATCCTGAGCTTTCTCATTGCTTCTTTGCGGATAATGCCCTATTTTTTATGAATGCTAATAAGAGGAATTGTACAAACCTGGCAAATATTTTGAATCAATACTGTGTTGTATCTGGTTAGTCTACTAACTTGGATAAATCCAACATCTTCTTTTCAGCAAATACACCGGAGATAATTAAATCCAGGACGAGTGGCTTCTTAGGCATCTAGGCTATGCAAGATCCGGGTAAATATCTGGGTATCCCGAGTGTATGGGGTAAAACAAAGCACCAGGCTCTATCTTATATCAGAGAGCGAGTAAGAAATAAAATTCAGGGATGGACAGAATCCACTTTATCCTTTGCAGGGCGGGAAGTTATGATCAAATCAATTATCAACGCCATCCCAATTTATCCCATGAATTGCTTCAAGTTTACAATCAAAGCATGCAAAGAATTAAATAGCTTAATAGCTAAATTTTGGTGGGAGGGCAATGCGGCTGGACATAAGCTTCACTGGAAGTCTTGGGATTCTCTCACTGAGGCCAAGTGTGCCGGAGGTATGGGATTTAGAGATTTCACTATTGCTAATGATGCTTTACTAGCTAAAACAGCCTGGCGCCTTCTTAATAACCCAGATGACCTGTGGGTTCGAGTTTTGAAGAGCATTTATTTTCCACAGGGGGAGTTTATGGATGTTGAAAAAGGATACAAAGCATCTTGGTGCTGGTCTAGTATCATTGATGGTAGAGATTTTCTCAAGAAAGATTTACTGTGGGATCTAGGTGATGGCTCCTCCATTCACATTTGGGAAGATAGATGGGTACCAGATGTTCAATTTCCTGAGAAACCTGTTAATAATTATGATGATATTCTCCAGCAAGGGCGAGTGTGTGATCTTGTTGTACACGGTAGCTGGAACTTGTCTCGACACTTAATCTCTGATGATCTTGCACATGCAATTATCCAAATTCCTATCCCCTTGAATGGTTTGAAAGATAAGATCATTTGGACCCCAGCGAGCAATGGTAATTATTCAGTCAAGTTGGGGTATAGAAATGCAAAGGCTAGGCGTTACACTATACATAAACCTAGCTCCTCTACTAATATGTCGCTAGCTAGCTGGAGAAGTATATGGAAGCTGAACATTGTACCGCGTGTCCAACATTTTGTTTGGAGGATTCTGAACCAGGTTGTGGCCACTAATGATGCTTTATTCCGACGTAAGAGGGCATCTACTAAATTATGCCCTATATGCGACAAAGAGGAGGAAACAGTTGAACATCTTTTCCTTTACTGTCCATGGACAAGGTGTGTCTAGTTTGGTTGCCATTTAGGTGTTAAAACTGATGTGATTCAAGTCAGGAACTTCACTTCTTGGTGGCTATGCATTACAGATGAGGGATCAAATTTTGATTCATCTAACATTACTCTTATTTGCTGGATCCTTTGGTTTATATGGAAGCAAAGGAATGAAAAGGTGTTTAATATGCAAGAACCTAGTCCACAGTTCGTTATTGAATGGGCTATGCGATCCAATCTGGAATTATGTGCTTTGAATGATGTAACTGATATGAATGAGTCTATTTCTATACCTGACCCCGATAGTGTACATTGGTGCTTTCCTCCCCTAGGTATTCTCAAAATCAATTATGATGGCGCTTACTCATCATCAATGGGCACTGCAGCTATTGGAATTATCTGTCGAAATGAGTATGGAGACTTCGTTTGGGGTTTTGCTGATAAGATTAAATCCTTGTCGGCGTTCATGACTGAGGCCTTAGCTTTAAAAAGAGCATTAATGTTAGCGGTAGATTTGGGTCACGACAAAACTTCGTTTGAAACGGACAGTCAACTTCTGAAATCAAGTGTTGAAAGCCAACAGCAGGATCTGTATGACTGGAAATGCCGGAGTATCATTCAAGACATTATCAACCTTCTTGCTTCTTGAGTCGGGTTCTCCCTTACTTTTACTCCTCGTAAGGGTAATTTCGTAGCTGACCTTATTGCAGCTGATGCTTTTAAGGGAGTGTGCCCTATGGGGTGGGTGTCACAACCATCACTCTCTTTGTCTTCTATACTGACTTTGGATGCTCAGAAGGCGGGTTGTCATTTTGATGCTACTGCTTCTCCATGAACCAGATCAGTCTTTGGCCTATTTTTCTCAGTTTTATGCTATTTTGTTGTGTTGTTTACCATGTTAATTTTCTTCTATTATTTGTGGGATTGGCTTTCTGTATTGTATTAGACATGTTTTTGCAATATTAATAGACACTACTACAGAATTATGATATAACCACCCCAATAGACGTCCCAATTTTAAAATTGGGTGGTTAAAAAGGAAGGCGGTGGCATTTTCGTAATTATGTGTACATAGGAAAACTCTTAGACATCCCAAATTTGAATTTGGGACGCCTAAAGTTGAGTTTAGACGTCCCAAATTTTATTTGGGACGCCTAAAGATTTCCACTGGCGCCAAAAAAATAAATTAAAAAAATTTAACTTACTTTAGGAGTCCCAAATGGGATTTGGGACGCCTAAAGTCACACTTTAGGAGTCCCAAAAAATTTGGGACTCCTAAAGTAAGACTTTAGACCTCCCAAATCCCATTTGGGAGGCCTAAAGTCACACTTTAGGAGTCCCAAAAAATTTGGGACTCCTAAAGTAAGACTTTAGGCCTCCCAAATCCCATTTAGGAGGTCTAAAGTCTCTACTTTAGGCGTCCCAAATGGGATTTGGGACGCCTAAAGTAGAGACTTTAGACCTCCCAAATGGGATTTGGGACTCCTAAAGTCACACTTTAGGAGTCCCAAAAAAATTTGGGACTCCTAAAGTCATGTCAGAAATTCTGACATGCGTGAGACTTTTTTTCCCTTTTCTTCATTCCCATGTCAGAAACCCATACCTCTTTTTCCATCTTTCCCATCCCCATGACTTCTCTTCCCTTTTTTCTGCATATCCTTTTTTCTTTCATTCCCGTGACTTCGTCTTCCTCTCTTTCTTTTCTTCATTCCCTTTTCCTCCACCTCCTTCCATTCTCATAACACCTTCTTTGCTCTCACCCTCCAGCGTACACCTCCTCCACCCTTTTTGCCCCCTCCACCCTCCGGCGTACACCTCCCGCTCTCTTTGTTGCTTTCAGCCTCCGGCGTACATCTCCTCTCCACTGTGTATACACAACTCCTCCAACGTCTTCTCCACCTTGGAAGCACATAGACATTGTTGGCTGCCCTCTCCCCTGGTTTCATCAAGTTTGTTTTTTTTTAAATATAAATTTACATGAAGAATTAAGTTAAACTTGCAATATGAAATTATTATAATGCTTTCGATTTATTTACATGATTCTAGTTATTGGAGTGTTTTTCCCTTGATTGTTTTTTTTTTGCCAGAATCATAAACTAGTTGTTAGTAGTTATGCAATACTAATAATGTTTTTGTTTTATACGTTTGGAGCTTGGAAATCGAGGAAAATACATATGTGTATTTATTTTGATGAAATGAACAACAATTAGTTTGTAGTTGTGTGGTGACAAATATTTTGACACTTTCTAGTTGTTGTTATACATATATGATATTAGGTTGTATGAGTTGTTGTTACTATACATATATATATATAGTAAAAAGATTGCAGTGCTAGAAGTCCTTACCATTTCGTAAGGGACATTTTTTGGTTTATGAATCCATCTTCAATTCTGTTTCTGCAATTTTAATTTGCTGGGTAATGAAGAATATAAATAATTATTTAAAAAAAATAAAACTTTTTAATGTCCCAAATTAAGAATTTGGGAGGTCTAAAGTCCCCCAATGGAGGACTTTAGACGTCCCAAATTGAGATTTGGGACGTCTAAAGTCCTGACTTTAGACGTCCCAATTCTCAATTTGGGACGTCTAAAGTCTCACTTTAGACATCCCAACTTTTTTGAGACGTCTTTTCTTAAAACATACTACGCCCCCTACATAGACGTCCCTTAATTTTTGGACGTTAAAAGTGCCAAAATAGGGACGTTAAAACCCCTTTTTGTAGTAGTGAGAAGTACCCTTTTGAACAAAAAAAAGAAGGGGTGGAATAAAAACACAAGTCATCGGCTCTTCAAATTGACGGAATCAACATCGTTAAGGTGAAAAAGGAAAACAATTTGGATGCCAATGAAAGAACCTAGAAGCATAATTTCCATTCGAATATTATATATTAATAATTTGAATAATGGAGAATAAAATTATAAGAAAAATGTGAAGGCAATCTTTAAAGATTAAAGGCATAATTTCCATTCGAATATTATATATTAATAATTGGAGTTGATTGTATATATTCAAATGAAACTTACCGTTGCAATCCATCATGAAAATACATATATACAGTCTTATGGCACTGTTTATGAGCAAACAGTGTTGAAATTCAAACAGTGATGTAATATCCATAAAAGGTACTTGAAAGGTACATAACTAAACAGTCTAAAATAAATATAGCAACATGCACTACATCATTTAGTCACTTATTTATTTTCAGAAATTTTATCTTCAACTGAGACACGCTGTTTTTGAACTGAAAAGGAAAAATCTTAGTCACCACTTATAAGATGTTTTTCTCTCGTAAGGCTGGTCCATTTTATAAACAACTTTCACTTTTTGTGTGACAATGTAAGCTTCTTTTTCCTATTTAACCCTTATTAAATACTCATTATCTATCATATCTTATACTCATTATCTCTCATATTTTTTATCTATTCTCTCTCCTATACTCTCTTAATAAATAGGGGCATATATGAAAAAACATGACATTTTTGACACACTTGTTGCTTTTAACTACCAGTTCTTTTTACACAATCAAAGAGAAAATTGCTTGTAAATACGACAAGAGGAGGGAGTAGTAAAGAAGATTGAATAATGATGGATAACTTCATTAAAGATTGTATCTCTCTCTCTCTCTCGCGAGCGCTGGAAATGCTTTTCCATCATTTAGATCAAATCTTCATTTAGGCCAAATCTGGGTTGATACTGGATGTTCATTTCCTTTTGGTCGATGGTATTAAGTTCTTACATAGATAATTCATAATTTATTTATTTATTTTTCCAAAAGATAATTCATAATAGAACCGAGGATTTTGATAAAAGTGTAACTCTGGGAACACTACTCATTGAGAGTTGTAGGTTAACCTATTTCTTTGAATGTGTCTTAAATGATCCCAAAAGAAAATTAATTGCACATCCACATATATCAATTGGGATTTTTGAACTATTACAAACATCCCTACCCCAACGATCAAATAAAACATAACATGCTCTACTGTTTTCAGGGCACAAACTGTGTGTGTTCTTTGTGGTTTGACATTTATTTCCTAGCATATGAAGAAAGGGTATAATCATAGTGCGTATGATAAAGAGTGATGATCTATTTTGGAAATTAATGCAGTTCGGATGACACTTCAACAACAGTGAGTTAGAGTTTCGACAATTTATGTATTCTCAATATAAAGCATTGGTGTTTTGATGTTATTTTTTATTAAAAAAGCTTAACTACTTGGTGAACAAATCTTTGTCCAGCTGTGTCACATAACTATGATGTTGCTCAGTTCTACTCTTCTGAGGAGAAATTAGAAGAGTATTCTGGGTATAGATGGCATAAGGTTTTTTTTAATATTTAAATTGGGATATGCTTGTAATTTACCTTCTTTGGATAGCATATTTGTAGGTTTTCTAAACTTAATTTTACAATTTTTTTTTCAAACTAAAGGATAGTAATTTACACATGCTTTAAACTTCTAACTAGATTGAGGTTGAATGCTACCAAGTAATAGCTGAAATTTTCTGATGGAACAAAAAGTAAGTCTCTTACATGTATTTTTTTTCCCCTGTTAAAAACCATGTGCGACTATAACCTCTGATTTTCCTGTAGCATTCCTATATGATTCCATAAATGATAATCTTTCAACTTTTTAATTTAAACTTGCATGAAATCATGTTTGCACAATTGTAATTTTTGAGAGATTAAACTAATACACACACCCACGTATCTTTGTATCTAAATTTGGTGCAATTTGAGTCATGGAAATTCTTCTAAAATTTGCCCTGTTGCAGATGTTAGAACACTTTGATTTAGCACTCTCTTTATCTGGGAAGGTTCTGTCTGGCTTATTCAATGCCATGTTTGACATGAGGAACAGTTGGAAGAAAGTCGCAGCTTCCACTAAAAGCCTTGCATTTGACAGTTGGTTCATAACTTTGTATAGTGTTGAGTTAGATAGAGCCCACATAACCCTCTCTGAGCATGTAAACAACCAAGTGCCTACTTCATGGAATCCTGCTGCCCTTGCTGAGTAAGTGTATTTGTTTTTCTTGTTGTTATACCCTTATTCATTTTTTTGCTTTTTATTGCTACCATAGATGATATGTTATTATTCACTACAAAAAAAAACGTGATTTGGTAGCAGTTAAAAATAGGTATTAGTAGCGGTTAGCCAAACCGCTACTAAATCGTATGTTGTAAGAGGTTTTGTAGCGGTTATATAAAACCGCTACCCAAGAAAAATAATCTCTACATAATTTGTAGCGGTTCAACCCAATCGCTACCAAATCTTCATGAGTGAAATTTTTTTCAAAGATATTTGTAGTGGTTATATAACCGCTACAAAAATAAAAAACAGAAATTTTGAAGGCGGGAAAAGAGAAATGAAATTTTTTTTTCTATTTTGTAGCGGTTAATAAAACCGCTACTACTTTTGAATTTTTGATGAAATTTGTAGCGGTTATCCAACCGCTACTAATTTCATGAAAATTCAAAATTCGCGCCAAAAAATTAATTTCAGTTTAAAAAATGCGCGTTAATTAGTAGCAGTTTATCAATTGCTACAAAAATTTAAAAAAAAATTTTAAAAAAATATGATCATTTGTTTCTGTTTTTTAATATTAAATTAAATATTTTATTTTTTTATTAGTTTATCTAATTTAATTAGCTTATTATTCAATAGTTTAACTTATTTATAAATTAAAAGGAATAATTTAATTTAATTAGATTAGTATAAAAATTGTATTGATAATATTATTAAGGATATGTAGGTAATAAGGAACTATTATGTTGTTTACTACAATATAATTGTGTATGAAAAATAGATGAAAATGAAATAAAGTTGTAAAATATCTAGAAAAAAAATGGTGAGAATAAATATTATACAAAGGAAAGAAGTATTGAAAAAAAAAATTAAAAAACTTGTTACCATATTTGATTGTATTGTTTAGCTCCTCAACTCATACAAAAGAAGTTGTAAATGAGAGAAAATGAAAGAAAGGTAAGGTGAAAAGAAAGGGGGGAGTGTTTGAAATGAGTTGTGGTAAGGGTTTTTATAAAGATCCACGTACCATTTGCAGCGGTTAATGTATCCATTTTGTAGCGGTTTTCATTTAATAGCGGTTATTTTTATTTTTGTAGCAATTTTTAATTAGTAGCGGTTATTTTTTATTTCTGTAGTGGTTATTAAACCGCTACAAATATTAATTTATTTTTTTTAAATTTTTTTCCAGTTTTTTTTAAAGACAAAAGCTTAATTTGAATTTGATCACTCATCATCGCCATCCCTACAGAAATTATGTAGAAAAATTATTGTTAGGGATGTATTATTAAATTTAAAAACTTTAATTTAAATGATGTGGACTTAAAAAAACTCACCGTAGTAGAGGTAAATTGTCATCGCCTTCAAGGAAGTAGTTTTCAAAATCGGCTGGCTGAAATGGCTCACTCTCATAGGCGATGTTATCGCCTTTACCCATGTCAAAATTGCAAACTGGACACGCCGACCCAGTATGCACATTCCAACCGGATAATGTGCCAAGGCCAGGAAAGTCACTAATCGTCCACATCAAAGCTGCACGCAAGTTGAACAAAGTCTTGCCATAAGCATCGTACGTCTCCATGCCGACATTCCACAGCTCAAGCAATTCCGCAATAAGCGGTTGGAGATATACATCGATGTCATTGCCCGGTGCCTTTTTGCCTAGAATGATCATAGACATAATGAACGAGCTTTGTTTCATACACATCCAAGGGGTAAGTTGTAGGGGACTAAGACTACCGGCCAAATACTGTAACTTGTGCTAAGATTCCCGAAAGGATTGAAACCGTCGATCGCCAACGCAAGCCGAACATTTCTGGGGTTAGTCGCGAAATCTGAAAAGTCGTTGTCAAACATTTTCCAAGTGTCTGCATCCTGAGGATGTCTTAATTTACCGTCTTCATTCTTATCAACGGCATGCCGCCTCATGTGCTCCGTAGTTTTAGACGACATAAATAATCTTTGTAGGCGAGGTTTCAAAGGGAAGTACCTGAGAATCTTTGCAGGTTTCTTCTTCTGCTTTTTCCCCTTCCGAATTGTCTTGTACCTTGATGTGTGACATCTCTTACAAGTCTCCCTGCTGGAATCGTCTCCCTAATACAGCATACAATCGTTGGGGCATGCATCAATCTTTTGATAGTTCAACCCCAACATGTTGATAATCTTTTTGGCCTCGTAGAACGTTGTGGAAATCTCAGCTTCGGGGAATGCATCTTGTAATAATTCGAGCAACATCGACATTCCCTTATTTGTGATTCCACACAAGCACTTGATATGATACAATTTGATCAAGAAAGATAATTTAGAATATTTTTGACAACCTTGATATAAAGGACGATCTGCTTCATCCATCAAGCTGAAAAAATCTCGAGCTGCTTCATTCCTCATGAACACCGGCTCAGAACCGTGCACTTTTTCGTTGAAGTTATCGCCTTGAAATCCAAATGTATCACATTTAGCATCATTCACAGGATCATCTTTATCTAGTTGAACGCCTACTTGAGAACTTCGAGGAAGAGCATCATCATATCTAATGCCAGCCTTCTCACCATGAACTGCTCAGAACGTATAGTCCTCAGGGAAAGGCTTCAGAAGCAAATGCTCCTTCACAACATTTTGTGCATGCCACTTCTTGAACTTGCATCTCTGACACGGACAAACGATCTTGCCGTTACAGCTGGTGTGAGTGAATGCGAAATCCAAGAAATTGTTTAATCCGTACAAATATTCTGAAGAATTGCACGGCAACCTGATCCATGACTTATCTATAGTTACTAGTGAGAGAGAAGAAAGTATAGAGAAGAAGATGAGTTAATAGAGAATGACAAATGCCTGGAACCTTATATTTTGAAATTCTAACGTTTACAATTTTGTAGCGGTTAATAAACCGCTACAGTACTACAAATTTGTAGCGGTTATATGTATAAAACCGCTACTAATGTTCAAGCCATTGGAATTTTGCACAAAGTGGTGGAAAAGTTAGTTCTAAATTTGTAGCGGTTATACATAAATAACCGCTACAAATTTACACAAAGGCGGCAAATTTTAAAATTCAAATGTTGAGTGTTTGTAGCGGTTTTTATTGTTAAACCGCTACAAATATGGAATGTTATTTATAAATATAAAAAAATAAATTATATATATATTTGTAGCGATTTTTGTTGTTAAACCACTGAAAATATGAAACGTTATTTATAAATATAAAAAAATAAATTATATATATTTGTAGTGATTTTTATTGTTAAACTGCTACAAATATGGAACGTTATTCATAAATATAAAAAAAATAAATTATATATATTTGTAGCGGTTTTTATTGTTAAACCGCTACAAATATGGAAAGTTATTTATAAATATAAAAAAAATAAATTATATATGTTTGTAGCGATTTTTCCATATAAACCGCTACAAATATAAACAAAATTTCATTGGTAGTGGTTATTTGTTGTAAAACCGCTACAATGAATGTCAAATTTGTTTTTTAGGTTTAGTAATATAAATAATATTGTTGCAATTAATTCACAAATTCAACAATGCGGTTTAAGAATAGAAATATAATTATGGTAAACACAATAAGAATTTAAGTTCTGAAATATAAAATTATATATATTTATTTATAAATGTTTCAACAACAAATAAAAAAAAAAGTCCTAAACTAAGTAGCTGGGGGCTGATAATCTGATGCTCCCTCAGGTGGGGCTCTATCAGGTGCTGCTGGATCGGGCCGCTGGGCAGAGTGAACCGCACCATCATCATCATCAGGAGGAGGAGGAGGAGGCTGCATGACGAACTGAGGGACAGGCGGAACCTGTGGATACTGCTTGTTCAGGAACAGGCAACTCCATCCGCGCTCGGACATGCTGTTCGTGATATCACGCCGCTGCGTTTGCTGAGCGTAGATCATATCAGCATGCTCCTGCATCTGCCGCATCTGCTGCAAATGTAGCTGCTGCATATGCTACTGCTGCTGAGCCACTATAGCCTATGTCCGCTTCAAATCTAACTGCAGCCGCTCAACAGACTCGTTCCTCGGACGTCTGACCCTCTAGAGCTACCAGCCTCAGAGGCGGCGCTCCTGCCGTAGACCATGCTAGGTTTGGCGCCTATCCCCATCCCCTGAACGCGTCCAGGGTGCTCAACCTAAGCCAGACCAGCCTTCAAAGAAGCCGTCGGGTCTACTGACCCCTGTGACTCCTCGGCCTGGGTCTCTCGCAGCTCAGCCTGTGACTGCTGCATCCGCTCCTGCCATTTTATGAAACAATTACTAATTAACATTTTTCATTATTATGTTGGTTTTATAAAAATTATAATAATGAAATTACTTACAATGGCCGCCTCTGCCTACTGAGAGGTAGGAGTCCCGTCACGGTGTCTGTGTGTGATCGCGTACAACTCCCCATAGTCCGTCTAACGGTTCTCCTGCTGTGCCTTCCTCTCCTAAAACAATTACATAATTCAATTACTATTATGAAATAACCAGCTAAAAGTTAGTGATATTTTGAAAAATTACCAGCTCGCTGTAGGTGACAGCAAAGATCTTCGATCCTGCTGTGTGGTGGATCGTCTGCTGCCCACGGATCCTGGTGTTCCTATGAGAAAGCGCCTATAAAAAAATATTAAATGTATTAAAATAATATAAAACATTTAAAATTAATTACATTTAAATTAAAATTTAATAATTAACAATTACAAAATTATATATAAATAATCTAATAAATACATTACCTGCCCCTCAGCGCTCCTCCTGAACTGGACGAAACTTGCCCAGTCGTTCGGCGGCACGCCGTCCAGGACGCTCTCGATCAGCTGCTCCAGAGGCATTGTCCTGTCCTTATCCACCCTGTAGAAGAGATGGTTCCTCCTATTCCTCCAGCCGTCACCCATCTTCACGAGGGTGTACCTCTTCCGATTGACCCGAACGGCAAACCGCAGCTACAAAAAAGTTATTTAAATATCAATAATTACAAAAATCCTATTAAAAAATATTAATTAAATATAATTAATTACAAAAAATATTAATTAAATACTATTAATTACCTGAACCACCTCCTCCCAAGCCTAGTCCATCGGCCCCTTCGGAACGTACCTCCACATCCTGAAGTGCAGGGGGAACCGCATCCAATTCGCGCCCAGGTCGTTCAGGAAGCGGTTGAACAGGTGACCGCTATTTTCGATGGGTTGGTCCGTGCCCTCATTCCACAGCACTATAACTCGCAGTGTCTGGTCCATACTGTTCAGACCGGCCACGTCCAGCCTCCTCGCCGACACGTTCCCCTGCTCATCTACACAATTTACCGCACGTTACATAAATTGTAATTCAAATTTAACATTTCGAATTTAAATAAATAATTTATTAAATAAAAAAAATTATTTACCTTGGACCTGTACCTCAAACCCAGTGGACCACGAAGACGACCCTCGTGGGTTGTTTTGCTCCCGAGCCTCTTCCTCATCGAGGAACTGCTCCATCTCCCTAAGCCCAATCGGGATCTCGAAGTCCTCCTCGTCGTAGTCCTCGACGCTGATATCTGCCCCCCAAAACTTAGGCACCTCTGGTGCGGTCGTTTCCTGTGGGATCGTCTGCGGTGCCTATGGTAGGGGCGACTGCTGTGGGGGATGATGGGCTGAAATACCAAGGGCGCCCTCCCTCCACGCTGCCCCCTCCCTCTGCCCCTTGCTCTGCTCCAGCCACCCCACAAAATCGGTCTGGGGACCTCAGGCGCCTTCCCCCTATCCTCTCTCGAAGCCATATAAACTGTGAAAATGAAAAAAAATATTCTAGTCACATTATTATGCTAAAATATAATACAAATATAAATACAAAAAAAATACATCTTATCTACTTACCTCAAGTACAAATACCAAGAAATACTGCAGCAAAAACTCTTTCACAAACGTCTGAATGCTCAAATCTAAAGAAAACACTCAAAGAAACTTCAGGAAACAAAATGAGCAAATGGAGAAATGAAGGGGGGAGGAAAGTTTATATAGGCGGAACGTTTGTAGCGGTTATTCAAATAACTGCTACATAAACCGCTACAAATAACTTAGGCATGGCTAAACTTTATAGCGGTTCTAATATAATCGCTACAAATCACAAAAACATTTGGAGTTCTGTAGCGGTTAAGGTATATAACCGCTACAAATTTGGGACCTTTGAAATTCTGTAGTGGTTACAACCTAGTAACCGCTACAAAATACGCGACGTTTGGAATTTTGTAGTGGTTTTATTAATCAAACCGCTACAAATAACCGCTACACTATTCACGCGCTATGTGGCGCGAAAACTGTAACAGTTTTTATTTATTAACCTCTACAATTTTTTGTGGGAAATTCACGCTATATTTATAGCGGTTTTATCTAGGTAACCGCTACAAAAAAAGCAGCCAATCTGGCGCGCCACTTGGCGCGTAGCTTGCCGCTACAAATGTGTAGCGGTTTAGGGTAAAACCGCTACAAATGTTAATATTTGTAGCGGGTAATTATAACCGCTACAATGTCACCGCTACAAAATACCTTTTTTTTTGCAGTGATTGTTAAATTTATTGTTGTTTTTGTTGTAGTAAAACTTAGTTTGAATAATAGATCACAACAACTTGGAAATAAAAATATTGTTAAATTTGATATTTCTAATGTGACCATAGAATTATCTTTTCTATCTGTAATCATAGAAATGCAGTTTGATACGATAACTAAATCCTTGTTAATAGTCCTGCAACCTGGTGGGGCTTTCTTTCAAAATCTGACTGTAAAAGGTGATAATTTTCTCAACCTTATATTAAGTTGAAGATTTGAATTCAATAAATTGTAAGAAGCTCTTGCTAGCAAGAATAGCATCATAGATATATATATTTAAGTAGAATATGATAGCAGTCTATATGAATCAGTTTTGAACCTTCTTTTTCATATGTTTCATCCATAAAAACTTTTTAAGTTTCCTTTTACGAATGGTGCGCTGAATAAGACATAATTATTCAGGTTCATTGAGAAATACGGCACCCATATTGTTGTTGGGGTGAAAATGGGAGGTAAGGATGTGGTTCATATGAAGCAGTTTAAAAGTTCGCATCTTCAACCCACTGAAGTGTAGAGATTGCTTAAGAAAGAAGCTGACAAGAGGTTTTTTGAGGATGAAGATTGATTTTCCAGTTCTGATGAAGCTGAAATATTAGCAACATTGAAGGTTCAGAAGATTAAATGCATCACCATCATTTTTAACTTTCTGAAAAGGATTATGTGTACTATGGGAAAGAGGCCATACACAACCCTATTTTCTCTTCCGGCTCAAGGAAATTGACACACCAACATTAGAAGAACTCTGTGGTTCCACTTTTAATCATTTATTCTGTCTTGAAACAATTGATTGTAATCTTTGCCAAGGACAACTTCTTCTCTATTCCTCCATACCATTAGCAGGCCTTTATTTTAGCATGCTAGTCTATTTTAGGATTGAAAACATAGGTCCTGTGCAAGATGAAAATAATATTTATTTTAGCTGGCAGTTTCCTTTCCATGTAAGTGACACAGATTGCAGATATAGCATATGAGCTTTTGAAGTCTATTCCTATTCTAGTAGTCACCATATTGATTCTTTGGATAATATCTTACCTTTCATCCAAAAATAAGAAGTCTTTTCCTATGCTCATTCCCATTCTGTTGTGAACCTCTCTTGAACAAGATGATAACATGACTACAACCAATATAAACAACAATGAGAGAAGGAATAACCAAATTAGCTTACAATGGAAATGATGACCCCTTCACCCAGATGCATAATGATGTGAAAGTGTAGAAGAATAGAGAGAAAAGAGAGGGAGGAGAGAGGGAATGAAAGGGAAGAGGAAGAAGGACAGAAGAAACAGAGAAAGAGAGACTAAGGAATTCCAAGTTCTATTCAGGCAAAACATAACAGATACAATGAGACTACTATGCCTTATATAGACAAGAGCCTTTGAACTCTTAAACCTACTAATTCTTAACTATTCTAACCACCTAACTGATCTAACTAACTACTCTAACCCTCATTAACTATTTTCTATGATTTACATATCAATACCACCTCCCAAAACATCCTTGCCCTCAAGGATGTGAAACAATAACAAAAACAAAACTGAAATCATGTAAAAATTCTACTAAACAATGCAGAAAGCCCTGTAAATTGTAGTCTAGGAACCATAAATTATTTCCTTGATATTGGCTTCTAGTACTGCAGCACTTCTCACTATTTGCTCCTTTGCTCTCTTTATTCTGCCACCGACAATAGCCCCTGGTGTACAGTACATTTAATCCTCATCTTTTTTCCTTTAGTTTGTCCTTTCCACTTATTTCCCGTTGGATATTGTACAAATCCAGAGCTTAAAAGCATTTTGATTAACTTTCCTCTGAACCAAATCTGACCCAAGAATCTTGTTGGTGAATATTGAAGATAAAAAGCACAGTTGAGAATTCCCTTCATTATTGGGCTTATGCAGATGATATTGGCCCCTTTAGTTGGCTCTTGGACCCTTGAATTAATAATGGACAACAACTGGCTTCCACTCAAGACATCACACATGAAAGACCCACTTGAAATGCAAGATACCTGTCCCTTACCCATACACTCACGTGTACAGAACTTCTTCTTAGATGATGTAGTTGACTTTTCAGCATGAGAAACATACAGATACGTACTCAAATCTTGGACTTTACTTGTTTTTGCTATTTTAGAAATCTCACCACACTATAGCTGCAAAGAATTTTGAGTTATCACCAAAATACTTGGGAAAGAAAAAGTCGACGCTAACGGAATCTGACGATCAGAAGTTTGGGTGCATTGTTTCAAATTGGCAGCCGCTGTTATAGCTCCAAACCCTGAGGCTACACTCTGAAAATGTTCAAGAGAGATGAAGGTTGAAGTCCCACCAACCCCTAATGTAATCTTAGAACTCTTCTCTATTTCTAGGGTGTGCGAAGAAAAGGAAACCCCACATGTCAGAGCCCCAACTTCAGTCCAAGTCGTCTTAGTATCCCTAACATTTGCGTGAGTTGTCTTTTTCACACTTGCCCACGTTTCTGGTCCCCGAAAGTCGGAAGAAGACCCAAACATCCTATAGTCCATCGTACTCATCTTCCCATTTGCCGTCGATTCATTGTTCAACTTTGTGACATGCAATGCCTTCTGCGTTGGCTCGTGGTTTTCTTTTGTCAAATTCGAAGGCCTCCAGATAGAGCCAAGAATGTCCCATGTCGACGTTCTCGACATGTTTCTGCCGTATAAAGACCCAAAGCGAACCTTCAGTGCGTGTTTGTATTTTTGCCAAGAAATCGGCTTGCCTTCTTCTTCAAAGGCCAAGTGCCATATGTAGCCCCTTTCATCAAGATTCCCGCTAGCCAACCGGACCTTCCAATTATTGGGCGTACCGTCAATTTCGTAAAAGCACTCACACTTAGAAATCCAACCCTGAATGTCTTCTTGTTGGAAACAGGGAAAATCCATCGTGGCCATGCGTGTCGACGGAGTGTAACCGTTGTCCTCAATGTGTGGCCGGTGATACTCCAAATGGGTGACATTTCTTGGTCGGCGATAATCATAAAAGGCTTCATACGGATCCCACCAAGGCTGACGACCCACCCCCAAATTCAATCCCTGCACCGATCTTGGTCTATGAAACCCAGTTTCTCGATTCGCAATCTCCCGTTCTTGCCGCATAAGAGCCACTTCCGCCGTAAGGGCCTGAACGATGGCCGGCAACCCACTCAAATCTTGAACAATTATTGGCAACTCACGCAGGTCTTGAAGCTCTTTCTCAATAGCCTGTAGACGAGCATCAAAATCATTCATGCTGCTGGAGGCGTTCTGTGGTCGTGTCATCACTATGAACAGACGTAAGGGTTGGCCAAGGAGCAACAACTCTGATACCACTAATGTGAAAATGTAGAAGAATAGAGGAAAAGAGAGGGAGGAGCGAGGGAACAAGAGGGAAGAGGAAGAAGGAGAGAAGAAATAGAGAAAGAGAGAATAAGGAATTCCAAGTTCTATTCAGGCAAAACATAACAGATATAATGAGATTACTATGCCTTATATGGACAAAAGCCTTTGAACTCTTAAACCTACTAATTCTTAACTATTCTAACCGCCTAACTGATCTAACTAACTACTTTAACCCTCATTAACTATTTTTTATGATTTACATATCACATAAAACTACAGTCAAAAGAATGATTACACAGTGGCAAGAAGTAGAACAAAGACACCACACAATAACACCTAAAATGTAATAGATTTGCCAAACTTTTGAGAAGTTGGCCCTCTCCTCCTAAAGGCCACCACACTTTCAAGTTCTACTCTATCTCTCTAGCGGAACCGTAGGGAAGATTTATAGAACCCAAAAGGTGACTCTCACATACCCGTTCTCATAGACTTTGACTATTGCAGCCCTATAGCCTCCCTACTTTTCTATTTCTTTCTCCAAAATTGTAAGTCAAAGTTCTAACCAACAAAAAGTGCCTTTCCCTTATCATGTATTTTTGTTGGTCTCTGAAAGGGGTCTTAACACATTCCCATTTCTTTTTCTTTTTCTCATTTCTTCAAAAATCATTCATTGATATGCCGTGGTCTTGATATATTAAAAGATTCCGTTTATTGTCACAACTATGTCATATACAATGCCAATAAAGGTTGTAGGCTGACCTTGACATTGATGCCATTTTAAGAGCAAGTGTCTTCATTACGTTGATGACATCTACTGGTCACTACAGCCATATTAAATCAATCATTTTGTATTATTGCATGAAGAAGATATTTCCATGTAAACGTTTTCAAACTGTAAAAGAGCAATTTTTATATCTAGTTGTTGATCTTACCCAAAAACGGTGAAGATTAAACATGATAGGGTTAATATTATTGTAGGTCCTTACAGTTTACTCAAATTTCAGTCCTGGTCTTTATAATTTCAAATCGTTGGTTTTGGTCCCTATGATTTCATGAGAACTTGGTTTAAGTTTATTCATAAGGACTAAAACCAAAACTTGTTAGTCGTTGAACTCAAAAAAAAAACTTATGAAACTTTAGGGATCAAAACCAATAATTTGATACCATAGGGACCAACACCAAACTTCCATTAAACTATAAAGACTAATAACGGTATTAACCAAACTTAAAAGAACGTATATTAGTGTAGAACTGTTGAATTTTTGTCCCATTTTTTTTTCAAAAATGGATTTCAAAGCCCTAAGTTAAGCATTTCTAGCTACTTGAAAATTTAAAAACAATAAAAGTGGTGTGATGAAAGCTAGGAAAGAGATAATGTACGTTTTGCTGTTACTGTTAGAAGTTGCTAGATAGTATTTGTAATAATTGTAATTTTTTATTGTTTAGCCAAAAAAAAAGTAATTTTAATTATTCATTGGCCCTAGGATTAAGATAGAATCTCAAGATATCAATTCCTTAAGTTTTTGAATGTGTTTTGTGTGCATTTGTCAACTTGCATCGGATAATTTTTTGCTTGAACATAAATAGCATGTACATAGATTGTACACTCATCAGCAATCATTAAAAACTGTAATTCCAATTCATTTGTCACCTACATTCATGGCTCAAATCTGCTTATCTCGTACAGCTTGCGCTTCAGGCATGTTGTTCTTTTATAACTGTATTGCCAAATTTAAGTCCTAAATGCTAATAGTCTACCTGGAGATTTATCTGAGTTTCCTGTCTCCTAACTCTTTTATTGCTTCTGTTCATGATTCTAACCCTGTATAAATTTTTGTTGTTGCCTCTCATCTGTAGTGTGAGTTTAACATTGTGAATTTAATGAAAGAATTTCTTCCTTTTTTTGCGTTAAGTTTTGCCTTTTTTTCCTTTTTGCTTTTTCTCATAGTAACACTATGGATTTAATCTCAAGTACCAGGAAGCCATTGTGGTGAATGGGAAGGAGAAATATGTTGATATTTTCCTTTTAAAATGATTTATTGATAATAAGACTACGTTAGTTTGCTATACTTGTGTGTGTTCAGAGAGACCTTGACACTATTTTATATAACATGTAGGTATGTGAGGATGTTATAGTTTGTGTATATAGTATATACATATTTCTTTAAACTTAATATTAAAGATAACAGATAGGGAAAAAATTGATTTTGATTTGGTTACTTCTGTAATAATTTTAAAGAATATATGAAATACTCTACTTGTCTAAAAATATTTGTTGTAATCTTTCCAGGGTGATATAGATGAGCCATGGAAGATTGATGTAGCTCTTGCTGCATCTGTTAGACCAACTGTAAAAAGTCACTCAACCAAGGAGGTTGGAATTAATTTCAACTGTCCTTGCTTTTTCAATGCATTCTGCAACCTGCTTGCTGCTAACACCTTTGGGCTGTTATTTGAATATACTTCAAACAGGATCTCATAAGCATTTCTGTTCCAAGGGGAGGTATTGTTGGCATTCACCTGATGTCATAAGGAGTGGTTTTCAACTATATCACAGTCACCTGATGCCATATCAATGCTTTTTGTGCCTATTGCTCCACTGCTTAGTTCCAGGCCCGGCTATGGGTTCCTAAGCCATGCGATGAATTTGTATCTCAGATGTGAGTACATATGTCCTGATGACCAATTTCAATCTCTATATTTTGTTTGCAATTTCAGTTGGCCTTTTTATTGCTTAAGTTATTGGGGTTTATTTTCTATGCATTTTGGGAAGTCTGTTGTTCTGTGACTTGTCCTGCCTAACTAACAACTGTGACATGACTTATCTAACGTGTTGGGGCCAATGAAAATTGAGACTTGCTTTAAGGTTCGCTTGGAAGGATTAGTGGAAAGGTTTTGATTTTTACTAGTTAATGTTTATTCTAAGATGGAAAATGTGATTATTGTGAACATAGAGTAGACTTTTGGTATTGTATTTGATTCCATATTTGATATGGAATCGTTTTTCAAGAACATAATGCAACTGGGGGAGCATTATCCATTAACATCCTTGCGAGCATGTGTATAACGATTACTCATTTGCTGTCCTTTAACATTCACTCCTCCGGACCTGGTTCCTAGGAAGCACTAAAATCCATTTCTATTAATATATTTTAGATTCCTTAACATGCACATTCAAGCGAATAGTTTCAAATAATTTCCTGCAATATTCATCTAGAGTTGTTTTGAAACATTCAGATCAAGCCATCAAGGACTGATTGGATTGAGTCAGATATTAAATTGTACACTTCCTGTTATTCTTATCATTAACAGTTCTTATTGTACTGATGCTAGTAAATCTGATTTTTAATACTCAAGCTATGACAAGAATAATCTTATTTATTGATTTAAATAATGTGATTTATCTGCTATTAGTGTTAAATGAGTTTTTGTTTGATGCAGATAAACCCAAAATAGAGGAACTTCATCAATTTCTTGAATTTCAGTTGCCTCAGCAATCATGTCCATTGTATGATGATTTGCATCATGGATTTTGTCCTAGACGCCATAGGAACAATTCGCCATCGCTGCTATTCACTTTCTTGGGATCCAAGCTTTATGTTAAACTCTGAACTGAAGGTTGTGTAAGCCTACATGTGAAAAAGGGGGGAAATCATGTTGTATTCATCTATTTTGTCTTTGGGTTACCATTATGGTAATTCCACATACACCACTAAGCAATGTAAAAAGGTTCACACTTAGTATTGTTTGTGGATGATGTGACCACAAAGAATCTTAAAGCCATGTTCGGTGTGTCGAAAGGAAGATAGCGGAGTACCAATAGGTGCCGGGTGTAGTGGTAAGGCAACTAACACTCCCCCAGGCGGAAGAGAGTTCGAACCTGGGAGAAGCACTCGTTGGGAGGGGGAACCCACCCTTGGTGCAAAGCACCTTACAAGGGTGTGCCTAGAAAAAATGTCCCCCGCTCCGGATTAGTTGGTTGCCCCAGGTTACCTGGTCCAGTGTTAGAAGGCTAGAGACTCAAGAAAAGGCGCCGAATACCGGGGGGGAGTTCGGGTTTGGTGGCAAAAGGCCTTGTCTGCCTGTTGTCACCAACAAAAAAAAGAGGAAGATAATGAGTTTAATGATGAGCATTTGACAAAGGGCATTTTTGTTTTGGTGTTGAAATTACTTATAAACTGTTTTTTACGTAAATCGAGACAAAACTCCTCTTACATACATACCTCGTATACTGTAAATCATGATTGAAAAGCTGTTTTTAAGCATTCCAATCGCGGTTCCAAACGAACATAAAGCCTACTTTGAACCTGTGAAGTGGAAAAGGTTTTCACATGTTTGCACAATGCCAGTATCGTACAATAGTTCTCTTGATGATGAGCCTCCTGCCATTGTAACGAAGGCCTGGCTAGAAAAAAGTTCTTTTCTTGAGGCTTGGTTTTTCATGGTAGAATCAACAGAAATTTACATATCACAGTGGGATGGATATCCATTTCCATTGCAAAAGTCAGGGATCATTTGGACATTGAGAATGGAAAACCTACTGAAGATAACATAAAACCAATAGTTTACAATGACGGCCCCAAAAAGATGCTTAACTTCGTGGATACGAAAGAGAAGGTTAGGGGTCTATCAAGGCCAGGTATTCATTGCTATCTACTATGTTGGAAGATTTCATGCCTGTGCGAACATTTGGCTGTCATGTTCATTTGTAGACTTTGTTTTTAAACATGATGTGTGAGAAATGTTTTTGAAAGGAATCGTTGTTTTTATTAATATTATTCATTCATCTCCTTTTTCTTTATTTAGAATAATTTGTTCATGTGCATGTTTGTGAGCGAAGATTTTACATTCTTACCTCTCTTCGACTTAAGAATCTTTGGATGTCAAAGAAGAAAAGTTGAATTTGTTTGGCAAGTATAATTGAGAGCAAGAAGTAGCAAATAAACGTGTCCTCGAAGGGGTGGATTAAAAACAGTAAGTCATTGGCTCTTCAAATTGAGAGTAGCAACATCGCAACGGTGAAAAAGGAAAGCAATTTGAATGCCAATGAAAGAACAGAGTAGCACAGGACTTGTTTGATTATATTCTCCGTTTTTTATTTTCAGACAGCTTTAGAAAACAGTATTTGAAATCAAGTTTTAAAAATAAAGAAAATCTATTTGGACAGATTATTTTGAAAAATTTGTTTTTAAAGTGACTAAGATAGTGTGGTGATGTGGCGTTGGTCGCCACTAGCAGTATAGTGTGTCGATAATAAATAAGTGACAACATTAAAATATAATAAAGAAAAACCAAAAACAATTAAAAAATGTTTTTGTTTTTTAGTTTTTAAAAACAACTTTTTATTTTTTTTATTTTTAAAAACAATTTTTTAAGAACAATTTATCAAATAGGTTTTGTTTTATTGTTTTAAAAAATAGAAGTTTTAAAAAACAAAATCAAACAGGCCCTTAATTTCCAATCGAATATTATATATTAATAGTTTAAATAATGGAGAATAAAAGTTATAAGCAAAATATGAAGGCAATCTTTAAAGATTAAAGATATAATTTCCATTCGAATATTATATATTAATAATTGGAGTTGATTATATATATTCAAATGAAACTTACTGTTGTAATCCATCATGTTTATGGTAAACAATGTTGAAATTCAAACAGTGATGTAATATCAACGAAAGGTACTTGAAAGGGTACATAACAATACAATCTGAAATAATATAGCAATTAGCAACACGCACTACATCATTTAGTCACTCATTTATTTCCAGAAATTTTATCTTCAACATAGACACACTGTTTTTGAACTGAAAAGGAAAAATCCTAGTCACTGCTTGCAAGATGTTTTCGAGTGAGCAATCCCAGGTCCCTACATGCAAAGAGTCAACCAAGAAAAAATAAAATTAGCAAAGGCTCTTAATTAAAAAAAAAAAAAAAGGATATTTCAACACCAACAAGAATTGGTCCTAACCCTAACATTGTAAATAACTATTCATATACTTTTTTGTGCCAAATACTCATTAAACTTTTAAGAAATAAATAATAGAAACAACACAAAAGATCGAAGCTAAAACAAAATAAAGGGTACAAAATCCATTACCAATAGACGATA
This sequence comes from Inga leiocalycina, assembly GCA_963242795.1. Classification (NCBI taxonomy): domain Eukaryota; kingdom Viridiplantae; phylum Streptophyta; class Magnoliopsida; order Fabales; family Fabaceae; genus Inga; species Inga leiocalycina. The sequence continues at coordinate 36,826,780 of OY725321.1, read as the reverse complement.
ACCCACCAGAGAAGTTATAAACCAAAATAATAGAGCACAAACAAATTTATACATCAAAATATTTACAAATTCACTATTTATTTCGTTTTCAGCGCGGTTCTGTACAATTCTATAAACACAACATATGCAGGTAGGCATGACGATATCAAAATTTTACTATATACTATTTGTATGGTTTTATTTTGGGGGCAATATGTTATACATATTTTGAATAAAAATTCTACAAATTTTGAAAAGTGAAATTCAAGAAGCAAGAATCCATATGAAATTTTGGGAAAATATATTATTTATAAATATAATAATCACATGATAAATACTGATATGCATGCAAGGCTTGGGTGAATCAGAATGCATTATATTTGCATGGAAATGATAACAAATTTACTCTAAAGGCATAACTGATTGCGATGAGTTGGCAGAAATAATAATATTACCTTTCTCCATGTTTTGAAAGACGTTGAACAGCTTCAACTTGCCATGGGTGTTAGTAAGGATACCGTACAAATTTTGATGAGAAACGATGCTTGGTATCCTCATCTTCCCATTGCAATTCATCCACCAACCCAGGAAATCCTGAAAAGCGCCTTAGATTTAATGCACTTTGAGAATTAAATGGGAGCTTCTTCAATTCGGGGCAATTTCGTACTTGAATCTCCTTCAAACAAGGGAACTGTAATGTCATTCTACAAATACTCCTTAACTTAAACAGAGAGGACAATTCAAGATACGTGAGACTGGAAAAAAGATTCCTTTTCTCTGTCTCAGTGTCAGCAGCAGTCCCAAAATCTTCACTTATAACTTCCACCAATGAATCAGGATTGTTGCCTAATACAAGGACTTCAAGGTTTGGAGCATGTACAAGCCAATTCAAGTCAACTATATTTTTACAATCCCTGAGAGTCAACCATCGAAGGAGGATGGTTCTGTGTTCATGTTCCCAAAATGGGCTCCTCGGAATATTCACAACATTAAAATCAACATGATATAATCCTAATTCTTCAAGATGCTCCATTTTAACAAGTGATGAGATCAAGTCATGGTGTAATGAACTTCCATCAACTAATAGCATACACAAGCGCCCTTGCAATTTTGAGGATTTCACTATTTGTTCAACAGAGGATTTGTACCGAACAGTAGTAATGCGTATATCTTGAAGATGATCTAAGCCTTCTAGCTCTTGCAACAATGCATCATTTTCATCATCAATCACTTTATATCCTTCATTTTCATCATCAATCACTCCATATTCTACGTGATCTAAGCCTTCTAGCTCTTGCAACAGCGCATCATTTTCATCATCAGCCACTCCATATCCTTCATTTTCATCATCAATCACTCCATATTCTTCAAGATGATCCAAGCCTTCTAGCTCTTGCAACAGCGCATGCTGCGCATCATTTTCATCATCAATCACTCCATATCCTTCATTTTCATCATCAATCACTCCATATTCTTCAAGATGATCTAAGCCTTCTAGCTCTTGCAACCGCGCATCATTTTCATCATCAATCACTCCATATCCTGATATCGCTATCATACTAAAAGCTTGAAGGGACAACAAACTGGATATAACATCTTTTGGGAATGCAAGATATTCTAGATGGTTCAGTAACAAAAATCTTAGCTTCTTCAAATTCTTCAACTCCTTTGGCAATTTTCCTATACCAGTAGAGGATAGGTTTAGATGTTCTAGGCTTACAAAGTCCCCAATCTCTGATGGTAGCTTTCTTATTCTTAAATTATGTGACAAGTCTAGTACTTTAATAGTACTTGGAATGACAAATACCTCAGTTGGAAAGACTTGTATCTTAGTATCCCTCACAAGCAGAGTGATGAGATTAGGACAATCAGGTTTTTGCGACAAGTTCGGAATCATTCCATCCCCGCCCCACATTGATAGCTTTTCTACCTCTTTCCACTTTGCATGATTGTATAGTTCAAGGGCACTACTCAAAGAACAATCTCTTGTAAAGAATCTTGTCTTTTTCCCGTGATCACAAGCTATCCAGAGAGCTAAATCTCTAATCACGTCATGCATCTTAATTGTACCATCCATATCACCATCTTCCAATAAGCAAGCAGATTTTAGGTTTGAAATTATATCTTCTCCTTGCTTACGTGCTTCATGTATATCATAATTAAATTCAGCCAAAAAACCTTCAGCCATCCAGAGCAAAATAATATCTTCTTTTGAAATATTATGGTCTTCAGGAAATAGAGCACAATACAGAAAGCATAATTTATAAGAGTCTGACAGTCTATCATAACTAAATTCAAGCAAGTAATAGACATCTTCAACAATACCTTGAACCTCTGAAGGATGAGTCCTCAAGATTTCTATAGCACGCTTCCATTTGATGTGACTCACTTTGTTTGCCATGGCACGTCCAACAGTACAAAGTGCAAGTGGCAACCCCTTACACTCATCTACCACTTGCTCTGCGAGATCAAATATAAGAGGATTTTTAAGAGTTGTTTCCCCCACTTTCTCCTTGAATAACTCAAATGCTTTCTCCCGTGTGAGACAGTTTACTTTTATGCATCTTTTTGCATCCATTCGGCCGCATACACCATCCGACCGTGTTGTGAATATTATCTTGCATTCATGATTATCAGGGGAAGGAACCCCCAAATTCACTAGATCAATTCTTTCCCACACATCATCAAGTAACAACACAAATTTCTTCTTATTTAAGATATTGTATAGCAAACGAGCCCTCTCATCCACTGTCTTATTTCCCCAAGTATGATCTTCCACACCTAATTTCTTCCTAATGCCATCCTGAATTTTTCCTGGATCTGCATCTTTAGACGCGACAACCCAGATGACTTCATCGAGTGGTTTTGTTGAGAGGAAATCATTGTTGAATTTCTTCAGTAAAGTTGTTTTGCCTACCCCTCCTATCCCATACAAACCAATAGTGCCCACCTTATTGTCCTCAAAGCATGAACACAGCTCCTCGAATGTTGATTCTACACCCACAGCCTTATCCCCAGGCAGTTTATCGAACCGGTTATGAGCATACATTTCTGCTACAACATGAAAATTCCCTTTGCTTTGTAGATCGTTAACATCACTCAACTTCTGGGTGACCATTTTGTGTAGCTTGCAGCAAGCCCGGCAATTCTTCGGACACCGACCTCCAAAACAGCAAGCGTGTGTTTGTTCATCACCTTGCGGCAAAATGGTATCGACTTCATTTTTTAGGACTTCTACTCTGCCCATCCAACCCCTTACCTCATTCAAAATCACCAGCGACGAATTTGGATCCTGCTCTGCCGTTTCAACCTTCATCTTTACATCAAGATACCTGCTTTTGAGTTCATCTGAAGCCTTTTTCAAAGAGTTGAGGTCCTCTTCTAGCTTGTCCATTGAATCTTTCCATTTGGCACATAAACCACACAAACCAGTTAGGAATTCAAAGACTGGAGTAATACAGTCAGCCATGGTTTGGTTTGGGTGCACCAAAGAAGCGAAGAAGATCGAAATAGAGAAGGAGAAGATAGAAATGCAGTGAATGGTGGAAATATGTTTGACTATCTCTTGGAGTGAGCTCTGATCTCTTGGAGTGAGCTCTGAGGGCAATTAAAATGGATGGTCCTTCCGGCAACCCAGAAAAATTACCGTAAACAATTTTCTTTTTAAAAAAAAATATAAACTGCGGAGAAAGTGTACAATGCAATTAAGTTTCAGCGACGGTCTAAAACAACTAAGTATGGAAAAAGAAAAAGCTGATAGGCCATGTGATTGAAGTCATTTTTCTAGACCCCCTCCTAACCATTTATTTTGTGTCCCCATTCGACAAGGCTGAACATTTGTGGGCTCCACATGTTATTTCCCATCACTTTTCCATCCATTCTACTTTTCTCTCGATGGTTTCGGCGTAAACTCAAGGTTCACAAAGGCCAACGGTCCAAAAAAAAAAACAAACAAACAAACAAAGGCCAAGTAAAAAGCAATTTTTGTCCCTCATTTTTGGTATGTTTTCCCCCAACATTCCTGTTACTGCCAATTTTCTCCCTGAGCAAGCATAGAAAGAATAAAGATTAATTTTCTATTAATTTATTTAAAAATGAAAAAAATATTTTTAATTACAAATTGCTTCTCCTCATTCTTAATATAAGTCCTATTTATCTAATTTAATGAGATTAAAAAAGTTACTTAAGTTAATTAATATGATATGTTTTTCTAGAACGCCCCAATTATCTTCCTTATTTTCTTCCATCATTCTTTTACTTGATTATTATCAAGAAAGTATTAATTAAAATAAATTATAAAAATATTGACAAATATAAAAAATAAATTTTATATTTAAAATTAAGATGAATTCTTTAGTTAAGTCCTAGTTAAAAATGAGAGGAGAGGAGCATGTATAAACAAGGGGGAAATTAAATGCCAACTGCAGATTTCCGGAAGGATAATTAGAAATTTTAATAGGAATAACCTAGTAATATCTTGTAAAGTAAAAAAAAAAATTTAAGTGAAAACCCACAAATTTACATAAAATTAAAAGAAAATAAGTAACGTTGTTTTTAAGCATGGAAAAATAAAAAGCAGATAGGCCGTGCGATTAAGGTTACTTTTCCGCAGTTTGGACCCCGCAACTTTTTCTTTTGTGTCCACATTCCCACAAAGCAGAACGTTTATGGGTTCCCCATAGAACTGGGAAAACGGGCCGGCCCGAGCCCGTCACGGGCCTAAACGGGCCGGCCCGTTTAGGCCCGAGTTCAAATCCATACTCCTGTAGGGCGGCCCGGCCCGTTTAAGTTAGGCCCGCGGGTTTTTGGCCCGTTTATATATTTTTTTTTTTTTTTTTGCCATTCCTTTTTTTGTTTCTTATTCTCATAAAGACTAAAATACCTAATTTAAAACATAAATATCATCAACACTAATTTAAAACATAAATATTATCCAAGTTTAATAGAACACAAACACTAAAACTTAAGTCCAAACCAAAATTAATGTTCATAACCAATTAAATAAGTTCACAGCCACAATCAAATAAGCCTACAAGCTTCAAATGTCAGTAATAATATAACACCTGATTTGGATTTTGGCGTATACATGCAAAAAAAGAAAAAAGAAAATCAAAGAAGAGAAGCTTCAAATGATGTCTGAATCAATGTGAGAGCATTTTTTATATGAGGGTTAGGTTAGGTTAACTCTACCTCTGACCAATGCTTACTGCCCATTGTCTTGTGCACATTTAAAAAAAAAAAAAAAGTTAAACGGGCCTAAAAGGGCCGGCCCTACAGGGCTTGCGGCCCTACAGGGCCGGCCCTTTTAGGCCCGCTTCCATTTTCAGCCTCCAAATCATAGGCCCGGCCCTTGACGGGCTCGGGCCTAAACGGGCCGGCCCGACGGGCTCGGCCCGAATTCCCGGCTCTAGTTCCCCATGCTATTTAAGGCCTGTTTGGGATTGGGAAGACAGCAGGGGGTAAAATAACATGGTAGTGGGGAAAATGCACGGTGGAAGTAAAATGAGATGTTTATGTTGGTATTTTTTTTAAATAGGTTTTTATGTTAAAAGCCATTTTTAAAAAAAAACCACTAGCACTTGTTTTTTCACCGTACAGATTGATTTTTACCACCGTCAATTTAAACATAAATCTCATTTAAAATCTGATTTTTATCCTATCTTAAATTTATAAAAATTAAATTTATAAAAAATAATGTTAATCTAAATTTAATTGTTGAGTGCGTGGACGCGCTCTCCTAACCATACTTCCATCTATTTGACTGAAAACGGAGCAAGATTCCATTAATGGGTTTGGGTCTAAAGTTCCATCCATTTATTTTTATTTTTTGAAAAAAAATGACACTAAGGTCCCAACAAAAAAATATATATTAGAAAAGTTGTATAGTTTGATAATAATAAGTGAAAGAGTTATTATTAATAAATTATGAGATTTTTTTTAATTGAGATCTTAGTGTCATTTTCCATTATTTTACCGTGTGTTTGTGTTGTTTTTTCAGGTAAAAATAAATCCTTAATATTTCCAAGAATTTTTTTTTATAAAAAAATTAGTTTGTATGTATTATAGAAGAGTATAACTATATCTACATGTTATATGACAGAAAACATCCCGATTGGATCAACCCAAAAATGTTACCGGTGAACCCAACAGCAATTGTTATTAGGGAAAATCCTATATAAAACTGTTTAAAATAGAAAAATTTTAAATCAAGTTGGTAAATTCAATAAATCCCTAAATAAATTAGCGACCCAATTTAGAATTTCAAAATGTGAGTTAAATAACTTTATTGCTCTCTCCTAGTCTTCCCTCTCCCTCTTAAAAGGGTTTTAGTGGTTGTAACTTATTTTTTTCAATAATTATGTATACAACATCAATATGGAATAAAATAAAATATGAAACGCTTAAATAAAAGAATTTTTGTGTCAAGGAAGGATCATCAAGAATAATTCAGGCGAGAAAAAGAAAAAGGAAAGCATAACCCAAGATCAATTAAATTATTTTCAGTTGAATGTTAAGAATAAAAAATTTTATTTTTTGGCTAGATTTTTTCCGACGAAAAGAAAATTAGACTATTTTAATAAAAAAAAAAATCTGACTAGAATGTATATATATCAAATATTTTCATTAGCAGCATTTAAAAAAAAAAAAGAGTTTCATCAATGTAAAAAACAAACTAGATATTACAATATATAAATAAAAATTTAATGAAGTTTGATTTTTTATTGACAAAAAAAATTTAAGTCGAGTTTTTGTAAAAATACAATTTCACATTTATGATACTCAAATAAAAATATTTTAATTAATATTGGGTTCATGCTTTTCTTTTTATTTTTTTGACTTGAATTATTTTTGTTGATTTCTTCCCAATTAAAGGAATCACATTTTATAGTATTAAAAAAAATAATCACATTTTATTTTATTATATATTAATGTTAATATATATAGAAAAAGTAAGATATAGAGTAATAAAACTTTTTTAAGAGGAAAGAGGACAAAGTAGATTATAAGAGTGCAATAAAGTCATTTTATTCATATTTTAAAATTCTAAATTGGATCAATAACTTAATTAGGGATTTGTTGAGTTTAACAACCTGATTTAGAATTTTTCTATTTCAGCCAACTTTATATGGAATTTTCCCTTGTTATTATGTGTTGCTTAATTTCATTCAATATTTTATTTCTTGTTTTTTTACCCCTTTTAATAAGGGAAAATTTCAGTAAAATAACATTAAAAATGCTAAAAGACAAAAAAATGTTTTAAATATTTATAATACTAGAGAAGTATTAGGCTTAATTTATCCTTTTTAAATTGAAAGAAAATGACAAAAATGTCTTTACACATTTTTTTTTAAAAAAAAAAAGCATTAGCCCCTGCCTGTCAAATACCCTACATACCCTACTAGAGCCAAATAAATGGGGGCGGGGTTTCAACCCTCACCACTTTGTTTACCCAAAAAGATAGTGGACATTGGGTCACCAATGCACTTTAATATATATAAGACAATATATATATATATATATATTAAATTTTGTGATTAGTTGGTGATTAATTAGTTTAACTACTTATTCGAAATCTTGACGTTGAAAATTTCAGAAATATAAAATGAATATTATAAAGAAAATAGAACCTAGAATGTATGAAGTAGAAATAAGTGATCTACCTATAAGTTCTCATTTATCATTAATAGGAAATCAGGAGGAAACATGTATATTTACTCCCTTTATGCCAGGTGGAAATGGAAATAATACTTGGAATTTAATGAATTGGAATAATATGTATATAATGAAACAATTAGGAACATATATAAACCCGAATATATATGATTTAATGGAAATATATAGTTTAAATGAAATATTAGAAATGGTCCCAGAAGATATAAAAGAAAAGGTAAAATCAGAGAAACCTAGTAATAGAAAAGAAAAATTAGAATTTCTAAGCCAATCTTTAGAAGAAAAAATATATAATATGAAAAAGTGAATAGAAAGTAATACTGAAGATTTAAGAATAATAAAAACAAATGTAAAAACTATAATGAATTCATTAGGAGTAACAGATATGGAAATAGAAGAATCCGAAATAAAAAATGAAACTGATCTAATAGAACCTATAACACATAAACATAGAAAATTAAATATGATGAAGGCATTAGATGAAATGGAAAAATTAGAAAATACTAAAGAAAAGATATATAAACAAAATATGGATGAAAATGTAAGACAAACAAGATTAATTGCAGAACAGATAATGAAAGGACATCAAATAATGAATAGTAATTTATGGACTATTAATGATAAACTTAACAACTTAGGTATTTCAGAAGAAGAGGAAAAACAACTAATAGAATTAACAAAAGGAAAAACTAAGAAAGAAAATTATGAAAAGAATGAAGAGATTGAAGAAGGAAGTAAAATTGCAGAAATAATATATTCAAAAGATATAATAAATATAGGTATAAATTTAAAAAATATCCAAAAGAAAAGTTTTATAAGAAATACAAGCCTAAGAAATATTTTGGAAAATATTTTAGGAAAGGAAAGAAAATAGATTATACTACCTCCGGTCCTAATTATAAGATAAAGTTGACTTTTTTGGAGAAATTAAGGAAGCCAATTAAATTAATTTAGAGTGTTTATATTTTTAGTATCCTTAGATTATATATTAGTTTATTAGTCAAATTAATTAATTTAGAGAAAAAAATATAAATATAAATACTCTAAAGTAATTTAATTGGCTTCCTTAATTTCTCCAAAAAAGTCAACTTTGTCTTATAATTAGGACCGGAGGGAGTAGTAAAAAACCTAGAAAATGTAGATGTTATAATTGTGGAAAATTAGGTTATATATCAACAGAATGTAAAGAACCAAAAGATAAAAAGTTTATGAATATATTAGAGCAAGCTCAAGAGTATGAACTAGAACCTCTAGAATTTGATGAAGAAATATATAGTGATATAGAAAACCCTGCTATAGAAATATATAAAATAAAAGTATTAAGCGAATCAAGTGAAACAGAAGAAGAATCAGAATCAGAAATAGAATATTTAGAAAGCTCAGAAGAAGAATTTAAATTATATATGATGAAAGGTAAAGAAATAGAAGAGGTAAAAGAAGAAGACGAATATAAAACATATGAAGAATATAGGAATACATCAGAAGGAAATGTAGAAAAAAGATTAACATTTAATGCAAAACAATATGAAAAAATAAAATATATGCAAAAGCGAATAGAAATATGGTATCAGAGCTTATATGTGAATTTCAGAAATATTATTATGAAATAAAAGAAAATCCAGAAATAAAAAGAATAAAATATTTAGAACTTTTTTATAGAAAACTACCAAAACTAATAAGAGATGAAATAATAGATGATTATATGAAAACATTTAAAGAAACTCCAGAATTAGTGCCATATATAGATTCTTTAGGAAGAAGAATAGATTACTTAAGGAATTATTTATCTGAAAAATGTAAACAAGCTTGGAGAAATATGAAATATTATAAACAAAATAAATTAATCTTAAGATGTGCAGAATATGAAAGACCACATAGATGGAGATGTAAAGATGAAAATGAGAAGATAAGAAGAAAATATAGTAAAGGAAAATATAAAAATAAAAAATGGAAACCAATGAAAAGATATAATAAATATAGGTATAAATTAAAAAAATATCCAAAAGAAAAGTTTTATAAGAAATACAAGCCTAAGAAATATTTTAGAAAATATTTTAAGAAAGGAAAGAAAATAGATTATAGTAAAAAGATAAATTGTAAACCTTATGCTTGGACAAAAGAAGATAGAAAAGAATTTATAATGCATATAGAAGAAATGAAAAAATACAATCTTATAAGAGAAAGTAGATCAGAATATTCATCCCCAGCTATAATAGTGTCTAAACATAGTGAAGAAAAAAGAGGAAAAACTAGAATGGTTATAAATTATCAAAAACTAAATGATTTAGCTATAAGAAATAGATATCCAATACCTAAGATAGATTTATTATTCAACTTAATAAGAGGAAAAACCATATTTAGTAAATTTGACTGTAAATCAGGATTCTGATAATTATTGGGGTGCAGCTTTGTATTATGAAGATGAAGATGGAATTGAAAAAATAACTAGGTATACTAGTGGAAAATTTAATGATTCTCAGAGTAGATATCATTCAAATTGGAAAGAATTATTAGCTGTTGTAAAAGTTATAGAGAAATTGGAATTATTTATTGTTAATAATAGATTTATAATAAGAACAGATAATACACAAGTGAAACATTGGTTGTCTAGAGGTATAAGACAAAATAAATTAAGTAGTAAAATGTTGATCAAATGGCAAGCTGATTTATCTTATTATGATTATGATGTTGAATATATAAAAGGAAAGAATAATTTGATTGCTGATTATCTAAGCAGATGGAACCAGTAAGCCGATTTGGCAGAAAAAGTCCTGTAAACCAGACGAATAAGGAAGATGATTCTTCCCCTATGATGAATCAACTTATAATGAAGATGAATATTCTTGAAATGAATATGAGTTTATTAAGTAGTCAAGTTAGTACCAGTATACAAGGGATTACAAGCTCTATATCTGGTATTAATGACTCTCTTAATGACATTTATATTCAGATTGAGAATTTGAAGATCTGTAAGGCTGATGCCAATCCACTTATAAGGACTGAAGTCCAGAGAGATTCATGTAAGGGAAAAGAAGTTGATACTTCTGACCCAAAAATACCTATAATTGAGTCATATACTCAAGCTGAGTCATCTACTCTCAATAATAAAAATTTAGTCGAGTCATTTGGACTTGAATCACTTTTAACCTCGAATTCCTTGTTAACCTCAACACCTATAAGCCAGCCAACATCAGAACCCTTATCTTTTTCTCAAATAATGACAATCCAAGAAAAAGAAAGAGAGAAGCGTCCAATAATTCTCCTCCAACTAGAGAACCCAATAATGATCTTTTTGAAATCCCAAAGCTCTATAATTTCTACAAAGTCATTATAAAAAAGTTGAACCATCTTTCATTGACCCATAAAACCATCAAGTATGTGTCCCATTATGCTTTCAATAAAGCCATCATATATCCAGGAACACCTTCAGGAATTGTAAAAACCTTGTACCAGTATGGTATGATCCAAAGTATATATTCGTCTAGATCCTTGGAAGAAATTGCGGAATTACCTCAAAAATTAGTCAAAGCTGTTGGAGAATATTTTGATATTGTAACCCAAAACCAAGTATTTATCAGGTGTTATTCAACTGTAGCTGAGATTACCCCAGAGAAGTTTTATATGCCTATAAACCTCATCAGACTTGGTACTACCAAGAAGCCATTGGAGTATGAACCTGAGATTAAAGAAGATATAGTCGAAGATGAAGATTTCCAATTTAGAGTCTCCAATATAAGAGCCCAAGATTACCATATAATTTTTCAAGAAATGAACCGTATAAAAATGGCTAATATGACACCTGGAAGAGAAGTGTATCCTTGGGTATATTATTCTACTGATAAAACCTGTGTATATTCCCTTCGAAAGAAGAAGCCAACCAATGAAAAGCAATTTGCTCTCTGGTATGATAATATAAAGAAAAATAAGATGGAAAATACTCCAGACACTAAGAGAAAGATTTGTCAAATAATCAGTGATTATCCCAACCATGAATGCGAATATTGTCATGAATTCCGAGGAAATGATAAGAGTCCTTCTATCACCTTGGATCCAAGTTTACTATAAAGTGTCGGCAGAAGAATACAAATATAAGTGTCGGCAGAAGCAGAAGCAGCCAAATGAAAGTGGCCGACAAAAGAAGTTGCAGAGCACTCAGAAAAGCAATGTAGCCTTTTACTTTAAGCAAAGAATCTTATCTTGTAAACTTATTGTCCTTTGTAAGGTAGGATGTCTTGTAAGAAATGTTGTTTTGATGCTTGTAAAAAGTAACTCAAGTTTAGGTTATTAGAGTCAGCAGTTACTAAAGCTATGTAACCAGAGTCGATCCCTAGACTCTATAAAAACCCCTGTAAGCTCCTTAGTCGGGCACTACTCCTGTAAGCAATCTTTGAATGCAATATACAAATTTCCTAAATTCTCTCTCTTGCATTTCTGATCTGTGTGAGCAATTCTCGGTGATAGCCGCTACCAACATCATCTTTAATCATCAGTTATTGAAGAATAACCAGGTATGAGAGGCTAAACTTCTTTTAGGGATCTAAGGGGGAAATTTTATTCGATCATAAGGGAGATGTTATAGATTATGTTACTGGGCAATATGTAAAAAAAAAGAGTCTTTTTTAATGTCGGGATGAGATAAATAAAACTAGAATGAATACGCCTCCAGTAGGAAACGAAGGAAGGCTGTGCTGATATGGTCTGAAGGAAGAAGGTTGAGATTCCAGATGAATGGATACTCTATGGGAGATCCAAAAGGAATTCTCTGTAAATGGTCCATGTATGAAAGAGGACATGGTTCCTTCTATGACCCGGATCATTATTAGTCAAAGCTCATTCTAGTATTATTTATCAAGTCCTCCTAGTAAATATCTGTACAGACTTTGATTTTGCAAGTGTGTTCCTGTTTATGTCTTTATTTCAAATTCCGCAAGAAAACATGTTGCCCAGGTCTGCATAAGCTATATATATATATATATATAAGTTAACACTTTCTCTTTGACTAAAACTCATTTATAAGTTTTATTAAGAAATTCACAATATTTTTTTAGGTTTTAATAACTTTCGTTTACCAAGTGAAAAGTTCATCCTATCATGTCATTCACAAATTTTATTAATAATTTTAAGACATTTGACTAGGTTTTAACAACTTTCGTTTTCCCAGAAAAAAATTCATACTATCAGGTTATTCACAAGTTTTTTTAGAGATTCACGACATTTTATTAGATTTTAACAGTTTTCGTTTACCAAGTAAAAAATGCATACTATCATATTGCTTACAAATTTTATTAAGGAATCTATGATATTTGATTAGGTTTTAACAAATTTTTTTTCCCAGAAAAAATTCACATACATTACCAAGTTATTCACAAATTTTGTGAAGGAATTCACCACATTTGATTAGGTTTTAACAACTTGTAAATTTTTTTATAGGAAAATGAATATTGTTAAAACCTTATTAAATATGGTGAATTCCTTAACAAAACTTATGAATGACTTGATAGTGTGGATTTTTTACTTGATAAACAAAAGTTGTTAAAACCTAATGAAATGTTGTGAATGAGCTTAAGTCAAAGAGAAAATGTTAAGTTATATTGTTTGCTTAATATTTATTGAAATGCATTGGTGGCTATTGGGACACCAATTTTTTGGGCTAACAAAGTGGTGGGGTTCAAATCCCACCCCTGCCAGCCGGCCACTAGAGTTCTACGGTGACGGCTTGCGGGGGTAATATTTTTCTTGAAAAAAAAATATATAAGAAAATTTCTATCATTTCTCATAAATTTCAAAAGAAATAAATTAGATACCAACATTGTTTTGATATCATAAATTTTTGAAATACCATTTTTTTTCTATTTTTAAAATTCTTTTTTTAGGATTTTCTCATTCAATAATTCTCTTGAGGAGAAAATTCAAAGTTATGCCGCCCCAAGTAATTGCTTTAATCGACAACAGTGTTCGTAGTACTATGTATTATGGACAATGCCCCATAATAGCTCACTCCCCTCTGTCAGGTCTAGACATGGAGAAATGAAAGCCTCTTTAACTAACATCCTTAAAATGTGGGAAAATTCCAACACTATTATAAAAAAAAATATGAGCTATGGCGCTTGATTGAGAGAATACTATGGCGCTTAGGAAGTATTGTAGCTTCTAACGTCATTAAAAAATGCTACGACACTTCTTGAATATACGGAGAGGCCATAGCTTGAGTATTTTTTTTAATAAAAAACTATGGCGCTTATTGAGAGAAGCGCCGGAGGAAGTATACTACTCCAATGGCACTTCTTAGGGCAAGCGACATTGGAGGTACGTTTTTTTAAAAAAACCCATTCAACCCGTATTCAATCCATAGCAATTTACATTTTACAAATCTATAGCAGTAAAAACCCATCCAAGCCAGAATCACACCAAATCAGAATGATTAATAACTCGAATCAAAATAATTAATTCATAAAACCAGTACCAATGAAATTTGATTACAACGTAACAAAGAAGAACAACTAATTATAAGTACCTATGTATGTAGAATGTAGACAAGAAATAATTTTAATGTACAGCTAATTCATATACAACCAAGATGAATATGCAAGAAACAACCTACGTATGTACTTAAATATTAGCTAATTCCTTGACCATATATTCACACCATTCTTCAATGATTTTATCTATTTGTTGCTCAGTCAATTGGTCACAACATTCATCTTCATAATACTACATAAAAAGCATGGATAAAAAAGTTAAAATTACTGAAAATCAATTAACTTAGACACTTATCAATTAAATTTGAAATACAATAACTATAAGTAAAAAGAACTTACTTGTGTAGGAATAGAAATGTTATCATGAGCAACCACATCTTTCATAAATTTCATAATATAATAACCGTAATCATTGTTGTTTGGTTGGAATGGGCAATGACAATAAAATGAAATAGTTAAGTAAACATTTGAAGAAACATTTTTGAATAACAAAATTGGAGTAATCAAATTCATATATATAAGTACCGCAATCTTCCTCCAGATATAGCTACTGGTTGGGTCTTTGCGTGTTGAATAGCTCAATCCAATGTTGCTTCGGTAAGCGGTCAATGCACTAACAAAACAAGCACTAACTGATTAATTTTGGTAATTCAATATAATAATAACAAATATTTACACATACATCCATGCACTTACCAATAACACTGACAATAATCAAACAATCGCACTAAATTAAAATAGAACATAGAGTGGTATTAATCCAAGCCAAATATCACAGGGATGTAATTAAAAGTCAGAGCATATATCTAACAAGAATGTGCAGATTTAATTTTTTCCAAATTATGTTTAAGTGCTCAAAGTAACAACAAGAACCATTTTTTCATAGAACGTTATTAATTATTGGACAATGTACAACTAAATAACATATCGAACACTAACCTGATTGAGGACCAAGGAGTGAGCTTCAACCCAAAGTCACAGTGGTGTCGACTGAGGTTAAAATGAAGTCCTCAAATTCACTGCACTGACAAAGGGAAGTCAAGTCAAAGGAGAATGGTCACTGCGGAGAATAAAGTTGGCGGCGGAAAAGACTGATGATAATCAAAGAACAACGGCAACGAACATAGCAACGGCAGCAGTAATGACGGAGGAGAGTTGAGCAAATGAGGGACAGGATGCCATGGACGAGTTCAGAACAAGCACGGACAGAGCTCACAGAGAAATGGCAAAAAGAGAAGAAAGGGTTCATAGAGCGCACGATATGGGCGCGGGAGTAAAAACATGGGAAAAAAATCTTACCTTTAAGACCGATTTTTATAAAAAAAACTAGTCTTAAGAGAAGGAAATCTCACATTTAAGACCGGTTTTTGTATAAACCGGTCTTAATATGTTAACATTTTTAAGAATAAAAATGTTTTAACATTTAAGACCGGTTTATATAAAAACCGGTCTTAAATGTTAAAGATTTAAGACAGGTTTTAATATAAAACCGGTCTAAAATATTTTACTTTTAAGACTGGTTTTTCTGTAAACCGGTCTTAAATGTTAAAACATTTTTATTCTTAAAAATTTTAACATATTAAGACCAGTTTTATTTATAACCGATCTAAATAAATTTTTTAAGACCGGTTTTTTTAAAAACCGATCTTAGAAGTTTAATATAATTATAAAACTGCCACCGCGCAAATTTTTAAAACCTTATCCATCAAAACTAGTCTAAATGTGGCGGTCTAAAAACGGTTTTTTCCAGTAGTGAATCAAGGAAAGAGCAGAGGAGGTGAAGCAGTGCAAAGATATAAGGAACTTCTGCAACTTGCCTCAGCAAGTTGGCCAATTGGCCGTGGCAAGTAAACATTCTCAAGAAGTTTATGCTCTGTGTAACTGGCCTCAGCAAGTTGACAAACTTGTCGTAGCAAGCCATCCATGTTTGCTCTCTGTGTAACTGGCCAAAGCAAGTTGACAAACTTGTTGTAGCAAGTCAAAAATCTGAAGGAAAATTGACTCTCTGTGTAACTGGCTACGGCAAGTTGATAGACTGGCCGTAGCAAGTCCTGAAAAAGTGCAGCTGCTCGTTTTGATTTCAGAAGCAAAAAAACACTACTTAACCTAGGGAAGAGCGCCAAAAACACACACTCTACACTTTGGGAAGCTGAAGCACGCATGGAGACACCTTGAAGAGGAGATTTTAGAGAGTTTTGGAGCTTGGGTGGTGGTTCCAAGAGGAATTTTGTGACTTCTGCCTTGGTTTCATTTCTTTTCTTCTCTTTTCCCTTTTTCTATGGTTTATTCTGTTGTTATGCTTAGATTTTCTGTACATTTAGACATAAGTAGCTAAGTATCTCTTCTTTTAGGATTATTTTGATCCCTAGTATGGATTAAGTATTCATTTCCCCTTTATATTTGTAATTAATGATGAGATTATGTTGATTTTACTCTTTGCTTAATGCTTCTTTTTTATTAATCACCAATGAGATTATTGGGTTCACTTGATTGATGCTTGAGAGGGCTAGATTGAGTGTAGAACTTGAGTTTAATCGTGTGAGAATTTAAAATTTGTGAATTGAATGGATAGTTTTGTGAATGAGGTAGAGATACACTCATTAACCTCACATAGCCAAATAGGATTTGCAATGAAAATCAGGGTTTAATTAGTTAATTAAGATATTAATGAATTAATTGAACTAAACATCTATTTGGAGACTTGAGAGAGCACTTATAGATAATTTAATATCATTGGCTAGTATAATCCTTCATTAAGTAGCATATATTGGGGGAATTTGAGTGAGTGTTTTTGAAATACAAGGGAGATAAACAATCCTAAGTTTCATTTAACACTTGAATTTAAAGAATTATTTGCTTTTATAAATTTTTAGTCTAAAAGTAGTTTTAAATTTCTCTTTCACCTCAACAACATGTTTTGGCTCAACTTGATCAATTTCAAATGATTCCATTCAACCTAATTAAATATAAGGTTACATTATTTAGCTTGCTTTCGTCATAGTCCTCGTAGGAACGATCTTTACTTATCACTTTATTACTTGAAGCGATCCGTGCACTTACGGTAGCGAAGAGGACTTTTCAGATTCATAGACATATTCTTTACCTTTGGGTGTTTTTTTTTTTTTTGTGAACTGTGATTATTGCTGGACATTGTGATGATGGATTTGGATTTAAATTTAAAGATTGATGCCTATGTATTTTTTGTTTTGAAAAAATAAATAAATAGGTTCAATGTAAATGGGTTCTAGGTAACCCGGTCAGCCCGCCCATTTATGTGCTAGCCCATTTACATGAGTTTATATAGGTTGAGGTACGGGTATGGGCTAACCCGTACCCGTATAAAATTAAATGAGCAGGCTATGGGTTTGGGCACGGGCTACCCAACCCATCCATTACTCTCCCCTAGTCTCACTTGATAAAAATAACTATATTAATTTTTTAAGAAAAATCAAAATTTTTATTATTTTTTTATTTTTAATACCAATTGAATGATTTTTGGTTGAAAAAATCAATTTTTTAATTGATTTTTAATATCAATTAAATGATTTTTAGTTGGTATGAATCATGGTTCCCCCTTTTTTTTTTTGCTTGAATTATTGTTTATGATCCTTTTAGAGCATAAAAAATTCCTTTGATTTAGAAAAATTATATTTTGTTTGATTATATATTAATGTTGATATATATAGAGCAATAATGTTATATAGCAATAAAACTCTTTTAAGAGAGGAGAGAAGAAAGGAAAGAGCATTAAAGTTATCTTACTTTTATTTTAAAATCCTTAATTGGGTTAATGACTTAATTAAGGATTTTTTGAATTTACTAACCGAATTTAGATTTTGCCTATTTTAAGTAGCTTTATATGAAATTTTCCCTTAAATTAATCCATACGTAATTACATTAATACTCATTCAGTTAATGCCCGTTAAAGTAATTTTTTTTTGAAAAAACCATTACAGATTATTCCCATGTATAGATAATTTTTATTTACTCTAGAAAGTTTGACCTCTTCAATAATAACTGCGGATTAAAATTATGCATTCTGTTTCCAAGTTATTTGAATTTATTGGGATATATTTCCCATTTAATTCCCATTTTTTATTATTAGAGTTTAAAGATAATGTAATAAAATAAATTGAATTTAACAATAGACATTAAATCATAAATTCAATTTGAATGAATTAAAAATCATAATCATCTAATAGACGTTTGGAGGCTATAAAACAATTATGCGCGGGGCGTAAATGTTTTTCCCTTCATATCCAAAACCAATTTCGGACATTTTTTATAATGATAATCAAATTAATTCCATTTAACTCTTAGTGTCAATGTCACATATTTATTACTCCATCAATATATTTTGATAATCATTCTATCTAATATTATGTCTTTATATATACTACTATCACAATCAACAAATAAAATACTCTCTCGTACAACATACAGAAAGATATATAGCTTGTTACTATAAACTTGCGTAAACATATGTTATTGCGGTTAATAAGTAAAAATCTCCAAGTTATTATGGATAAGATTATCATATGGCTGACAAGTGGCTTTCTGTGACTATTTTATGTGACATGATTAATGTTGAATTTATAATTTTACAGAATAAAAATGAAAAAAATAAAAAAAAATCATATAAAAATTGGTCTTATTTTTTATTTGTAAAAACAAATTATTATTTTTTTCACAAAACACTTGAGTGAATATTAGTTACTAAACAATTTTTTTATAAGTAACTTATTCTAGAGTTTCTCTATGTAATGTTCGTTTGGGATAGCTTATTTTTAACTTATAAGTGCTTATAATTCGTGATTTACGGTATACAAGGTAAGTATATGAGAGAAGTTTTATCTTGATGTACGTAATAAACAATTTTTTTCTAAAAAAACTCTCTTTCAAACATAGCTTTAATCCGTTTCTATTTGATATGATGGCTGACAAGAAACTTCTTTTGAAAGGAAGTATATTTATTATTGCATTTGAAGTTGAAGCCACACTGGTATATTTGTTTGGGCTTGTGATTAGGCACCTCAAAAGTGATTTAATTATAGAAATCATGATTAAAAAATTATTTTTAAAAGCTATAATCATTATTCCAATCAAATACGTTTATACTTAAAGTAGGGACTATAGTTTAGTTGTTGAGTGCATGCTTTCTCCTAATGGTGGGTTTGTACAAGTTTGATGGGTATTAATGGGTTTGGCCCTAAGGGCCTTTTTAGTTAGAGGAGAGGGGAGGGGAGGGGATGGAAAATGAATCCCTCTCCTTATTTGGTATGAAAAATTGGAGGGAAGAGATTCCAAAGAAGGGGCTCTAAATCTCTCCCATCCTCTCATTTTGTTCACTCCAAATTGAGGGGTTTTGGAGGGGATGGAAAATGAGCCCATTCCCTTCCATCTCTCCCTTTGAACCAAACAGGTCCTAAAATTTCTTCACTTAATTTAATTTTCCTGTTTTTGTGAGGCTTCTTTGAGTAAAAAAAAAAAATCCTAAATATTTCAAGAAAAATTGTAAGAAAAATTAGAAAGAATGTTTGGATCTAAAAGTAGGCCATGCTCTTGATTCAGATGATCCACATGGCAAATGGTTTAATTAAACTGCGTCCTACAATAGAATAGCGTAAATAATTAATAATGATGTTAGTATATTTTAACGGATTGGATGATCCCAAGAAACTCACCGCCAAACGCAAGGACACCTGTTATAATTTCAATGAATATTTCTTTGTTTTTTAAAACCTTTTAATAATTCTCATGAGGGGAAAGTTCAAAGTTGTCCCACGCGCAAGTAATAGCTTTAATGAGAACAGAACATACAGTGCCCCACACCAGCCTTTGAAACTTTACGGTTCCTCAACTCCACCGCTCCCACATGTCACATGTCCCTCCTGCAATCAAGGACGCTCACAAAATAAAGAATGTAAATTACTTAAAAAAAAAGTTTGTGAAATAAATAAAAAATAAGTCAAAAAAATCATACACGCATGGTTGTGTTTCTTGCCGAAAGTGTCCACTCAAAACCACAGATTGCTGATGAAATCTAATTTAAGTGTATCCAGTTGTCATTTTTCAATTTGGCTAAGGTTGTCGTTGAGAATGATTTTGGTGGGTTGGGAATAATTAATGGAATAAAATATTGTAAATGATCAATGTTGGGTAGATGAATTTCAGGAAACGATAGGACTAAGATTTGTTAAAAGGGAAACTAATATTATTTAATTAAGACTCTCATTTTCAATCACAATGGAATTCTATTTTTATGCTTGATTTTGTTTTGTTTTGTTATGTTGGATGGGTAGAAAACAGCATTGAGCTGTCATACAACTTAACTTCGTCAGAGGAAATTATTAAATAAATATGAGCTTATATTACGCCCAATGACCAAATAATTAAGCTTTTTATGAATAAGGACCTGCAAAAAATTCATAAATTGAAAATAAGATAAGAAATACAAAAGACCGAAGGCCCATTGGCTGAGATGGGATCAGATATGCTCTCGTGGCACCAACATGTTCTTGCAGTTTTTTCTTCTGATACCAAGAGTATAAAAATATTTCGTTTCTCCTGGTGCACTTTTTAAATATTTGGGCGGTCCTTTATTTTTGGGAAAATTCCAAAAAACGACATTCAAAATATAAAAAGGATAAATCAGTACATCGAAAATGAGAAAAGACGAATGAGGCGGGTGTCAGAAAAAGGAGGAATTTATCCTTTTGAAATTTTGTCCAAATTACGAAAATGCCCTTCAGCACTTCATGTCCACTTCAGAATAACAATATGATCATCGTAATTAACAACTTCGGATTCAGTATTAACAACTGCAATTCTTCTTTTACAATTAACAAATTTTAGGATTAATAACAACATCTATCTCTTAATTAACAACACCGGATTCGATATTAACAACTCTAATTTCTTCTTTCACACTTTAAAAGTTTCAGGGCCAATAACAACACATATCTCGTCATTAACAACTCCGGATTCGATATTAACAACTCCAATTTCTTCTTTCACACTTTAGAAGTTTTAGGACCAATAACAACACCTATCTCGCCATTAACAACTCCGGATTCGATATTAACAACTCCAATTTCTTTTTTCAACACTTAACAAGTTTCAGGGCCAATAACAACACTCACCTCGCCATTAACAACTCATGATTCGCCATTAACAACTCCTATGTTGTTATTGCGACTGAGGGCTGAAGGGCATTTTCATAATTTGGCCGAAATTTCAAAAGAACATATTCCTCACTTTTTCTGACACCCGCCTGATTCGTCTTTTCTCATTTTTGATGTACTGATTTATCCTTTTTATATTTTGAGTGTAGTTTTTTAGAATTTTCTCTTTATTTTTCTATGTTCAAATTTGCATTAGGATTCTCTTGTAAGACCACGTTAGCTACGGTTTGATGATTTATTCAAATATCGGTGCTTATTTGGCAAATCTCCACAATTAATAGCTTAAAAGCTCTTTTTTTAGTTACTTAAAATAAGTTAATATAAATACCATCTTGATGTCTATGTCTCAAAAAAAAATTAATTCTAAGTTATTTAGCTTATTTAACTTCTTTTAAATTCTCTAAAAAAAATTAATTAGATCTTATATTTAAAATCGGAGGTAGTATTTTATATTTTTTTGAATAAAAATTTATAAGATCGTTTTTAGTAAAAAAATTTAACTGGGGACTTTTTTCAAATTTTCACTGAAAATTTTGACTTATAATAAGTCAAACTTTTTAGGAAAAATTTGGACATTTCCCAATTAAAAATTTTATTACTAAAAAGGACCTAATAAATTTTTATTCACAAAAAATATAAAGTACTATTATTCTGAATTAGTTTCTCACGAATAAAAATTTACAGTGAAACTTTTCCCCAATTTTTTTAGAAGCATTGTATTGTACAATTAATAAATATAAATCTTCTTTTCTTTAGGCTTGGTTTTACCAAAAATTCTCAGCTTTGTGGATACGATGAAAGAGGTGATGGGTTTAGAAGACTTGCCTAGACATTGGGTGGTCAATGGAGCCAAACTCTTTATAGAGGGAGGCCAAATCTCCATCAATGTTAGATATTCATTGTTAGATATGATATCACATGATTTTGTGCCTACATCAGCAGATACACATCTCTTTATACGTTTGGATACTACTTGTAATACCTTCATTTATCATTCATATAATCAAGTTCCCATTTTGGTCCGTCATTCAAGTTCAGGATATGATTTTTTTATATTATTGAAACTTAACCAAGCCAGTCGGTCGTAGACCACCTGATAGAGGATATGAAGTATTCCTACCACTAAGTATACATGAAACAGGATTGGTTCCATTTTTTATACAAATTATACTTGAACCAAAAAAGTTGTATCAATTGTTGGACAAGCAATAGTTTCATATTCAAATATGAGAGAGGCTATTCTGAGTACTCAATATAATGAGCTATTCCAAGTTTCAATCCTCTCCAACAATACAATTGTCGCACCTTTGTGGAAAGGGCTGAATCCAACTCATTGTCACACAAATCTTTGATATTATCACACAAAACTTATTGTCAAATTCAGCCATTAACGCTAAAATGGAATAATAACAATCTTTTTCATCAATTTTGTACTTAAGCTATGTTGATCTGTTTTGATGATATAAGTGCCTCCAGAAACATCTAGCCGTTTCCATGGCATAGCAAATTCATATGGAAATTTGTGCCATTCATTTTCTAGACTTTTTTCAATAAAAAGGAATTGTGAACTCTGATCTCATGTTTTCATAGATGACGTGTAAGAAATGATCTTGAAACAATTATTTTGAAAAGAATCGTTTTAATCATCATACCGCACCTTGTTCTTGAATTAGAACTCTGATCTCATGTTTTCATAATCTTTTTTTTTTAATTTTACAAAAGCTGAATATAAATGTTGCTCGAAGAGGTGTTTAATGCAAACAAAACTCATGGAATTGGGAAACTCAATCGGTAAGAAAAATTATAAGGAAAAATTTGAAGGTTATCTTCAAAGATTAATAAATACTGACTTTCATTCGAAAAGTGGCTATTAATCATTGGACTTGATTAATATCAATAAAAGATACACTACAAAAACAAAATACTGAATTTCCGATAAAATTTACCACGGATTTGTTACGGAAATAGATTTTAGACGGAATGGATTTTCGTCACTGATAATAACGTGACAAATCAATTTCCGACAGAATTCAGATTTTATTAATTTTCAAATTTTTGAAGAAATATGAAATTTGCGACAGAATTTAATTCGGTTACAATTTTTTTTTTTTTTAATTTTAAAAAAGCCACATGACAACTCCGACGGCCGGCACCTTATCACCGGTGTTCACCCGTGGCAACTCCGACGGCCTCTACCTCATCGCTGGCACCCAGCTCCGCCACATGTCACCACTTCTTTTTTCCTAAAAGTGTAACTTGTCTTGACCCTCTTTGGTTCAAACCCACAACATCGTTCTAACGCGCTCGATGCCTTACCAGTTGGGCGGGAATGCGTTGGTGTTTTATTATTGCACAATTATATATAATCTTATTATATAAAATCAATTATTTATAAATATATATTATTATAAAAAAGCTAAATATAAATGTAATAATAATATAAAATAATTTTATATATTATTATAATTTTTAATATAAATTAATTTCAAATTAAAAAATTTTACATCTTAAAAGAATATTCATATTACTATATTTTTGTCCAATTTCTGAATTTAAATTTTATTTTTTATTAAAATTAATTAATAAATAATAATATATAAATAATTTTTTATATGACCATTTTGCCACTACAAGGACCAAAACCTATAGTTGGAAACTTGAGGGACCAAAACCAAAATGAGAAAAAGTTTGAGGGTTAAAAAATGGCATTAACTCTCATTTTTAAATATTTATATGGTCAATAATATCATAATTTTAATTTTTATAAAGATATTTTTTAAATTAAATTTAATTAAAAATAATATTTTTTTAATTTTCCACCACAAAATTTTTGATGGAATTTGTTATGAAATTTTTTCTATAGCTAATTTTTACCACAGAAAAAATTCCATCAGAAATTTTTTCAACGAAATTTACCACGAAAACAAATTCCGCAGCAAATTCCGTCAAAAATTTAATTTTTTTTTGTAGTGATACTTGAAAGTTGAAAGCCAGGAGTCATAGTAATACTGCTTCTGCTCCTAATTATAAGAATTTAATAATTAAAAAAGTGGTTATAGTTAGTTAAAAATAATAAGTATATCTGAAATAAACTTTATTTTTCAAGTATGCCCTTATTTATGAAAGGCAAGTAAGAGAGACAAATTAAGTAAATATGAATATAATCAATCTTTTAATTAATGCAGAACATATAATTAATGAGGGGTACAAATGAAAAAAAAAACTTATTAAATGTTCAGACAGGAATTGTTGGGCTCTTATAATAAAGATTAAAGTATTCAAATTTTGGATTCTTATAAAAAGACAGGAAAGAGTACAATCTTAGGAAATATTGCAGCATGCACTCTATGAGATTTAGTCATTTGCTCACTCATTTATTTCCAGAAATATTATCTTCAATATAAACACTCAGTTTTGGGGGGGAAAAAAAAAGGCACTCACTCTGTTTTAGAATCATCGCTGCCAGCAAGTTTTAGCAGGAAAAAATTAATGAGCGAGGGCTCATGATAAAAGAGGATTGCAGCAGAACAATACGAGATTAACTCTTATGTTTCTTTTTTATATTCTAATACAATCAGAAACATTAGCATTTTCATGGATGTGAGAATAACTTTGATTGTGATTACTTGGCAGAAGTAATTACCTTCTCACACTAAAAGCTTGGGGAGATAACAAGCTGGATATAACATTCGCTGGGAAGCTAAGAGAATCAATTCCATCCAGAAACAAGAACCTTAGCTTCTTCAAATTCTTCAACTCGTCTGCCATTCTTGTTATTTTAGTACTCCCTTAAAAAAGTTGACTTTTTTGGAGAAATTAAGGAAGTCAATTAAATTACTTTAGAGTATTTATATTTTTATTTTTTTCTCAAAACTAATTAATTTGACTAATAAATTAATATATAATATAAGGATACTAAAAATATAAACACTCTAAAGTAATTTAATTAACTTCTTTAATTTCTCTAAAAAAGTTAACTTTGTCTTATAATTAAGACCAGAAGGAGTATTAGATAGGTTCATGTGTTCTCGGTTTACAAAGTCTCCGATTACTGAAGGCAGATTTGTTCTTCCATCATTACAAGATTTGTTATTCCATCATTTCTATAGAATTTTATTTGATTGAGTCAAACAAAATTGTGGATTTTTTAAAATCTCCTAAAACTCTGAGACTGAACAAGATATTATATATTTTAAAATAAATAAACTGATAATTTATTTTCCGTTTTTAATTACTTTTTGTGAAACTTGGCCACAAAAATTAAATTATATTACTTTTGGTCACCTAATTTACTAAACTAAACCAATTAAGGGAGCTAATAAATTAACTAGTTATAGCTCATCATTCATGATCTATGTGAAATACTTATATGTATCATTATATTTTAAAAAATACTTACGTCAAATTTCTCATATTCATTATGTCAAGTTTTTCAATCATACATGGCCATATGTCTTTTTTTTTTTTTTATGTGAGTTTATAAATAAATGATCATATTTCAAAAATAAGATAAATAGTTATGTGTGATTGGGGAATTTGACATAATGATGTAAGAAGCTTGATAGAAGTATTATTTTTAGATTATATATTAGTTCATAAATAAAGTAAATTAGTTTGATGAAAAACAAGAAATATAAATACTTTAAAATAACTTATTTAGCTTTTTTAATTCTCCAAATTACTACGCTAGGTCTGGAACAATAGATTGAAAGCTGTTAATATATATATAAATATATATATATATTATATATATATAATTCTTTTAAATTACAATGACTCGCGTTTTGTAAATTACCGTCATCTAAGATTATTCTCGTTTTTTTAAATCAGTTTTGGCTTAGATTTATCTTGAAGTTTGGAGAACACAATGAGGAGGGATCCTTACCAGCTGTCACTAATAATGGTGTCCGAAGAATATGTTGAAGGTGACAAAGAAAGATGTTGCCTAAAGCCATAATGTTTGTTGAGTATATAAATAGTTCATGCTTTAGCTGAAGAAAGATTTTGCCTAAAGCATAATTAATCTTTATTTAGTCAAAAGCATAATCTTTCTTCAAGTAAAGAAATAATATAATTATTTATCTAAATAATTCTTGCTTTTGCAAAAGAAAGGACGTCACCACTTGTCTTGCACCGCCAAAAGCATTTTCCACTCTAATGGGCGATCCAGCAATGCAGAACTGATGTAAAAACTCGTTACTACACAGAAAACCAAAAACTGCTAACCTTCTACGCTGTGTTTAATCTTTATGTGTGAAGGGTCCGTCTGGTTTATTCAATATCATGTTTGACATGAGGAACAGTTGAAAGAAAGAACAGTTTTCTTAAAACAAGATTAAAAATCGTAATTATTTTTATAAAAATATATTATTTATTTATTTATTTTGCTAAGTATATGTATTCTCCTGTTGGAGGCAATTTGTTAAAATTGTTACTTTTATTGTTGTAGTAGAAAATTTTGTTTGAGTAAAAATATTTCTGATGTGACCATGAAATTATCTTTTCTGTGTAATCATGGAAAAGCAGCATTTTGATATCTTGACGAATTTCTTGTTAATAGACCTACAGTACATTTTAAAATGTGACCGTAACAAATGATAATTTTCTCAACCTGATATTACATGCACGAGAATTAATTAACTCTAAGCTCTTGCTAGAAAGAATAGCATCATGATGGATACACACACACATATATATATTCAAGTAGAACATGCTAGCAGTCTATATGAATGGTGTGTTGAATAAGGCATAATTCTTTCAGGTCCATTGAGAAATATGGCACCGTCTTGATGTTGGGGTGCAGACGGGAGATGAGGGCGTGGTCCGTATGAAGCAGCTCAAAAGTTCACATCTTCAACCATGGTTAAATGAAATGAAGTTAAATTTAGAGAGAAAGGGGTATCTCTAGGGGTGTTCATGAATTTCCCGTCCCGATCCAGAGCAAATCGGGACGGGAAAATCCCGTCCCGAAAATTTTGGGATAGGAAATGGGACTTCCCAATCCTGACTTTTTCCCGATCCCGAAAATATATATATACACATGTATATTTTTTAAAAATATTTAAGAAAATAAGATCAAATGTAAAATAAAATGTGAAAATTCCTAACACCCTTAAGGTAATATCTATTCTTTTAGTTTATTTAGTTAATTTCATTTATTATTTATTAAATAATTCTATTTTTTTTTCTTGTCTTTATTCTTTTTGCAGCTGAATCAACAACTTTAAGCATGTATTGGACTAATTATATATTTATATTAGACTTATTTAGTACAATATGCTATTAGATAAATTATATATTTATACTAGACTAAAGGAAACACAACAAAAAATTTAATATAGAGATTTTTTTTTTTTAAAAAAAAGCAAATCCGGGATCGGGAAATTCCCGATTCCGAAATTTTCCAGTTTTCGGGATCGGGATCGGGATCGTGAATGAAAATCATTCCCGAACCCTTCTCAGGATCGGGATCGGGAATGGCATTTACCGACCCCGTCCCGATCCCGAACACCCCTAGGTATCTATCTCTATTGATTTTACTCTCCATTTACTCTTTATTGAGTGTATATACCATTAGATCAACTCCAGTGATTGAAATTTACAATAACAGATTTTTATTATAATGTTATTATTTACATATTATTAAATCTCAACCATTGAAAATTAATCTAATGATAGATACACTCAATAAAAAGTAAATAGAGAGAAAAATCAATCAAGACACCATTCTCCCAAATTTAGAAGCTAGCCTCTGTTATTGCTGTACTTTCAATCATAATAAATCCAGTGGAATGAATAACTGAGATCCCAAACACAATGGGCTTGGGGCCTTGGGCATTCAAAGCCCAGTTCACAAACCATAAACCCAAATAACAAAGCAAACAGATATAATCAATGGGCTTTGCCCAATAACAAGTTTTGTAACAATATAAAAAATATCCAAACACGCTATCCAATCCAAATCCATATATAATCAAAAGTCAAAATATACTACCAACAAATTATTGGTTGAAGCAGGAAGGGGCCTCACTCCTTAAGAATAAGAATATAAATTTAAATTCTAAGAAATGGATTTATTCTGAGAAGTGTATTTATTGAGAGAGGTAAAAACTCTTTACCCCAAAATCTAGAAAGTGAAAACCCATGATAACCAAAATGTTAAGTATTCAAAGCAATCATAGGGGGGGGGGGGAGAGAGAGAGAACAAAGAACTCATAGAATAAAAAAAGAATTAATGATATAAAAATGTGAGTGGAGAGAGAATTATTTTAAGAGCCAACAAATCTGTTCGCCCCTCTGTCACCTTCCCTTGCCTACAAGAGGAACCTCTCCTTCCTGAAAAATTGATAAGAGGGAAGATAGCAAGAACAACGCCCAAGTAACCTATTACTTTCCATAGCATACACTTCAACTCCTTTGGTGATAATCGTAACATCCCGAAAATTCAAAGGAAGCTTAATTCCCTAAAAAGTGAATTAAATAATTTTGAAGTTAATTTTTGAGAATTTAAAAACTCATTTATTTGAAAATTTTTAAAAAATAGTTAGAGGTTATAATTTAGCTTGAAGATTTTAGAAAAATTATTTTAATGCTTAAAGAAGCTAATTAAGGAAGAAAATCCTTATAAAATATTAAGGATTAATTTATAAAAATTATATGATGAGCCAATACCGATTTAGAAAAAGGAAAAAATTAGTAATTTTATTGTACAGACCCCAAAATTGAAATTGGATTAAAGTGAAGCCAAATTATGGAACGTAAGGAATTTAAGAAATTTTAAATTAGATAAATTAAAATATGTAAAGCCTTGTGAGTATATCCAATAACATAGATCCAATAAAGATAAAAACACACATGAGTATATAAACACGCCCTCACGGGCCACACACGCACACACACTTAACACAAAAGAAAATTATCTTAAACAATTTTCTTAAAAAAAAAAATAAATTGCAGAGAAAGTGTAATGCAATTAAGTTTCATCAACGGTCTAAAACAGTGTTACTTACTTTCTTTTAATTTTATTTAAATTTGTGGGTTTTCTCTTAAATTTTTTTTTACTTTACAAGAGATTACTAGGTTATTTCTATTAAAATTTCTAATTATCCTTCAGGATATCTGCAGTTGGCATTTAATTTTCCTTTTGTTTGTGTATACTCATCTCCTCTTGTTTTTAATGTATGACCTAATTAATGAGTTTATCTTAATTTTAAATATAAGACTTATTTTTTGTATTTGTCAAGTTTTCTCTAATTTACTCTAATTAATACTTTATCAACAATAATAAAGTAAAAAGGGATAGAGGAAAATAAGGAAGATAATTGGGGGCTTTAGAAAGAACATTTCATATTAATTAATTTAACTAAATTTTTTAATATAATTAAATTAGATAAATATGTCTTATATTAAAAAACATGAGAAAATATTTTGTAATAAAAATATTTTTTATATTCAAATAAATTAATAGAAATTTAATCTTATCATTTCTATGCTTGATTGGAGAGAAAATTGGAAGGAACAAAAATGTTGGGGAAAACATATCAAAACAGGGACAAAATTGCATTTCACTCGACTCTTTTTTTTTTAAACCTTGCTTTTACCCGAAAACCATATGGAGAAAAGTAGAGTGGATAGAAAACTGATAGAGAAAAACATGTGGAGCCCACAAATGTTCAGGTTTGTAGAATGTGGACTATAAATCGTAAAGGGGTCCAGAACTTGGTAAAATAACTTTAATCACATGGCCTATCAGCTTTTTCTTTTTCCATGCTTATATAAGTCAAAATTTTCAGTGAAAATTTGGAAGAGAGTCCCCAATTAGATTTTTTTTAATTAAAAAAGACTTAAAAATTTTTTTATTCAAAAAATAAAAAATAAAAAAATACCTCCAATCTTAAATATATATATGTATATATATATATATATATAAGATTTTATTGACTTTCTTTTTAGAGAGATTAAAAAAAAGACAAATAACTTGGAATTAATTTTTGTTTAAGACATGTGTCCAAGACAGACATCAAAGTTGACATCAAAGTGGTGTTTAGATTAACATATTTTAAGC
Organism: Inga leiocalycina; assembly: GCA_963242795.1. Classification (NCBI taxonomy): domain Eukaryota; kingdom Viridiplantae; phylum Streptophyta; class Magnoliopsida; order Fabales; family Fabaceae; genus Inga; species Inga leiocalycina. The sequence continues at coordinate 36,796,403 of OY725321.1, read as the reverse complement.
GACTAAAAAAGAGATTTTTAAGCTATTAATTGCAAGGGTCAGGCAAACAAGCACTAATATTTAAATAAATCATCAAACCGTACCTAACGTCCTCTAACAAGAAAAATCCTAACACAAAATCGATCGTAGAAAAATAATTGGTAGCCCAAATAGCGATCATACAAAATGATTGATCATTCAAACTTGTGATTGTACCAAAGTGATAATATATATTAAAATGATAAACCAAACAGTATGCATATTGCCTCGTCAAGCTTTGTAACCAACATGTTAAAGTTGTTGATTATGTTGATTGTTGGGGAGATTGGGACAGAAACAAATTGAGTAGATGGTTCCAGCCGCAAGTTGTTGATCCAATCATGTGCGCTCACCCACCCAAGGAAGAAAGGAGGAAGGATATTTACTTATGGAAACTTTCATTTAATGGTCGTTTTTCTGTGAAATATGCTTATTAATTTCTGTTTGCAGGTACACATCGAGAAAGGAAATCTATCTGGAAGATGCTGTGAAGGTGGGATGTACCAGAGAAGATTAAGTCTTTTATGTGGATATTTGCATATGGTAGAGTACATACAGCGTAGCTGAGAATTCAAAGAGTTTTGGAAGAGTCAGCCAGATGTCCATTTGGATGTGAGTAGGAGGAGGATTTGATGCACTTAATAAGGGAGTGCAACAATGCGAAAGAATGATGGATATCTGTTGTGGCCTTGACCTTATGGGAAAAGTTCACAATCCGTCAGGGTACGAAATGGCTGTAGTGGAACCTCAATCATAAAGCAGGAAGGGATTTCACCAAAAAGATTTAAATGGGCACTGCTATTTGGCTATATCTGTTGGGATATTTGGGCGGATTGGTGCAAAAAGCGCTTCGGAGAGCAGGTCACTACAGACAACACAAATGCGCAAGACAGTCTTTTCAGGGCAAGCTGGGATAAGGATTTACGAACGAATTGCAAATTCTACACTAACTAGAATAGTGCAGGTGTAGGAAGGAGTAGCTAAGATCGTCAACAGGGTTATATCACCCTAGCTGTGGATGCTTCAATTTTTGAGTCTAGGAGAAGCAGCTGTGGGGGCACTATCAGTGGAGAAGATGGTTGCTGGATATGTGGATTCATATGTAAGCTTACAATAGTTCCCCCGACAATAGCAGAAATCATTGTGGTTATCCAAGTTCTTTAGATTTGTTGGAATATAGATTACAAAAAGGTGGTCGTATTATCAGATTGTACAGAGGCTGTGAATGTTTTGACTAGGGGTTGTGATATTATTCACCCTTTTAGAGATATTATAAACGATGCGAGGTTGTGGATATCTAAGAACTGGCAAGTGTTGGTCAATCATATTCTTAGGGAGCAAAACAGCTTAGCTAATTATTTAGTTAAGTCTACCCATAATATTGAAGGAAATTTTTGTATTCTTAATCACCCAGCACTTCGTATCAAGAGGTAGTGTTGGGTGAAGGATAGTAGATTTGAGGTTTGTCTCTTCTACTTGTATTTATATTTGCTCTTTCGAATTTTCGTTAATGTGATTTCAGATTTCATTTAAAGAAAAAAAAATAAGCAGGTCTGGAACATCAAACCAAAGAGGCCAGTGATAATTTAATATTCGTTCTTTCTATGCTTGCTTAGAAACAAAAGTGGAACGAACAGAAATGTTGGGAAAATAGGGACAATGATTGTATTTTACTCGAAATTTCTTTTACCTTGATCTTATTTACCCGACTTTACCAGGGAGATCAAGAAAAGTAGAATGGATAGAAAGCTGATGTGAAATAGCATGGGCACCCACAAATGTTCAGCCTTGTGGAATGTGGACACGAGAAAAAGTTAGGGGCCATTCAAACTCCAAACCTTACCTTGGAAAAATGACTTTAATGCAGGGCCTATCTGCTTTTTATTTTTCCATGCTTATATAAGTCAAATTTTTAGGAAGAATTTGGAAAAGTTCCCAATTAAAAATTTTATTATAAAAAAGGATCTGATAAATTTTTATTTACAAGTACGAAATACTAATATTCTGAGTTAGTTTCTCACCAATAAAAATTTACAGTGAAACTTTTCCCCAGTTTTTTTAGAATCATACTATTGTACAATTAATAAATATAAATCTTCTTTTCTTGAGGCTTGGTTTTCCCAAAAATTCTCTGCTTTGTGGATACGAAGGAAAAGGTGAGGGATTTCTTAGAAGACTTGCCTGGATATTGGGTGGTCACTGGAGCCAAACTCTGTATAGAGAGGCCAAATCTCCATCAAGGCTAGATATTCATCGTTAGATAGGATATCACATGATTTTGTGCTTACATCAGCACACAAACATCTCTTTGTACATTTGGATGCTGCTTGTAAATCTGACTTGTACCTTCGTTTATTTCATTAATATTCAAGTCCCAAGTTTGGTCTTTCATTCAATTTCAGGATATTATTTCTTCATTAAAATTTTTAATGAATACTTGCATGAACTAAATTTGTATACTTTTTGTATATTATTGAAGGTAGTTGGTTTTTGCTTGGCATTGCCTTAACCAAGCCAGGTCAGGCCGTAGACCATCTAATAGAGGATATGACCTATTCCTACCACTAGGTATACATGAAAATATCCCACCTTTTTAACAATCACTTACATTGGGTATTATTAACCTAACTACAAGAACCTAACTATAAGATTAGATTGGGGAAACAAAAAAGTTGAGTATCATACAAATTATACTTGAGCCAAAAAAGTTGTATCAATTGTTGGACAAACAATAGTTTCATATTCAAATATGAGAGAGGCTAGTCAGAGTACTCAATATAATGAGCTATTCCAAGTTTCAGTCCTCTCCAACAATACAATTGTCCCACCTTTGTGGAAAGGGCTGAATCCAACTCAGTGTCACACAAATCTTTTATATTATCACACAAATTTTATTGTGAAATTCAGCCATTAACGCTAAAATGGAATAATAAAAATCTTTTTCATCAATTTTTTACTTAAGCTATGTTGATCTGTTTTGATGATATAAGTGCCTCCAGAAACATCTAGCCGTTTCCATGGCATAGCAAATTCATAAGGAAACTTGTGCCATTCATTTCTAGACGTTTTTTTTTCCTTAAAAAGGAACTTTAAACTCTGATCTCATGTTTTCATAGATGACTTGTAAGAAATGATCTTGAAACAACTATTATTTTGAAAAGAATCGTTTTAATCATCATGCCTCACCTTGTCCTTGAATTAGAATAATATTTTTCATATGCATATTTATGGTTGAAGATTTTACAAAAGCTGAATATAAATGTTGCTCGAAGAGGTGTTTAATGCAAACAAAACTCCAGGGATGGGGAAACTCAAAATCGCTCAGAAAAATTATAAGAAAAATTTGAAGGTAATCTTCAAAGAGCAATAAATACTGAGTTTATTTTTGTTCGAAAAGTAGATATTAAACATTGGACTTGATCAATACACAATCTTAGAAAATATAGCAGCACGCACTACATAACATTTAGTCATTTACTCAATCATTTATTTCCAGAAATTTTATCTGTTTTAGAATCATGGATCGATGCCAGCAAATTTTAGCGGGAAAAAATTAATTAGTGAGGGCTCATGATAAAAGAGGATTGCAACAGAACAATACGAGTAATTAACTCTTTTATCTTTCTTTCTTTATATTCTAATACAATCAGAAACATTAGCATTTGCATGGATGTGAGAATAACTTCGATTGTGATTATTTGGCAGAAGTAATTACCTTTCACAAAATTTTGAAAGAAGATGCAAAATAACTTCGTCTTCCTTTGCCTATTCATGATCCCATTCATGTTTTGATGATAGGAGATGCTTGGCAGCTTCGTCTTCCCATTGCAATTGATCCATCCACTCTGGATCTCCTTTAAATCGTCGTAAACTTTTCAATGCACTTTGAGAATTAAACGGAAGTTTCTTCAAATTGGGGCACTTTATTACTTGAATCTCCTTCAAACAAGTAAACTGTAAAGCCATTCTACAAATACTCCTTAAGTTACGTAGAAATTGCAAACGAAGATAAGTGAGACTGCAGAAAAGATTACTTTTCATTCTCTCACTGTGAGCAGTGCCAAACTCTTCGCTTATAACTTCCACTAATGAATGACAATTGGCTAATTCAAGGACTTCAAGGTTTGGAGCATGTATAAGCCAATTCAATTCACGTATATTTTGACAGCCCCTGAGAATCAACTCACGAAGGATGATTATATATTCATGTCCCTGAAATGAGCTCCTCGGAATATCCACAACATTATAAGCCCCTCCTCCTCCTATGCCACCCAAAACTTGTAATGTTTCAAGATGCTCCATTTCTCCAAGTGATGACAACAGGTCGTCAGGTAGTGTGCTTACTCCAACAAATATCTCACACATGCACCTTTGCAATTTTGAGGAGGTCATTATTTTCTTAAAAGAGGACATGCTAGAGACAGAAATGCGTATATATTGAAGATGATCTAAGCCTTCCAGCTCTTGTAGCACATTTTCAGTTATCACTGAAGCTCTGCACCTCCTCGCACTAAAAGCTTGAAGAGATAACAAATTGGATATAACATTCGCTGGGAACCAAAGAGAGTCAATTCCATCCAAAAACAAAAACCTCAGCTTCTTCAAATTCTTCAACTCCTCTGCCATGCTTGTTATTTTAGTATCAGATAGGTTCATGTGTTGTAGGTTTACAAAGTCTCCGATTGCTGAAGGCAGATTTGTTATTCCATCATTACATGACAAGTCTAATACTCTAATAGTTTTTGGAAGCACAAATACCTCAGTTGGAAAGACTTGTATCTGAGTATTCCTAATAAGCAGAGTGACAAGATTAGGACAATGAGGTTTTTGTGAGAAGTTTGTAATCATTTTATCCCTGCCCCACATTGATAGCATTTCTACCTCTTTCCACTTAGCTTGATTGTACACTTCAAGGCCACTAGTCCTCAAACCATCTCTTACAAAAAATCTTGTCTTTTCCCCATGATCACAAGCTACCCAGAGTGCCATATCTCTGATCACATCATGCATCTTAATTGTGTTTTCTTCCTCACCATTTTCTAGTAAGCAAGCATACTTTAAACTTGAAATTATATCCTCTCCTTGCTTACGTGCCTCATATATGTTAAATTCAGACAAAAAACCTTGTGCGATCCAGAGGAAAATCAGCTCTTGTTTTTCAATGTTATATTCCTCAGGGAATAGAGTACAATACAAAAAGCAAGATTTGTAGGTATCATTCGCCAATCTATCATAACTAAATTCAAGCAAGTAATAGACATCTTCAACGATACCTTGGACCTTTGATGGATAACTACTCAAAATTTCGATTGTACGCTTCCATTCAGCAGGAGTCATCTTATTAATCATGGCACGTCCAACGACACAAAGAGCAAGTGGCAATCCTTGACACTCATCTACCACTTTTTTTGCGAGATCAAATATAAGAGGGTTTTCAAAAATTGTTTCGCCCACTTTCACCTTAAACAACTCAAATGCTTTATCTGGTGTAAGGCAATTTACTTTTATGCGCCTTTGTGCATCCATTAGGCTGCAAACTCTTTTTGATCGAGTTGTGAGTATTATCTTGCACTCATGATTATTAGGGGAAGGAACTCCCAATTTCAGCAAATCAATTCTTTCCCACACATCATCTAATAACAATACAAATTTCTTCTTATTTAGGATATTGTATAACAAAAGAGCTCTGTCATCCACCGTCTTGTTATTCCAAATATCATCTTGGACACGCAATTTCTTCCTAATGGCATCTTGAATTTTTCCAGGATCTACATCTTTAGACGCCACAGCCCAGATGACAACATAGTGTGGTATTGTAGAGAGGAAATCATTGTTGAAACTCTTAAGAAGAGTTGTTTTGCCTACTCCGCCCATTCCATACAAACCAATGATACCCACCTGATTGTTCTCAAAGCAAGAACATAGCTCCTCAAATGTTGATTCCACACCCACAGCCTTATCCACAGGAAGTTCATCGAACAGATCGCGAGCAAACTTTTCTGCTACAACATCAAAATGCCCTTTGCTTAGAAGATCGTTAACATCACTCAACTTCTGGGTGACAGTTTTGTGTAGCTTGTATCTAGCCCAACAATTCTTGGGACAGCGACCTCCAAAACACTTGGCTTGTATTTCTTGATCAACCTTCTGCAAAATGGCCTGGACTTCATTTTGTAGGACATTTACTCTGTCCATCCAATCCCTTACCTCATTCAAAACCATCAGCTCCGGATCTGGATTCTTCTCTGCCGTTTCGACCCTCATCTTGACATCAAGATCCCTGCTCTTAAGTTCATTTGAAGCATTTCTCAAAGAGTTGAGGTTGTCTCCTACCTGGTGTATTGAATCTGCCCATTTGGCGCAGCAACCACACAAACGGGTCAGGATGTGAATGAGTGGAGTAATAAAATCGGCCATGGTTTTGGTTTGGGGGCACCAAAGAAATGAAGAACCAACCCGATTGAGAAGGAGAAGACAGAAATGCAGTGAACCGCGTATAGCAATGTTTGGCTATCAATTGAAGTGGATGACCCAACACCAACCACATAAAATTACTGTATCGCAATCTCTTAAAATTTTTTATACTCGATAAGATAAAAATCTCGTTATTAGTAGATGGCGGTCCTCCAAACACCAAAGTTTTTAGTACCGCCATCTTCTCAATATTTTTCTTATTCAATTTGATTTTTCTATACATAACTTTAACATTTTCAACACTAAAAAAGTTAACGATGAGTGCTAAAACAACAATTATTGAGAAAATCGTTGTTGAGTATTTAAAAAATTGAAAATATGAGTTTAGAAAATATTAACATAACTATTAAAAAGTTCAAAATTGAGTACTGAGAAAACCAACACACGCAAAAAATCTTATTCCAACCAATAACACTACTCTGCCTTCTAAATTTCTCAAATTCTTGGTCTATACTTGTTACTACTTTTTTTAACTGGTCTCATTTTTCAAATTAAAAGAAAGTGAAAGAATTTTGTTTTTTCCCCACTCAAGTAGCTTCCTTATATTAAAGAACCATATCATGTTAGGTGCAAGCTAAGGGCAACTTGTTATATGTTTGTTAGAAAAAATTCTTAATCAAAGCGTAAAATATGTTTAGACTTTTTTACCCATGAAACTGACCCAACAACTTGAACTACAAAAAAACATCTTTTTTTCAAGTTAATCCCCCCCCCCAATTGATTTCCTACAGTTAGAAGATATACAACATAACAAATGAATTCATTCGTTTAAAACTAAAATCGCCCTAATTTTTTTTCCTTCTTGTCCCTTCCCCTAATCTCAGGTTCTTTTTTATTTATACACTTTTCAATTTGTATATCCATTTTGGTCCATCTCTATTTATCATTTCATCTCAATTCTCGTCCCACTTCTTTTATTTGAGAAATATATCATGTTACGTGCAAATTGCTAAACTAATATATATAAAATTTTTAATTAAAACATAACATTTGTTCTACAACTAGATGAATAAAGACGACTGGCCAGCAAATATTTTGTTTCCATCTCTTGATATATATATATATTAGTCTCCTTTTTAAATCGAACTTGATTGAGAAATACAACTTAACCATTGATCCATTCATAAATCTAACATCAGATATACTTATTTAATTATTTCCCTTCCTTCCCCCCTGGCCTATTTTGTAACTCTTTTTCACTAATCTTACTGGCCAAGTTTGATTCCTTCAACCTATTTATTTCTTTCATTTCCATATATCTCTATCTACCCATAGCATATTCCTTTCCCAATATTACTTTTAATTATTTTGTCATTTTCTTTCACTACCTTGTCCTAAGCACCTTCCCGTAAAGCTTGTACTCTTCAACCTATTCTTTATTTTTGTTCAAGTTGGCCTATCTCTACCCACTTCGATTGAGGAATTATATTGTAATATCCTAAATTTTAGTCACCAAAATTTTTTATACATTTGTAATATAAAAGGGGATAAAATGGTGAATATTAACACATTTGGATTGACTAAATAGTGCACATAGTGCATACATGAATTTTGGACCAATGTAAGACTGAAAGTCCAATTTTTGTCTACATAAAAGCCCATTTTTGTAGCCCAAAATTGTATAATGGAAGTGCACAATTTTAGGGCCCAATTATCTTGTGAATTCGCCCAAACAAGAAGGAAAATGGAGAAGACATGATTTAATACAAAGATCACAAAATGTAAGGGCACATTGGTCATTTGACCAATAAAGAAAAAAAACAATATTTTCCCCTTTCCTTGGAGAGCAATTCGGCCAAAATGAATAAAGCAATAAGGGAAATATTCATTTAGCCATAAATCATGTCATGTGGAACTCCACACTTTAGATGCCATATGGAAAAAGAAAAAGAAAAAGTCAATTTTCAAATGTAAAATTGACAATTAAATATTATATTACAAGATGATATTTTATAAAATCATTATCTCCTTCAAAGGGCCATGATTAAGGTATGACAAGAGGGAAAAGTAAGAGAAAATACATATTGGCTATTAAATATGATATACGAAGATAATTTGACCATTTTAGTAAAAGATGAAGACTTGGTCAACAATTACAACTCAAGAAAAGAGAAAAATATGATAATTGAAAAGCTTTCTCTTAGCTCTCCCAAGACACATTTTCAATCACAATAAAGGGAGAGAAATAAACACATTAAAAACCAAGTAAAGGATGAAAACTTCGTAAAAAATCTCATGCTAATGACAACAAATACACATTATTTCAAGAAGCCACTTTTCCTTTTCAAAGAGGACATGTTCGTATGGCATGAGAAAGGAAAGAAAAAATGAATATGTGAGCATGAATGATGAAGCACTTTTCGGTCAACAATTGATGGCTTAACAAAAAGTTGATGGCTTGAATAAAAAGGGCCATGATCGTATGGCATAAAGAAAGAGAGAAAAAGATGAAGCAAAAGTATTTGGCATGTGATAATAGGCAATAAAATATATTAATTTGTGGAGGTGGAATATGATATTTTTAAAGACTCTTTATCTCTTTCTTTGACCTCATTTTCGGCTAAATATAGTAGCCAAAAGAAGAGAGAGAGAGAGAGAGAGAGAGCTTGTGTTCAAGGAGCAAGATAAGGTAAGTTCAAGGTGATTTTCCACTTGTTCTTGTCTTCCTCTTCATGATAACTCTCTCTAATCATAAACTCAAGCGCAACAAGGAGGAGAGAGAGGACGGTTTAGAAAGAGAAAGAAGAAGAAATCAAGTTAAGTTTAGAAACTTGTCATATTTTGTTGATTCTTGCACTAAAAAAATATTGAATTTCTGATGGAATTGGCCACGGAATTCAGAGTTTCTGATGGAATGAATTTCGTCGTTAATAATAGCGTGACAAATCAATTTCGATGGAATTCTGATTTCGTCGCAAATTTCCTACAGAATTAATTCCGTCGGAATTTTCGTCAGAAATTTGCATTCTGTCGGAAATTTTTGCAACGTAATTTCTGAGGGAATTCTGTTGCAATTTCTGACGGAATTAAATTCTGTAAGAAATTATGTCGCAAACTTATTTTTTATTTTTTTTATTTTTAAAAAGCCACGTGGCAACTCCGGCGGCTACCACCTCATCGCTGGCGGAGGTGCGTTCCATCTCTGGTGGCCTCCACCTTGTCATAACCGCCCAGATCCGCCACATGTCGCAGCCTAGCTTCGCCATGTGTCATAACCTCCCTCCACCACCTCCTTTGGTTCAAATCCATGATCTCGTTTGTACGCGCATGATGCCTTACTGGATGGGCTCGACTGCTTTGGCGCTTTATTATTACACAATTATATATATAATCTTATTATATATAATCAATTATTTATAAATATATAGTTTTTTCTTATATATAAAGGTACTAATAATATAAAATAATTTTATATATTCTTATAATTTTTAATATAAATTAACTTCAAATTAAAAAAAAATTACATCTTAAATAAATTTCATATGACTATATTTTTGTCTAATTTCTAAAATTATTTTTTATTAACATTAATTAATAAATAATAAATATTTATATGGCTAATAACATCATAATTTTAATTTTTATAAATATATTTTTTAAAATTAATTAATTATTAATAATTTTTAAATTTTTCCGACATAATTTTTCCGTTTCGGTGGCAAAATTAGCCACAGAATTATTCCGTCAAAAATTCTGTGGCAAAAATTTCTAATGGAATTTGCCATAGATAACGGAAAAAATTCCGTCGGAAACTTTTCCGATTGAATTTTCCACAAAAATTGTTTCTGTGGCAAATTTTGTTGGAAATTTAATGTTCTTTTTGGGTAGTATTGCTTGTTGTTGGTGGTTGTTATTGATTTGTAGTTGTTTATGGTTGATTTTGATGATTGGGATGCACAAACCCTAAGGGGAGGTGCTGCCTAAATCTGGAATAATCAAGTGAGAAGTGTGTTTACGTGACTAAATAAGTGATTAAGAGTGTAAACAAGGTGGTTTATGGATTAAAATCAAGAGCACTCATTTTCCCTTAAGTTTTTCAGATTTTGTCCAGGGGCATTTTCGTCCTATTAGAGCTGGATTTTGGTATTTTTAATGGTTTCATTGGATTTAGAAAGGAAAATTGTGTGGGAATATATGTGTTTATGATTTTTGGATGATTATATTTAAATATGGAAATTTTAGAAGTTAAGGAGTAAGTGCTGGTTGACTTGATTCCTAGAGGCAGTGTTGTTGTGACATGTTTTTCTTTGGCTAAACCTAGTCCAAATACTATGAAATTTTATAGGATTAAATAAGACATGTAGAGTTTTAATTTGGTGGATAGAACATGATTTTTGGATGAGTAAATTAAGAGATATGATTTTTCAAAGATGGGCCTTGTTTCTAGAATGTAATCTGGGAACAGGGGAGTTTGGCAAATTTCTGGGAGAAGTGTGATAGTATTTTTCCTTAAAAGAACACTTAAAGATCTTTACATAGGCTTTGGAACCAGTCAATTTGAAATTTCCTAGAATTAATTATGAATTTCCAAAGTTAACTGAAAATCTATTAGTTTTTTGAAAAATAGTAAAACTGCACTGTGCAGAGTTTTACTATGCAGAAATTGTTGAAATTATGATAGATAATTAACAAAATGTGATTAAAGGCAGTAATAGGTCAAGTAATAACCAGTTGCTTGTGATTCTAATTTTATAGGAATTTGTAATAGTTCGAGGCGAATCAAAGGTATTAAATAGACAAGTAGAATAGGAAAGGGCAATTCCAAGTAGTAACTTTTTCTTTCATGCACTATGTGATTATTGTATGTTTGTGTATGTAATTTTCTGTAACATGAGCATAGTATCTTGGACACGCTTATTAGCTTAGTTGTGGTCTAGGACCCAACGGAGGCTTAGAGTTAAACCAGAGTTGCAAATAGTCGTTTGACCTTGGATAGTGTGCACACAAAATTCTATCATTTTACATAACATGATGTATGACATATTTATTTTCACATCGTATATATCTGATTGTATGTTACTATTGAGATTCTTTGAATCTCACCCTTTCCATAAATATAAAAAGTTTTAGTAGCAAACAGTGGCTCAGAAGGAAGAATCATAATTGCCGGTAACGGAAGGTTCCAGAAGAGCATAAGAGGAGATGTTGGTTATCTGAAAACCTTTTATGGTTTTAAGATCTGTAATTATTATATACAACCCTTGTGGGGAACTCCTATAATATTATCAAACAATATTATTTTAATAATATAAGTATACTTTTTTATTTCTATACGCCCACTAAACTACGTAATTACTACTCTGATTAATATTGATAATAAATAGTATTTAACGTGGGGTCTTATATATATTATATATACGGTAGAAGCAATTTGTTACATTATTCTTCACTGGGTCCATCACCGTGCACATATTGTATTTATCATCGGAGCAAGGATTTTTTTTTTAATATAAAAGAGAGAAGCACAAAAATACATTAGAAATTAAATAGTGGGAGAGTTAAATCTCAAATAATCATTTTATAGCAGGACTCTCAAGTATTGAGAAGTCATGTCATAAAGCTCTAAATGTTGGAGTCTCTTCTTTGCAAAACCATCGACAACCTTATTTTGTTCACAAGAAACACGCTTCATAATTCAATATGCTTTAATCAAAAGCATAAATTTTGTCACCAAATATCCCTAACTAATTATAAAACTTGTTAATTAATTAAACAAATCAAACTTTTCTAACTAATGATTTTTATTGAGTATATTTTTTAATTTTATAATAAATAACTAATTTCATTAATTTATATAAAGTTTTTGCTAGTTGCTTATTGGAGATAGTATTTTATAATTATTACAGTTAAAATTTCGTTAATGATTGCCTGATATTACGAGGGAATGCACTCTCTCGTTTCGTTTCTATAAAAACATTTGTCTGCATATCAAATATTGTGCAAGTATCTGACCATGTTCTGATGACAATCTTAGATTTAGGTTTGTGATTCCTACTTGTTCTTCTAAGCAAATCACAAGCCACAAGCCACAAGCCACAAGCCACAAGCCACAAGCCACAAGCCACTGACACAGGTAATAAAGCTCGAATTCCACAATAGATACACGTACGGACTTGGAGAGTTAGAACTGTTGTAACCTTTCTGAGAGGGAACAGGCTTCTTTCCTTTGGTATTTTCGTCCGCTGCCATTAAACGCCTCGATTCTTGTGCAAAATGGACTTGTGAACCTTGACTTGTAAAAGAGAGAGGTAGAGTTGAGGTGATGCTAGCTGTCAAGGCGGATGGGGAAGACATCTGCACGAGTCAAAAAGTTAAGGCAAAATAACCTTTTACTTTTAAAAAATTCAAAATACCATTGCGAAGAAAATTAACTTTTTAATAAAAATTAATTGGGTAGTATTTAAATTTAAAATAGGAGAGTGTAAGTTTCATGCTCTGAATTGTATCAAGTTTCAGTTTAAGTCTTGTGAATTTATAAATTGCAATTTTAGTTTCTTAATCTTAATATCGCCAATGTGTCACATCCTCTTCTCATTTTCACCTTTATCAGATTATTCACGGAAAACGATATGTGGTTCAGTAGGCAACACAGGAATAACATAACTATACATATAATATGTACATGATTACGGAAATTCCCCTCAGGGATTCGTACATGATAATTACAATTAGTGTAGTCGCACATGGCTACTTGGGTGTCTAAACTTGTCTCAATGAAACAAAGACATATTCCTGACTTTGTTCCGCCACTACAATCCTCTCTTATAGTTCTCTTCTTTGCTCTCAACATATCTTTTGTCTTCTCCTGTCTAAATTGTTGGTAGGGGAGGGTGAGATTCGAGAGAATCTCAGTAGGAAACAGATACCATAATTCATGCATGATAGATGCTGTGTATGACATGTTAGCTTTATTTAGACGCATGCTCCATAATGATATTTCTGCATGCTCAATGTTTCATGTAACAAAACTATGGCCATAGCGAAAATAGAAACAGAGCTTCATTTATTCAAGTATGCTCTACACAATCAAGTAAAGCAATCACATACATCACTACACAAGCAAAGATATCAAATACATGAAACTAAGGTAAGTTTCCTACCTTAACTCTTTACCACCTCAAAATGCATGCATCAATTTACGTGCAAACAGCTCGGGGCTCCATATTCAATCTTCAAGCTCCCAATAGCTTTTCCTTGACTTGGCTGAAAACCCTAGGTGTTTTAACATCAAAAGAGGAGCTTTCAAATCTTACGAGTTCTCTTCTCCTTTTCTCCCAAAACCCTTTCAACACTTTTTCTTTATTTTGGTTGCATAATGGGGTCGAAATGCTGTAGGAGAAAGATGATGTTTCTTTAATAATCTTATGCTTATGTCATTGCTTATGTCATCACAATTAGCAAATTTCCAAAAAATATTGACTTTGTGCACACACTTTCTATCTACATGAAAGCCCATACAATGCAACTAATATTTCTCTCTTCAAGTCAGCCATATTCACGTCAGGTGTAGAGCTGGGAATCAGGGCCAGCCCGGCCCTACAGGGCTGGCCCTTGACGGGCCACGGCCTAACAGGGCCGGCCCTAAAGGGCTCGGGGTCAGGAAAATTGCAATTTTTCAAGGCCCGGCCCGAGAGCTTCAGGGCCAGGGCCGGCCCGCAGGGCCGGGAAATCCTTTTCACAATATTTAACTATTTTTCCTGCATATTTTCCCCAGAGAGATATAATTAGTAAATAACAACGATTAAAGTTCTAATTTAATACATAAATATTGTCAACATTAAGGTTTAAATAACACGTCTCTTGCAACAAATAAACACAGTTACTAATGTATAATCAAAGGTAAAATCATATCCATAAATAACTCACACAAAGGTCAAAGTATAAGAAGGTAAGAAGCTAAATACTCTAACCTCTAAATAACACGAGTATGACGACTATCATTTTTACCTTCTTCGCCACTATCATCAATTTCAAGGACATTTGATTGTGTTTCACTTTGAGCAGTAGGTTCAAGTAGTAAAATAATTACAACCTCTATAAAAAATCATACTCTGTCAGGCAGAATAGTATATAATATGATTTTAGTCTAAATAGGCAGAACAATATACTCAAAAATCATATTCAAAAATCACAATATAATTCAATTAGACAAAACAATATACTCAAAAATCATACTCTATACAATATGAGGACAGAGTGACATATAAATTCAATAAGGTAATTCAAGAATGTAACATGGTTCCTTTTCAAGTAAAAAAAATAAAAAATAAACGGGCCTAAAGGGCCGGCCCGAGGCCCTATAGGGCTAGCCCTTTTAGGCCCGACTTCCTTTTGATGCTACAATTTACAAGCCCGGCCCTTGAAGGGCCAAGGCCTAAAAGGGCCGGCCCAACGGGCTCGGCCCGTTTTCCCGGCTCTAGTCAGGTGTCCAAGTTTGTGTCAAAATGGGCTGATCACAATTTATCTCATAATTACAAAGTTACCATCACAAATTTTCTATTTTCGGATTTTTCAGAAATTCTGGTAAATTTTTGTTTAAACTTTGAAAAATCATAACTAATTCTAGAAATATTGAATTGGCGTGATTCCAAAGTCTATAGAACCCTTATTGAGTTTAGTTTCAAATAAAAATATAATCACAAAGTTCTCATAATTTCAATCTTTGCATATCGTTTCAAAAATTTCACAGTTTTTCTGTGTTGACTTAAAAAATTCATATCTTTTTGTATATAGCTCTATTTGAGTCATATGACCTATCCAATTAAAGTTTGTGATGTCTACTTTCATCTTATAAAATTCCACAATTTTTGCTCATCATTTGATCTTTCAAAATCACATGACAAGCTCATTACCTCATAGACGATTTCACCAAAAACATAATTATATTCTCCAAAGTTCACCATTTTACTTTCTTAATACCCCAAGGATATAAGAATCATTAAGGGATAAATTTGGGCTTCTACTAAATTGGGGCTTAGCAGTCCATTTAATTTAGGATTATTCCCAAGCCTCCAATCCCAAAATTCGGGATATTACACAATGTCATTTAATTGATGTTAAGCTTAAGAAACAAAAAATGCGCTCTATGAACTTATGGGAGGGAACTAAAACTTGATGAAAACCCCGTAGATTATTAAATGTATACTTCAGTTTTTTTTTTTTACAACAAAAATTTTTGAAAAAGTTGGGTTTCGGGGTTCATTAGAATCAGGGTATGCCTCCGACTTAAAGAATTTTTAGAAAGATACTTACAAATCATCTACTGATACAGTCCTTGTATGGGTGGTGGGGTTGAAATTCTTTAACATATTTTATATTTAAATACACCCCAGTTAGTTTTTTTTATTAAAAAAAAAATTCTCATCAATAGTATTTTGAATTTTTTAAAAGTAAAAAGTTATTTACCTTATTGTTTTTTTTACTTGTGGAGATGTCTGCCGCGTTCGCCTTGACAGCTAGCATCACCCCAACACCACCTCTCTCTATCACAAGTCAAGGTTCACAAGTCCATTTCGCACAAGATAGGGGCGTTTAATGGCGGCGGACGAAAATAGCAAAGGAAAGAAGCATATTCCTTCCGACAGAGGTTGTATTCTTGTTGTTGGATTAGCTTCTTAGAAGAATTTTCATGCAAATCGAGGCAGAACCCTTCTTATAAGTGCACTGTCTCATATATCACATAATCACTGAAAGCTAATATAGACACCATATGCACAATGGCACATTAAACACTTGCCAATCATTTTAATGCAATAATGGCCAAAATAATAAACTGTTCCCTTCTAAGTCCTAACCACTGGCCCTCTTTCAAATAATAAATAAATTTATAAAAATAAGGAGATATGATCATATTTAGGAGTTAATAGTGCTTCAAATATGATTGCTTCTAATAGAATATCTGTGCACAGCAATAAATATAACCCAATTTATTTAAATTTATTGCTACCTCTTGGTCATTGATATAAGGGTTATTTAATTAATTTGGGTAGATTAAAGAGGTAAGATAAATTAGTTAATTATAACAAATGTAATATGATATCTCTAAAATAATCCTAAGTAACATATGTTATATATCAGTTTATAAGATATCTAAATTAATTTGAAGGAAAATGATAAATATAGGAGATAAAATAGATTGATATATTATGTTTAAGGCCACATAATCTAACTCCCCAACTAACTATTATATAAAGGAGAGGAGGGAGTAATTATTAAGTAGCTGGACTTTAAGAACCAACAGTTTGGCATATTTGTGAGCACCGAACCCATTTAATGTTTGTCAGTTGTGACTATTACTTCAGTTTTGAGTTGAGTCAAGTCCCGGACTGTGGGTTCACACGAGTACCCAAACCCATCATATAGAGAAAAGTTCTCACGCCTTAGCTTGAGACAAAGCAATTAGAAGATGGAGCCTTGAATTTATAAATCAAACTTCTCTTTTATATCAGGCTTTCCAACACTAGGAGTTACAGCCTATAACATACAGTAATTAAGTTTTTAAGTCTCCACAAATTAGTATATAGCTTTTACCTGAAAGAAAGTAGTATAAAATATTGTACTGTTACAAGTATTCGTTGTTCTTAGAAGGCATAGACACCATCTGACAATCCATCTCCTGCAGTTTTAAAATTGACCACAAAATATAATTCTTAAAATATCTTATGATTTTGGTTGTGAATCTAACGATGAGCCATTTCACAACGCCTACTTTGAACCTATTGAGTGGAAAAATGTTTTCACATATTTGCACAATGCCAGTGTTAAACAATAGTTCCCTTGATGATGAGACCCCGGCCATCGTAACAAAGGCCAACATCAGATGATTAATTGTTGTCAGAGGAAGAGTAAAAGAGAAGGTCAAGGCAACTCTATTTTATTTTGAATTTTATAAAAAAGTAATTAACAAAAACTTGGATTGATTATTGTTTATTTACATTTTAAAATTTTTATTTATTTTCAATTATTTAGATAATGATTTTAATTTATATAATATAATTTAGAATTATGTTAATTTTTCAATATTTTTTTTAAATCATACTTTCTGAAAATATTTGGGACAGGCATCATTGAAAAGAGGCTGTCATGATAAAAAATAAATAACTAACCACGCTTAAAGGAAACAAGACATAGTATAAAAGAAACAAAGTTATAGTTTGAAGGCTATCATGGTTTTTAGTTAAGAAAACAAACGACTAGTTAAAAAGAATAAAAACTACATTTTTCAAAAGCGTACACTTTAACGGATATGGTAGAAAATTGTCCAGGGTAACGTTTCAACCTGAACAAGTTACATGGTCAAAAAAAAAAAAAAAACCTGAACAAGTTATGTGCAATCATAGTAAATCTAGCAGAATGAAAATTTGGGATCCCAAATACAAGTGGGCTAAGGAAATCGAAGCTCAAACCAAAAGTACTACAAGCCCAATTAACCAAAAGTACTACAAGCCCATAACAATCATCGCAAGTAAAACAGAATGGCGCCCAGCCCATCATCAACAATACGCACACACTTTATCCCAATCGGTTTCATCAAAATGTAGTTATGATGCCTCTTCAGCAAGTCTGCGGTGTGAGAGGATTAGTCATTGTTACTAATGATAGATACACTGGGCCTACAATAAAAACATAGTTATGAAACCATTATTTCCCAAAACATAGTTTGATAACCAAATTGTAAGTATTCAAAGTAATCCTAAATCAAACGAGAGTTGAGTCTAGCGGAAAGGCTAGTCTCTCCCAATATAATAAACCAAGGTTCAATTGATAATTTTCTCAACCTTATTCTAGATACATGGAAATTAATTAACTATAAGCTCTTGCTAGAAAGAGTAGCATCATATATATATATATATATATATATATATATATTCGAGTTGAATATGTTAGTCCTCTATATGAATGGTGTGTTGAATAAGGCATAATTTGTAAGATGCAAAGCCACAAATCCATATAAAATATTATTATATTATTTTTTAAAATATTACACAAGAATTTATAAGCATAAATTATTTATTGAAATAAAAGATCCTGAACACGATTTAGAATTGAATATTTTATGCAAAAGCATGTATAAGAATATAGGGGGAAAATAAACAAGTTTATTCCAATACGAAAGCTCTACGTGGATCATTTGTTGCCCGTTTGGTTCGATTACAATAGAGAGGATTATATATAATCCTGATGCAACAAATTGATTACAACGTTTGTTTTGACTTATATAATATAAAGAGGATTGCATTTTGTAATCTTGATTACGTCATTTGATGTAATTAGGATTACATTGCTAGGACTGATGAATAGGGATGCAGGCATCTTGTAATCTAGTGAAAAAGATACTATTGCCATTATAATTTTTTAAATTGACCAAAGTGGCTATCCATAAACCCTATTAATTGGTGCTCAAACATAAAACCTAATTCATTCTCTTTGCCGTCATTCCCATCATTGCTAGTATCTTCATCGAACTGTTGCTCACGAACGGACGGGAGTTGTTGTTTCTTGGTCCTCTTTGTCACTGCTCAATCTTGAGGTTAGTCGTATGAAAAGTGAAGCTAAGTTGCATCCATTCTTTCCTTTCTAATGTTCTCTTATGTTGGTGGTTTCAATTGAAGAGATGTACCTTTTTCTCCATGTTGGGCCCACTGATTTATGGTGGAGTGTCTTTCCCTTTACCTGAATATTAGCTTCGTGATCATTTGAGGCTCAATGAGCGCATGGAGTTTTTTTATTGTAGGCTTATGGCTTGAAAATTATAGATAGTAGGATTTCTGATTATAACTTGGAAGTTATATATAGTGGGATTTTTCATTCGAAAATTTTAGGCTTAAGAATTATATTTAATTTAGTCCCAAATTTATCATTATTTGCAAAGGCCCATGGCTATTATTGATTATGTATTCTTCATGTTTGAATATGTTCTTATATAACTATATTATCTCTTATGGCTGTTATTGATTATGTATTGTTTGACTCTATTTGCTACTATGATTTTGATGGTTATTTATTGTTTATGTGTTGTTTGACTTTATTTTACACTTGCATTACTTGTGTTCTACTCCTCCGGTCTAATTGTATGACTATTAAAGGTTTTTATTTTTTTTTTTACTTTCTTTAAGCACAGAATGGAAACTCAAAAAGATAATAGTAAGGGAAGTAAGTATGTCTGGGGCAACCAAGAAGATAGCTTGTTAGTTGAATGCTTGGTACAACTAAAAACCCAAGGGCAGTTTGTTGTAGATATCGGGTTTAGTACAGGGTATTTAAAAAAGTTAGAGGACATGCTTGAGGTGAAGCTTCCAGGTTGTGGCTTAAAAGCTAATTCTCATATTAATTCTAGGTTGAAGACATTTAAGAAGAATTGGCGAATTGTATATGATATGGTGTAAAATAGAAACACTTTTGGTTTCGGATGGGATCCAGACAAGAAGTGTGTGACAACTGAAGATTATGTATGGGCTGAATATATGAAGGTAATGGTGTGCTATAAGTTGTTATTAATGTTTACTAATAATGATGCTTAAATTATTATATCATTTTATTTATTTTAAATTTTCAGGTTAATAAAGATGTTGAAAATTTCAGAAATAGGTGTTTACCCCACTTTGAAGAGCTATCATATGTTTGGGCTAAAGATCGTGGGGCACAAACAGGAGTAGAGGTGCCTGCATCTCTAGGTGAGGATGATGAAGAAGATTCTAGAGTTGAAGTTGAAGTCAATGCTGAAGAAGTACTCAACACAAATACAAATTTTGTTGCATCTGACCAACAGCCTTCGCAACCAAATGATGTCCATTCATCAGAAAATGGAAGAGAAGGAGTAGTTGCGATGCTGTAGAGTTGCTTGCTGAAGCATTGAAGGAATCTTCTGCCAATTTATGTAAGGAATTTGCAGAAATGTGAAAGGATTCAAGAAGAATTGGTCTTATTGACTTGAATAGGGATGAGAAATATATAGGCAACTTATAAAAATACAAGGTCTCATGAGGGGTGAAATAAACAAGGCTTATGTGAAATTTGGATAATGTTGATGAAATGGGTTTTTGAGTACGTACCCTTTTGGAAAGCACCTTTAATTGCTTCTTTTTATTTCTATTTTGGACAATGTAGACATCATCTCAACATTTTTTGTGATTTAAATTTCTAAAACCATGATCTAACTTATTGATTCTTATGTATGGATTTATATGTTGGCTTATTGGCTCAGTTTTGATTTATATAGAAATTATACTTCTTATTATATAATACACACAAAAAAAATTAATTAACATGCATTATACTTTAATTTATTCTTATATACGTGAGGAGGATTCAACTTATAGGGGTTGTTAAGTTAATCAAATTTTTGTTATACATACGGACAAGAGGTAATTTTGTCTATTAATTGATTATTATAAGTGTGGATAGGGTTATTATACATACTTGATGAAATCATAAATAATTTCAAGTCATTACACACACACACATATGTCGATAGGGGTAATTTTGTCTTTTCATGTATTATTATCATATATTCCTTTGTTCGATGTAATCCAACCAAATGCTTTTATGCTTATGCATCATCTTTCCCGAATGATGAACTAAACAAATTTATGTAATCATCATTACATCACATTCCATTATATTACATTATATTACATTACATTTCCTCCGATTCCGTGAACCAAATGAGCACTTGGAGTTTCAGACCATGACAGTTTAGTGGAAGAAAATTTCACGTGATGTCTTTTTTCTTTTCTTTATATATTTATTTATAATTATCTCATACTATCGGCTCAAATTCAAATATTATCAAATTAATTATTATATTGAAGGTAGCTTTTTGGATATTATTGTTTTTCGTAAATGAAATTTGGAGAATGTGGATTCCTTGAAGATGAGAATTGGTGAATTTCAGAAGTTCGCCTTTTAAGAAAGAGAGACCAGATTATAAAGAATAATAAATTGGTGATAATATCAAAAAGAAAATAAACATTCAAAGAAATTCATGAATAATTATAACGTTTTTTGTTTTGTACCTTATGTACCTAACAATTCTACAATTTTTGAAACGTTGTGAAATTCAAGATGCAAAGCCAAAAATCCATATGTAATTTTGGCAAAAGGAATCATTCACAAATATAATAGTCACACGATAAATATAATATTTATGTGCATGCAGCGCATGGTTGTCTATCAGAAAGCATCAACATCTGCTGGGATTGAGAATAAGTTTACTCTAGAGCTCAACTGATTGAAATGGAGTAATAATTACGTCACTCCATGTTTTGATAGAGGTTGTTGAATGGCTTCGTCTTCTCATCTTGGGTGATCATCCTGTTAAGTTTTGAAGAAAGAAGATGCTTGGTAGCTTCGTCTTCCCCTTACAATTGATCCAACCACTCAGGATCTCCTTTAAAGAGCCGTAGATTTTTAAATGCACTTTGAGAATTAAATAGGAGCTTCTTCAAATTGGGGAAGTGTTCTAATGAACCTCCTTCAAATAAGGAAACTGTAATGCCGTTTTGCAAATGATCCTTAAGTTGGGCAGAAATGCCAACTGAAGATAAGTGACACCGCAAAAAAGATTACTTTCCACTCTCTCAGCGTCAGTAGTCCCATAATTTTCACTAATGACTTCCACCAATGAATCAGAATTGGCTAAGTGAAGGACTTCAAGGTTTGGAGCATGTAGAAGCCAATTCAAGCAAGTATATTATGACACCCCTTAAGAATCAAATGGCGAAGGTTGATTATATGTTTATGTTCCCAAAATGAGTTCCTTGGAATGCCCGCAGCTTCAAAATCCTCTGGTTTTATTGAGTCACCCAAAACTAGTAATGTTTCAAGATGCTCCATTGTAGCGATCGTCCATGAACATATAGCTGAAACGTGCACTTTTATGCAATGTTACGTTGAAGATGTTAGCATTTTTTTAATAGAAAATATACGCTGGAGAAAGAAATGCGTTTGTCTTGGAGATGATTTAAGCCTTCTAATTCATGTAACAACAAATTGTCATCATACACTAGCTCATGTAAATACACATTTTCATCATACACTGGAAATTTTGCTACAAGCAAACTAAAAGCCTGAAGAGATGACAAACTGGATATAACTTTCTCTGGGAATACAAGATGTGCAAGTCCATCCATCAACAAGAACCTCAACTTCTTCAAATTCTTCAACTCTGGCAGTTTTCTTATTTTAGTATAGGATAAGTTCAAGTGTTCCAGGTTTGTAAATTCTCCAATTGTTGATGGTAGATCTCTTATTCCATCATTGGAGGACAAGTGTAGTATCCTAATAGTACTTGCACCAATGGAAAAATCACTTTTTAGACCGGATAAAAATGACTTTTTAGACTAGTTTTAGATGAGGTCTTGATACAACTAGTTTAAAAAGTCTATTACTTTTTAGACTAGTTAAGCAACCGGTCTTAAAAATCACGTTTTAGACCAGTTGTTTTAAAAACCAGCCTAAAAAGTCACACTTTTTAGACTGATTTTTAACGCAACCAGTCTAAAAAGTGATTTTAACCTCATTTCATAGTAACTGGTCTAAAGAGTTTTCTTTTTTTTTTAATACAGTTATTGTGTTTATATATTTCCCACCTGATATTCCTTCCTCTAAACCACCATCCAAGCCAGCACTGAACATATATAAAAGAACTCATGCATTCTTTTTATTTTTAATTGAAACGCTACAACAATAATGATAGAATCTCTCAAGTTTTGCAGAAAATCAGCGGGAAGAAAAAATCCTCAGTATATACAGAATCTCACAAGGTTTAAAGAATGTATGATGGTAAGTATCTTTTCCTACATCATCAAGATCATTATGTTTGCCAGCAGCTCGTATGCACTTTTGGGTATTGCAAGCACCAGTGAGTTTGCTCAAGCCACTATTAGGATCCACAGTTCCCAAAAAGATTGGCTTGAATTAGTTCATGCCTGTCAAATTCTGAGCAAATTGCAATGGTAAATTCTATACTTTTTCCTTGAAAGAAAGGGTGAAAAAGACTCAATGGGAAAACACAAATATGTATAACAAAAGAAATACAAAGTAATGTTAATCCACATGAAGCATTGGTTATTTACCATATTTGCATGGTGAGATTAAAATTACACAACATCATAACATATGATCAACTAGAGTATCGTTAATGTGAAATAAAAATAATAATGAAAAGCGCATAGATACACTGAAGAGGCTATAAAACAGCCTCCTCTTTAATGTTGAAACAATGGCACAGGCTGATACTAGAACATGTACTAAGCGAAGTGGAATGCAGCTTAAATCTGGAAGACAGAAGAAAACTTTAACTTGCATTTTATAAAATGACAAAAAGATGAAGAGAAAACCCTTTGATGGGAAAATGTAATCAAAGGGTTACCCAAAAAAGAAAATCAAGAAAAGAAAAGAGTTATTGAGTTTGATTATTGGGAATGATAAAAAAGGATAAAAAGAAAGAAGAACTAGGAAGATTTAACGGGAATATCAAGATTCAAGTTCTTAGAAGTGATATTGGACATATCTATGGTGAAATGGAAGTTGAAATGACTCAATTGGAAGTTAAAAGTGTCTAGGTATTTCAAAATATTGGTTTTTATTCAAATAACAACACTTTATTCTAATAATGAGATTATTATTTGAATAATAGATGTATTATTCGAATAGAATCAATGTTATTCGAATAAAGCAGCAAACTCTGTTTCATTTAGCATGCACGAGGTTCAATAATTTGGTCATATCTTCCAAACCACAATTCAGATTGAGGTGAAACCAGCGGCATATGAAACTAGACTCCCAATATGTCATTTTGACATCAAGATCAAGTAAAAGGAGCTCAGATAGATGGAGGAGATATGAATTTTGAAAGATGACATTTAAATCACCATAATATTTCAGAATAGGTTTGAGATGAAACCAGTGCCATATGAAACTAGCCTTAAAGAACTTTCCATAGATAGGTTATGGGTCATATTTGAACTTATATTCAAAGAGATGTGCCTTTTGGAAGTTGGTGATCAAAATCAAGCTCTGTTCCAAACCAGTTGATACACATTGGATCATAACTTTTGGAATACAAATTATTTGTGATTCATTCCAGTTGCTGTGCAAAGTAAACTTAAAGAACTTTGGAGTTATATAGAAAGAGTTATGAATCTGAAGTTTATTCGAATAAAGTTGCATGAAGATTCATTATCAAAGTGGATTATTTGAATAGAGGTAAATGTATTCGAATAAAGGATATTCATTATAAAAGACTCTTATTCGAATAACAATTGGTGTATCCGAATAGCTTTCCCTATTTTGTAAGAAGACTATTCGAATAACATGAAGTTTATTCAAAAAATATCACAAGTTTTTTTTTTTGAGAAGCTATTCAAATAGGGAATTGGTTATTCGAATACATTTCAGCTTTGAGGGATTGCTCGAATAAGGAACGAAGTATTCGAATAAAGACTACTTATTATCAAAAAGCCTATTAGAATACAAATTATTCTATTCCAATAAAAATCAATGTTCCACAAAGAAGCTATTCGAATACACAACATATACTACACACTACATCAAACAAGAAGACATCAGGTTCAAAAAATTGTCAGCACAGAAAACCAAAAACACTAACCACAGAATGCAACCAAAACAGAAGTAAAACCACTAAAACAAAACTTAAAATGGTGTAGATATGAACTCAAATTCTCCAACATATTTAAATGAGGCAAGGAGTGAAGAGTTGGTTAGAACAAAAATTGGAACAATAATTCAAGAAGAAACACTAACCTGATTGAAGACCAAGGAGTGAGCTTCTAACCAAAGTCATGGCAGTAATTGAGGTTCAAATGATGCGCTCAAATTCACGGCATCGACTAAGGGAAGTCACGGCAGAGGATCGTGGTCACGGTGGAGGAGGAGCGTGACGATGATAACAGAACTACGACAATGGCACACAATAGCGGTGGTGGTAACGATAGAGGAGCAATGAGTGAAATAGAAGTGGGGCGAGACGGTGGAGTTCAGAACAAGTGACAGATTAGAGCTCACATGCATACACAATGGAGACAAGATGAGAGGATTTAGAGAGCGCGAGATGCAATTTTGGGGCGAGGAAGAAAAGGGTTATGAGAAAGAGATAAATTTGGGGCAAATCTTTTAAGACTGGTTTCAATTAAAATAAGGTATAAAAGATATATCTTTTGGAACTGGTTATTTCAAACATTAGGTCTTAAATAGAAGAAAAATATATTATTTTTTATTTCCGCTTATTTTAGACTGGTTATGAGAAATAATCAGTCTAAAATGTTTTATCTTTTAGACTGGTTACTAGTGACAACCGGTCTAAAAATTTTCAAAATTTTTTAATTTTAATTATTTTTATCTTTTTAGACCGGTTGTTTAGATAACTGGTCTAAATAATATATTTTAGACAGCATATTTTAGGAACTGGTCTTAGAAGTTATTTATAATTACAAAACTGCCATCGGTCATACTTTTTAGATCTTATCCACAATAACCGGTTTAAATGTTAATGTCAAAATAGGTTATTTTGTTCTAGTATTGGAAGGACAAATACCTCAGTTGTAAAGACTTGTATCCTAGTATCCCTAATCAGCAGAGTGACAAGACTAGGAAAAGGAGGTTTTTGTAAGAATTTGGTAATTATTTTACCCGTGGTCCATATTGAAAGCTTTTTGACCTCTTTGAACTTTGTGTGATTGTATGCTTTAAGGTCACTAGTCATGGAACAATCTCTTACAAAGAATTTGGTCTTTTTCCCATGATCATAAGCTACCAGAGCGTCATATCTATAATCACATCATGCATCTTAATTAACTTTGTTTTCTTCCCCACCATCTTCCAATAAGCAAGCGTACTTTGAAATTGAAATTATATCTTCTCCTTTCTTATGTGCTTCATGTATATCTGAATTAAATTCAACCAACAAACCTTCCGCTATTCAAAGCAAAATAAACTCTTTCTTTTAAATGTCAGAATTTGTAAGAATCTAGCAATGTATCATAACTAAATCAAGCAAGTAATAGACAATGTCAACAAGAAGTTGAACTTTGAGGGGTAACTCCTCAAATTTTCTAGGGTATGTTCCCATTCATTGAGAGTCCCCTTGTAAACCATGGCACGTCCAACAGTACACAGAGCAAGTGGCAAACATTGATACTCTTTCACCACTTGCTTTGCAAGATGCAATATACGAGGGTTTTTAAGAGTCACTACAAAAAAATTTGACACCGCTGAAAGTTAAAAAGTTGTTGTTGAAGGTTTTCAGCGGCGTCGCCAAATCGTCACCGTAGCGACTATGGCTGAAAGTTTTGGCTATAACAAAATAGTCACCAGCCGCTAAAAGTATACTTTTAGCGGCAACAAATGTTGTAGCCAAAGAGGTATTTTCAGCGGCGATAGTGGGAAAAATAATAAATAAAGCCACATCAGCATCTATGCTAACTATCACCTATTATGTCAAGCCACATCACTACCCACCTGCCGCCTTATTATTTGCCACGTCGTGCCACATCATTGCCAAGTGCCACGCCATGCCACATCATCACCCCATATTTTCACGTCCTAAATGTGCCTCCACCAGGTTCGAACCCACTACCTCTTAAATGTTGTCTTGATCCCCTACCATGTGAGATGTGATGAAATCCCATCATATAAACGCAAAATTAAATATATATATATACACACTCACACATAATTGAATATTATATATATATATATAAAATGATATTCATATCTAAAATTATGTATAAAAAAATATATTCATATCAATATATATATAAAATAGAATATAATATAAATATCTATTTATTAATATAATATTTCCATGCACATAAAAATCATTCATTTTAAATAAAAGTAACAATTTAAACATAAGACCTATTAAAATGAAAACTTATGACCTTATTTTATTTCTTCATGATAAGTATCATATTTAATATTTTGAGAGATTAAATATTATATTTTAAAAAATAAAAAAAAATTATCTTTTTGGTGAGAAAAAAATTAATCAAAAAAATTGATACTTTCGGTAGCGATAATAAGCTGTGACAATGGAAAGTTGTCATTGAAAGTGTGACTTTCAATGGTGAAAATAAGAGTCACCGTTGAAAGTCACACTTTTCATGACGACAATGAAAAGTCGCCGCCGAAAAATGTGACTTTCAGTGACGACAATAAATGCCGCCATTGAAAGTTTGACTTTCAGCTGTGAAAATAAGAGTCGTTGCTAAAAGAGTCACTTTCAGCTATGACTCTTCTTGTCGCCACTAAAAGTCAAGTTTCGGTAGCGACATTTTAGAGTCGTCGCTTGCTTCAATCTTCATCTTGACATCAATATAACAACTGCTGAGTTCATTTGAAGTATTTGTCAAAGAGTTAAGGCTGTCTCCTAGCTGGCGTATCGAATCTACCCATTTGGAGCAGTAACCACACAAACGAGTTAGGATGTCAATGATTGGAGTAATAAAGTCGGCCAAGTTTGGTTTGGGGGCACCAAAGATGTGACCAGAGATAAGTAGGAAAAAGTGTGATATGTATTATTCATGAATGTACATATTTATACAAGTTAAACACTATACAAAATTGTAACAAACTATAGCTAACCAATATATAACTGAATACATAAGAGAGTAACAAAATATGTTATAATACAGTTGTCACCCCCCACAAGTTGGAGCATGGATATTTGTCATGCCCAACTTGGATATCAGCTCATGAAAACATTTGGGATGTAAAGGTTTAGTGAAGACATCAGCTAGCTAATCTAAACTTCAGGAAGAAGATGAATGAGTTTGGACTGAAACTTCTCACGAATGATATGACAATCCAATTCTATGTGCTTTGTTCTCTTACAGAAAGTGGGGTTTGCAGCAATGTGAATGGCAGATTGGTTGTCACAATATAATAGGACTGGATTAATATGAGAAACATGAAAATTAGTGAGAAGATAAACAAGCCATTGAACTTCACAAGTAGTGGAAGCAAGAGCTTGGTACTCAGCCTCAGAAGAGGATTTGGAAGCAGTAGCCTGTTTCTTGGCTTTCCAAGAAATCAAAGAAGAACCCAGAAATACAGTAAAGCCAGTGACAGAGTGACATGTATCAACACAACTAGCCCAATTCGAATTGCTAAAACACCTTAGCCATAAATCAGAAGTAGAGGAAAAGAAAATACCAGTACCAGGAGATGATTTGATGTATCTTAATACACGGTAAGCGGCCTACAAATGCAAATCTGTTGGAGCAGACATGTATGACTTAGCTGCTGTGTTGCAAAGCTTAAATCTGGCCTTGTGGTTGTCAAGTATTGGAGACGACCAATTAACTTTCAATAAAGCAAAGGATCATTAAGGGGAATACCTTTATCCTTTGAAAGCTTTAAATAAGGGTCCATAGGGCAATCAGCAGGACGACAAGCTAAGTAACCTGCATCTTCAAGTAATTCCAAGGCAAATTTACGTTGAGAGAGAAAAATCCTTCCTTAAACCGAGCAAGCTCAAGGCCAAGGAAATAGCGAAGATCGCCAAGATCTTTAATGGTAAAAGCTGTGTGAAGTTGCTGTTTGACAGAATTGTTCTCAGTAAAACAACATCATCCACATAGACAAGAATGACAGTAAATGAATCAGAATCAACTTAAAACAAATAAGGAATGGTCAGAAGCTGATTGATAGTAACTAAAAGACAATAAGGCTGTAGATAATTTGGAGTACTATTTGCGACTAGCCTGTTTAAGACCATATAAAGATTTCTGCAATTTACATCTAATTGATCCATATAAACCTCTTCGTTTAAGTCACCATGTAAGAAGGCATTGTTGACATCTAATTGATATTGTTAGAATTGGTAGGCACAGCGGAAGAATTTTAAAAATTTTCACCGATCCTAATCGAGGATCTATCAACGGCGTTTAAATCAAGTTGGAAGGATTCATACCTTTTTGATGATTCAGAGTTTTCACGATCTCTAAGAGTCAACACAACAGGTCCACTCCCTCTACCAGTATCCACACGAATGATCTCCAACCGAGACTGCGTGCTAGCGCCTTTAATGTCTCCTAGGGTTTCACTTGCGGCTCTCAATTCTCATGTGCATATGAATATATCTGCTCTATCAAGTTTATAACCTATGAGGGCTATTTTCAAATTTCAAAATTAATCATCATTAATTTCGAAATTAATTAACAATTATTTATCTTGATGAGCTAATTAAATAAATTTACTTTAAATTAAATCTGTCCAACAGTTTTAATTTAACCTATTTATTTAATCCAAATAAAGAGCCATTATATTTAATTTATCTTCATAAATTAAATCTGAGATACTATATCTCTATCATGTTAGTTATTAAATTTAATATATCTTAATAAATTAAATTTAAAACTAACACAATATAATAATATCATATAATATATATACATATATATATATATAAGATATATATTTCAAAAATATGTATATCTATATAATATTATTAATGAATTTTATATTATATATATATAAATATAAAATTCGTCCACCCTAAATTAAACATTATCTCGTGTTGGGTCATTCTTGTGTGCGACCCTGTAGGCCCATATGAAGTTGGCAGTGGGTAGGGGTGGAAACAGGCCAGGCCGGCTGACAGAGGCCTACGGCCTGGCCTATTAGAGGCCTGGCTTGACAGGCTAAAAGGCTAGGCCAAGGCCTCCTTAAAAGCCTGTTTTCCTTAGCAGGCCAGGCTAAGGCCTATTGACAGGCCTGTTAGGCCGGCCTGAGCCTGTAAGGTTTATAAAAAAAAATCTGTAGCCACCTACTGCCGTCTGCCACTCCCCTCTTTTCTAATTCTCTAAACCTAATTCCTAAATACTTAGATCATATTTTCTCTTTTGAAAGAAAAACTCCCTCTGGCTCCCCCGCGACGCGACTCACTCTGCCCCTCGAGTCCTGACACTCCCGAGCCGCGAGCGACTCCCTCTGACTCCTGACCTCGACGAGCGACTCCCTCTCCCTCCCAACTCCCGACTCCTGTAGGCCGTAGCTCCATTGTGAGTCACCAGCGGACCACAAGTCGGCTACCCTCGTCGGATTTGTGGTCCTCTCCGTCAGATCCGTCCTCTCTCCGTTGAAGATTTCTTCATTCAACACTACTCTATTCATCATCGAAGATTCACTCTCAGTCCACCGAAGAACATTCGTTGTGTTTCAGTTCAACCATTAGGTAAGATTCACTCTCTGATTCAAGGCTCATTAAGCTTAAGCTCTGTTTCGGTTCGTCCCATGTTCTGTTCTGATTATTGATTCGGTTGTTTCATTTTCTTGTTAACCTTTTTCAATTTGGGGAATGTGGTGAATCCCAGGACATGTGTTGAATCAGATGTATAAATTTTTTTTGTTCAAATTGCTTTTTCCTGTGGAAGATGATTGTTCCGATGAGAAGGGTATGCACGGTTTATGGAATGCTGGAGTGAAGGGGACGAGATTTAAAAGCTTCAGATCATGCATACTTCATAAATCTTTCTGTTGCATCCTTGTGTGTGTTAACGGTGTGACTTATCTTATGAGTGTTTAAAAGAGTTGCTTGGTGTTGTCATGTATTGTAGATTTCCAGTCATCCTTATGACATTATATTTATGAGATTTGGGTATCATTATGCTGGCTGTGATGTCATTATTGTCTTTCCATATTTGTAATATTGAAGAGTCCTAAAATCTTGTATGAAATTGAAAATGAGCTAAGTAAGAATTGGCTAAGCCTACTGACAAGGAAGGTTACATCAGGGCAAGTTACCGTGAAATAGTTCAATTTTCCAATCAGCCTTCAGTATCGCTCAAGGTAGGCAAATGGTTTATTCTTCTTAGGATCAACCCTTTTTTTCACATCCTCGGGTAGCTTATCAAACGGCACACTATCATCAATGTCCAAAAAGGGATTAGGAATCTTGGGTCAGTTACTGGGTGTTGCTCCAAGTTTCCTGGTTTCTTTCAGTAGATCAAGGACATATTTCCGCTGGGTTAGGAGAATGCCTTTCTTGCTTCTCATAACTTCGATCCCAAGAAAGTACTTTAACGGACCCAAATCCTTTGTTTGGAAATGAGAATTAAGAAAGGCCTTGAGTGATGAGATCCCTGACATATCACTACCTGTAATAACAATATCATCGATATAGACTACTAAGAGAATCATGCCAGTATCCTTCTGTTGATAAAACACAGAATGACCACATTTACTTTGATTCAGACCAAACTTCTTAACCACAGAACTGAATCTGTCAAACCAAGCACAAGGGCTCTGTTTCAAACCATATAAAGACTTCTGAAGATGGCATACCTTGCCATGCTCCCCTTAAGCAACAAAGCTAGGTGGTTGCTCCATGTAAACTTCCTCAAGAAGATCACCATTCAAAAAGGCATTCTTAACGTCCAGCTGATAAAGATCCCAACCATAGGTAGTGGCCATAGAGATGAATAGACGAACAGAGGACAACTTGGCCACAGGGGAGAAAGTTTTGGAATAGTCAACACCATATGTTTGAGCAAAACCCTTAGCAACCAATTGAGCTTTCAATCGTTCCAAGGTGCCATCAATTTTTGTCTTAACGGCGAACACCCACTTATACTAAATGCCTGCTTTCCAGGAGGTAAATCAATGAGAGTCCAAGTACCAGCCTTATCAAGGGCCATCATTTCCTCGTCTATCACAGCACGCCAACCGGGATGGACCAAGGCTTGGAAAAGGTTGGTGGGAATGGTAAGAGAATCTAAGGAGGCTATGAAGGAAAAGGATGTGGGTGCAGGTGATGATAGGAAACAAATGAGGAAATAGGGTACACACAAGTGCGTTTACCTTTACGGAAGGCAATGGGTAGGTCAGTAGAAGGGATAATAGTATCAAAAGTATCAGACATTGGTTCAGGTTCAGAGGCAAGAGGAGGCGAAGGGGCTAACTCAGGATCAAGCGCCGAGGCGGGCATTGGTAGATCAGAAATATGAGTGTCGACATTACTTTCCTTAGGACATCTCTGATAAACATGATGGATAGGCAATGGAGTAGGTGCTGGTACAGACGCTTGCACTGGTGGTGAATGAACCTCATACACTAAGAGGTGATCAAGATCTGGGATAAGGGCAAAAGATAGAGGCAGAGCAAAGACAAAGAAGAATGAAGTGGACTCATGGAAAGTGATATCGGTAGACACAAGATAGTGCTGAAGATTGGGATAATAGCACCGATAACCCTTCTAAACCCTATAATAGCCAAGGAAGACACACTTGAGAGATTTAGGATCAAGTTTGGTAGCAGTGGGACGAATATCTTGAACAAAACAGACATAACCAAAGATTTTTGGATCAATGGAAACAAGGGTTTGGAAGGAAACAAAGTTGTGTATGGAATGTCACCACTGAGAACAGGAGATGGCATACGATTAATAAGGAAGCACGCGGTGGACATAGCATCAGCCCAAAAGGATTTAGGAACTTGTATTTGAAACATTAGAGCCCGGGCAACTTCTAATAAGTGCCAGTTTTTTCGCTCAGCAACACCATTCTTAGCAGGTGTATCGGCACACACGGACTGATGAATCATGCCATGTGTGAGCATATAGTCGTGAAACTGGCCAGAAAAATACTCTTTAGCATTATCACTTCATAAGGTTTTCACATAGATATCAAACTAAGTTTTGATCTCAACACAAAAATTGCAAAAGTGAGAAAATAACTCGGAACGATTTTTCCTTAAATAAAGCCAGGTGGTTTGAGAAAAATCATCAACGAAAGTAACAAAATACTTAAAACCAGATGTGGACACTACAGGACAAGGACCCCAAACATCAAAATGAACCAAATCAAAGGGGGATGCATCCTGTTTATTGATGTGATGTGCTAGGTGAACACGGTGGTGTTTGGCAAACTCACACGACTCACACTCTAAGGATGACAAATCATGAAACTAAGGATATAACCTCTTCAAGTATGACAATGACACATGACCTAGACGACAATGAATGTCAAAAGGAGAGGAACCACCAAAGCAAGCAACGAAACGCGGTACCCGATCATCAAGAAAGTAATGGCCGCCAAATTCTTATCCCCTACCAATAATCCGCTTCGTCGTAAGATCCTGAATCACACAATGGTCAGAGAAAAGTGAGATAAAACAGTTCAATTGGTGAGTAAGCTTGCTGAGAGATAGAAGGTTAAAAGCAAGGTCAGGAGCATTAAGGACCGATGATAAAGAAACAGAGGATGTAGGTGTAACAGTGCCAGATCCAAGGACATGAGAAGAAGAACCATTGGCAATAGTATTGGAAGAGGGGTTGGCATAAGGTGCATACGTAGAGAACAAATAATGGTTACTTGTCATGTGGTCAGTGGCACCAGAATCAATGATCCACTTCAAGGAAGAAGTAGCAAGGCATGAGTCACCATTACCTGTAGCAAGTGCACTCGGGGTGGATGGAGCATTGTCAAATTGATATAAGGATTGGGACATATGAGCAGCTCCAGTACGTTGCAACTTGGTTTGCAACTTACGACAGTAACGTTTGGTATGACTAGGTTCCTTACAATAGAAGCAGACAATAGGACCAGGAGTCGGAGGATTGTTGCCTGAGCGTGGAGGACCTTGGTTCCGCGAATTAGTAAAGGTCGAGGATGGTGTACTATTTCCAGATTTCAAGAAACTCTGGTGGTGGTTATCAGTGGGACCACGGCCAGCTAACGCACTAGTATTAGGAGTAGAAGTCGGGTGTAAGAGACTATCTGCAAGTAGCACACGAGAGTACACATCCTGAAGGAAGGAAGTTCAGAACTAGATAGAACCTGGAAACGAACTGTCTCATAGGCCGGATTAAGGGCAGTAAGAAAGCTGATAATCGCCAGTTTTTCCATATTATCAACCTGTACCTGAAGGTCAGCTGTAGGCAGCATTAACATCTTCAACTCTTCATACATTTTCTTAAAATCCATATAAAAATTCTTCAGAGAACGGCCCTGCTGTTCAGCACGATACAATCCCTTACAGACATTATGAATACGGGTAACATTTCCTTTCCCAGAGTATAGAAATTCCAAGTAGCTCATAAGTTCCTTAACAGTATTACAGTGACTAACCGAGGGAAGGATTTCGCTGTCAATAGAATTCTGAATTTGCAAGAATAAACGGGCATCAGCTTTGGATCTAGCCATCTTAGGATCATCCGTGGGAGGCGTATCAGTCAAATAGCCCTCCTTCTCAATACTAAGCAAGTACATGCAAATAGTTTTGCTCCAATCCATATAGTTTGTCCAGGTCAATTTGTGCTCAATGATTTTGTTAGTCACAGGAACAATTTTAGTAGTGACACTAGCCTTGAAAACGGCTATCAATGCAAGTAGAGAGCACCCAAAAAATATATATGAACCTCAAACGAGCATACACAACAAAGAATGAACCAACCAAAAGTGGCCTCACAATCACAATAACCAAACAGCCCCAAAAGAGCTAGCAAAGCCAAACACCGCAGAATTAATAACCAAAGAAGCTCCCAAAGAAGGCTAATAGAGCAAAGAGGACATAAATAAACCAGAAACAGAGGCAACTGAGCACGGCAAATAGCAGCAAAGGGAGAGATCAACAACGAAATTGCAAACAGTGGGTACCCACAACACGAAACCATAAGGGAGAGGACGGCACCAGTGAGTCGATCCCAATGTAGCAAACATCAGCAGCAAAGTAACCAGAAAACACCCTCACGCGCTGGCGCGTGTAACTTCAGCGAGACTGGAGGTGGCACGTGAACGCCACACGCAGGTCGGATGGTGACGAAACTCCGGGGAAAGACCAATCTGACCCCGGTATGACCAATGGTGGGGCGCGTGTTCACTAGTTCATCCGGTCACCGGAGCCCTTACACATGAATAGTAACTAATAGAGGTAGTGAATAGTACCAGCGTCGGAAAAAGAACGAAATTCAGAGAGCAACAAAATTTAGAGAACAACGAGGCTCTAATACCATGTAATTTAGAAGTATTATTCACAAAAGATAATTCTCATTCATGTATACACAGGGTATTTATATACAACATAGGATTAATGGCTCATTATGGTAATTGATATTAATCACAATCCCTAATTATGTGGGATACTCATTATTTCTAAGATATTTACATTATTTCCTAATAGTGTATATGGTATATACATATTTCTTTAAACTTTAATATTAAACATAACAGATAGGGAAAAAATTGATTTTGATTTAATTACTTCCATAATAATTTCATAGAATATATGAAATATTCTACTTGTCTAAAAATATTTGTTGTAATCTTTCTAGGTTGATAGAGGTGAGCCATGGAAGATTGATGTAGCTCTTGCAGCATCTGTTGGACCAACTGTAAAAAGTCACTCAACCGAGGTTGGAATTAATTTCAACTGTCATTGCTTTTCCAATGCATTCTGCAACTAGCTTGCTGCTAACACCTTTGGACTGTTATTTGAATATACTTGAAACAGGATCTCATAAGCATTTCTGTTCGAAGGGGAGGTATTGTTGGCATTCACCAGCACCATAAGGAGTGGTTTTCAACTATATCACAGTCGCCTGATGCCATATCAATGCTGTTTGTGCCTATTGCTCCACTGCTTAGTTCCAAGCCCGGCTATGGGTTCCTAAGCCATGCGATGAATTTGTATCTCAGATGTGAGTACATATTTCTTGATGACCAATTTCAATCTCTATATTTTGTTTTCAATTTTAGTTGGCATTGTTATTGCTTAAGTTATTGGGGTTTATTTTCTATGCACTTTGGCAAGTCTGGTGTTCTGTGACTTGTCCCGCCTAACTAACAATTGTGACATGACTTATCTAACATGTGTTAGAGCCAATGAAACTTGAGACTTGCTTTAAGGTTCGCTTGGAAGGATTAATGGAAAGGTTTTGAT
The DNA here is from genome assembly GCA_963242795.1 of Inga leiocalycina. Taxonomy (NCBI): domain Eukaryota; kingdom Viridiplantae; phylum Streptophyta; class Magnoliopsida; order Fabales; family Fabaceae; genus Inga; species Inga leiocalycina. Next base: position 36,760,013 of record OY725321.1, on the reverse strand, counting down.
TTTGACTAGTTAATGTTTATTCTAAGATGGAAAATGTGATTATTGTGAACATAGAGTAGACTTTTGGTATTGTATTTGATTTCATATTTGATATGGAATCGTTTTTCAAGAATAGAATGCAGCTGGGGGGAGCATTATCCATTAACATCCTTGCGAGCATGTGTATAACGATTACTCATTTGCTATCCTTTAACATTCACTCCTCCGGATCTGGTTCCAAGGAAGCACTAAAATCCACTTCTATTAATATATTTTAGATTCCTTAACATGCACATTTAAGCGAATAGTCTCAAATAATTTCCTGTAATATTCATCTAGAGTTGTTTTGAAACATTCAGATCAAGCTATCAAGGACTGATTGGATTGAGTCAGATATTAAATTGTACACTTCCTATTATTCTTCTAATTAGCAGTTCTTATTGTACTGACTCTAGTGAATCTGATTTTTAATACTCAAGCGATGACAAGAATAATCTTATTTATTGATTTAAATAATGTGATTTATCTGGTATTAGTGTTAAATGAGTTTTTGTTTGATGCAGATAAACCCAAAATAGAGGAACTTCATCAATTTTTTGAATTTCAGCTGCCTCAGCAATTGTGTCAATTGTGTCCATTGTCTGATGAATTTTAGTCGTACTAGACGCCAAAGGAACAATTCACTATCACTCTAGTTCACTTTCTTGGGATCAAAGCTTTATGTTAAACTCTGAACTGAACGTTGTGGTTCGTCTTTGGGTTACTATTATGGTAATTCAACATACATCACTAAGCAATGTAAAAGGGTTCACTTAGTATTGTTAGTGGATGATGTGACCACAAAAAATCTTAAAGCCGTATTTGGTGTGCCGAAAGGAAGATAGCGAATCTAATGATGAGGCTGTCGACAAAGCCTACTTTGAACTTGTGAAGTGGAAAAGGTTTTCACATGTCTGCACAGTGCCAGTATTGTACAATAGTTCCCTTGATGATGAGCCCCTGCCATTGTAACCAAGGCAATGTGAACGAAAAGCCTACTGAAGATAACATTTCGAAAGTCAGGGTTCATTTTAGCGTTGATGAGCACAATGCTGAGCAAGGAACTGCATCATATGGTTGAGAATGAAAAGCCTACTGAAGATAACATAAAACCAATAGTTTATAATAAAGGCCCCAAAGATGTCCAACTTTGTGGATAGGAGGAAAAGGTTAGGACCCAAAGATGCTAGCTATTATGTCAGGAGATTTCATGCCTATGTGAATAGACATGCATCTCTTTGTACATTTGGATACTTGTAAATCTGACTTGTACATTCATTTATCATTAATCAAGTTCCCATTTTGGTCCTTAAATTTCATGATAGGATTTCTTCTTTCATAATGAATACCTGCATGAAATTTTTTTTTTGTATTTTTCTCTTCTATTGAAGCTAGCTGGTTTTGCTTGGTGCTGCCAATAGGCTTCCTTCTGAATCATGTGGTTGTTGGGTCATATTGGAAGTTTAGATAAGGAGAAAAACTAGAGAGGGAATGTACTTAATTACATATCATGCATCAAATAGGATTAGTTCCACTTTTTATACACGTTTCGGATGATATAAATGTCTCCAGAAACATTTGCCTGTCATATTCATTTCTAGACTTTGTTTTTAAAGATGATGTGTGAGAAATGATTTTGAAAGAATCGTTGTTTTTATTATCATTATTCATTCCTCTCCTTTTTCTTTATTTAGAATAATCTTGTTCATATGCATGTTTATGAGTGAAGATTTTACATTCTTACCTCTCTTGGACTTAAAAAACTATGGATGTCAAAGAATAAAAGTTGAATTTGTTTGGCATGTATAATTGAGAAAAAGAAATAGCAAATAAACGTGTCCTCGAATCGGCTCTTTAAATTGAGAAAATCAACATCGCTAAGGTGAAAAGGGAAAACAATTTGAATGCCAATGAATGAGCAGAGAAGCATAATTTCCATTCGTATGTTATATATCAATAATTTGAATAATGGAGAATAAAATTATAAGAAAAGGATGAAGGCAATCTTTAAAGATTAAAGGGATAATTTCCATTCGAATATTATATATATTAATAATTGGAGTTGATTATATATATTCAAATGAAACTTACCGTTGCAATCCACCATGAAAATACGTACATACAGTCTTATGATACTGTTTACGAGTAAACAGTGTTGAAATTCAAACAGTGATGTAATATCTATAAAAGGTACTTGAAAGGGTACATAATAATACAGTCTGAAATAATATAGCAACATGCACTACATCATTTAGTCACTCATTTATTTCCACAAATTATTATCTTCAACATAGACACACTGTTTTTGAACTGAAAAGGAAAAATCTTAGTCACCGCTTGCAAAATTTTTTCGAGTGAGCAATCCCAGATCCCTACATGCAAAGAGTCAACCAAAGGAAAAAAAATAATTAGCAAAGGCTCTTAATAAATTTAAAAAGGGCTATTTCAACACCAACAATCATTGGTCCTAACCCTAATGCTATGTTCCTAAAGAACTTCTGAGACCCAACTCACTAAAAATAAAATAGTAGATCTTGCATGCTGTGAATCTTGCAAATGGTTTAGAATTCAATGTCAAGTTTTTAAAGTATATATCTTTGATTAATTATTGCATATAATAGCTTAATGGTTTTAATTAGGCATGACAAATAATTATTCATATAATTTTTTTTCCAAATACTCATTAAATTTTAAGAAATAAATAATAGAAATGACCCAAAAAAGGCCAAAGTTAAAACAAAATAAAGGGTACAAAATCCATTATCAGTAGACGGCAACCCACCAGAGAAGTTATAAACCAAAATAATAGAGCACAAACAAATTTATATGTCAAAATATTTACAAATTTACTATTTATTTTATTTTCAGTGCAGCTTTGTATAAGTCTATAAAAACAACACATGCAGGTAAGTCAAAATTTTATTATATATTATTTGTATGGTTTTATTTTGGGTGCAATATGATATACATGTTTTGAATAAAAATTCTACAAATTTTGAAAAGTGAAATTCAAGAATCAAGAATCCATATGAAATTTTGGGAAAATATATTATTTATAAATATGATAATCACATGATAAATACTTATATGCATGCAAGGCTTGGGTGAATCAGAATGCAATAGATTTGCATGGAAATGATAACAACTTTACTTTAAAGGCATAACTGATTGCGATGACTTGGCAGAAATAATAATATTACCTTTCTCCATGTTTTGAAAGATGTTGAATAGAGGGTTGATTTGTCTTGGGTTGTTTGGTTGTTTTTTGTATTAGTTTAGTACTTGACTAATGATATTCAGTCTCTTATTCAAAAAAAAGATGTTGAACAGCTTCGACTTGCCATGGGTGTTAGTAAGGATACTGTACAAATTTTGATGAGAGAAGATGCTTGGTAGCCTCATCTTCCCACTGCAATTGATCCATCCACCCAGGATATCCTGTAAAGTGCCTTAGATTTTTCAATGCACTTTGAGAATTAAATGGGAGCTTCTTCAAAGAGGGGCAACGTAGTACTTTAATCTCCTTCAAACAAGGGAACTGTAATGCCATTCTACAAATACTCCTTAATTTTTTCAGAGAGTCCAATTCAAGATAAGTGAGACAGGAAAAAAGATTCCTTTTCACTCTCTCAGTGTTAGCAGCAGTTCCAAAATATTCACTTATAACCTCCTCCAAGAAACGACATCCAAACAATACAAGGTATTCAAGGTTTGGAGCATGTACAAGGCAATTCAAGTCAACAATCTCATGACAATCCCTGACAGTCAACTTTCGAAGGATGATTGTATGTTCATGTTTCAAAAATGAGCTCCTCAGCAAATAATCATCAAGATAATTACAGTTTGTTATTTCTAATGTTTCAAGATGCACCATTTTTCCAAGTGATGAGATCAAGTCATGGCCGGGTCCTGAAAATGCGTTAACATATAGCTCACACATGCGCCCTAACAATTTTGAGGATTCCAATATTTTTTCAACAGAGGATTTGTTCCGGACAGTAATGCGTATATCTTGAAGATGATCTAAGCCTTCTAGCACTTGCAACAATGCATCATTTTCATTATAAATCCCTTTATATGCTGACCTCATTTTCATACTAAAAGCTTGAAGGGACAACAAACTGGATATAACATCTTTTGGGAATTCAAGATATAATAGATCGTTCAGCAACAAAAATCTCAGCTTCTTCAAATTCGTCAACTCCTCTGGCAATTTGCTTATACCGGTATAGGATAGGTTCATGTGTTCTATGTCACACCCTCATTTTATTTTCACCTATTTCAAAATATTTGCGGAAACGATACGCAGTTCAACGGGCAATACAGGAATAACATAGATATACTGATATTATGTGCGCGATTACGGAAATTTCCCATACGGGTTCGTACTTTATAATTATAATTAACGTGGCCTCACAGCGCTACATGGGTGTCTTAACACGTCTCAGTGAACGGAGACATCTTCTCATCTTCGCTCCACTACCGCAATCCCCTCATACGATTCTCTTTATTGTTCTCAGCATACGTTCTGTCTTTTCCTGTCTAAATTGTTGGTAGGGGAGGGTGAGATTCTGGGGAATCTCAGTAGGAAAGTAATACCAATATGCATGCAAGATAAGTGCTTAATGCTTGACATACTTGCATTACATAACTCATGCTCACACAATGACATATCTGCGTGCTCAATGTTTCAATCAACATACGTATGGCCAAAGCATAAACAGAAACAGAGCTTCAATTATTCATATATGTTTCACATCATCAGGCAAAGCAATAACATGCATCAATACACTAGCACAAATATTAAATACATGCAGGAGAGGTAAGTTCCCTACCTTAATCGCCCTTCCCTGATCTTCAAATAACATGCCTCGATTTACGTGCCAATCCCTCGGGCTCTCTACTCAGTCCTAGAACGTCAAATGTACAGTTTAGACACTTCCATAGTGTTTTTGGTGGTTATATTAGTCTATGGTGAAATTTTACCAAAATGCCCCCGGGACCCCGGCTCGGCCCCGTCGTACCCGGCCCGATGGCACGTTTTTCCAAAATTTTGACTAAGGTTATTCTGACTTATTTTCGCCCAAGGAATCCATTTCCGGGCTCAAAATTACCAAATTCACTATCAAATTACGAAAATACCCTTGACAGCCCCAGTTTAGGGATTTCAATGGCGTTTTCGTAATTATGCCTTTTCGGCCTCTACCAAAAAAGTGTCCAACTGTAACCCCAGCTATTTTTGCCCACTGAGTCCAATGGAACCATTTATTTCATGAAAATCCAACTCCTACTACCAGATCTGGTCTGGCCGAAATATTGAGAGAAAAATAGAGCTTTGTGTTTTAGCTTCCAAAACTTGTACTTTTTCACTTCTAATCCTTGATTAACTCATTTAAACACTTCATAATCATGATTTAAAGGATTTTGGGCAGCATAACCCCTTAGGATTATGGCTTTTCCAATTTTACAACTTAACCAAAAATCACATAAACCAAACAACAATCACCAACAACAACTTCAATACACAAAGAAGTTGAGATTTTGGAGATTACCTCTTGATCCTTGGTGTTTCTCTCTCTAGGATTTCCTCTCTCTCTCTCCTCAACCTTGAAGATTAGCTTGCTAATCCATGGAGTTTATGGAAAGGAAAAGATTAGAGAAGAGATTTATGGAAGTTTAGAAGAAGAAATCTTAAGAAATCATAACTTACCTTAGTCTTTCTCTTCTTCCTTCTCTCTAGAGCATGAAGCTTCACTAACTCACTTTCTCTCTTCTTTCTTTAGCCTTGAACGAAAATAGCAAGGAAAAATGAAGGAAGTGGCCTCATAAATTATCTCACCTTTTCTCTTCATGTTTCATCCTAGCCCTTGATCTAACCAAAGGTTAGGATTTCTCCACCTTTCATGTACACCATCATTCCATTTTTGTGAACACTCAACCTTGCCATGCTTCCCTTTTGTGTACACTCAACCTTGATTATCATTTCCTTCTTCCTTGGTTGGTCAAAAACGTGCTCCCTCTTATGCTCCAACTAAATCAAGTGTTCCTTCCATTTACTCAAGTCAATTGGTACAAAAGTTGGCTACCTAACCTTATGATATAAGTAAGGACTTATGACACAACAATTATCTCCATCATCTTTCATGTGGTGTTGACACTTGGTCTCATTGGATTTTGACACTTGTCTTCTCCTCCTTCATCCCTTAATTTCTAAAATAATTAAGAGAAAAAGGAAGATTACTTTATTTCTTAAATTTTCGGAATAATGCTAATTCTGGCAGATTTTCTGCCTTAACTTTGAAAAATCATAACTAATTTTGTAGACATCATTTCGAGGCGATTCCAAAGCCTATGGAACCCTCATTGAGTCTAGCTTCAAGGAAAAATATGGAATTTTACTGGATAGGATGATATTATTCCCAGATTTTCAATCTTTGACCGCAGCTCCAGAAAATTTCCAGATTTTCTGGATTAACTTCAAATATTCATATAATTTTGTACATAGCTTCAATTGAGTCATATGACCTATCAAATTAAAGCTTAGGATGTCTACTTCCATTCTGTAAAATTTCATAATTTTTGCTCATCATTTGGTCTTCCAAAACCACATGACAAACTCACTACCTCACAGGCGATTTCACTGAAAACACTATTCAACTTTCAATTTTCAATATTTAATTCCTTTGGCTTTAAATATTCACTATTTCATTGAATATATATAATAATTACAATATATTCTTGGTGAATAAAATTTGGGATGTTACATTCTAGGTTTACAAAGTCCCCAATTTCTGATGGTAGATTTTTTATTCCATAACTAAGTGACAAGTCTAGTACCCTAATAGTACTTGGAATGACAAATACCTCACCCTCAGTTGGAAAGACTTCTATCTTAGTTTCCCTAGCAAGCAGAGTGACAAGATTAGGACAACAAGGTTTTTGTGACAAATCCGTAATCATTTCATCGCCACGCCACATTGATAGCTTTTCTATATCTTTCCACTTTGCATCGTTGTAGAGTTCAAGGCCACTAGTCACAGAACAATCTCTTACAAAGAATCTTGTCATTTTTTTCATGATCACAAGCTAGCCAGAGAGCCATATCTCTAATCACGTCATGCATCTTAATTGTATCATCTTTCTCACCATTTTCCAATAAGCAAGCATATTTAAGGTTTGAAATTATATCTTCTCCTTGCTTACGTGCTTCATGTATATCATAATCAAATTCAACTAAAAAACCTTCAGCTATCCAGAGCAAAATAATATCTCCTTTTGGAATATTATAGTCTTCAGGAAATAGAGCACAACACAAAAAGCATGATTTGGAAGAGTCTGACAGTCTATCATAACTGAATTCAAGCAAGTAATAGACATCAACGATACCTTCAACCTTTGAGGGACGAGTCTTCAAGATTTCTAAAGCACGCCTCCATTCATTGGAAATCACTTTGTTAGCCATGGCACGTCTAACAGTACAAAGTGCAAATGGCAACCCCTTAAACTCATCCACTACTTGCTTTGCCAGATCAAATATAAAAGGGTTTTCAAGAGTTGTTTCATCAACTTTCTCCTTGAATAACTCAAAAGCTTGCTCTGGTGTGAGACAGTTTACTCTTATGCTTCTTTTTGCACCCATTTGACCGCATACACCTTCCAACCATGTTGTGAATATTATCTTGAATCTATGCTTATCAGGGGGAGGAACCCCCAATTTCAAGAGGTCAATTCTTTCCCATACATCATCAAGTAACAATACAAATTTCTTCTTATTTAAGATATTGCGTAACAAAGAAACCCTCTCCTCCTCTAGCGTATCATTCCAAATACCATCTTGGACACGTAATTTCCTCCTAATGCAATCCTGAATTTTTCCTGGATCTGCATCTTTCGACGCTACAACCCAAATGACTACACAGTCTGGTATTGTTGAGAGGAAATCATTGTTGAATTTCATAAGTAAAGTTGTTTTGCCTACCCCTCTTGTTCCATACAAACCAATAATGCTCACCTGATTGTCCTCAAAGCATGAACGCAGCTCCTCAAATATTGATTTTACACCCACAGCCTCACCCACAGGCAGTTCTTCAAACTGATCACGGGCGAAATGCCCTGTTACAACGTCAAAATTCTCTTTGCTTTTTAGATCGTTAACATCACTCAATTTCTGGGTGACCATTTTGTGTAGCGTGCAGCAAGCCCGGCAATTCTTGGGACATCGACCTCCAAAAAAGCAAGCGTGTGTTTCTTCATCACCTTGCTTCAAAATGGTATCGACTTCATTTTGGAAATGACATATCGAGCCCACAAACGTTCAGCTTTGTGGAATGTGGACACAAAATAAATTGTGAGTCTTGGAAAAATGACTTCAATCACATGGCTTATCAGATTTTTCTTTGGGAAAATCCCTGAAAAATACCTCCAAAATAGCAAAATCCCTATTTAGTACTCTGAAATCCAAAATTCCGGATCAGTACCCTGTCAGTACGGATGAATAGTGCGGGGGCGTCAAAAGACGATTTTACCCTTCATCCCTCATTCTCGCCCACTTCAGAATAACAACACGAGGCTTTTAACAATACCATATTCTACATTAACAACTCCCATTTCTTATTTTACAAATTCGTAATTTAAGTTTCAGGGCCAATAACAACACCTCTTTCTTTATTAACAACACTGTATCTTACATTAACAACACTATATTTGTAATATGCGAATATGTGAAAGAGCAAACACTACAAAAAAAATGGTATTATGTAGCGGTGGTATTGTAGTGGTTATATCAAACCGCTACAAATTATAGTTTTTGTAGCGGTTTTAACCTAAACCACTACAAAATTGTAGCGGCAAGCTACGCGCCAAGTGGCATGACAGATTAGTAGCGTTTTTTTGTAGCGGTTAGGTAGACAAAACCACTAGAAATTTGGCGCGAAAATCCCGCCAAAACTTGTAGCGGTTCAGTTGTAGTGGTTAATAAAAAAAACCACTACAATATTCCCGCCACTTGGCGCGACCAAGACCTGCCAACAGTGTAGCAGTTATTTCTAGAGGTTATAGCAACAAAACCGCTACAAAATACCAAACGTCAGGTATTTGTAGCGGATATATCCCTATAACCGCTACAGAATTTCAGGAGTTTCCAAGTTTGTAGCGGTTCTGGGCCATAACCGCTACAGAATTTCAAAGGTTCTTGTAATTTGTAACGGTTATTATAAAACCGCTGCAAATTTAAAGCGCCCTGGGTGCTTTGTAGCGGTTATGGTAGCAGTTATTGGAATAACCGCTACAAATGTCTGACCTATTTAAGGAGGCGCCTCCCTCATTTTTCCGTTTGCTCATTTTGTTTCTTGAGGTTTCTCTGAGTGGTTTCTTCAAGATTTGAGCGTTCAGACGTCTGTGAAGGAGTTTTTGCTACAGTATTTCTCAGTATTTGCACATGAGGTACGTATATAACATGTATTTTATTTGTATTTGTATTTTTATTAGAATTTTTCATAATAATGTGACTAAATTTTTTTTTTTGGATTTTTACAGTTGATATGGCTTCAAGAGAGGATAAGGGAAAGGCCCCTGAGGTCCCTAGACCAATTTTGCGGGGTTTCAGCAGCTGAGCAGGGGGCAGCGCTGAGGCAGGTCGACTGCGGCATTTTAGCCCACCCCCCACAGGAGTCGGCCCTACCATAGGCACCGCAGATGATCCCACAGGAGACGACCGCACCAGAGGTGCCTGAGTTTGGGGGGCAGATATCAGCATCGAGGACTATGACGAGGAGGACTTCAAGATCCCGATTGGGATCAGGGAGATGGAGCAGTTCCTTGATGAGGAGGAGGCTCAGGAGCAGAACAACCCACGAGGGTCGCCTTCACGGTCCACTGGGTTTGAGGTGCAGGTCCAAGTAAATAAATTTTTTAATTTAATAAATTATTTATTTAAATTCAAAATGTTAACTTTGAATTACAATTTATCTAACATGCGGTAAACTGTGCAAATGAGCAGGGGAATGTTTTGACGAGGAGGCTAGATGAGGCCGGTGTGAACAGCATGGATCGGACCCTGCGAGTTATAGTGTCGTGGAATGAGGGCACTGACCAACCCATCGACAATGGGGTCACCTGTTCAACCACTTCCTGAACGACCTGGGCGCGAATTGGATGCAGTTCCCCCTTCACTTCAGGACGTGGAGGCACGTTCCGAAGGGGCCGAAGGACCAGGCTTGGGAGGAGGTGGTTCAAGTAATTAATAGTATTTAATTAATATTTTTTATAATTAATTCTATTTAATTAATATTTTTTAATAGGATTTTTGTAATTAATGATATTTAAATGATTTTTTTTACAGCTGTGGTCTGCCGTCTGGGCCAACCGGAAGAGGTATACCCTCGTGAAAATGGGTGACGGCTGGAGGAACAGGAGGAACCATCTCTTCCGCAGGGTGGATAAGGACGAGATGATGCCTTTGGAGCAGCTGATCGAGAGCATTTTGGACGGCGTGCCACTGAACGACTGGGAGGGTTTCGTCCAGTTCAGGAGGAGCGCTGAGGGGCAGGTAATGTATTTATTAGATTGTTTATATACTTTTTTTAATTGTTAATTATTAAATTATAATTTCAATTTAATTATTTTTAATTTTTTAATTTTAAATGTTTTTATTGTTTTAATATATTTAATATTGTTTTTTTCCAGGAGCTTTCTCAGAGGAACACCAGGATCCGTGCACAGCAAACGATGCACCACACAGTAGGATTGAAGACCTTTGCTGTCACCTACAGCGAGTTGGTAACTTTTCAAAATATCACTGACTTTCAGTTGGTTATTTCATAATACTAATTAATTGAATTTTGTAATTGTTTTAGGAGAAGAAGGCACAGCAGGAGAACCGTCAGACGAACTATGGGGAGTTGTGCACCATCACACATAGACACTGTGACGGGACTACGACCTCTCAGCAGGCAGAGGCGGCCATTGTAAGTAATTTTATTATTATAATTTTTATAAAACCAACTTAATAATGAAAAATGCTAATTAGTAATTGTTTCATAAAATGGCAGGAGCAGATGCAGCAGTCGCAGGCTGAGCTGTGACAGACCCAGGCTGAGGAGTCACAGGGTCAGTGACCCAACAGCTCCTTTGAAGGCGGGTCTGGCTCAGGCTGAGCACCTCGGACGCGTGCGGGGGATGGGGATAGGTGCCAGACCTAGCATGGTCTACGGCAGGAGCGCCACCTCTGAGGCGGCAGCTCTAGAGGGGTTAGACGTCTGAGGGACGAGTCTATTGACCAGCTGCGGTCAGATTTGGAGCAGCAGATGGCACAGCAGCAGCAGCAACAGCAACAGATGCAGCCAATGCAGCTGTAGGCTGATATGATCGACGCTCAGCTGACGCAGTGGTGTAATATCGCGAACAACATGCTCGAGCGGTCATGGAGTCGCTTGTTCCCGGATGAGCCGTATCCACAGGTTCCCCCTGTCCCTCAGTACGTCGTCACGACTACTACTCCTGCTCCTGCTCATGCTCGTGCTGATGATGATGGTGCGATTCACTCTGCGCAATGGCCAGATCCAGCAGCACTTGAGGGAGCCCCACCTGAGGGAGCACCAGATGATCAACCCCCAGCTACTTAGTTTAGGACATCTTTTTTTTTATTTGTTGTTGAAACATTTGTAAATATATATATATGAGTTTGTATTTCAATACTTAAATTCTTATTGTGTTTAATATAATTATATTTATATTATTAGACCACGTTGTTGAATTTATGAATTAATTGCAACAATATTATTTATATTTCTAAATTAAAAAAAATTAAAGCATATATATATTTGTAGCGGTTTTAAATAAAAACCGCTACAAATATATATAGTTGTAGTGGTTCTACAAGAAAAACCGCTACAATAATATATATATTTTTGTAGCGGTTCTACAATAGAAACTGTTACAACAGTATATATTTTTTGTAGCGGTTCTACAATAGAAACCGCTATAACATTATGTCTATGATCATTTCAGGCAAAAAGGCATCGGGCAATAACATCAATGTGTATCTCCAACTACTTATTGCGGAATTGCTTGACCTGTGGAATGTCGGCTTAAAGACGTACGACGCTTATAGCAAAACTTTGTTCAACTTGCGTGCTGCCTTGATGTGGACGATTAGTGACTTTCCTGGCCTTGGCACATTATCTGGTTGAAATGTGCATACTGGGTCGGCGTGTCCAGCTTGCAATTTTGACTCTGGCGTAGTGCACCTTCCCCACAGCCGAAAGTGGTGCTTTATGGGGCATCGGAGATTTCTCGATGGAACACATAAGTTCATATTGCAACGGAATCGCTTCAATGGGAAACCAGAAAAAAGAAGACCTCCTCAGCCTTTGTCCGGTACAGATATCTTACAGCAGCTTGAGCATGTTGACTTCGAGTTTGGAAAAAGCGACGATTTAGCATAAACTAGCCAAAAGACGTGTAGGACTTCGGCGCCTCAGCAGTGGAAGAAGATAAGTATTTTATTCACTCTTCCATATTGGAGATCTAATTTACTTCGCCACAGTCTTGATGTAATGTACATTGAAAAGAATGTTTGTGACAATGTGCTGTATACGCTGCTTAACGAACCCAGCAAGACAAAAGATCACCTTCAAGCGAGGAAATATTTACGTGACATGGGAGTTCATGAAGACGCTTGGCCAGATGAGCATGACAGATTTCAACCGGAAAAGTTTACCCTCACAAAACCGAACAAGGAAGTCTTCCTCGCGACGCTGAAGAAATTAAAAGTTCCTTATGGGTATTCAAGCACGATGTGTTGACTTGCAGGCTCGAAAGGTTGCTGGCCTGAAGAGTCATGACTCACATGTTCTTATGCAGCAATTACTCCCTCTGGCTATAAAGAATACACTTCCTCCCGATATTTCCATCATTTTGGTGGAACTTTGTTCTTTCTTTCGAAGGTTGTGTTATAAGGTTTTGATCGTTGAGGAGCTCGATCAGCTGCAGTCCAAAATTATTCTTACGCTTTGTCATTTGGAGATGATCTTTCCTCCGTCCTTTTTTACTATGATGGTTCACCTTACTGTCCACCTCGTTCATGAAACAAAGCTCGCTGGACCAGTACAATATCGTTGGATGTATCTGATTGAGAGGTACTTATTTTAAATATGTGATTTATTCTCTGTATTTAATGTTTGCTAGTCATCCTTTTCAGCATTTTATATCAATTTTCTCATCTGTACTTCGTAGGTTCCTTGGGAAATTAAAATCTTATGTAAGGAATAAGGCGTGGCCAGAAGGTTCTATAGCTGAAGGCTATATAGGGGATGAGGTGCTATATTTTTGCTCAAGGTACTTTGATGATCTTGAGACGGCTTTCAACCGCCCACCTCATGTTGGCGATTGTCCTGATCCTGCGCCGACATCAGGAGAATTTATCTCTCGTGTTGATAAACCAGTTGGAGGAACTGAGAACTTCAAACTAACGGCAACTGAGAAGTTGCAAGCACATAGACATGTCTTGTTTAATTGCACTCAAGTTGAACCTTTCATACGGTAAGAATTGTACACTCGCATGTTATTCGATCTATATCTTTCGTAACATTTCTCACTTTTATTTCACTATCGTCTTTCCATTATTATTTGCAGGGAATTCAGAAGTCATGTGTAGCGTCAACTCAGGATCCGTACACAGACATCCTCAGAAGTTGTAGGAGGGTCCACAGAGAATTCCCAAGCTGGTTTGCACGTAGAATACTAAATGATCACAACCCACACTCACCAAATTTCAGAGCTCTCGCAATCAGCCCTCTTGATCATGTAAAAAGGTTTACAGCATACAATGTCAATGGTTTTAAGTTTTGCACGGTTTCACGGGATCAAGGATTGCAAACTCAAAATTCGGGTGTTTATGGCACATTTGGGACAAGGAGTTATGCGAGCAGCAGTGACGCCAACATGCAGTTTGAAGCCGTCCCTTACTATGATAAGCTTCTTGATGTGGTCGAACTTAATTATCAAGGCCGTTTCACCGTGACCCTGTTCAAGTATTTGTGGGCAAATACCACTACTTCTAGGGGACTGACAACTGACGACTTAGGGATACATCAGTCAATTTCTCACGGCCGATTCATACTGGTATTTCTCAAGATGATGAGCCGTATATTCTAGCTTCAGAGGCACATCAGGTTTATTATGTCGAGGACGAAAGGCACAGGGATTGGCACATGGTCGTTCATCTAAAGCCACGAGACGTTTACGACATAGTGAAGGTGATAACATCGCCTACGAGAGTAAGCCATTTGAGCCAGCCGATTTTGAAAACTACTTCCCTGAAGGCGATGACAATTTACCTCTACTGCGGTGAGTTTTTTTAAGTCCACATCATTTAAATTAATTTTTTTTAAATTTAATAAAACATCCATAATAATAATTTTTCTACATAATTTTTGTAGGGATGGCGACGATGAGTGATCAAATTCAAATTATGCTTTTCTCTTTAAAAAAACAGGAAAAAAATTTTAAAATAAAATTTAAAAAACAAAATTTTAAAAAAATAAAATAATAGTTGTAGCGGTTATTAAACTACTACAAAAGTAACAATAACCACTACTAAATAAAAACTGCTACAAAATCGACACATTAACGCTACAAATAGTACATGGATCCCTATAAATACTCTTACCACAACTCATTTCAAACATTCTTCAATTTCTTTTCACCTTACCTTTCTTTCATTTTCTCTCATTTACAACTTCTTTTGTATGAGTAGAGGAGTTGAATAATACGATCACATATGGTAACAAATTTTTTTATTTTTTTTACAATACTTCTTTCCTTTATATAAAATTTATTCTCACCATTTTTTTCTTCAGATATATTAGAAATGTATCTCATTTTCATCTATTTTTCATACACAATTACATTATATTAGACAACATAATAATTCCTTATTACTTACGTATCCTTAATAATATTATTAATATAATTTTTATACTAATCCAATTAAATTAAATTTATCCTTTTAATTTATTAATAAGCTAATTAAATTAGATAAACTAATAAAAAAAGAAACTAATTAATTTAATATTAAAAGAACAAAAATAAATGATTGTATACTTTTAAAAAAATTATAAATATTTGTAGCGGTCATTAAACCGCTACTAACAAACGCGCCTTTTTAAACTCAAATTAAATTTTTTGGCGCTAAATTTGAATTTCATGAAATCAGTAGTGGTTTTATAACCGCTACAAATTTCATAAAAATTCAAAATTAGTAGCAGTTTCTTATCCGCTATGAAATTAAAAAAATGTCAATTTTCTTTTCCCGCCTTCAAATTTTCAATTTTTTATATTTGTAGCGGTTTTATAACCGCTACAAATATCTCTGAAAAAAAATTTCGTTCATGGGAATGTTGTAGCGGTTTTTTGTAACCGCTACAAAGTATGTAGCGGTTATGTTCCTTGAGTAGCGGTTTTTTATAACCGCTACAAAACTACTTGCAACATACGATTTAGTAATGGTTTACCTAACCGCTACTAATGTTGTTTGTAGCGGTTAAAACCGCTACTAAATCACATTTTTTTTGCAGTGAAAGAGGAGTTGTTAATCAAGAATGGGGAGTTATTAGTTAAGAGCCTCGTGTTGTTATTCTGAAGTGGGTGAGAATGAGAGCTGAAGGACAAAATCATCTTTTGGTGCCCCCGCACTATTCATTCGTACTGACAGGGTACTGATCCGGAATATTAGATTTCAGAGTACTAAATAGGGATTTTGCTATTTTGGAGGTATTTTCTGGGATTTTCCCTTTTTCTTTTTCCATACTTATATTCCAGTAAGTCAAAATTTTCAGTGAAAATTTGGAAAAAGACCCCAATTAGATTTTTTTACTAGACCTAACAAATTTTTATTCAAAAAATATGAAGTCATGCGTTAAATATAAGGTTTAATTGATTTTTTTTAAAAAAAATAAAAAAAAAAGGTAAATAAGTCAAATAACTTAGAATTATTTTTTTTTAAGACAGAGACATCAAGATGGTATTTAGATTAACTTATTTTAAATAACTAAAAAATGAGCTTTTTAAGCTATTAGTTGTGGAGATTTGCCAATTAAGCACTGATATTTGAATAGATCATCAAACCGTACCTAACGTGGTCTGACAAGAAAATCCTAACGCAAAATCGATCATAGAAAAATAATTGATCGCCCAAATAGTGATCATACAAAATGATTGATCGTTCAAACCGTGACTGTACCAAAGTGATCATATATATTAAAATGATCAAACAAAACAGTAAGCATAATGCCTCGCCAAGCCTTATAACTAATGTTTTAAAAGCGGACATCATTCCAGAGAGGCCAGCAGGTTATAGATAATTTAATCTCCGTAATATTATTGTTGGTCCTTGCAGTTTGATCAAATTTTAGTTTTGGTCCTTGTAGTTTCAAATCGTTGATTTTGATCCCTATGGTTTTACAAGGACTTGGCTTGAGTTATAGGGATCAAAACCAAAATTCGTTGGTCATTGAACTCAAACAAAAAAATTATGAAATTTTAGGGATCAAAACCAATAATTTGAAATCATAGGGATCAACACCAAACTGCCATCAAACTATAAAGACTAACAACGGTATTACCAAACTTAAAATAACATATATTAGTGCAGAACTGTTGAATTTTTGTCCTACTTTTTTGTTCAAAAATGGATTTCAAAGCCCTAAGTTAGGCATTTCTAACAAATTGAAGATTTTAAAACAATCAAAGTGGTGTGATGAAAGCTAGGAAAGAGATAATGTAGGTTTTCTTGTTACTGTCAGAAATTGTTAGATAGTATTTGTAATTATTGTAATTTTTTATTGTTTAGCCAGAAAAAAGTGATTTTAATTATTCATTGACCCTAGGATTAACATAGAATCTCAAGATATCAATCCCTTAAGTTTTTGAATGTGTTTTGTATGCATTTGTCAACTTACATCGGATAGTTTTCTTTGCTTGAACATAAATAGTATGTACACTGATTGTGCGCTCATCAGCAATCATTAGAAACTGTAATTCCAATTCATTTGTCACCTACATTCATGGCTCAAATCTGCTAATCTCATACAACTTGCGGTTCAAGCATGTTGTTCATTCATAACTGTATTACCAAAATTAGGGCCTAAATGCTAATAGTCTACCTGGAGATTTATCTGATTTTCCTCTCTCCTAACTCTTTTATTGCTTCTGTTCATGATTCAAACCCTGTATAAATTTTTGTTGTCTCTCATCTGTAGTGTGGCTTTAACATTGTGAATTTAATGAAACAATTTCTTCTTCTTTTTGCGTGAAGTTTTGCCTTTTTTTCCTTTTTGCTTTTTCTGATAGCAACACTATGGATTTAATCTTAATTACCAGGAAGCCATTGTGGTGAATGGGAAGGAGAAATATGTTGATATTTTCTTTTTAAAATGATTTATTGATAATAAGACTACATTAGTCTGCTATGCTTGTGTGTGTTCAGAAAGACCTTGACACAATTTTATATAACATGTTGGTATGTGAGGATGTCGCAGTTTGTGTATATAGTATGTACATATTTCTTTAAACTTTAATATTAAACATAAGAGATAGGGAAAAAATTGATTTTGAATTAATTCTTCCATAATAATTTTAAAGAATATATGAAATATTCTACTTGTCTAAAAATATTTGTTGTAATTTTTCCAGGGTGATAGAGATGAGCCATGGAAGATTGATGTAGCTCTTGCTGCATCTGTTAGACCAACTGTAAAAAGTCACTCGACCAAGGAGGTTGGAATTAATTGCAACTGTCATTGCTATTTCTTGCGTTCTGCAACCAGCTTGCTTCTAACACCTTTGGACTGTTATTTGAATATACTTCAAACAGGATCTCATAAGCATTTCTGTTCGAAGGGGAGGTATTGTTGGCATTCACCAGCACCATAAGGAGTGGTTTTCAACAATATCACAGTCACCTGATGCCATATCATTGCTGTTTGTGCCTATTGCTCCACTGCTTAGTTCCATCCCCGGCTATGGGTTCCTAAGCCATGCGATGAATTTGTATCTCAGATATGGGTACATATTTCCTGATGACCAATTTCAATCTCTATATTTTGTTTTCAATTTCAGTTGGCATTGTTATTGCTTAAGTTATTGGGGTTTATTTACTATGCATTTTGGGAAGTTTGGTGTTCAGTGACTTGTCCTGCCTAACTAACAACTGTGACATGACTTATCTAACATGTGTTGAGGCCAATGTAACCTGAGACTTGCTTTAAGTTTCGCTTGGAAGGATTAGTGGAAAGGTTTTGATTTTGACTAGTTAATGTTTATTCTAAGATGGAACATGTGATTATTGTGAACATAGAGTAGACTTTTGGTATTGTATTAGATTCCATATTTGATATGGAATCGTTTTTCAAGAACAGAATGCAACTGGGGGAGCATTATAGATTAACATCCTTGCGAGCATAACGATTACTCATTTGCTATCCTTTAACATTCACTCCTCCGGACCTGGTTCCTTAACATGCACATTCAAGCAAATTGTCTCAAATAATTTCCTGCAACACTCATCTAGAGTTGTTTTGAAACATTCAGATCAAGCCATCAAGGACTGATTGGATTGAGTCAGATATTAAATTGTACACTTCCTATTATTCTTATCATTAGCGGTTCTTATTGTACTGACACTAGTAAATCTGATTTTTAATACTCAAGCGATGACAAGAATAATCTTATTTATTGATTCAAATAATGTGATTTATCTGCTATTAGTGTTAAATGAGTATTTGTTTGATGCAGGTAAACCCAAAATAGAGGAACTTCATCAATTTCCTGAATTTCAGTTGCCTAGCAATCGTGTCCATTGTATGATGATTTGCTTCATGGAATTCGTCTAGACGCCAAAGGAACAATTCACCATCTCTCCAGTTCGCTTTCTTGGGATCCAAGCTTTATGTTAAACTCTGAACTGAAGTTTGTGTAAGCCTACATTTGAAAAAGAGGGGGGATATCAGTTGTATTCATGTATTTTGTCTTTGGGTTACCATTATGGTAATTCCACATACACCACCAAGCAATGTAAAAAGATTCCCACTTAGTATTGTTTGTGGTTGATGTGACCACAAAATCTTAAAGCCATGTTTGGTGTGCCAATAGGAAGATAGCGAATCTAATGATGAGCTAGTTGACAAAGCCTACTTTGAACCTGTGAAGTGGAAAAGGTTTTCACATGTTTGCACAGCGCCAGTATTATACAATAGTTCCCTTGATGATGAGCCTCCTACCATTGTAACGAAGGCCTGGTTGGAAAAAAATTCTTTTCTTGAGGCTTGGTTTTTCATGGTTGAATCAATAGAAATTTACAAATCAGAGTGGGATGGATCTCCATTTTTATTTCAAAAGTCTACCGAAGATAACATAAAACCAATAGTTTATAATGAAAGCCCCAAAGATGCTCAACTTTAAGGATACGAAGGAAAAAGTTAAGGGGTCTATCAAGGGTAGGTATTCAATGCTAGCTATTATGTTCGGAGATTTCATGCCTGTGTGAACATTTGGCTGTCATGTTCATTTCTAGACTGTGTTCTAAAGATGATGTGCGAGAAATGTTTTTGAAAGGAATCGTTGTTTTTATTATCATTATTCATTCATCTCCTTTTTCTTTATTTAGGATAATCTGTTCGTGTGCATGTTTGGATAGATTGTTTTGAAAAATTTGTTTTTGAAATGACGAGACAGTGTGATTGTCGGTGGTGATGTGGCGATGGTCGTCACTCGTAGTGTAGTGTCAATAGTGAAGCATTAAAAAAAAAAAAAAAGGAAAACAAAAACAAGAAAACAATTAAAAATTGTTTTTGTTTTTTAATTTTTAAAAACAATTTTTTGAGAAAAGTTTACCAAATAGGTTTTATTGTTTTTAAAAAAAACAATTTTTAAAAACAAAATCAAATAGAAGCATAATTTCAATTCAAATATTATATATTAATAATTTGAATAATGGAGAATAAAAGTTATAAGAAAAATATGAAGGCAATCTTTAAAGATTAAAAGCATAATTTCCATTCGAATATTATATATTAATAATTGGAGTTGATTATATATATTCAAATGAAACTTACCGTTGTAATCCATCATGTTTATGGTAAACAGTGTTGAAATTCAAACAGTGATGTAATATCAATAAAAGGTACTTGAAAGATTACATAACAATAGAGTCTGAAATAATATAGCAACATGCACTACATCATTTAGTCACTCATGTATTTCCAGAAATTTTATCTTCAACATAGTCACACTGTTTTTGAACTGAAAAGGAAAAATCTTAGTCACCGCTTGCAAGATGTTTTCGAGTGAGCAATCCCAGATCCCTACATGCAAAGAGTCAACCAAGGAAAAAAAATAATTAGCAAAGGCTCTTAATAAATTAAAAAAAAAAAAAGGATATTTAAACACCGACAAGCATTGGTCCTAGCCCTAACATGGCAAATAATTATTCATATACTTTTTTTTTGTCAAATACTCATTAAACTTTTAAGAAATAAATAATAGAAACGACACATAAAAGGTCGAAGCTAAAACAAAGGGTACAAAATCCATTACTAATAGACCGCAACCCACTAGAGAAGTTATAAACCAAAATAATAGAGCACAAACAAATTTCTACGTCAATATTTCATTTTTGGCGCAGTTCTTCACAAGTCTCACTACTACAGAATTGAGATATAACCACCCCAAAAGACGTCCCAAATTGAAAATTGGGTGGTTAAAAAGATAGGCGGTGGCATTTTCGTAATTATATATATGTAGGGGAACCTTTAGGCGTCCCAAATTAAAATTTGGGACGTCTAATGTGCTTCATGGCGCGAAATATAAATTTATGAAATTTTTTTTAGCGCCTGGAGCTAGGTTTAGGCGTCCCAAATGGCATTTGGGACGCCTAAAGTCCTACTTTAGGCGTCCCAAATGCCATTTGGGACGCCTAAAGGCGTTGCATGTCAGACACTTGTCTGACATGCGGTCTATCACACCCATCTCCTCTCACCCACCCACAACTTTACTCTTCTTCCTCCTCTCCCCCACACCGTCGGCCTCCCTCCTCTGGTTTTCTTTCTTCAATTCCTCACCCACAAAACTCTTCTTCCTCCTCTCCCCACCCACACCATCGGCCCCTCCTAGAGTTTTTTTGCTTCAACTCCTCCCTCCTCCCTTGTTCAACCGTGGATCTTTGCTCTCTCCTCCTCCCTTGTTCAATTCCTCACCCACAACTTTAACACCGTCGTTGAACTCCTCCCTTCTTCTTCCTCTTTGTTTCTTTGCTCTCTCCTCCACCTTGGTCGCTCCATTGTTGTGCACACACCACCGTGGATCTCCATCTACCTCTCCAACATACTAGCTAGCTGATCAGGTTGGTTATTTCTTCGTTTTTAATTTTTTTTTTTTTTGTAACAGAATGTTATATTTTGTTTTTGAAATATAAATTAAATGGTTGAGATTGTGATTATTATATATTGCTTATATATAAATGGTTGAGATTGTGCTTATCTATTAAGAAGACTCCCCTGTTATAGGACCCCTTAGCTTATAACATGTTATGCATTTACACGTTGCTAAATTCCTTTTTAAATTCATTACAATATGTTGCTGTAAGAAGTAGAGAGACATGTGAGGTAATATGGATGTTGAATACAAATATTTCAAGAGTTGTAGTGTCTTCTTCGTCTCACTTAGCTTGCAAACTTTCTTTTATAAAAAATATGTAAAAGCTACGTAGAGAAAAGCATTGCAATATTAACACAAGGCATGAAAATGTAATAAATGATTTTAATGAAGTTTTGAATTTATACCATTCGCGATTTCACAGAGAGATCAATATTTATAATTTATTACATTTTCATATTCATGCATGTAAGTTTAATTAATATTCTACTCAAATTAGATAATAAAATTAAATTCATATTCATGCATGTAAGTTTAAGCATTATTTATAATTTCAAATAAATGAAAAATTATTGTCAAATACTTTTTTTTGCCAGAATATTGTCAAATACTTATTAATTGATATTTACTCTTCATTAATTAATAGAAAATAGTGATAGGGTGCAATTGTGCCGTGCCAGTTTTTTGGAGAGGTTCTTATATAATTCCCCTACATATATATAATTACGAAAATGCCACCGCCTATCTTTTTAACCACCCAATTTTCAATTTGGGACGTCTTTTGGGGTGGTTATATCTCAATTCTGTAGTAGTGTAGCCTCCCCCACAATATTCATTAAATGATTGTTATCTAGGAGAGATGAGGCTAGGAGGGGGCAATAACTTAATTAGGCAATCCCATCATATGTCGTTGAGAATTGTACTAAACGTGTGAATGTAATCTGGTAATGCCTTAGGTGGTAACAAAATGGATCATAGTTGGATGAATGCTTTGAGAACTAGTGAAGAATATGAGAAAGGGGTGGACGAATTTATTGAATTCGCTAAAAAGAATGCTCCTGCAAGAAATGGGAAGTATTTTTGTCCTTGTGTCAATTGTTTGAATGAGAGTAGACGGGATGTTGATGTCATAAAGGATCACCTACTTTGTGATGGAATAAATCTGCGATACACAAGGTGGATATGGCATGGTGAGGAAGTAACTGATTGTCCGTCACACAAGAAGGAAGCTGTGGATGTCATAGATGAAGATAGAATGGAGAGAATGATTAACGATGTTGAGGCAGAATCCTTTGCGCAGTCGCAGGAGTATGACAGCCTGCGGAGTGATGCAGAGACACCATTGTACAGTGGTAGTAAGTACACGCGGCTGACAGGAACATTACATTTGGTTAACTTAAAGGCAACTTGTGGGTGGACCGATAGTAGTTTCACATTGCTACTTGAACTATTGTGTGATATGTTTCCGGAGGATAATGTACTTCCAAATCGTATGTATGAGGCCAAGAAAATCCTGTCTACAATGGGTATGGAGTATAAGAAGATACATGCTTGCCCTAATGACTGCGTACTGTACAGAAATGAGTACGGAGGTCTTAGTGAGTGTCCTAAGTGTAAAACTGCACAATACAAAGTGAAAAAAGATGGTGGTTGTGGTGATGTGACAAGTAAAAGGCAACCTTTAAAGGTTATGTGGTATCTTCCAATAATACCACGTTTTAAACGTTTGTTTGCGAGTGCAACAAAAGCGAAGAAGTTGAGATGGCACTCTGATGAGAGAACATCTGATGGGAAATATCTTCGGCACCCAGCTGACTCTCCACAATGGAAAAAAATAGATGAAATCTTCCCTCAATTTGGCAGCGAGCCGAGAAACCTACGGCTTGGGCTTTGTACAGACGGCATCAATCCGTATAGAACTCTTACTAGCACACATAGTGCGTGGCCGGTTCTCCTTGTAATATACAACTTGTCTCCCTGGCTATGTATGAAACGTAAGTATATGATGCTATCTATGATGATTTCTGGACCAAAACAGCCAGGGAACGATATTGATGTCTATTTGGCGCCTTTGATTGAGGACTTGAAGAAGTTATGGGAGGAAGGCATAGATGTGTTTGATGCTTATAAGAAGGAGTCTTTCAAGCTACGTGCACTGATTTTCACAACGATAAACAACTTCCCTGCGTACGGAAACTTGTCAGGGTACAGCGTGAAGGGTCACAAAGCATGCCCAATATGTGAAGCAGACACACACTTCCAACAACTAAAGCATGGAAGAAAAACTGTCTACCTTGGCCACAGGAGGTTTCTTCATCGGTTCCACCCGTATCGTAGGCTAAGAAAGCGGTTTAACGGCTTACCGGAGCATGGAATGGCTCCAAAGTCACTAACCGGAGAGGAAGTCCACAGTCGAGTGGAACGTATCCATGTCACTTTTGGTAAGAATCAGAGGGTCGCGGGTGAGAAGAACATATGGAAGAAGAGATCCATTTTCTTTGATCTTCCATATTGGCGTTCGCTAGACGTGAGACACAGTATTGATGTGATGCATGTGGAGAAGAATGTTTGTGATAGCCTTATCAGTACGCTTTTGCACATACCAGGGAAGACTAAGGATGGGATTAATGCGAGATTAGACCTTGTCGATATGGGAATAAGAGAACGGTTACATCCACAACTAAGAGATGATGGTAGGAGGGCATACATGGAGCCAGCAGCGCATACACTATCGAAAGCAGAGAAAAGAAGTTTGTGTGGGTGTTTGCATGAAATGAAGGTGCCGCAAGGGTATTCCTCGAATGTGAGAAGATGTGTCTCAATGGACGATTTGAAGTTAGTGGGAATGAAGTCCCATGATTATCATGTGTTGATGCAACAACTATTACCAGTAGCTATTAGAGGCATAATGAAAGATGAAGTACGAAACACAGTGACAAGATTGTGCGTTTTCTTCAATGCTATCTGTAACAAAGTCATTGACACTGAAAAGTTGGATGAACTAGAAAATGAGGGTTACATTATTTTGTCACAACTAGAGATGCACTTTCCGCCTTCATTTTTTGATATAATGGTGCATTTGGTAGTTCATTTGGTGAGGGAGGTAAGGCTATGCGGTCCAGTTTACCTGAGGTGGATGTACCCTTTCGAGCGATACATGAAGATCTTCAAAGGGTATTCTAAAAATCCTTATCGACCAGAAGCCTCAATAGTAGAAAGATATGTAGTTGAGGAGGCTATGGAGTTTTGCAAAGATTATATGTCAGGGAAGAAGGAACAATCTCGGCATGAAGAAGGGAGAAGCAAGGGAACACGAGGACTGAAAGTGAAGAATGTTCCTCGTGAAGAGGTGTTGCAAGCCCACTTGTATATCCTGAATAATATGGAAGAAGTTCAACCTTACATAAATGAACACAGAAACACTTTGAAGAACAAGAATCCAAGGAAGAATGACATGCAGATTGCTATTGAGCAAAACAAGACATTCATGCAGTGGTTCGAGGAAAAGGTTTTGCACGAGATCGGTGTGTCTGAGACAATCGAGTGGCTAGCTTGGGGGCCTTCGTTTCAGGTCATTACTTGGACCGGTTATGATATAAATGGCTATTCTTTCTATACCAAAGAGCAAGATGACAAAAGTACCATGCAAAATAGTGGGGTCATGGTAGAAGCTGAATCTATGCACTTTTCCAGTTCGAGAGACAAAAACCCCATATTAGCGTCTATGGCCTATTATGGAGTTATAGAAGAAATATGGGAGATGACGTACAACAAGTTCAAAGTTGCTTTATTTAAATGTAAGTGGGTTAGCAATAATGCCGTGGTAATAGATAAACAATTTGGATTTGTCTCAGTCGATCTTCGAAGAGTTGGCTATAGAGAAGAGCCCTTCATTTTAGCAAGCCAGGCGAAACAAGTGTTTTATGTCACCGATCCTGCCAGCAAAAATATGTCCATTGTCCTTAAAAGTAAAAAACAGAAGTATGGTGATCCGACCTTCAACCTTGATGACACACCACCTTTCACAACAACTACACCTCGAACAAATGAAGTAGAATTGGTAGATGATGACGAATATGCTGTAAGAAATGACCATGGTGAAGGACTATGGGAAACAATCTAGAGTAAGACCCTAATTTATAAACGAGAACTGTGTTTTTTCTGTTTTACTTCCCGCTTACTATATACATGTGTTTTCATTGCAATTTACTTACGTTTCTGATGATGCTTTTTGTGTTAACAGGAATATGGACAACGTTAGTGATGACGAGAGGCGTGGAGATGACGAAAGCTCTAGCAATGACGAAATTCCTAGAGTTGAACCCCCTGCAAGAAGGAGGGTTAGAGGCTGTACAAAGATGGGAGCATTGGTTGCACGTCATGAACATCAACAGGAGAGGCTGCATATAGACTTCGATGACAATCTGAATCCAGTTGGTCCTGAGGAAGACCACTTCATTAGCTACATAGGGCTTTTGGCTCGAAGCAAAGTGCGCATTACCTACGATAATTGGAGATTGGTTCCCCCAAAAACGAAAGACATGATTTGGCAGCAACTTTTGGTATGTAAGTTTTGATGCATTGTAGCTTTGTTCTTATTGTTTCAAATATAATAATCTTATGTTTTACCTTGCAGCAAACATACGATGTCCCCGACACCACAGAGATGCATAGGCACTGGATGGATGAGGTTCGTGTACGATGGAAAGGTTTCAAGAACAAGCTAACAAAGCATTACATTCGAGGGGCCCTTAGGGGTAACGATCCATGTGCACAGTATACATATTTATCTCCAGAGGACTGGAGGTTGTTTGCGGCATCACGAGCAGATCCTGAGTTTTTGGTAAGATTTCTGTCATGATATAGAACTACTTATATCGTTGATTTCATATACTTTATATCGTTGATTTTTTTTTTTTTTTTTCATTCATAGAAATTAAGTGCAGCAAATGCCCAGAGGCAAGCAGAAAATAAATATCAACATTTCATGTCTCGCAGTGGATATCGGAAGCTTGAGCGGCAAATGATGGCAGAAGAGTTACAGAAAATGAAGGAAGCAGCGGAATCTGATCCTAGCGTTGTTATCCAGCCACCGGCACCTCCTCCACGTCACAAAAAATGGAAAGCAGGGAGGATTAAGGCTGGGAAGTACATAAATCCCACTGTTGCTGAGGTTGCTGCGAGGATTGTAAGTAGTTATACCATAAGTACCTAATTTTTTACATGTCGCGAGTGGTTTTGATACATTTACGATAAACTGCATGTTACAGGATGACCTGGACGAGCAGAGTAGCCAAGGTTCATTCAATCCAAGTAGACGGATGGACATCTTGTCAACGGCTATTGGGAAGGCAGATGACCTTGGTCGTGTTCGAGGAGAGACACGGGGAGTTAGTGCCGCGAGGTATTTTGGACGAGAGCCACGTTATTCGTCACAGGCTGGACCTAGTAAGGACGTTGTGGCCAAGATTCGAGAGGAGCTCGAACGAGAGATCGAGGCCAACCTTCGCGACAAGCTCCGACAAGAGCTGTTGCCAGAGCTTCAACTTGAAATGGCAAAGATGTTTGAAGCACAAAGGGCAAGGGACGAGGCTCGAACTCAGGAATCCCCGGCCTTCAATAGCACCAGAGGAAGTTACAACCCTCTGGAGCAACCACTTGGCCACCCTTCTCCCACTCCAGTATCGGGACCACTTGGCGACCCTTCTCCCAATCCAGTGTCGGGAGACCCTTGCACCCTCTATTTGGATGATCCATTATTGCGTGTTGTTGCTGATGCTCTCGTTCACACATATGCTACCACCCACCATAATCAGCAAATTCCGGAGGATTATCGTAGGGTGAATGTGACGAGTGTTAGAAAGGGGGAAGAAGGTACAGCCATCCCTGTTCCTGATCCAGAGGTTGGCACGTTAGGTCAAGCGATAGGATCTTTCATCCTTTGGCCTCGCAATCTTATTGGTTCAGACGCAACACCTCCAATGGTAGGAATTACCTTACTGTTACTGAAAATCTATTGGCATCCTAATAACAATTTGTTTTTTGATGTTCTAAAAGGATGACGAAGCTGCGAGCAAATGGCCCTACTTAGCACGGCTGCAACAGATCTACAAGGGCATTAAACAGATTGACTTGAAGATGCCTCCAGGGATTGTGGGCCAAGTGGAGTATCCCTACACGATTGACAATAAAGATCTCAAGCAGTTTATCAGGTTGGAGGAGATAGATGCAGGCTGGGTCAAATTTACAGTCCGGTAAGTTTTTTTTTTCAATTTTCCCATAGAATTCATTTAGTGGTTTTTTGTTTTCATACATTCAAGAATTGATTCCTTATTTTAATTCTATTATAGCACCTTCCACGATCTCTGCGCAAACATGGAAAGAAGTAATTGGTATGGATTCTTATGTCCTGCGAATACGACGGGGGATACTTGTACTGTGGCGCATAGGACTCACTATGTCGGCTACCAAATGGCACAAACCAAACTTCGTTGTTATCTAGCACCCATTGTCCAACGGTTCGTATTTACATTTTGTCAATTTCAGAAGTTTACTAAATAATTGTCTTCTCACTCATCTAACTTCATTTTAATGTGTACATGTTGTTAAAGAAACCACTGGACTTTGTGTGTTATATGTCCCCGCCGCAACGTAGTCTATTGGTTTGATCCCTTGAGTAACAGGCCAGACAGAGAGACAAAATCCGTCTTCGACACGTAAGTTATTCTGTTTGTATTTCATTAACAACAAAAATAAATGAATGGTTCTAATTTCTGTTCATTTTGCTTTTCATGATAGTGCTTGTCAAACATATAGAATCCTAGGTGGGTCACGCGAGGGTGCAGTTGTTAAAAAGCCAAAGTGGTTTTATCCCATAGTAAGTACATTCGATCCTACCTAATTGTTTCATTGACGGTCCTTTTAGACATACCTTTATTGATTTTAACAACTAATTGCATCCCTTTGATTAAAAGTGCCCTCGGCAACCTGGCAACACTGAATGCGGATATTATGTTATACTTTATATGTATAACATAACTCAAAGTGGAATTACTAGCGATTTTGAAAAGGTAATCGCTTCTTCATTCTCAAATGATAATATTTTTGGTGTTCTAATCGAAATGTTAATTAATTCATTTGCTTGAGATTCATTTCATCAAAGCTTATTACTTTCTAATTTTCAGATTTTTGATAATGATGATGCCTACCTACGTGAAGACCTTGATTTGATCAGAGATCTATTGGCTGGACATCTTCTTCAACATATAGATCAGTAAACTTGTTATTTTATATCAGTTTGTACTTGTGTGATGACAGCGTTTTGACACTTTCTGGTTGTTTTTTGTTGATATATATAGTAGTAGGTTGCATGAAAGGTTATTGTATGTATATATAGTAAAGATTGTAGTGCTGGATGTCCTTACTAGTTCGTAACGGACAGTGTGGTTTATGAATCCATCTTTTATTCTGTTTCTGCAGTTTCAATTCGTTGGGTAATACAGAATGTAAATTATGGTATAAAAAAAAACCTAACTTTTAGACGTCCCAAATTAAGATTTGGGAGGCCAAAAGTCCCCCACCGTGGGACTTTAGGCGTCCCAAATTAATATTTGGGAGGCCTAAAGTCCCCCAGGGTAGGACTTTAGGCGTCCCAAATTACAATTTGGGACGCCTAAAGTCCGACCCTGGGGGACTTTAGGCCTCCCAAATCTTAATTTGGGACGCCTAAAGTCCCACCCTGGGGGGACTTTAGGCGTCCCAAATCTTAATTTGGGACGCCTAAAGTCAGACTTTAGGCATCCCTATCATTTGGGACGTCTTTTGTCTTAACTTACTACGCCCCCAGCATATACGTCCCCCCGTTTTGGGACGTTAAAAGTGCCAAATTTGGGAGGTTAAAGCCCCTTTTTGTAGTAGTGTCTATCAGCACAATATATGTAGGTAAGCCTGACGATATCAAAATTTTATTATATACTATATTTGTATGGTTTTATTTTGGGGGCAATAGGTTATACGTATTTTGAATAAAAATTCTACAAAGTTTGAAAAGTGAAATTCAAGAAGCAAGAATCCATATGAAATTTTGGGAAAATATATTATTTATAAATATAATAATCACATGATAAATACTTATATGGCAAGGCTTGGGTGAATCAGAATGCATTAGATTTGCATGGAAATGATAACAGCTTTACTCTAAAAGCATAACTGATTATGATGACTTGGCAGAAACAATAATATTACCTTTCTCCACGTTTTGAAAGATGTTGAACAGCTTCAACTTGCCATGGGTGTTACTCAGAATTGCGTTCTCACTGCAATTGATGAGAAAAGCTGCTTGGTAGCCTCATCTTCCCATTGCAATGGATTCATCCACCCATCATTTCCTTCAAAGCGCCTTAGATTTTTCAATGCACTTTGAGAATTAAATGGGAGCTTCTTCAATTCGGGGCAATTTCGTACTTGAATCTCCTTCAAACAAGGGAACTGTAATGTTATTCTACAAATACTCCTTAACTTAAACAGAGAGTACAATTCAAGATAAGTGAGACAGGAAAAAAGATTCCTTTTCACTCTCTCAGTGCCAGCAGCAGTCCCAAAATCTTCACTTATAACTTCCACCAATGAATCAGTATTGTTGCCTAATACAAGGACTTCAAGGTTTGGAGCATGTACAAGCCAATTCAAGTCAACTATATTGTCACAATCCGCGAGAGACAACTTTCGAAGGAGGATGATTCTATGTTCATGTTCCCAAAATGAGCTCCTCGGAATATTCACAACACCAAAATCAACACATCTTATGCTTAATGTTTCAAGATGCTCCATTTTTACAAGTGATGAGATCAAGTCATGGTGTAATGACGAACCTCCATCAACGTATAGCTTACACATGCGCCCTTGCAATTTTGAGGATTTCACTATTTTTTCAACAGAGGATTTGTACCGAACAGTAATGCGTATATCTTGAAGATGATCTAAGCCTTCTAGCTCTTGCCACAGCGCATCATTTTCATCATCAATCACTCCATCTCCTTCATTTTCATCATCAATCACTCCACGTCCTGATACTAATTCAAGACGATCAAAGCCTTCTTCTAACACTTGCAACAGCGCATCATTTTCATCATCAATCACTCCATATCCTAATGTCGCCATCATACTAAAAGCTTGAAGGGACAACAAACTGGATATAACA
The DNA here is from genome assembly GCA_963242795.1 of Inga leiocalycina. NCBI lineage: Eukaryota > Viridiplantae > Streptophyta > Magnoliopsida > Fabales > Fabaceae > Inga > Inga leiocalycina. The sequence continues at coordinate 36,729,367 of OY725321.1, read as the reverse complement.
TCTTTTGGGAATGCAACAAAATATAGATGGTTCAGCAACAAAAATCTTAGCTTCTTCAAATTCTTCAACTCCTTTGGCAATTTTCCTATACCAGTGGAGGATAGGTTTAGATGTTCTAGGCTTACAAAGTCCCTAATCTCTGATGGTAGATTTCTTATTCTTAAATTATCTGACAAGTCTAGTACTTTAATAGTACTTGGAATGACAAATACCTCAGTTGGAAAGACTTGTATCTTAGTATCCCTCAAAAGCAGAGTGACGAGATTAGGACAATGAAGCTTTTGGGACGAGTATGTAAAGCATGTTTGGTATAGCTTAAAAAAACTTATAAGTTACTTTTTACGTAAATCGAGACACAACTCCTCTCACATACTTACTTCGTATACCGTAAATCACTATTAAAAAGCAACTTATAAGCAATCGAATCGCTCAAACAAACATAACCGTAATCTTTCCATCCCCGCGCCACATTGATAGCTTTTCTACCACTTTCAACTTTGCATGATCAAGGCCACAAGTATTGGAACAATCTCTTACAAAGAATCTTGACTTTTTATCATGATCACAAGCTATCCAAAGAGCCACATCTCTAATCACGTCATGCATCTTAATTGTATCATCTTTCTCACCATCTTCCAATAAGCAAGCAGATTTTAGGTTTGAAATTATATCTTCTCCTTGCTTACGTGCTTCATGTATATCATAATTAAATTCAGCCAAAAAACCTTCAGCCATCCAGAGCAGAATAATATCTTCTTTTGAAATATTATGGTCTTCAGGAAATAGAGCACAATATAAAAAGCATAATTTACAAGAGTCTGACAGTCTATCATAACTAAATTCAAGCAAGTAATAGACATCTTCAACAATACCTTGAACTTTTGAAGGATAAGTCCTCAAGATTTCTATAGCATGCTTCCATTCGATGTGACTCACTTTGTTTGCCATGGCACGTCCAACAGTACAAAGTGCAAGTGGTAACCCCTTACACTCATCCACCACTTGCTTTGCGAGATCAAATATAAGAGGGTTTTCAAGAGTTGTTTCACCCACTTTCTCCTTGAATAACTCAAATGCTTTCTCCCGTGTGAGACAGTTTACTTTTATGCGTCTTTTTGCATCCATTCGGCCGCATACACCATCCGACCGTGTTGTGAATATTATCTTACATTCATGATTATCAGGGGAAGGAACCCCCAAATTCACTAGATCAATTCTTTCCCACACATCATCAAGTAACAACACAAATTTCTTCTTATTTAAGATATTGCATAGCAAACAAGCCCTCTCATCCACTGTCTTATTTCCCCAAGTATGATCTTCCACACCTAATTTCTTCCTAATGCCATCCTGAATTTTTCCTGGATCTGCATCTTTAGACGCGACAACCCAGATGACTTCATCGAGTTGTTTTGTTGAGAGGAAATCATTGTTGAATTTCTTCAGTAAAGTTGTTTTGCCTACCCCTCCTATCCCATACAAACCAATAGTGCCCACCTTATTGTCCTCAAAGCATGAACACAGCTCCTCGAATGTTGATTCTACACCCACAGCCTTATCCCCAGGCAGTTTATCGAACCGGTTATGAGCATACATTTCTGCTACAACATGAAAATTCCCTTTGCTTTGTAGATCGTTAACATCACTCAACTTCTGGGTGACCATTTTGTGTAGCTTGCAGCAAGCCCGGCAATTCTTCGGACACCGACCTCCAAAACAGCAAGCGTGTGTTTGTTCATCACCTTCCTTCAAAATGGTAACGACTTCATCTTTTAGGACTTCTACTCTGCCCATCCAACCCCTTACCTCATTCAAAATCACCAGCGACGAATTTGGATCCTGCTCTGCCGTTTCAACCTTCATCTTTACATCAAGATACCTGCTTTTGAGTTCATATGAAGCCTTTGTTAAAGAGTTGAGGTCCTCTTCTAGCTTGTCCATTGAATCTTTCCATTTGGCACATAAACCACACAAACCAGTTAGGAATTCAAAGACTGGAGTAATACAGTCAGCCATGGTTTGGTTTGGGTGCACCAAAGAAGTGAAGAAGATCGAAATAGAGAAGGAGAAGATAGAAATGCAGTGAATGGTGGAAATATGTTTGACTATCTCTTGGAGTGAGCTCTGAGGGCAATTAAAATGGATGGTCCTCCGGCAACCAAGAAAAATTACCGTAAACAATTTTTTTTTTTTAAAAAAATATAAACTGCGGAGAAAGTGTACAATGCAATTAAGTTTCAGCGACGGTCTAAAACAACGTTACTTATTTTCTTTTAATTTTATGTAAATTTGTGGGTTTTCACTTAAATTTTTTTTTTTTACTTTACAAGATATTACTAGGTTATTCCTATTAAAATTTCTAATTATCCTTCCGGAAATCTGCAGTTGGCATTTAATTTCCCCCTTGTTTATACATGCCCTCTCCTCTCATTTTTAACTAGGACTTAACTAAAGAATTCATCTTAGTTTTAAATATAAAATTTATTTTTTATATTTATCAATCTTTTTATAATTTATTTTAATTAATACTTTCTTGATAATAATCAAGTAAAAGAATGATGGAAGAAAATAAAGAAGATAATTGGGGCGCTCTAGAAAAACATATCATATTAATTAACTTAAATAACTTTTTTAATCTCATTAAATTAGATAAATAGGACTTATATTAAGAATGAGAAGAAGCAATTTATAATTAAAAATATTTTTTTCATTTTTAAATAAATTAATAGAAAATTAATCTTTATTCTTTCTATGCTTGCTCAGGGAGAAAATTGGCAGTAACAGGAATGTTGGGGGAAAACATACCAAAAATGAGGGACAAAAATTGCTTTTTACTTGGCCTTTGTTTGTTTGTTTTTTTTTTTTTTTGGACCGTTGGCCTTTGTGAACCTTGAGTTTACGCCGAAACCATCGAGAGAAAAGTAGAATGGATGGAAAAGTGATGGGAAATAACATGTGGAGCCCACAAATGTTCAGCCTTGTCGAATGGGGACACAAAATAGGGGGTCTAGAAAAATGACTTCAATCACATGGCTATCAGCTTTTTCTTTTTCCATACTTATATAAGTCAAAATTTTCAGTGAAAATTTGAAAAACGTCCCCAGTTAGATTTTTTTACTAAAAACAATCTTATAAATTTTTATTCAAAAAAATATAAAATATTATCTCCATTTTTAAATATAAGATCTAATTAATTTCTTTTAGAGAATTTAAAAGAAGTTAAATAAGCTAAATAACTTAGAATTAATTTTTGTTTGAGACATAGACATCAAGATGGTATTTTTATTAACTTATTTTAAGTAACTAAAAAAAGAGCTTTTTAGTGTGCGTTTGGAATGGCTTATTTTTGTCCAAAACGTGCTTATAATTCGTGATTCACGGTATACGAGGTAAGTATGTGAGAGGAGTTTTTTCTCGGCTTGCGTAATAAGTGCGTTTTTACTGTGCAAAAAGCTTAAACAAACATGCACTTAAGCTATTAATTGTGGAGATTTGCCAAATAGGTACCCATATTTGAATAAATCATCAAACCGTGTCTAACGTGGCCTTACAAGAAAATCCAAATGCAAAATCGATCATAGAAAAATAAAGGATCGCCCAAATATTTAAAAAGTGCACCAGGAGAAACGAAATATTTTTATACTCTTGGTATCAGAAGAAAAAACTGCAAGAACATGTTGGTGCCACGAGAGCATATCTGATCCCATCTCAGCCAATGGGCCTTCGGTCTTTTGTATTTCTTATCTTATTTTCAATTTATGAATTTTTTGCAGGTCCTTATTCATAAAAAGCTTAATTATTTGGTCATTGGGCGTAATATAAGCTCATATTTATTTAATAATTTCCTCTGACGAAGTTAAGTTGTATGACAGCTCAATGCTGTTTTCTACCCATCCAACATAACAAAACAAAACAAAATCAAGCATAAAAATAGAATTCCATTGTGATTGAAAATGAGAGTCTTAATTAAATAATATTAGTTTCCCTTTTAACAAATCTTAGTCCTATCGTTTCCTGAAATTCATCTACCCAACATTGATCATTTACAATATTTTATTCCATTAATTATTCCCAACCCACCAAAATCATTCTCAACGAAAACTTTAGCCAAACTGAAAACTGACAACTGGATACGCTTAAATTGGATTTCATCAGCAATATGTGGTTTTGAGTGCACACTTTCGGCAAGAAACACAACCATGCGTGTATGATTTTTTTGACTTATTTTTTATTTATTTCACAAACTTTTTTTTTAAGTAATTTACATTCTTTATTTTGTCAGCGTCCTTGATTGCAGGAGAGACATGTGACATGTGGGAGCGGTGGAGGTGAGGAACCGTAAAGATTGTATGTTCTGTTCTCAACTTCTCATTAAAGCTATTACTTGCGCGTGGGACAACTTTGAATTTTCCCCTCATGAGAATTATTAAAAGGTTTTAAAAAACAAAGAAATATTCATTGAAATTAAAACAGGTGTCCTTGCGTTTGGCGGTGAGTTTTTTGGGATCATCCGATCTGTTAAAATATACTAACATCATATACGCTCTGCTCTGCTCTCCCCCTCCTCCTCTTCTGAAGAGGCCTGAGGGAAGGAGGCATCATGCATCATCTCATGTTTGACAGCAACCTGAAAACGGAACCACCGCCCCACCCAGGAGAAGATCGAAACACGAAAAAAGTGAAGCTGGGAGAAACTGATGAGACCATGCTCACGCCAACGATGGAGTCGTCGGAAACCCATGTTTCCCCTACTCCCCCAGTTGAGGTAGTCCCTCTCGCAAAGGAATACAGAGCTTGACGGTAATAGCATGAATATCGACGATACACCCTCCATGAAAGCAACCCCAACTTTCAAAGACATGTTACTCAATGCAGACGGACAAGATACAGAAGAGGAAGAAGAGCTTAACCTTCAACAAGGAGACGTGACCATTGATTTAAAGGACTCCATTCCCACTGTCAAGTTTGCAGAACATATTTTGGATGCCCTTAACAAAAGAATGGGTTTAGCAGTAGTAATCAAATTACTGGGACGCCCAATCGGATATCGCCCCCTCCGAACTCAGCTGCATAATTTATGGAAACCAAATGGGCCAATCCATCTTACTGATTTAGAGGAAGATTGCTTCCTAGTGAAATTCAAGGATGAGTTAGACTACCAAAACGCACTTCTTAATGGCCCCTGGACTATTTATGGTCATTATCTCACAGTTCAACCCTGGACCCCCTCCTTCGCACCCCAGAATCATGTTATCAGCCAAGTGTATTGTTGGATCCGATTGCCCAAATTGCCAGCTAGATATTATCACAAATCTATCATCAGGTCGATTGGCAGTGTTTTTGGCGAGGTAATAAAGATTGACTACAACACCGAATCCGGGGACAGAGGCAAATTTGCACGACTTGCAGTAATCCTTGATCTAACCAAGCCGCTGATCTCAAAGATCCAAGTAGATGGGAATATGATTTACGTTGAATACGAAGGTCTCCCAATCATTTGCTTCAACTGTGGGCGATATGGTCACTTGGAGAATGCTTGCCCGGAAAAAATGGAAACACGGCAAGAAGCACAGCCGGAGAAATCGCTTGCGTCATCGGAACGTCAATCGGCGCTGGTGACTGATGACAAGGAACATTGCCAATTCGGTGAGTGGATGCAGGTACAACGGAAACGACGTCCGTATGTCAGAAGTGGCAGAAAGGACGAAGGGAATGGAGGCACCAATTTTGTCTCGACATCCAGATACAGCATTTTACAAGAGCATAACTTTGGTACCGAGGAAGGACAGGCTGTTAACGACAATGTCAGACCGTACACTAGTGGGGAGGCCTCTGTGGCGAGGAGCAATAACAGAGAGCAAAAAGGCACGAGGAAAGGGAATCAAAATAGAGGAGAAAATTACCGATTACCTGCAAAGAGTCACTCAGATACTATCTTCCACTCACAGCCCTACAGGGAGATGTACAGGGAAACAACACTGGATGATAATCATAATAAGGCAGTTGTAATTGAGGATGAGAGAAGCCCACTAAGGAAAACTAATCAGCCTGGATCAGTAAAGCAAATGGGCCACCCTTCTATTTCTCAGGCCCAGGAAACTACCATGGACCAAGCAGCTTCCAATAAAAAACCACCTGACCCAATCATGCGTAGGAAAGGTATTAAAATGTCCACAGGCCTACAAATTGCAAACATTGGGCCTCACCCATCTGGAAGTACCCCCACCCAAGCTATGTCGATGCGGACAGTAAAAGAAATTGCTAGAGCAGCCCAGCAGGAATTAATTGAAGCAGATGCTACAATGCTAGTAAAGGGAGTTGATCTCATCCCTTAAATATTTCTCCTGATTTATTAATGTCCATAATAACATGGAATTGTCAAGGGGCTTTGGATAAAAAGTTCCCTTCTGTTTTCAAATCACTAGTTGCTAACTATAAACCTGTTATATTTGTTTTGGTAGAGCCTAGAATTTCTGGAATCAAAGCTGATAAAGTAATTCGGAGGCTAGGATTTATGCATTCTCATCGCATTGAGGCTTGTGGTTTCTCAGGTGGCATTTGGATTCTTTGGACCAATAGAGTGGAAATATCCATACTCGCAAATAATGCCCAATTTGTTCATATGGAGGTTTCTCATGAAGAAGGAAATAAGAAATTTTTGTTCACTACAATCTATGGGAGCCCTCAAGCCACATACCGCAAATTTCTGTGGGAGGACCTCTCTCAAATTGCACCCACTTCATCTCATCCCTGGTTACTCTCAGGGGATTTTAATGCAACCTTACGAAGAGAAGACAGATCTTTAACTATGGGTCGCATAAACCATGGATGTCGATTATTTCAATCCTTCATCAATAATTTTGGGCTACTTGATATGGGATTTAATGGGCCTCGATACACTTGGAGGAGAGGCACAACCATGGCAAGACTTGACCGTGCCATCTGTAGCCCACCATGGTTAAATATATTTCCAGATTGCCAAATACAACATCTGCCCAAGCTCTTATCAGACCATAGACCGGTTCTAATACAGTTGGGCTTAGAAAGGCCCAACCAAAAAGCAAGGCCTTTTAAATTTCTAGCAGCCTGGCTTCATCATCCGACTTTCCCGAAGTTGTTGACAGAATCATGGAACCCAAATTCTGAATTAAAACAAAATATCATCTCCTTCACATCATCGGCTCAACGATGGAATTCAGAGGTGTTTGGTAATATTGGTAAGGAAAAGCGCAGATTACTGGCACGAATTAGAGGGATACAACGGTGCATTGAAGAAAATCCATTCTCTGAGTATCTCGTCAATCTGGATCAATCTCTAAGAGAAGAATTCAAAGAACGATGCTTTCAAGAGGAGGTGCTGTGGTTGCAAAAATCAAATTATGATTGGCTCTACCTGGGGGATCGCAATACTTCTTTCTTCCACACTAAGGCTCTAATTCGTCGAAGGAGAAACCGAGTATTACAACTGAAAGACGAGCATGGGCACTGGGTAGAACAAGAACAGAGCTTACAGAAGATGGCACAGGAATATTTCAAGAACTTATACTCGAGTAGCGACACGACAATCACAGTATTAGTTACCGAAGATGCGTTCCCTCACCTAAACCCAGCTGATCTGATAAAGCTAGAAAACAGCGTTGAATTGGAGGAGATTAAAACATCACTCTTTCAGATGAAATCCCTAAAAGCACCGGGAATAGATGGCATACATGCTTTGTTTTATCAAAGTCAGTGGCATATGGTCGCTTCAAATTTCCTGTCTTTTGTGCAAGAATTTTGGGATAAGCAACAGTTAGATCCGTTCTTCAACAGGACACTGATTGTCTTAATCCCAAAAGTGCATAAGTCCAGCTATCTCAGTGAATTTTGACCCATTAGTCTCTGTAGTGTGGTGTATAAAACCCTCACCAAAATTCTGGCGAACAGAATTAAACCCCTTCTTCCTCATCTAATTGGTCCTTACCAAACAAGTTTTATTGAAGGAAGAAATATTGTCGACAATATCATAATTTCTCAAGAAGTGATCCATTCAATGAGAAATAAGCAAGGAAAGGGAGGATGGATGGTCATAAAAGTGGATTTGGAAAAGGCATTCGATCGTCTCAAATGGGACTTCATTACTGATACACTGAAAAATGCAGGTTTCCCGGAACATTTCATCAAGCTTATCATGTCTTGTATTACTACATCCTCAATGCAAGTTATGTGGAATGGTATTCCTTCGGAATCTTTTATTCCGGAGCGCGGTCTAAGACAGGGTGATCCATTATCACCTTACATCTTTGTATTATGCATGGAGCGTCTCTCACATCTGATAAATGATGAGGTCTCTAAATCCAAATGGAAGCCCATTAAATTGGGTAGAAGAGGTACTCCTCTATCACATTTGTTCTTTGCGGACGACTTAATCCTTTTCGGCCATGCCTCAAGATCGCAAGTAAAGATTATCCAAAACACTCTTCTCCAATTTTGCACATCTTTAGGTCACAAGATTAGTCAGAGCAAAACAAAGATTTATTTTTCTAAGAATGTCCAACATTCTCTTAGGAAAACAATTTGTGAGGACATGGGATATCAGCAAACCTCTACCATTGAGAAATACTTGGGTGTGCCCCTTATCACAGGTCGCGTCTCGCTTAACACATATAAGCACCTCCTATGCAGAGTCCAAGACAAGCTTGCATCCTGGAAAAGCAAATCCCTTTCATTAGCAGGAAGAATTACCCTAGCAAGATCAGTCCTCGCCAGTATACCCTTCTATACAATGCAAAGCACTCTTTTACCATCTAGCTGTTGTAGTGCAATCGAGAAAATCATTAGGAAATTCATCTGGGGCTACTCTGAAGGGAGTGGAGGAGTTAGTCTAGTGAAATGGAGTGAGTTATGTCAACCACTGAAGAATGGTGGTTGTGGTTTACTACGTCTAGAATCACAGAACCAAGCTTTCCTTTCCAAATTAATCTACAAGATATACACACAGCCAGAAACTTTATGGGTACAAGTATTACGAGGTAAGTATGGATTCAAAGTCAGACCCGAAGAATCCACAAGGACAAGATGCTCTCATTTCTGGAGGAATATCCTAAAGACATGTGAGGAGGCGTCCTGCCACATCAAATGGCTTCCGGGTGATGGAATTCAAACTAGATTCTGGACTGATTATTTGGTTGGCAATCTTGGACCCTTAAAGAACATTGCTTTCTCACCAATTCCCACCAATGAACTCAATAGACCTATCAGGGATTTTCTTGATGCAAATGGTGAATGGCAAATATCCCTGTTTGGCCACCTTCTTCCAGGTGAAGTCCTCGATGCAATAATGGACACAGAAATCAGCAGGGAATCAAATGAGCCTAAATGTATCTGGAGTTTAACTCAGGATGGGGATTTCACCATAAAGTCTGCATACCAAGCAGTTGAATCTGTAAATTGGAATGCCTCGGAAGCCAAATGGAAAAGAGTCTGGAGCATGCCAGTCCCTCAGAGAGTTCGCACGTTCACTTGGCTATTGCTGAAAGGGAAACTACTGACAAATGAAGAGCGCCTGAGAAGAAGAATGACCGACACTGCTCGCTGCTCACTCTGTCAAGGAGGTTCAGAAGATATTAATCATGTATTCAAATTTTGTCCAATAGCCTCTGCTGTTTGGAGAAAGGTCCTTCCAAGGGACATATGCAGGGAATTTTTCCAAACTGATATCAAATCGTGTCTAACATCTGTATTGGGGTCACCCACGCTTGACACATCCTGGAGGATTGGCTTCTTCATCACATGTTGGAAGCTTTGGGAGACAAGGAATTTAAGAATCTTTCAACAAGCTGAGATCACTGTCGACAGTTTACTTGCGCAGATTAGACCTATAGTCCAACATACTTTACAAGTTTTTTCAACTTCACGTAACATAGTGTAGCTCATAGGAAATTCAGTTTTGTCATCTTTTGATTAGCAGCATTGTTAATTATAGACCAATGTACAGTTGACATCACAGTAATAAAATACTACTTTCCACTCAAAAAAAAATATATACTAACATCATTATTAATTATTTACGCTATTCTATTGTAGGACGCAGTTTAATTAAACCATTTGCCATGTGGATCATCTGAATCAAGAGCATGGCCTACTTTTAGATCCAAACATTCTTTCTAATTTTTGTTAAAATTTCTGAAATATTTAGGATTTTTTTTTTTTGACTCAAAGAAGCCTCACAAAAACAGGAAAATTAAATGAAGTGAAGAAACTTTAAGAGCTATTTGGTTCAAAGGGAGAGATGGAAGGGAAGGGGCTCATTTTCCATCCCCTCCAAAACCCCTCAATTTAGAGTGAACAAACTGAGAGGATGAAAGAGATTTGGAGTTCCTTCTTTAGGATCTCTTCCCTCCAATTTTTCATACAAAATAAGGAGAGAGATTCATTTTTCATCCCCTCCTATTCCCTCCCCTCTAACCAAAAAGGCCCTTAGGGCCAAACCCATTAATACCCATCTAACTTGTACAAACCCAACATTAGGAGAAAGCATGCACTCAACAACAATTGGAATGGCAGTTGGAACTTTTAAAAATAACTTTTTAATTATGATTTATGGTATTTGATACAAGTAGTTAAATTACTTTTGAGGTGCTTAATGGTAATCCTAAACAAACATATCGATGTGGCTTCAAATGCAATAATATACTTCCTTTCAAAAGAAGTTTCTTGTCAGCCATCATATCAAATAGAAACGGATTAAAGCTAAGTTTGAAATAGCGTTTTTTTAGTAAAAAGTGTTTATTACGTAAGTTGAGACAAAACTTCTCTCATATACTTATCTTGTATACCGTAAATCACGAATTATAAACACTTATAAGTTAAAAATAAGCTATCACAAACGAGCATTACATGGGAAAACTCTAGAATGAGTTACTTATAAAAACTTTGTTTAGTAACTAATATTCACTCAAGTGTTCTGTGAAAAAAATAATAATTTGTTTTTACAAATAAAAAATAAGAACAATTTTTATATGATTTTTTTTATTTTTTTCATTTTTATTCTGTAAAATTATAAATTCAACATTAATCATGTCACATAAAATAGTCACAGAAAGCCACTTATCAGCCATATGATAATCTTATCCATAATAACTTGGAGATTTTTACTTATTAACCGCAATAACATATGTTTACGCAAGTTTATAGTAACAAGCTATAGGCTTGTTTGTGAGAGCGTTTTGTACAGGAAAAACGCACTTATTACGCAAGCTGAGAAAAAACTCCTCTCACACACTTGCCTCGTATACCGTGAATCACGAATTATAAGCACGTTTTGGACAAAAATAAACCATTCCAAACGCACACTATAAGCATGTTTGTTTAGACTTAAAAAAACTTATAAGTTGCTTTTTACGTAAATCGAGACACAACTCCTCTCACATAAGCTATATCTTTCCGTATGTTGTACGAGAGAGTATTTTATTTGTTGATTGTGATAGTAGTATATATAAAGACATAATATTAGATAGAATGATTATCAAAATATATTGATGGAGTAATAAATATGTGACATTGACACTAAGAGTTAAATGGAATTAATTTGATTATCATTATAAAAAATGTCCGAAATTGGTTTTGGATATGAAGGGAAAAACATTTACGCCCCGCGCATAATTGTTTTATAGCCTCCAAACGTCTATTAGATGATTATGATTTTTAATTCATTCAAATTGAATTTATGATTTAATGTCTATTGTTAAATTCAATTTATTTTATTACATTATCTTTAAACTCTAATAATAAAAAATGGGAATTAAATGGGAAATATATCACAATAAATTCAAATAACTTGGAAACAGAATGCATAATTTTAATCCGCAGTTATTATTGAAGAGGTCAAACTTTCTAGAGTAAAGAAAAATTATCTATACATGGGAATAATCTGTAATGGTTTTTTCAAAAAAAAAATTACTTTAACAGGCATTAACTGAATGAGTATTAATGTAATTACGTATGGATTAATTTAAGGGAAAATTTCATATAAAGCTACTTAAAATAGGCAAAATCTAAATTTGGTTAGTAAATTCAAAAAATCCTTAATTAAGTCATTAACCCAATTAAGGATTTTAAAATAAGAGTAAGATAACTTTAATGCTCTTTCCTTTCTTCTCTCCTCTCTTAAAAGAGTTTTATTGCTATATAACATTATTGCTCTATATATATCAACATTAATATATAATCAAACAAAATATAATTTTTCTAAATCAAAGGAATTTTTTATGCTCTAAAAGGATCATAAAAAATAATTCAAGCAAAAAAAAAAAGGGGAACCATGATTCATACCAACTAAAAATCATTTAATTGATATTAAAAATCAATTAAAAAATTGATTTTTTCAACCAAAAATCATTCAATTGATATTAAAAATAAAAAAATAATAAAAATTTTGATTTTTCTTAAAAAATTAATATAGTTATTTTTATCAAGTGAGACTAGGGGAGAGTAATGGATGGGTTGGGTAGCCCGTGCCCAAACCCATAGCCCGCTCATTTAATTTTATACAGGTACGGGTTAGCCCATACCCGTACCTCAACCTATATAAACTCATGTAAACGGGCTAGCACATAAATGGGCGGGCTGACCGGGTTACCTAGAACCCATTTACATTGAACCTATTTATTTATTTTTTCAAAACAAAAAATACATAGGCATCAATCTTTAAATTTAAATCCAAATCCATCATCACAATGTCCAGCAATAATCACAGTTCACAAAAAAAAAACACCCAAAGGTAAAGAATATGTCTATGAATCTGAAAAGTCCTCTTCGCTACCGTAAGTGCACGGATCGCTTCAAGTAATAAAGTGATAAATAAAGATCGTTCCTACGAGGACTATGACGAAAGCAAGCTAAATAATGTAACCTTATATTTAATTAGGTTGAATGGAATCATTTGAAATTGATCAAGTTGAGCCAAAACATGTTGTTGAGGTGAAAGAGAAATTTAAAACTACTTTTAGACTAAAAATTTATAAAAGCAAATAATTCTTTAAATTCAAGTGTTAAATGAAACTTAGGATTGTTTATCTCCCTTGTATTTCAAAAGCACTCACTCAAATTCCCCCAATATATGCTACTTAATGAAGGATTATACTAGCCAATGATATTAAATTATCTATGAGTGCTCTCTCAAGTCTCCAAATAGGTGTTTAGTTCAATTAATTCATTAATATCTTAATTAACTAATTAAACCCTGATTTTCATTGCAAATCCTATTTGGCTATGTGAGGTTAATGAGTGTATCTCTACCTCATTCACAAAACTATCCATTCAATTCACAAATTTTAAGTTCTCACACGATTAAACTCAAGTTCTACACTCAATCTAGCCCTCTCAAGCATCAATCAAGTGAACCCAATAATCTCATTGGTGACTAATAAAAAAGAAGCATTAAGCAAAGAGTAAAATCAACATAATCTCATCATTAATTACAAATATAAAGGGGAAATGAATACTTAATCTATACTAGGGATCAAAATAATCCTAAAATAAGAGATACTTAGCTACTTATGTCCAAATGTACAGAAAATCTAAGCATAACAACAGAATAAACCATAGAAAAAGGGAAAAGAGAAGAAAAGAAATGAAACCAAGGCAGAAGTCGCAAAATTCCTCTTGGAACCACCACCCAAGCTCCAAAACTCTCTAAAATTTCCTCTTCAAGGTGTCTCCGTGCGTGCTTCAGCTTCCCAAAGTGTAGAGTGTGTGTTTTTGGCGCTCTTCCCTAGGTTAAGTAGTGTTTTTTTGCTTCTGAAATCAAAACGAGTAGCTACACTTTTTCAGGACTTGCTACGGCCAGTCTATCAACTTGCCGTAGCCAGTTACACAGAGAGTCAATTTTCCTTCATATTTTTGACTTGCTACAACAAGTTTGTCAACTTGCTTTGGCCAGTTACACAAAGAGCAAACATGGATGGCTTGCTACGACAAGTTTGTCAACTTGCTGACGCCAGTTACATAGAGCATAAACTTCTTGAGAATGTTTACTTGCCACGGCCAATTGGCCAACTTGCTGAGGCAAGTTGCAGAAGTTCCTTATATCTTTGCACTGCTTCACCTCCTCTGCTCTTTCCTTGATTCACTATTGGAAAAAACCCTTTTTAGACCGCCACATTTAGACTAGTTTTGACGGATAAGGTTTTAAAAATTTGTGCGGTGGCAGTTTTATAATTATATTAAACTTCTAAGACCGGTTTTTAAAAAAAACCGGTCTTAAAAAATTTATTTAGATCGGTTATAAATAAAACTGGTCTTAATATGTTAAAATTTTTAAGAATAAAAATGTTTTAACATTTAAGACCGGTTTACAGAAAAACCAGTCTTAAAAGTAAAATATTTTAGATCGGTTTTATATTAAAACCTGTCTTAAATCTTTAACATTTAAGACCGGTTTTTATATAAACCGGTCTTAAATGTTAAAACATTTTTATTCTTAAAAATGTTAACATATTATGACCGGTTTGTACAAAAACCGGTCTTAAATGTAAGATTTCCTTCTTTTAAGACTAGTTTTTTTTTATAAAAATCGGTCTTAAAGGTAAGATTTTTTTCCCGTATTTTTACTCCCGCGCCCATATCGCGCGCTCTATGAACCCTTTCTTCTCTTTTTGCCATTTCTCTGTGAGCTCTGTCCGTGCTTGTTCTGAACTCGTCAATGGCATCCTGTCCCTCATTTGCTCAACTCTCCTCCGTCATTACTGCTGCCGTTGCTATGTTCGTTGCCGTTGTTCTTTGATTATCGTCAGTCTTTTCAGCCGCCAACTCTATTCTCCGCAGTGACCATTATCCTTTGACTTGACTTCCCTTTGTCAGTGCAGTGAATTTGAGGACTTCATTTTAACCTCAGTCGACGCCACTGTGACTTTGGGTTGAAGCTCACTCCTTGGTCTTCAATCAGGTTAGTGTTCGATCTGTTATTTAGTTGTACATTGTTCAATAATTAATAACGTTCTATGAAAAAATGGTTCTTGTTGTTACTTTGAGCACTTAAACATAATTTGGAAAAAATTAAATCTGCACATTCTTGTTAGATATGTGCTCTGACTTTTAATTACATCCCTGTGATATTTGACTTGGATTAATACCACTCTATGTTCTGTTTTAATTTAGTGCGATTGTTTGATTATTGTCAATGTTATTGGTAAGTGCATGGATGTATGTGTAAATATTTGTTATTATTATATTGAATTACCAAAATTAATCAGTCAGTGCTTGTTTTGTTAGTGCATTGATCGCTTACCGAAGCAACATTGGATTGAGCTATTCAACACGCAAAGACCCAACCAGTAGCTATATCTGGAGGAAGATTGCGGTACTTATATATATGAATTTGATTACTCCAATTTTGTTATTCAAAAATGTTTCTTCAAATGTTTACTTAACTATTTCATTTTATTGTCATTGCCTATTCCAACCAAACAACAATGATTGCGGTTATTATATTATGAAATTTATGAAAGATGTGGTTGCTCATGATAACATTTCTATTCCTACACAAGTAAGTTCTTTTTACTTATAGTTATTGTATTTCAAATTTAATTGATAAGTGTCTAAGTTAATTGATTTTCAGTAATTTTAACTTTTTTATCCATGCTTTTTATGTAGTATTATGAAGATGAATGTTGTGACCAATTGACTGAGCAACAAATAGATGAAATCATTGAAGAATGGTGTGAATATATGGTCAAGGAATTAGCTAATATTTAAGTATATACGTAGGTTGTTTCTTGCATATTCATCTTGGTTGTATATGAATTAGCTGTACATTAAAATTATTTCTTGTCTACATTCTACATACATAGGTACTTATAATTAGTTGTTCTTCTTTGTTACGTTGTAATCAAATTTCATTGGTACTGGTTTTATGAATTAATTATTTTGATTCGAGTTATTAATCATTCTGATTTGGTGTGATTCTGGCTTGGATGGGTTTTTACTGCTATAGATTTGTAAAATGTAAATTGCTATGGATTGAATACGGGTTGAATGGGTTTTTTTAAAAAAACGTACCTCCAATGTCGCTTGCCCTAAGAAGTGCCATTGGAGTAGTATACTTCCTCCGGCGCTTCTCTCAATAAGCGCCATAGTTTTTTATTAAAAAAAATACTCAAGCTATGGCCCTTCCGTATATTCAAGAAGTGTTGTAGCGTTTTTTAATGACGTTAGAAGCTACGATACTTCCTAAGCGCCATAGTATTCTCTCAATCAAGCGCCATAGCTCATATTTTTTTTATAATAGTGTTGGAATTTTCCCACATTTTAAGGATGTTAGTTAAAGAGGCTTTCATTTCTCCATGTCTAGACCTGACAGAGGGGAGTGAGCTATTATGGGGCATTGTCCATAATACATAGTACTACGAACACTGTTGTCGATTAAAGCAATTACTTGGGGCGGCATAACTTTGAATTTTCTCCTCAAGAGAATTATTGAATGAGAAAATCCTAAAAAAAGAATTTTAAAAATAGAAAAAAAATGGTATTTCAAAAATTTATGATATCAAAACAATGTTGGTATCTAATTTATTTCTTTTGAAATTTATGAGAAATGATAGAAATTTTCTTATATATTTTTTTTTTCAAGAAAAATATTACCCCCGCAAGCCGTCACCGTAGAACTCTAATGGCCGGCTGGCAGGGGTGGGATTTGAACCCCACCACTTTGTTTGCCCAAAAAATTGGTGTCCCAATAGCCACCAATGCATTTCAATAAATATTAAGCAAACAATATAACTTAACATTTTCTCTTTGACTTAAGCTCATTCACAACATTCCATTAGGTTTTAACAACTTTTGTTTATCAAGTAAAAAATCCACACTATCAAGTCATTCATAAGTTTTGTTAAGGAATTCACCATATTTAATAAGGTTTTAACAATATTCATTTTCCTATAAAAAAATTTACAAGTTGTTAAAACCTAATCAAATGTGGTGAATTCCTTCACAAAATTTGTGAATAACTTGGTAATGTATGTGAATTTTTTCTGGGAAAAAAAATTTGTTAAAACCTAATCAAATATCATAGATTGCTTAATAAAATTTGTAAACAATATGATAGTATGCATTTTTTACTTGGTAAACGAAAACTGTTAAAATCTAATAAAATGTCGTGAATCTCTAAAAAAAACTTGTGAATAACCTGATAGTATGAATTTTTTTCTGGGAAAACGAAAGTTGTTAAAACCTAGTCAAATGTCTTAAAATTCTTAATAAAATTTGTGAATGACATGATAGGATGAACTTTTCACTTGGTAAACGAAAGTTATTAAAACCTAAAAAAATATTGTGAATTTCTTAATAAAACTTATAAATGAGTTTTAGTCAAAGAGAAAGTGTTAACTTATATATATATATATATATATATATAGCTTATGCAGACCTGGGCAACATGTTTTCTTGCGGAATTTGAAATAAAGACATAAACAGGAACACACTTGCAAAATCAAAGTCTGTACAGATATTTACTAGGAGGACTTGATAAATAATACTAGAATGAGCTTTGACTAATAATGATCTGGGTCATAGAAGGAACCATGTCCTCTTTCATACATGGACCATTTACAGAGAATTCCTTTTGGATCTCCCATAGAGTATTCATTCATCTGGAATCTCAACCTTCTTCCTTCACACCATATCAGCACAGCCTTCCTTCGTTTCCTACTGGAGGCGTATTCATTCTAGTTTTATTTATCTCATCCCGACATTAAAAAAGACTCTCTTTTTTTTACATATTGCCCAGTAACATAATCTATAACATCTCCCTTATGATCGAATAAAATTTCCCCCTTAGATCCCTAAAAGAAGTTTAGCCTCTCATACCTGGTTATTCTTCAATAACTGATGATTAAAGATGATGTTGGTAGTGGCTATCACCGAGAATTGCTCACACAGATCAGAAATGCAAGAGAGAGAATTTAGGAAATTTGTATATTGCATTCAAAGATTGCTTACAAGAGTAGTGCTCGACTAAGGAGCTTACAGGGGTTTTTATAGAGTCTAGGGATCAACTCTGGTTACATAGCTTTAGTAACTGCTGACTCTAATAACCTAAACTTGAGTTACTTTTTACAAGCATCAAAACGACATTTCTTACAAGACATCCTACCTTACAAAGGACAATAAGTTTACAAGATAAGATTATTTGCTTAAAGTAAAAGGCTACATTGCTTTTCTGAGTGCTCTGCAACTTCTTTTGTTGGCCACTTTCATTTGGCTGCTTCTGCTTCTGCCGACACTTATATTTGTATTCTTCTGCCAACACTTTATAGTAAGCTTGGATCCAAGGTGATAGAAGGACTCTTATCATTTCCTCGGAATTCATGACAATATTCGCATTCATGGTTGGGATAATCACTAATTATTTGACAAATCTTTCTCTTAGTGTCTGGAGTATTTTCCATCTTATTTTTCTTTATATTATCATACCAGAGAGCAAATTGCTTTTCATTGGTTGGCTTCTTCTTTCCAAGGGAATATACACAGGTTTTATCAGTAGAATAATATACCCAAGGATACACTTCTCTTCCAGGTGTCATATTAGCCATTTTTATACGGTTCATTTCTTGAAAAATTATATGGTAATCTTGGGCTCTTATATTGGAGGCTCTAAATTGGAAATCTTCATCTTCGACTATATCTTCTTTAATCTCAGGTTCATACTCCAATGGCTTCTTGGTAGTACCAAGTCTGATAAGGTTTATAGGCATATAAAACTTCTCTGGGGTAATCTCAGCTACAGTTGAATAACACCTGATAAATACTTGGTTTTGGGTTACAATATCAAAATATTCTCCAACAGCTTTGACTAATTTTTGAGGTAATTCCGCAATTTCTTCCAAGGATCTAGACGAATATATACTTTGGATCATACCATACTGGTACAAGGTTTTTACAATTCCTGAAGGTGTTCCTGGATATATGATGGCTTTATTGAAAGCATAATGGGACACATACTTGATGGTTTTATGGGTCAATGAAAGATGGTTCAACTTTTTTATAATGACTTTGTAGAAATTATAGAGCTTTGGGATTTCAAAAAGATTATTATTGGGTTCTCTAGTTGGAGGAGAATTATTGGACGCTTCTCTCTTTCTTTTTCTTGGATTGTCATTATTTGAGAAAAAGATAAGGGTTCTGATGTTGGCTGGCTTATAGGTGTTGAGGTTAACAAGGAATTTGAGGTTAAAAGTGATTCAAGTCCAAATGACTCGACTAAATTTTTATTATTGAGAGTAGATGACTCAGCTTGAGTATATGACTCAATTATAGGTATTTTTGGGTCAGAAGTATCAACTTCTTTTCCCTTACATGAATCTCTCTGGACTTCAGTCCTTATAAGTGAATTGGCATCAGCCTTACAGATCTTTAAATTCTCAATCTGAATATAAATGTCATTAAGAGAGTCATTAATACCAGATATAGAGCTTGTAATCCCTTGTATACTGGTACTAACTTGACTACTTAATAGACTCATATTCATTTCAAGAATATTCATCTTCATTATAAGTTGATTCATCATAGGGGAAGAATCATCTTCCTTATTCGTCTGGTTTACAGAACTTTTTCTGCCAAATCGGCTTACTGGTTCCATCTGCTTAGATAATCAGCAATCAAATTATTCTTTCCTTTTATATATTCAACATCATAATCATAATAAGATAAATCAGCTTGCCATTTGATCAACATTTTACTACTTAATTTATTTTGTCTTATACCTCTAGACAACCAATGTTTCACTTGTGTATTATCTGTTCTTATTATAAATCTATTATTAACAATAAATAATTCCAATTTCTCTATAACTTTTACAATAGCTAATAATTCTTTCCAATTTGAATGATATCTACTCTGAGAATCATTAAATTTTCCATTAGTATACCTAGTTATTTTTTCAATTCCATCTTCATCTTCATAATACAAAGCTGCACCCCAATAATTATCAGAATCCTGATTTACAGTCAAATTTACTAAATATGGTTTTTCCTCTTATTAAGTTGAATAATAAATCTATCTTAGGTATTGGATATCTATTTCTTATAGCTAAATCATTTAGTTTTTGATAATTTATAACCATTCTAGTTTTTCCTCTTTTTTCTTCACTATGTTTAGACACTATTATAGCTGGGGATGAATATTCTGATCTACTTTCTCTTATAAGATTGTATTTTTTCATTTCTTCTATATGCATTATAAATTCTTTTCTATCTTCTTTTGTCCAAGCATAAGGTTTACAATTTATCTTTTTACTATAATCTATTTTCTTTCCTTTCTTAAAATATTTTCTAAAATATTTCTTAGGCTTGTATTTCTTATAAAACTTTTCTTTTGGATATTTTTTTAATTTATACCTATATTTATTATATCTTTTAATTGGTTTCCATTTTTTATTTTTATATTTTCCTTTACTATATTTTCTTCTTATCTTCTCATTTTCATCTTTACATCCCAATCTATGTGGTCTTTCATATTCTGCACATCTTAAGATTAATTTATTTTGTTTATAATATTTCATATTTCTCCAAGCTTGTTTACATTTTTTAGATAAATAATTCCTTAAGTAATCTATTCTTCTTCCTAAAGAATCTATATATGGCACTAATTATGGAGTTTCTTTAAATGTTTTCATATAATCATCTATTATTTCATCTCTTATTAGTTTTGGTAGTTTTCTATAAAAAAGTTCTAAATATTTTATTCTTTTTATTTTTGGATTTTCTTTTATTTCATAATAATATTTCTGAAATTCACATATAAGCTCTGATACCATATTTCTATTCGCTTTTGCATATCTTTTATTTTTTCATATTGTTTTGCATTAAATGTTAATCTTTTTTCTACACTTCCTTCTGATGTATTCCTATATTCTTCATATGTTTTATATTCGTCTTCTTCTTTTACCTCTTCTATTTCTTTACCTTTCATCATATATAATTTAAATTCTTCTTCTGAGCTTTCTAAATATTCTATTTCTGATTCTGATTCTTCTTCTGTTTCACTTGATTCGCTTAATACTTTTATTTTATATATTTCTATAGCAGGGTTTTCTATATCACTATATATTTCTTCATCAAATTCTAGAGGTTCTAGTTCATACTCTTGAGCTTGCTCTAATATATTCATAAACTTTTTATCTTTTGGTTCTTTACATTCTGTTGATATATGACCTAATTTTCCACAATTATAACATCTACATTTTCTAGGTTTTTTACTATAATCTATTTTCTTTCCTTTCTTAAAATATTTTCCAAAATATTTCTTAGGCTTGTATTTCTTATAAAACTTTTCTTTTGGATATTTTTTAAATTTATACCTATATTTATTATATCTTTTGAATATATTATTTCTGCAATTTTACTTCCTTCTTCAATCTCTTCATTCTTTTCATAATTTTCTTTCTTAGTTTTTCCTTTTGTTAATTCTATTAGTTGTTTTTTCTCTTCTTCTGTAATACCTAAGTTGTTAAGTTTATCATTAATAGTCCATAAATTACTATTCATTATTTGATGTCCTTTCATTATCTGTTCTGCAATTAATCTTGTTTGTCTTACATTTTCATCCATATTTTGTTTATATATCTTTTCTTTGGTATTTTCTAATTTTTCCATTTCATCTAATGCCTTCATCATATTTAATTTTCTATGTTTATGTGTTATAGGTTCTATTAGATCAGTTTCATTTTTTATTTCGGATTCTTCTATTTCCATATTTGTTACTCCTAATGAATTCATTATAGTTTTTACATTTGTTTTTATTATTCTTAAATCTTCAGTATTACTTTCTATTCGCTTTTTCATATTATATATTTTTTCTTCTAAAGACTGGCTTAGAAATTCTAATTTTTCTTTTCTATTACTAGGTTTCTCTGATTTTACCTTTTCTTTTATATCTTCTGGGACCATTTCTAATATTTCATTTAAACTATATATTTCCATTAAATCATATATATTCGGGTTTATATATGTTCCTAATTGTTTCATTATATACATATTATTCCAATTCATTAAATTCCAAGTCTTATTTCCATTTCCACCTGGCATAAAGGGAGTAAATATACATGTTTCCTCCTGATTTCCTATTAATGATAAATGAGAACTTATAGGTAGATCACTTATTTCTACTTCATACATTCTAGGTTCTATTTTCTTTATAATATTCATTTTATATTTCTGAAATTTTCAACGTCAAGATTTCGAATAAGTAGTTAAACTAATTAATCACCAACTAATCACAAAATTTAATATATATATATATATATATATATATATATATATATATATATATATATTGTCTTATATATATTAAAGTGCATTGGTGACCCAATGGCCACTATCTTTTTGGCTAAACAAAGTGGTGAGGGTTGAAACCCCGCCCCCATTTATTTGGCTCTAGTAGGGTATGTAGGGTATTTTGACAGGCAAGGGCTAATGCTTTTTTTTTTAAAAAAAAAAATGTGTAAAGATATTTTTGTCATTTTCTTTCAATTTAAAAAGGATAAATTAAGCCTAATACTTCTCTAGTATTATAAATATTTAAAACATTGTTTTGTCTTTTAGCATTTTTAATGTTATTTTACTGAAATTTTCCCTTATTAAAAGGGGTAAAAAAACAAGAAATAAAATATTGAATGAAATTAAGCAACACATAATAACAAGGGAAAATCCCATATAAAGTTGGCTGAAATAGAAAAATTCTAAATCAGGTTGTTAAACTCAACAAATCCCTAATTAAGTTATTGACCCAATTTAGAATTTTAAAATATGAATAAAATGACTTTATTACACTCTTATAATCTACTTTGTCCTCTTTCCTCTTAAAAAAGTTTTATTACTCTGTATCTTACTTTTTCTATATATATTAACATTAATATATAATAAAATAAAATGTGATTATTTTTTTTAATACTATAAAATGTGATTCCTTTAATTGGGAAGAAATCAACAAAAATAATTCAAGTCAAAAAAATAAAAAGAAAAGCATGAACCCAATATTAATTAAAATATTTTTATTTGAGTATCATGAATGTGAAATTGTATTTTTACAAAAACTCGACTTAAATTTTTTTTGTCAATAAAAAATCAAAATTCATTAAATTTTTATTTATATATTGTAATATCTAGTTTGTTTTTTACATTGATGAAACTCTTTTTTTTTTAAATGCTGCTAATGAAAATATTTGATATATATACATTCTAGTCAGATTTTTTTTTTATTAAAATAGTCTAATTTTCTTTTCGTCGGAAAAAATCTAGCCAAAAAATAAAATTTTTTATTCTTAACATTCAACTGAAAATAATTTAATTGATCTTGGGTTATGCTTTCCTTTTTCTTTTTCTCGCATGAATTATTCTTGGGATCTTAGTGTCATTTTTTTTCAAAAAATAAAAATAAATGGATGGAACTTTAGACCCAAACCCATTAATGGAATCTTGCTCCGTTTTCAGTCAAATAGATGGAAGTATGGTTAGGAGAGCGCATCCACGCACTCAACAATTAAATTTAGATTAACATTATTTTTTTTAAATTTAATTTTTATAAATTTAAGATAGGATAAAAATCAGATTTTAAATGAGATTTATGTTTAAATTGACGGTGGTAAAAACCCATCTGTATGGTGAAAAAACAAGTGCTAGTGGTTTTTTTTTAAAAGTGGCTTTTAACATAAAAACCTATTTAAAAAAATACCAACATAAATATCTCATTTTACTTCCACCGTGGATTTTCCCCACTACCATGTTATTTTACCCCCTGCCGTCTTCCCAATCCCAAACAGGCCTTAAATTGCATGGGGAACCCATAAACGTTCTGCTTTGTGGGAATGTGGACACAAAAGAAAAAGTTGCGGGGTCCAAACTGCGGAAAAGTAACCTTAATCGCACGGCCTATCTGCTTTTTATTTTTCCATGCTTATTAAGTTAAACTTTTTAGGAAAAATTTGGAAATTTCCCAATTAAAAATTTTATTACTAAAAAGGACCTAATAAATTTTTATTCACACAAAATATAAAATACTATTATTCTGAATTAGTTTCTCACGAAATAAAATTTACAGTGAAACTTTTCCCCAATTTTTTTAGAAGCATTGTATTGTACAATTAATAAATATAAATCTTCTTTTCTTTAGGCTTGGTTTTCCCAAAAATTCTCAGCTTTGTGTATACGATGAAAGAGGTGATGGGTTTAGAAAACTTGCCTAGACATTGGGTGGTCATTGGAGCCAAACTCTTTATAGAGGGAGGCCAAATCTCCATCAATGTTAGATATTCATTGTTAGATATGATATCACATGATTTTGTGCCTATATCAGCAGATACACATCTCTTTATACGTTTGGATACTACTTGTAATACCTTCATTTATCATTCATATAATCAAGTTCCCATTTTGGTCCGTCATTCAAGTTCAGGATATGATTTTTTTATATTATTGAAACTTAACCAAGCCAGTCGGTCGTAGACCACCTGATAGAGGATATGAAGTATTCCTACCACTAAGTATACATGAAACAGGATTGGTTCCATTTTTTATACAAATTATACTTGAACCAAAAAAGTTGTATCAATTGTTGGACAAGCAATAGTTTCATATTCAAATATGAGAGAGGCTATTCTGAGTACTCAATATAATGAGCTATTCCAAGTTGCAATCCAATCCAACAATACAATTGTGAATTGTCCCACCTTTGTGGAAACGGCTGAATCCAACTCATTGTCACACAAATCTTTGATATTATCACACAAAACTTATTGTCAAATTCAGCCATTAACGCTAAAATGGAATAATAACAATCTTTTTCATCAATTTTGTACTTAAGCTATGTTGATCTGTTTTGATGATATAAGTGCCTCCAGAAACATCTAGCCGTTTCCATGGCATAGCAAATTCATATGGAAATTTGTGCCATTCATTTCTAGACTTTTTTCAATAAAAAGGAATTGTGAACTCTGATCTCATGTTTTCATAGATGATGTGTAAGAAATGATCTTGAAACAATTATTTTGAAAAGAATCGTTTTAATCATCATACCTCACCTTGTTCTTGAATTAGAATAATCTTTTTCATATGCATATTTTTTGTTGAAGATTTTACAAAAGCTGAATATAAATGTTGCTCGAAGGGGTGTTTAATGCAAACAAAACTCATGGAATTGGGAAACTCAATCGGTAAGAAAAATTATAAGGAAAAATTTGAAGGTTATCTTCAAAGATTAATAAATACTGACTTTCATTCGAAAAGTGGCTATTAATCATTGGACTTGATTAATATCAATAAAAGATACACTACAAAAACAAAACACTGAATTTCTGATAGAATTTATCATAGATTTGCTACGGAAATAGATTTTAGACGAAATGGATTTCCGTCACTGATAATAACGTGATAAATCAATTTCCGACAGAATTCAAATTTTATTAATTTTCAAATTTTTGAAGGAATCTGAAATTTGCAACGGAATTTAATTCGGTTACAATATTTTTTTTTTGTTTTTTTAATTTTAAAAAAGCCACATGACAACTCCAACGGCTGGCACCTTATCACCAGTGTTCACTCGTGGCAACTTCGACGGCCTCTACCTCATCGCGGGCATCCAGCTCCGCCACATGTCACCACTTCTTTTTTCCTAAAAGTGTAACTCATCTTGACCCTCTTTGGTTCAAACCCACAACCTCGTTCTAACGCGCTCGATGCCTTACCAGTTGGGCTGGAATACGTTGGTGTTTTATTATTGCACAATTATATATAATCTTATTATATAAAATCAATTATTTATAAATATATATTTTCTTCTTATACATAAATATATATTATTATAAAAAAGATAAATATAAATGTAATAATAATATAAAATAATTTTATATATTATTATAATTTTTAATATAAATTAATTTCAGATTAAAAAATTTTACATCTTAAAAAAATATTCATATTACTATATTTTTGTCCAGTTTCTGAATTTAAATTTTATTTTTTATTAAAATTAATTAATAAATAATAATATATAAATAATTTTTTATATGACCATTTTGCCACTACAGGGATCAAAACCTATAGTTGGAAACTTAAAGGACCAAAACCAAAATGAGGAAAAATTTGAGGGTTAAAAAATGGAATTAAATCTCATTTTTAAATATTTATATGGTCAATAATATCATAATTTTAATTTTTATAAAGATATTTTTTAAATTAAATTTAATTAAAAAATAATATTTTTTTAATTTTCCACAACAAAATTTTTGACGGAATTTGTTATGAAATATTTTCTATAGCTAATTTTTACCACGGAAAAAATTCCGTCAGAAACTTTTTCAACGAAATTTACCACGAAAACAAATTCTGAAGCAAATTCCGTCAAAAATTTAATATTTTTTTTATAGTGATACTTGAAAGTTGAAAGCTATGATTCATAGTAATACTGCTTCTGCTCCTAATTATAAGAATTTAATAATTAAAAAAGTGGTTATAGTTAGTTAAAAATAATAAATATATCTGAAGTAAACTTTATTTTTCAAGTATGCCCTTATTTATGAAAGGCAAGTAAGAGAGACAAATTAAGTAAATATGAATATAACCAATCTTTTAATTAATGCAATACATATAATTAATGAGGGGTACAAATGAAAAAAATAATTATTAAATGTTCAGACAGGAATTGTTGGGCTCTTATAATAAAGATCAAAGTATTCAAATTTTGGACTCTTATAAAAAGATAGGAAAGAGTACAATCTTAGGAAATATTGCAGCATGCACTCTATGAGATTTAGTCATTTGCTCACTCATTTATTTCCAGAAATTTTATCTTCAATATAAACACTCAGTTTTTTGGGGGGGGGGGGGGGGGGAGGCACTCACTCTGTTTTAGAATCATCGCTGCCAGCAAGTTTTAGCAGGAAAAAATTAATGAGCGAGGGCTCATAATAAAAGAGGATTGCAGCAGAACAATACGAGACTAACTCTTATGTTTCTTTTTCATATTCTAATACAATCAGAGACATTAGCATTTTCATGGATGTGAGAATAACTTTGATTGTGATTACTTGGCAGAAGTAATTACCTTCTCACACTAAAAGCTTGGAGAGATAACAAGCTGGATATAACTTTCGCTGGGAAGCTAAGAGAATCAATTCCATCCAGAAACAAGAACCTTAGCTTCTTCAAATTCTTCAACTCGTCTGCCATTCTTGTTATTTTAGTATTAGATAGGTTCATGTGTTCTCGGTTTACAAAGTCTCCGATTACTGAAGGCGGATTTGTTCTTCCATCATTACAAGATTTGTTATTCCATCATTTCTATAGAATTTTATTTGATTGAGTCAAACAAAATTGTGGATTTTTTAAAATCTCCTA
The DNA here is from genome assembly GCA_963242795.1 of Inga leiocalycina. Taxonomy (NCBI): domain Eukaryota; kingdom Viridiplantae; phylum Streptophyta; class Magnoliopsida; order Fabales; family Fabaceae; genus Inga; species Inga leiocalycina. Next base: position 36,702,002 of record OY725321.1, on the reverse strand, counting down.
AAACTCTGAGACTGAACAAGATATTATATATTTTAAAATAAATAAACTGATAATTTATTTTCTGTTTTTAATTACTTTTTGTGAAACTTGGCCACAAAAATTAAATTATATTATTTTTGGTCACCTAATTTACTAATTTAAACCAATTAAGGGAGCTAATAAATTAACTAGTTATAGCTCATCATTCATGATCTATGTGAAATACTTATATGTGTCATTATATTTTAGAAAATACTTACGTCAAATTTCTCATATTCATTATGTCAAGTTTTTCAATCATCCATGGTCATATGTCTTTTTTTTTATGTGAGTTTATAAATAAATGATCATATTTCAAAAATAAGATAAATAGTTATGTGTGATTGGGGAATTTGACATAATGATGTAAGAAGCTTGATAGAAGTATTATTTTTAGATTATATATTAGTTTATAAATAAAGTAAATTAGTTTGATGAAAAACAAGAAATATAAATACTTTAAAATAACTTATTTAGCTTTTTTAATTCTCCAAATTACTACGCTAGGTCTGGAACAATAGATTGAAAGCTGTTAATATATATATAAATATAAATATAATTCTTTTAAATTACAATGACTCGCGTTTTGTAAATTACCGTCATCTAAGATTATTCTCTTTTTTTAAATCAGTTTTGGCTTAGATTTATCTTGAAGTATGAAGAACACAATGAGGAGGGATCCTTACCAGCTGTCACTAATAATGGTGTCCGAAGAATATGTTGAAGGTGATAAAGAAAGATGTTGCCTAAAGCCATAATGTTTGTTTTGACTATATAAATAGTTCATGCTTTAGCTGAAGAAAGATTTTGCCTAAAGCATAATCTTTATTTAGTCAAAAGCATAATCTTTCTTCAAGTAAAGAAATAATATAATTATTTATCTAAATAATTCTTGCTTTTGCAAAAGAAAGGACGTCACCACTTGTCTTGCACCGCCAAAAGCATTTTCCACTCTATTGGGCGATCCAGCAATGCAGAACTGATGTAAAAACTCGTTACTACACAGAAAACCAAAAACTGCTAACCTTCTACGCTGTGTTTAATCTTTATGTGTGAAGGGTCCGTCTGGTTTATTCAATACCATGTTTGACATGAGGAACAGTTGAAAGAAAGAACAGTTTTCTTAAAACAAGATTAAAAATCGTAATTATTTTTATAAAAATATATTATTTATTTATTTATTTTGCTAAGTATATGTACCTTCGTTTATTTCATTAATATTCAAGTCCCAAGTTTGGTCTTTCATTCAATTTCAGGATATTATTTCTTCATTAAAATTTTTAATGAATACTTGCATGAACTAAATTTGTATACTTTTTGTATATTATTGAAGGTAGTTGGTTTTTGCTTGGCATTGCCTTAACCAAGCCAGATCAGGCCGTACACCATCTAATAGATGATATGACCTATTCCTACCACTAGGTATACATGAAAATATCCCCCCTTTTTAACAATCACTTACATTGGGTATTATTAACCTAACTACAAGAACCTAACTATAAGATTAGATTGGGGAAAGGAAAAAGTTGAGTATTATACAAATTATACTTGAGCCAAAAAACTTGTATCAATTGTTGGACAAACAATAGTTTCATATTCAAATATGAGAGAGGCTATTCCGAGAACTCAATATAATGAGCTATTCCAAGTTTCAATCCTCTCCAACAATACAATTGTCCCACCTTTGTGGAAAGGGCTGAATCCAACTCAGTGTCACACAAATCTTTTATATTATCACACAAATTTTATTGTGAAATTCAGCCATTAACGCTAAAATGGAATAATAAAAATCTTTTTCATCAATTTTTTACTTAAGCTATGTTGATCTGTTTTGATGATACAAGTGCCTCCAAAAACATCTAGCAGTTTCCATGGCATAGCAAATTCATATGGAAACTTGTGCCATTCATTTCTAGACGTTTTTTTTTTTCCTTAAAAAGGAACTTTAAACTCTGATCTCATGTTTTCATAGATGACGTGTAAGAAATGATCTTGAAACAACTATTATTTTGAAAAGAATCGTTTTAATCATCATGCCTCACCTTGTCCTTGAATTAGAATAATATTTTTCATATGCATATTTATGGTTGAAGATTTTACAAAAGCTGAATATAAATGTTGCTCGAAGAGGTGTTTAATGCAAACAAAACTCCAGGGATGGGGAAACTCAAAATCACTCAGAAAAATTATAAGAAAAATTTGAAGGTAATCTTCAAAGAACAATAAATACTGAGTTTATTTTTGTTCGAAAAGTAGATATTAAACATTGGACTTGATCAATACACAATCTTAGAAAATATAGCAGCACGCACTACATAACATTTAGTCATTTACTCAATCATTTATTTCCAGAAATTTTATCTGTTTTAGAATCATGGATCGATGCCAGCAAATTTTAGCGGGAAAAAATTAATTAGTGAGGGCTCATGATAAAAGAGGATTGCAACAGAACAATACGAGTAATTAACTCTTTTATCTTTCTTTCTTTATATTCTAATACAATCAGAAACATTAGCATTTGCATGGATGTGAGAATAACTTCGATTGTGATTATTTGGCAGAAGTAATTACCTTTCACAAAATTTTGAAAGAAGATGCAAAATAACTTCGTCTTCCTTTGCCTATTCATGATCCCATTCATGTTTTGATGATAGGAGATGCTTGGCAGCTTCGTCTTCCCATTGCAATTGATCCATCCACTCTGGATCTCCTTTAAATCGTCGTAAACTTTTCAATGCACTTTGAGAATTAAACGGAAGTTTCTTCAAATTGGGGCACTTTATTACTTGAATCTCCTTCAAACAAGTAAACTGTAAAGCCATTCTACAAATACTCCTTAAGTTACGTAGAAATTGCAAACGAAGATAAGTGAGACTGCAGAAAAGATTACTTTTCATTCTCTCACTGTGAGCAGTGCCAAACTCTTCGCTTATAACTTCCACTAATGAATGACAATTGGCTAATTCAAGGACTTCAAGGTTTGGAGCATGTATAAGCCAATTCAATTCACGTATATTTTGACAGCCCCTGAGAATCAACTCACGAAGGATGATTATATATTCATGTCCCTGAAATGAGCTCCTCGGAATATCCACAACATTATAAGCCCCTCCTCCTCCTATGCCACCCAAAACTTGTAATGTTTCAAGATGCTCCATTTCTCCAAGTGATGACAACAGGTCGTCAGGTAGTGTGCTTACTCCAACAAATATCTCACACATGCACCTTTGCAATTTTGAGGAGGTCATTATTTTCTTAAAAGAGGACATGCTAGAGACAGAAATGCGTATATATTGAAGATGATCTAAGCCTTCCAGCTCTTGTAGCACATTTTCAGTTATCACTGAATCTCTGCACCTCCTCGCACTAAAAGCTTGAAGAGATAACAAATTGGATATAACATTCGCTGGGAACCTAAGAGAGTCAATTCCATCCAAAAACAAAAACCTCAGCTTCTTCAAATTCTTCAACTCCTCTGCCATGCTTGTTATTTTAGTATCAGATAGGTTCATGTGTTGTAGGTTTACAAAGTCTCCGATTGCTGAAGGCAGATTTGTTATTCCATCATTACATGACAAGTCTAATACTCTAATAGTTTTTGGAAGCACAAATACCTCAGTTGGAAAGACTTGTATCTGAGTATTCCTAATAAGCAGAGTGACAAGATTAGGACAATGAGGTTTTTGTGAGAAGTTTGTAATCATTTTATCCCTGCCCCACATTGATAGCATTTCTACCTCTTTCCACTTAGCTTGATTGTATACTTCAAGGCCACTAGTCCTCAAACCATCTCTTACAAAAAATCTTGTCTTTTCCCCATGATCACAAGCTACCCAGAGTGCCATATCTCTGATCACATCATGCATCTTAATTGTGTTTTCTTCCTCACCATTTTCTAGTAAGCAAGCATACTTTAAACTTGAAATTATATCCTCTCCTTGCTTACGTGCCTCATATATGTTAAATTCAGACAAAAAACCTTGTGCGATCCAGAGGAAAATCAGCTCTTGTTTTTCAATGTTATAGTCCTCAGGGAATAGAGTACAATACAAAAAGCAAGATTTGTAGGTATCATTTGCCAATCTATCATAACTAAATTCAAGCAAGTAATAGACATCTTCAACGATACCTTGGACCTTTGATGGATAACTACTCAAAATTTCGATTGTACGCTTCCATTCAGCAGGAGTCATCTTATTAATCATGGCACGTCCAACGACACAAAGAGCAAGTGGCAATCCTTGACACTCATCTACCACTTTTTTTGCGAGATCAAATATAAGAGGGTTTTCAAAAATTGTTTCGCCCACTTTCACCTTAAACAACTCAAATGCTTTATCTGGTGTAAGGCAATTTACTTTTATGCGCCTTTGTGCATCCATTAGGCTGCAAACTCTTTTTGATCGAGTTGTGAGTATTATCTTGCACTCATGATTATTAGGGGAAGGAACTCCCAATTTCAGCAAATCAATTCTTTCCCACACATCATCTAATAACAATACAAATTTCTTCTTATTTAGGATATTGTATAACAAAAGAGCTCTGTCATCCACCGTCTTGTTATTCCAAATATCATCTTGGACACGCAATTTCTTCCTAATGGCATCTTGAATTTTTCCAGGATCTACATCTTTAGACGCCACAGCCCAGATGACAACATAGTGTGGTATTGTAGAGAGGAAATCATTGTTGAAACTCTTAAGAAGAGTTGTTTTGCCTACTCCGCCCATTCCATACAAACCAATGATACCCACCTGATTGTTCTCAAAGCAAGAACATAGCTCCTCAAATGTTGATTCCACACCCACAGCCTTATCCACAGGAAGTTCATCGAACAGATCGCGAGCAAACTTTTCTGCTACAACATCAAAATGCCCTTTGCTTAGAAGATCGTTAACATCACTCAACTTCTGGGTGACAGTTTTGTGTAGCTTGTATCTAGCCCAACAATTCTTGGGACAGCGACCTCCAAAACACTTGGCTTGTATTTCTTGATCAACCTTCTGCAAAATGGCCTGGACTTCATTTTGTAGGACATTTACTCTGTCCATCATCCAATCCCTTACCTCATTCAAAACCATCAGCTCCGGATCAGGATTCTTCTCTGCCGTTTCGACCCTCATCTTGACATCAAGATCCCTGCTCTTAAGTTCATTTGAAGCATTTCTCAAAGAGTTGAGGTTGTCTCCTACCTGGTGTATTGAATCTGCCCATTTGGCGCAGCAACCACACAAACGGGTCAGGATGTGAATGAGTGGAGTAATAAAATCGGCCATGGTTTTGGTTTGGGGGCACCAAAGAAATGAAGAACCAACCCGATTGAGAAGGAGAAGACAGAAATGCAGTGAACCGCGTATAGCAATGTTTGGCTATCAATTGAAGTGGATGACCCAACACCAACCACATAAAATTACTGTATCGCAATCTCTTAAAATTTTTTATACTCGATAAGATAAAAATCTCGTTATTAGTAGATGGCGGTCCTCCAAACACCAAAGTTTTTAGTACCGCCATCTTCTCAATATTTTTCTTATTCAATTTGATTTTTCTATACATAACTTTAATATTTTCAACACTAAAAAAGTTAACGATGAGTGCTAAAACAACAATTATTGAGAAAATCGTTGTTGAGTATTTAAAAAATTGAAAAGATGAGTTTAGAAAATATTAACATAACTATTAAAAAGTTCAAAATTGAGTACTGAGAAAACCAACACACGCAAAAAATCTTATTCCAACCAATAACACTACTCTGCCTTCTAAATTTCTCAAATTCTTGGTCTATACTTGTTACTACTTTTTTTAACTGGTCTCATTTTTCAAATTAAAAGAAAGGGAAAGAATTTTGTTTTTTCCCCACTCAAGTAGCTTCCTTATATTAAAGAACCATATCATGTTAGGTGCAAGCTAAGGGCAATACTTGTTATATGTTTGTTAGAAAAAATTCTTAATCAAAGCGTAAAATATGTTTAGACTTTTTCACCTATGAAACTGACCCAACAACTTGAACTACAAAAAAACATCTTTTTTTCAAGTTAATCCCCCCCCCCAATTGATTTCCTACAGTTAGAAGATATACAACATAACAAATGAATTCATTCGTTTAAAACTAAAATCGCCCTAATTTTTTTTTCCTTCTTGTCCCTTCCCCTAATCTCAGGTTCTTTTTTATTTATACACTTTTCAATTTGTATATCCATTTTGGTCCATCTCTATTTATCATTTCATCTCAATTCTCGTCCCACTTCTTTTATTTGAGAAATATATCATGTTACGTGCAAATTGCTAAACTAATATATATAAAATTTTTAATTAAAACATAACATCTGTTCTACAACTAGATGAATAAAGACGACTGGCCAGCAAATATTTTGTTTCCATCTCTTGATATATATATATATATATATTAGTCTCCTTTTTAAATCGAACTTGATTGAGAAATACAACTTAACCATTGATCCATTCATAAATCTAACATCAGATATACTTATTTAATTATTTCCCTTCCTTCCCCCCTGGCCTATTTTGTAACTCTTTTTCACTAATCTTACTGGCCAAGTTTGATTCCTTCAACCTATTTATTTCTTTCATTTCCATATATCTCTATCTACCCATAGCATATTCCTTTCCCAATATTACTTTTAATTATTTTGTCATTTTCTTTCACTACCTTGTCCTAAGCACCTTCCCGTAAAGCTTGTACTCTTCAACCTATTCTTTATTTTTGTTCAAGTTGGCCCATCTCTACCCACTTCGATTGAGGAATTATATTGTAATATCCTAAATTTTAGTCACCAAAATTTTTTATACATTTGTAATATAAAAGGGGATAAAATGGTGAATATTAACACATTTGGATTGACTAAATAGTGCACATAGTGCATACATGAATTTTGGACCAATGTAAGACTGAAAGTCCAATTTTTGTCTACATAAAAGCCCATTTTTGTAGCCCAAAATTGTATAATGGAAGTGCACAATTTTAGGGCCCAATTATCTTGTGAATTCGCCCAAACAAGAAGGAAAATGGAGAAGACATGATTTAATACAAAGATCACAAAATGTAAGGGCACATTGGTCATTTGACCAATAAAGAAAAAAAACAATATTTTCCCCTTTCCTTGGAGAGCAATTCGGCCAAAATGAATAAATCAATAAGGGAAATATTCATTTAGCCATAAATCATGTCATGTGGAAGCTTTAGATGCCATATGGAAAAAGAAAAAGAAAAAGCAATTTTCAAATGTAAAATTGACAATTAAATATTATATTACAAGATGATATTTTATAAAATCATTATCTCCTTCAAAAGGCCATGATTTAGGTATGACAAGAGGGAAAAGTAAGAGAAAATACATATTGGCTATTAAATATGATATACGAAGATAATTTGACCATTTTAGCAAAAGATGAAGACTTGGTCAACAATTACAACTCAAGAAAAGAGAAAAATATGATAATTGAAAAGCTTTCTCTTAGCTCTCCCAAGACACATTTTCAATCACAATAAAGGGAGAGAAATAAACACATTAAAAACCAAGTAAAGGATGAAGACTTCGTAAAAAATCTCATGCTAATGACAACAAATACACATTATTTCAAGAAGCCACTTTTCCTTTTCAAAGAGGACATGTTCGTATGGCATGAGAAAGGAAAGAAAAAATGAATATGTGAGCATGAATGATGAAGCACTTTTCGGTCAACAATTGATGGCTTAACAAAAAGTTGATGGCTTGAATAAAAAGGGCCATGATCGTATGGCATAAAGAAAGAGAGAAAAAGATGAAGCAAAAGTATTTGGCATGTGATAATAGGCAATAAAATATATTAATTTGTGAAGGTGGAATATGATATTTTTAAAGACTCTTTATCTCTTTCTTTGACCTCATTTTCGGCTAAATATAGTAGCCAAAAGAAGAGAGAGAGAGAGAGAGCTTGTGTTCAAGGAGCAAGATAAGGTAAGTTCAAGGTGATTTACCACTTGTTCTTGTCTTCCTCTTCATGATAACTCTCTCTAATCATAAACTCAAGCGCAACAAGGAGGAGAGAGAGGACGGTTTAGAAAGAGAAAGAAGAAGAAATCAAGTTAAGTTTAGAAACTTGTCATATTTTGTTGATTCTTGCACTAAAAAAAGGGTAAAGGTGCATCCAGCACCCCGAACTATTTTTTGAGGTGCAATCAGCACCCTAAAGTATTTAAGGGTGCAATCAGCACCTTAGAGTATTTAAGGGTGTAATAAGCACCCTAAACTATTTTTGGAGATCCAATCAGTACCCTAATGTATTATAAATGGAACAATTACACCCTTTCACTAATAGAATACTAACTCTGTTTGCTAACACACTATTTTCTTTCAGTATTTAAGGCTGCAATTTTGCCTCTAATGTAGTAAAAATAGAGAAATTGCACCTCCAAAAATTTGAACTTTAGCAAACGGAGTTAGTATTCTGTTAGTGAAAGGGTGTAATTGTTCCATTTTTGATACATTAGGATACTGATTGCACCTCCAAAAATAGTTTAGGGTGCTGATTGCACTCTTAAATACTCTAGGGTGCTGATTGCATCCCAAAAAATAGTTTAGGGTGTTGATTGCACCCTTAAATACTTTAGGGTGCTGATTGCACCTCCAAAAATTGTTTGGGGTGCTGGATGCACCTTTACCCCTAAAAAAATATTGAATTTCTGATGGAATTGGCCACGGAATTCAGAGTTTCTGATGGAATGAATTTCGTCGTTAATAATAGCGTGACAAATCAATTTCGATGGAATTCTGATTTCGTCGCAAATTTCCTACAGAATTAATTCCGTCGGAATTTTCGTCAGAAATTTGCATTCTGTCGGAAATTTTTGCAACGTAATTTCTGAGGGAATTCTGTTGCAATTTCTGATGGAATTAAATTCTGTAAGAAATTATGTCGCAAACTTATTTTTTATTTTTTTATTTTTAAAAAGCCACGTGGCAACTCCGGCGGCTACCACCTCATCGCTGGCGGAGGTGCGTTCCATCTCTGGTGGCCTCCACCTTATCATAACCGCCCAGATCCGCCACATGTCGCAGCCTAGCTTCGCCATGTGTCATAACCTCCCTCCACCACCTCCTTTGGTTCAAATCCATGATCTTGTCCGTACGCACACGATGCCTTACTGGATGGGCTCGACTGCTTTGGCGCTTTATTATTACACAATTATATATATAATCTTATTATATATAATCAATTATTTATAAATATATAGTTTTTTCTTATATATAAAGGTACTAATAATATAAAATAATTTTATATATTCTTATAATTTTTAATATAAATTAACTTCAAATTAAAAAAAAATTACATCTTAAATAAATTTCATATGACTATATTTTTGTCTAATTTCTAAAATTATTTTTTATTAACATTAATTAATAAATAATAAATATTTATATGGCTAATAACATCATAATTTTAATTTTTATAAATATATTTTTTAAAATTAATTAATTATTAATAATTTTTAAATTTTTCCGACATAATTTTTCCGTTTCGGTGGCAAAATTAGCCACAGAATTATTCCGTCAAAAATTCTGTGGCAAAAATTTCTAATGGAATTTGCCATAGATAACGGAAAAAATTCCGTCGGAAAATTTTCCGATTGAATTTTCCACAAAAATTGTTTCTGTGGCAAATTTTGTTGGAAATTTAATGTTTTTTTTGGGTAGTATTGCTTGTTGTTGGTGGTTGTTATTGATTTGTAGTTGTTTATGGTTGATTTTGATGATTGGGATGCACAAACCCTAAGGGGAGGTGCTGCCTAAATCTGGAATAATCAAGTGAGAAGTGTGTTTACGTGACTAAATAAGTGATTAAGAGTGTAAACAAGGTGGTTTATGGATTAAAATCAAGAGCACTCATTTTCCCTTAAGTTTTTCAGATTTTTTCCAGGGGCATTTTCGTCCTATTAGAACTGGATTTTGGTATTTTTAATGGTTTCATTGGATTTAGAAAGGAAAATTGTGTGGGAATATATGTGTTTATGATTTTTGGATGATTATATTTAAATATGGAAATTTTAGAAGTTAAGGAGTAAGTGCTAGTTGACTTGATTCCTAGAGGCAGTGTTGTTGTGACATGTTTTTCTTTGGCTAAACCTAGTCCAAATACTATGAAATTTTATAGGATTAAAGTAGACATGTAGAGTTTTAATTTGGTGGATAGAACATGATTTTTGGATGAGTAAATTAAGAGATATGATTTTTCAAAGATGGGCCTTGTTTCTAGAATGTAATCTGGGAATAGGGGAGTTTGGCAAATTTCTGGGAGAAGTGTGATAGTATTTTTCCTTAAAAGAACACTTAAAGATCTTTACATAGGCTTTGGAACCAGTCAATTTGAAATTTCCTAGAATTAATTATGAATTTCCAAAGTTAACTGAAAATCTATCAGTTTTTTGAAAAATAGTAAAACTGCACTGTGCAGAGTTTTACTATGCAGAAATTGTTGAAATTGTGATAGATAATTAACAAAATGTGATTAAAGGCAGTAATAGGTCAAGTAATAACCAGTTGCTTGTGATTCTAATTTTATAGGAATTTGTAATAGTTCGAGGCGAATCAAAGGTATTAAATAGACAAGTAGAACAGGAAAGGGCAATTCCAAGTAGTAACTTTTTCTTTCATGCACTATGTGATTATTGTATGTTTGTGTATGTAATTTTCTGTAACATGAGCATAGTATCTTGGACACGCTTATTAGCTTAGTTGTGGTCTAGGACCCAACGGAGGCTTAGAGTTAAACCAGAGTTGCAAATAGTCGTTTGACCTTGGATAGTGTGCACACAAAATTCTATCATTTTACATAACATGATGTATGACATATTTATTTTCACATCGTATATATCTGATTGTATGTTACTATTGAGATTCTTTGAATCTCACCCTTTCCATAAATATAAAAAGTTTTAGTAGCAAACAATGGCTCAGAAGGAAGAATCATAATTGCCGGTAACGGAAGGTTCCAGAAGAGCATAAGAGGAGATGTTGGTTATCTGAAAACCTTTTATGGTTTTAAGATCTGTAATTATTATATACAACCCTTATGGGGAACTCCTATAATATTATCAAACAATATTATTTTAATAATATAAGTATACTTTTTTATTTCTATACGCCCACTAAACTACGTAATTACTACTCTGATTAATATTGATAATAAATAGTATTTAACGTGGGGTCTTATATATATTATATATACGGTAGAAGCAATTTGTTACATTATTCTTCACTGGGTCCATCACCGTGCACATATTGTATTTATCATCGGAGCAAGGATTTTTTTTTTTAATATAAAAGAGAGAAGCACAAAAATACATTAGAAATTAAATAGTGGGAGAGTTAAATCTCAAATAATCATTTTATAGCAGGACTCTCAAGTATTGAGAAGTCATGTCATAAAGCTCTAAATGTTGGAGTCTCTTCTTTGCAAAACCATCGACAACCTTATTTTGTTCACAAGAAACACAAGAAACACGCTTCATAATTCAATATGCTTTAATCAAAAGCATAAATTTTGTCACCAAATATCCCTAACTAATTATAAAACTTGTTAATTAATTAAACAAATCAAACTTTTCTAACTAATGATTTTTATTGAGTATATTTTTTAATTTTATAATAAATAACTAATTTCATTAATTGATATAAAGTTTTTGCTAGTTGCTTATTGGAGATAGTATTTTATAATTATTACAGTTAAAATTTCGTTAATGATTGCCTGATATTACGAGGGAATGCACTCTCTCGTTTCGTTTCTATAAAAACATTTGTCTGCATATCAAATATTGTGCAAGTATCTGACCATGTTCTGATGACAATCTTAGATTTAGGTTTGTGATTCCTACTTGTTCTTCTAAGCAAATCACAAGCCACTGACACAGGTAATAAAACTCGAATTCCACAATAGATACACGTACGGACTTGGAGAGTTAGAACTGTTGTAACCTTTCTGAGAGGGAACAGGCTTCTTTCCTTTGCTATTTTCGTCCGCTGCCATTAAACGCCTCGTTTCTTGTGCAAAATGGACTTGTGAACCTTGACTTGTAAAAGAGAGAGGTAGAGTTGAGGTGATGCTAGCTGTCAAGGTGGATGGGGAAGACATCTGCACGAGTCAAAAAGTTAAGGCAAAATAACCTTTTACTTTTAAAAAATTCAAAATACCATTGCGAAGAAAATTAACTTTTTAATAAAAATTAATTGGGTAGTATTTAAATTTAAAATAGGAGAGTGTAAGTTTCATGCTCTGAATTGTATCAAGTTTCAGTTTAAGTCTTGTGAATTTATAAATTGCAATTTTAGTTTCTTAATCTTAATATCGCCAATGTGTCACATCCTCTTCTCATTTTCACCTTTATCAGATTATTCACGGAAAACGATATGTGGTTCAGTAGGCAACACAGGAATAACATAACTATACATATAATATGTACATGATTACGGAAATTCCCCTCAGGGATTCGTACATGATAATTACAATTAGTGTAGTCGCACATGGCTACTTGGGTGTCTAAACTTGTCTCAATGAAACAAAGACATATTCCTGACTTTGTTCTGCCACTACAATCCTCTCTTATAGTTCTCTTCTTTGCTCTCAACATATCTTTTGTCTTCTCCTGTCTAAATTGTTGGTAGGGAAGGGTGAGATTCGAGAGAATCTCAGTAGGAAACAGATACCATAATTCATGCATGATAGATGCTGTGTATGACATGTTAGCTTTATTTAGACGCATGCTCCATAATGATATTTCTGCATGCTCAATGTTTCATGTAACAAAACTATGGCCATAGCGAAAATAGAAACAGAGCTTGATTTATTCAAGTATGCTCTACACAATCAAGTAAAGCAATCACATACATCACTACACAAGCAAAGATATCAAATACATGCAACTAAGGTAAGTTTCCTACCTTAACTCTTTACCACCTCAAAATGCATGCATCAATTTACGTGCAAACAGCTCGGGGCTCCATATTCAATCTTCAAGCTCCCAATAGCTTTTCCTTGACTTGGCTGAAAACCCTAGGTGTTTTAACATCAAAAGAGGAGCTTTCAAATCTTGCGAGTTCTCTTCTCCTTTTCTCCCAAAACCCTTTCAACACTTTTTCTTTATTTTGGTTGCATAATGGGGTCGAAATGCTGTAGGAGAAAGATGATGTTTCTTTAATAATCTTATGCTTATGTCATTGCTTATGTCATCACAATTAGCAAATTTCCAAAAAATATTGACTTTGTGCACACACTTTCTATCTACATGAAAGCCCATACAATGCAACTAATATTTCTCTCTTCAAGTCAGCCATATTCACGTCAGGGGTCCAAGTTTGTGTCAAAATGGGCTGATCACAATTTATCTCATAATTACAAAGTTATCATCACAAATTTTCTATTTTCGGATTTTTTAGAAATTCTGGTAAATTTTTGTCTAAACTTTGAAAAATCATAACTAATTCTAGAAATATTGAATTGGCGTGATTCCAAAGTCTATAGAACCCTTATTGAGTTTAGTTTCAAATAAAAATATAATCACAAAGTTCTCATAATTTCAATCTTTGCATATCGTTCCAAAAATTTCACAGTTTTTCTGTGCTGACTTAAAAAATTCATATCTTTTTGTATATAGCTCTATTTGAGTCATATGACCTATCCAATTAAAGTTTGTGATGTCTACTTTCATCTTATAAAATTTCACAATTTTTGCTCATCATTTGATCTTTCAAAATCACATGACAAGCTCATTACCTCATAGACGATTTCACCAAAAACATAATTATATTCTCCAAAGTTCACCATTTTACTTTCTTAATACCCCAAGGATATAAGAATCATTAAGGGATAAATTTGGGCTTCTGCTAAATTGGGGTTTAGCAGTCCATTTAATTTAGGATTATTCCCAAGCCTCTAATTCCAAAATTCGGGATATTACACAATGTCATTTAATTGATGTTAAGCTTAAGAAACAAAAAATGCGCTCTATGAACTTATGGGAGGGAACTAAAACTTGATGAAAACCCCGTAGATTATTAAATGTATACTTTAGGTTTTTTTTTACAACAAAAATTTTTGAAAAAGTTGGGTTTCGGGGTTCATTAATTAGGGTATGCCTCCGACTTAAAGAATTTTTAGAAAGATACTTACAAATCATCTACTGATATAGTCCTTGTATGGGTGGTGGGGTTGAAATTCTTTAACATATTTTATATTTAAATACACCCCAGTTAGTTTTTTTTATTAAAAAAAAAATTCTCATCAATAGTATTTTGAATTTTTTAAAAGTAAAAAGTTATTTACCTTATTGTTTTTTTTACTTGTGGAGATGTCTGCCGCGTTCGCCTTGACAGCTAGCATCACCCCAACACCACCTCTCTCTATCACAAGTCAAGGTTCACAAGTCCATTTCGCACAAGATAGGGGCGTTTAATGGCGGCGGACGAAAATAGCAAAGGAAAGAAGCATATTCCTTCTGAGAGAGGTTGTATTCTTGTTGTTGGATTAGCTTCTTAGAAGAATTTTCATGCAAATCGAGGCAGAACCCTTCTTATAAGTGCACTGTCTCATATATCACATAATCACTGAAAGCTAATATAGACACCATATGCACAATGGCACATTAAACACTTGCCAATCATTTTAATGCAATAATGGCCAAAATAATAAACTGTTCCCTTCTAAGTCCTAACCACTGGCCCTCTTTCAAATAATAAATAAATTTATAAAAATAAGGAGATATGATCATATTTAGGAGTTAATAGTGCTTCAAATATGATTGCTTCTAATAGAATATCTGTGCACAGCAATAAATATAACCCAATTTATTTAAATTTATTGCTACCTCTTGGTCATTGATATAAGGGTTATTTAACTAATTTGGGTAGATTAAAGAGATAAGATAAATTAGTTAATTATAACAAATGTAATATGATATCTCTAAAATAATCCTAAGTAACATATATTATATATCAGTTTATAAGATATCTAAATTAATTTGAAGGAAAATGATAAATATAGGAGATAAAATAGATTGATATATTATATTTAAGGCCACATAATCTAACTCCCCAACTAACTATTATATAAAGGAGAGGAGGGAGTAATTATTAAGTAGCTGGACTTTAAGAACCAACAGTTTGGCATATTTGTGAGCACCGAACCCATTTAATGTTTGTCAGTTGTGACTATTACTTCAGTTTTGAGTTGAGTCAAGTCCCGGACTGTGGGTTCACACGAGTACCCAAACCCATCATATAGAGAAAAGTTCTCACGCCTTAGCTTGAGACAAAGCAATTAGAAGATGGAGCCTTGAATTTATAAATCAAACTTCTCTTTTATATCAGGCTTTCCAACACTAGGAGTTACAGCCTATAACATACAGTAATTAAGTTTTTAAGTCTCCACAAATTAGTATATAGCTTTTACCTGAAAGAAAGTAGTATAAAATATTGTACTGTTACAAGTATTCGTTGTTCTTAGAAGGCATAGACACCATCTGACAATCCATCTCCTGCAGTTTTAAAATTGACCACAAAATATAATTCTTAAAATATCTTATGATTTTGGTTGTGAATCTAACGATGAGCCATTTCACAACGCCTACTTTGAACCTATTGAGTGGAAAAATGTTTTCACATATTTGCACAATGCCAGTGTTAAACAATAGTTCCCTTGATGATGAGACCCCGGCCATCGTAACAAAGGCCAACATCAGATGATTAATTGTTGTCAGAGGAAGAGTAAAAGAGAAGGTCAAGGCAACTCTATTTTATTTTGAATTTTATAAAAAAGTAATTAACAAAAACTTGGATTGATTATTGTTTATTTACATTTTAAAATTTTTATTTATTTTCAATTATTTAGATAATGATTTTAATTTATATAATATAATTTAGAATTATGTTAATTTTTCAATATTTTTTTTAAATCATACTTTCTGAAAATATTTGGGACAGGCATCATTGAAAAGAGGCTGTCATGATAAAAAATAAATAACTAACCACGCTTAAAGGAAACAAGACATAGTATAAAAGAAACAAAGTTATAGTTTGAAGGCTATCATGGTTTTTAGTTAAGAAAACAAACGACTAGTTAAAAAGAATAAAAACTACATTTTTCAAAAGCGTACACTTTAACGGATATGGTAGAAAATTGTCCAGGGTAACGTTTCAACCTGAACAAGTTACATGGTCAAAAAAAAAAAAAAAAACCTGAACAAGTTATGTGCAATTTATAAAGCATGTTTGTTTGAGCTTATAAAAACTTATAAGTTGCTTTTTACGTAAATCGAGACACAACTTCTCTCACATACTTACTTCGTATACCGTAAATCACTATTAAAAAGCAACTTATAAGCAATCGAATCGCTCAACCAAACATACCCAAGTAAATCTAGCAGAATGAAAATTTGGGATCCCAAATACAAGTGGGCTAAGGAAATCGAAGCTCAAACCAAAAGTACTACAAGCCCAATTAACCAAAAGTACTACAAGCCCATAACAATCATCGCAAGTAAAACAGAATGGCGCCCAGCCCATCATCAACAATACCCACACACTTTATCCCAATCGGTTTCATCAAAATGTAGTTATGATGCCTCTTCAGCAAGTTTGCGGTGTGAGAGGATTAGTCATTGTTACTAATGATAGATACACTGGGCCTACAATAAAAACATAGTTATGAAACCATTATTTCCCAAAACATAGTTTGATAATCAAATTGTAAGTATTCAAAGTAATCCTAAATCAAACGAGAGTTGAGTCTAGCGGAAAGGCTAGTCTCTCCCAATATAATAAACCAAGGTTCAATTGATAATTTTCTCAACCTTATTCTAGATACATGGAAATTAATTAACTATAAGCTCTTGCTAGAAAGAGTAGCATCATATATATATATATATATATTCGAGTTGAATATGTTAGTCCTCTATATGAATGGTGTGTTGAATAAGGCATAACTTGTAAGATGCAAAGCCACAAATCCATATAAAATATTATTATATTATTTTTTAAAATATTACACAAGAATTTATAAGCATAAATTATTTATTGAAATAAAAGATCCTGAACACGATTTAGAATTGAATATTTTATGCAAAAGCATGTATAAGAATATAGGGGGAAAATAAACAAGTTTATTCCAATACGAAAGCTCTACGTGGATCATTTGTTGCCCGTTTGGTTCGATTACAATAGAGAGGATTATATATAATCCTGATGCAACAAATTGATTACAACGTTTGTTTTGACTTATATAATATAAAGAGGATTGCATTTTGTAATCCTGATTACGTCATTTGATGTAATTAGGATTACATTGCTAGGACTGATGAATAGGGATGCAGACATCTTGTAATCTAGTGAAAAAGATACTATTACCATTATAATTTTTTAAATTGACCAAAATGCCTATCCATAAACCCTATTAATTGGTGCTCAAACATAAACCTAATTCATTCTCTTTGCCGTCATTCCCATCATTGCTAGTATCTTCATCGAACTGTTGCTCACGAACGGACGGGAGTTGTTGTTTCTTGGTCCTCTTTGTCACTGCTCAATCTTGAGGTTAGTCGTATGAAAAGTGAAGCTAAGTTGCATCCATTCTTTCCTTTCTAATGTTCTCTTATGTTGGTGGTTTCAATTGAAGAGATGTACCTTTTTCTCCATGTTGGGCCCACTGATTTATGGTGGAGTGTCTTTCCCTTTACCTGAATATTAGCTTCGTGATCATTTGAGGCTCAATGAGCGCATGGAGTTTTTTTATTGTAGGCTTATGGCTTGAAAATTATAGATAGTAGGATTTCTGATTATAACTTGGAAGTTATATATAGTGGGATTTTTCATTCGAAAATTTTAGGCTTAAGAATTATATTTAATTTAGTCCCAAATTAATCATTATTTGCAAAGGCCCATGGCTATTATTGATTATGTATTCTTCATGTTTGAATACGTTCTTATATAACTATATTATCTCTTATGGCTGTTATTGATTATGTATTGTTTGACTCTATTTGCTACTATGATTTTGATGGTTATTTATTGTTTATGTGTTGTTTGACTTTATTTTACACTTGCATTACTTGTGTTCTACTCCTCCGGTCTAATTATATATTAAAGGTTTTTATTTTTTTTTTACTTTCTTTAAGCACATAATGGAAACTCAAAAAGATAATAGTAAGGGAAGTAAGTATGTCTGGGGCAACCAAGAAGATAGCTTGTTAGTTGAATGCTTGGTACAACTAAAAACCCAAGGGCAGTTTGTTGTAGATATCGGGTTTAGTACAGGGTATTTAAAAAAGTTAGAGGACATGCTTGAGGTGAAGCTTCCAGGTTGTGGCTTAAAAGCTAATCCTCATATTAATTCTAGGTTGAAGACATTTAAGAAGAATTGGCGAATTGTATATGATATGGTGTAAAATAGAAACACTTTTGGTTTCGGATGGGATCCAGACAAGAAGTGTGTGAAAACTGAAGATTATGTATGGACTGAATATATGAAGGTAATGGTGTGCTATAAGTTGTTATTAATGTTTACTAATAATGATGCTTAAATTATTATATCATTTTATTTATTTTAAATTTTCAGGTTAATAAAGATGTTGAAAATTTCAGAAATAGGTGTTTACCCCACTTTGAAGAGTTATCATATGTTTGGGCTAAAGATCGTGGGGCACAAACAGGAGTAGAGGTGCCTGCATCTCTAGGTGAGGATGATGAAGAAGATTCTAGAGTTGAAGCTGAAGTCAATGCTGAAGAAGTACTCAACACAAATACAAATTTTGTTGCATCTGACCAACAGCCTTCGCAACCAAATGATGTCCATTCATCAGAAAATGGAAGAGAAGGAGTAGTTGCGATGCTGTAGAGTTGCTTGCTGAAGCATTGAAGGAATCTTCTGCCAATTTATGTAAGGAATTTGCAGAAATGTGAAAGGATTCAAGAAAAATTGGTCTTATTGACTTGAATAGGGTTGAGAAATATATAGGCAACTTATGAAAATACAAGGTCTCATGTGGGGTGAAATAAACAAGGCTTATGTGAAATTTGGATAATGTTGATGAAATGGGTTTTTGAGTACGTACCCTTTTGGAAAGCACCTTTAATTGCTTCTTTTTATTTCTATTTTGGACAATGTAGACATCATCTCAACATTTTTTGTGATTTAAATTTCTAAAACCATGATCTAACTTATTGATTCTTATGTATGGATTTATATGTTGGCTTATTGGCTCAGTTTTGATTTATATAGAAATTATACTTCTTATTATATAATACACAAAAAAAAAATTAATTAACATGCATTATACTTTAATTTATTCTTATATACGTGAGGAGGATTCAACTTATAGGGGTTGTTAAGTTAATCAAATTTTTGTTATACATACGGACAAGAGGTAATTTTGTCTATTAATTGATTATTATAAGTGTGGATAGGGTTATTATACATACTTGATGAAATCATAAATAATTTCAAGTCATTACACACACACACATATGTCGATAGGGGTAATTTTGTCTTTTCATGTATTATTATCATATATTCCTTTGTTCGATGTAATCCAACCAAATGATTTTATGCTTATGCATCATCTTTCCCGAATGATGAACTAAACAAATTTATGTAATCATCATTACATCAAATTCCATTATATTGCATTATATTACATTACATTTCCTCCGATTCCGTGAACCAAATGAGCACTTGGAGTTTCAAACCATGACAGTTTAGTGGAAGAAAATTTCACGTGATGTCTTTTTTCTTTTCTTTATATATTTATTTATAATTATCTCATACTATCGGCTCAAATTCAAATATTATCAAATTAATTATTATATTGAAGGTAGCTTTTTGGATATTATTGTTTTTCGTAAATGAAATTTGGAGAATGTGGATTCCTTGAAGATGAGAATTGGTGAATTTCAGAAGTTCGCCTTTTAAGAAAGAGAGACCAGATTATAAAGAATAATAAATTGGTGATAATATCAAAAAGAAAATAAACATTCAAAGAAATTCATGAATAATTATAACGTTTTTTGTTTTGTACCTTATGTACCTAACAATTCTACAATTTTTGAAACGTTGTGAAATTCAAGATGCAAAGCCAAAAATCCATATCTAATTTTGGCAAAAGGAATCATTCACAAATATAATAGTCACACGATAAATATAATATTTATGTGCATGCAGCGCATGGTTGTCTATCAGAAAGCATTAACATCTGCTGGGATTGAGAATAAGTTTACTCTAGAGCTCAACTGATTGAAATGGAGTAATAATTACGTCACTCCATGTTTTGATAGAGGTTGTTGAATGGCTTCGTCTTCTCATCTTGGGTGATCATCCTGTTAAGTTTTGAAGAAAGAAGATGCTTGGTAGCTTCGTCTTCCCCTTACAATTGATCCAACCACTCAGGATCTCCTTTAAAGAGCCGTAGATTTTTAAATGCACTTTGAGAATTAAATAGGAGCTTCTTCAAATTGGGGAAGTGTTCTAATGAACCTCCTTCAAATAAGGAAACTGTAATGCCGTTTTGCAAATGATCCTTAAGTTGGGCAGAAATGCCAACTGAAGATAAGTGACACCGCAAAAAAGATTACTTTCCACTCTCTCAGCGTCAGTAGTCCCATAATTTTCACTAATGACTTCCACCAATGAATCAGAATTGGCTAAGTGAAGGACTTCAAGGTTTGGAGCATGTAGAAGCCAATTCAAGCAAGTATATTATGACACCCCTTAAGAATCAAATGGCGAAGGTTGATTATATGTTTATGTTCCCAAAATGAGTTCCTTGGAATGCCCGCAGCTTCAAAATCCTCTGGTTTTATTGAGTCACCCAAAACTAGTAATGTTTCAAGATGCTCCATTGTAGCG
Organism: Inga leiocalycina; assembly: GCA_963242795.1. Taxonomy (NCBI): domain Eukaryota; kingdom Viridiplantae; phylum Streptophyta; class Magnoliopsida; order Fabales; family Fabaceae; genus Inga; species Inga leiocalycina. The sequence continues at coordinate 36,681,098 of OY725321.1, read as the reverse complement.
ATCGTCCATGAACATATAGCTGAAACGTGCACTTTTATGCAATGTTACGTTGAAGATGTTAGCATTTTTTTAATAGAAAATATACGCTGGAGAAAGAAATGCGTTTGTCTTGGAGATGATTTAAGCCTTCTAATTCATGTAACAACAAATTGTCATCATACACTAGCTCATGTAAATACACATTTTCATCATACACTGGAAATTTTGCTACAAGCAAACTAAAAGCCTGAAGAGATGACAAACTGGATATAACTTTCTCTGGGAATACAAGATGTGCAAGTCCATCCATCAACAAGAACCTCAACTTCTTCAAATTCTTCAACTCTGGCAGTTTTCTTATTTTAGTATAGGATAAGTTCAAGTGTTCCAGGTTTGTAAATTCTCCAATTGTTGATGGTAGATCTCTTATTCCATCATTGGAGGACAAGTGTAGTATCCTAATAGTACTTGCACCAATGGAAAAATCACTTTTTAGACCGGATAAAAATGACTTTTTAGACTAGTTTTAGATGAGGTCTTGATACAACTAGTTTAAAAAGTCTATTACTTTTTAGACTAGTTAAGCAACCGGTCTTAAAAATCACGTTTTAGACCAGTTGTTTTAAAACCCAGCATAAAAAGTCACACTTTTTAGACTGATTTTTAACGCAACCAGTCTAAAAAGTGATTTTAACCTCATTTCATAGTAACTGGTCTAAAGAGTTTTCTTTTTTTTTTAATACAGTTATTGTGTTTATATATTTCCCACCTGATATTCCTTCCTCTAAACCACCATCCAAGCCAGCACTGAACATATATAAAAGAACTCATGCATTCTTTTTATTTTTAATTGAAACGCTACAACAATAATGATAGAATCTCTCAAGTTTTGCAGAAAATCAGCGGGAAGAAAAAATCCTCAGTATATACAGAATCTCACAAGGTTTAAAGAATGTATGATGGTAAGTATCTTTTCCTACATCATCAAGATCATTATGTTTGCCAGCAGCTCGTATGCACTTTTGGGTATTGCAAGCACCAGTGAGTTTGCTCAAGCCACTATTAGGATCCACAGTTCCCAAAAAGATTGGCTTGAATTAGTTCATGCCTGTCAAATTCTGAGCAAATTGCAATGGTAAATTCTATACTTTTTCCTTGAAAGAAAGGGTGAAAAAGACTCAATGGGAAAACACAAATATGTATAACAAAAGAAATACAAAGTAATGTTAATCCACATGAAGCATTGGTTATTTACCATATTTGCATGGTGAGATTAAAATTACACAACATCATAACATATGATCAACTAGAGTATCGTTAATGTGAAATAAAAATAATAATGAAAAGCGCATAGATACACTGAAGAGGCTATAAAACAGCCTCCTCTTTAATGTTGAAACAATGGCACAGGCTGATACTAGAACATGTACTAAGCGAAGTGGAATGCAGCTTAAATCTGGAAGACAGAAGAAAACTTTAACTTGCATTTTATAAAATGACAAAAAGATGAAGAGAAAACCCTTTGATGGGAAAATGTAATCAAAGGGTTACCCAAAAAAGAAAATCAAGAAAAGAAAAGAGTTATTGAGTTTGATTATTGGGAATGATAAAAAAGGATAAAAAGAAAGAAGAACTAGGAAGATTTAACGGGAATATCAAGATTCAAGTTCTTAGAAGTGATATTGGACATATCTATGGTGAAATGGAAGTTGAAATGACTCAATTGGAAGTTAAAAGTGTCTAGGTATTTCAAAATATTGGTTTTTATTCAAATAACAACACTTTATTCTAATAATGAGATTATTATTTGAATAATAGATGTATTATTCGAATAGAATCAATGTTATTCGAATAAAGCAGCAAACTCTGTTTCATTTAGCATGCACGAGGTTCAATAATTTGGTCATATCTTCCAAACCACAATTCAGATTGAGGTGAAACCAGCGGCATATGAAACTAGACTCCCAATGTGTCATTTTGACATCAAGATCAAGTAAAAGGAGCTCAGATAGATGGAGGAGATATGAATTTTGAAAGATGACATTTAAATCACCATAATATTTCAGAATAGGTTTGAGATGAAACCAGTGCCATATGAAACTAGCCTTAAAGAACTTTCCATAGATAGGTTATGGGTCATATTTGAACTTATATTCAAAGAGATGTGCCTTTTGGAAGTTGGTGATCAAAATCAAGCTCTGTTCCAAACCAGTTGATACACATTGGATCATAACTTTTGGAATACAAATTATTTGTGATTCATTCCAGTTGCTGTGCAAAGTAAACTTAAAGAACTTTGGAGTTATATAGAAAGAGTTATGAATCTGAAGTTTATTCGAATAAAGTTGCATGAAGATTCATTATCAAAGTGGATTATTCGAATAGAGGTAAATGTATTCGAATAAAGGATATTCATTATAAAAGACTCTTATTCGAATAACAATTGGTGTATCCGAATAGCTTTCCCTATTTTGTAAGAAGACTATTCGAATAACATGAAGTTTATTCAAAAAATATCACAAGTTTTTTTTTTTGAGAAGCTATTCAAATAGGGAATTGGTTATTCGAATACATTTCAGCTTTGAGGGATTATTCGAATAAGGAACGAAGTATTCGAATAAAGACTACTTATTATCAAAAAGCCTATTAGAATAAAAATTATTCTATTCCAATAAAAATCAATGTTCCACAAAGAAGCTATTCGAATACACAACATATACTACACACTACATCAAACAAGAAGACATCAGGTTCAAAAAATTGTCAGCACAGAAAACCAAAAACACTAACCACAGAATGCAACCAAAACAGAAGTAAAACCACTAAAACAAAACTTAAAATGGTGTAGATATGAACTCAAATTCTCCAACATATTTAAATGAGGCAAGGAGTGAAGAGTTGGTTAGAACAAAAATTGGAACAATAATTCAAGAAGAAACACTAACCTGATTGAAGACCAAGGAGTGAGCTTCTAACCAAAGTCATGGCAGTAATTGAGGTTCAAATGATGCGCTCAAATTCACGGCATCGACTAAGGGAAGTCACGGCAGAGGATCGTGGTCACGGTGGAGGAGGAGCGTGACGATGATAACAGAACTACGACAATGGCACACAATAGCGGTGGTGGTAACGATAGAGGAGCAATGAGTGAAATAGAAGTGGGGCGAGACGGTGGAGTTCAGAACAAGTGACAGATTAGAGCTCACATGCATACACAATGGAGACAAGATGAGAGGATTTAGAGAGCACGAGATGCAATTTTGGGGCGAGGAAGAAAAGGGTTATGAGAAAGAGATAAATTTGGGGCAAATCTTTTAAGACTGGTTTCAATTAAAATAAGGTATAAAAGATATATCTTTTGGAACTGGTTATTTCAAACATTAGGTCTTAAATAGAAGAAAAATATATTATTTTTTATTTCCGCTTATTTTAGACTGGTTATGAGAAATAATCAGTCTAAAATGTTTTATCTTTTAGACTGGTTACTAGTGACAACCGGTCTAAAAATTTTCAAAATTTTTTAATTTTAATTATTTTTATCTTTTTAGACCGGTTGTTTAGATAACTGGTCTAAATAATATATTTTAGACCGCATATTTTAGGAACTGGTCTTAGAAGTTATTTATAATTACAAAACTGCCATCGGTCATACTTTTTAGATCTTATCCACAATAACCGGTCTAAATGTTAATGTCAAAATAGGTTATTTTGTTCTAGTATTGGAAGGACAAATACCTCAGTTGTAAAGACTTGTATCCTAGTATCCCTAATCAGCAGAGTGACAAGACTAGGAAAAGGAGGTTTTTGTAAGAATTTGGTAATTATTTTACCCGTGGTCCATATTGAAAGCTTTTTGACCTCTTTGAACTTTGTGTGATTGTATGCTTTAAGGTCACTAGTCATGGAACAATCTCTTACAAAGAATTTGGTCTTTTTCCCATGATCATAAGCTACCAGAGCGTCATATCTATAATCACATCATGCATCTTAATTAACTTTGTTTTCTTCCCCACCATCTTCCAATAAGCAAGCGTACTTTGAAATTGAAATTATATCTTCTCCTTTCTTATGTGCTTCATGTATATCTGAATTAAATTCAACCAACAAACCTTCTGCTATTCAAAGCAAAATAAACTCTTTCTTTTAAATGTCAGAATTTGTAAGAATCTAGCAATGTATCATAACTAAATCAAGCAAGTAATAGACAATGTCAACAAGAAGTTGAACTTTGAGGGGTAAGTACTCCTCAAATTTTCTAGGGTATGTTCCCATTCATTGAGAGTCCCCTTGTAAACCATGGCACGTCCAACAGTACACAGAGCAAGTGGCAAACATTGATACTCTTTCACCACTTGCTTTGCAAGATGCAATATACGAGGGTCTTTAAGAGTCACTACAAAAAAATTTGACACCGCTGAAAGTTAAAAAGTTGTTGTTGAAGGTTTTCAGCGGCGTCGCCAAATCGTCACCTAGCGACTATGGCTGAAAGTTTTGGCTATAACAAAATAGTCACCAGCCGCTAAAAGTATACTTTTAGCGGCAACAAATGTTGTAGCCAAAGAGGTATTTTCAGCGGCGATAGTGGGAAAAATAATAAATAAAGCCACATCAGCATCTATGCTACCTATCACCTATTATGTCAAGCCACATCACTACCCACCTGCCGCCTTATTATTTGCCACGTCGTGCCACATCATTGCCAAGTGCCACGCCATGCCACATCATCACCCCATATTTTCACCTCCTAAATGTGCCTCCACTAGGTTCGAACCCACTACCTCTTAAATGTTGTCTTGATCCCCTACCATGTGAGATGTGATGAAATCCCATCATATAAACGCAAAATTAAATATATATATACACACTCACACATAATTGAATATTATATATATATATATATATAAAATGATATTCATATCTAAAATTATGTATAAAAAAATATATTCATATCAGTATATATATAAAATAGAATAGAATATAAATATCTATTTATTAATATAATATTTCCATGCACATAAAAATCATTCATTTTAAATAAAAGTAACAATTTAAACATAAGACCTATTAAAATGAAAACTTATGACCTTATTTTATTTCTTCATGATAAGTATCATATTTAATATTTTGAGAGATTAAATATTATATTTTAAAAAATAAAAAAAAATTATCTTTTTGGTGAGAAAAAAATTAATCAAAAAAATTGATACTTTCGGTAGCGATAATAAGCTGTGACAATGGAAAGTCGTCATTGAAAGTGTGACTTTCAATGGTGAAAATAAGAGTCACCGTTGAAAGTCACACTTTTCATGACGACAATGAAAAGTCGCCGCCGAAAAATGTGACTTTCAGTGACGACAATAAATGCCGCCATTGAAAGTTTGACTTTCAGCTGTGAAAATAAGAGTCGTTGCTAAAAGAGTCACTTTCAGCTATGACTCTTCTTGTCGCCACTAAAAGTCAAGTTTCGGTAGCGACATTTTAGAGTCGTCGCTTGCTTCAATCTTCATCTTGACATCAATATAACAACTGCTGAGTTCATTTGAAGTATTTGTCAAAGAGTTAAGGCTGTCTTCTAGCTGGCGTATCGAATCTACCCATTTGGAGTAGTAACCACACAAACGAGTTAGGATGTCAATGATTGGAGTAATAAAGTCGGCCAAGTTTGGTTTGGGGGCACCAAAGATGTGACCAGAGATAAGTAGGAAAAAGTGTGATATGTGTTATTCATGAATGTACATATTTATACAAGTTAAACACTATACAAAATTGTAACAAACTATAGCTAACCAATATATAACTGAATACATAGGAGAGTAACAAAATATGTTATAATACAGTTGTCACCCCCCACAAGTTGGAGCATGGATATTTGTCATGCCCAACTTGGATATCAGCTCATGAAAACATTTGGGATGTAAAGGTTTAGTGAAGACATCAGCTAGCTAATCTAAACTTCAGGAAGAAGATGAATGAGTTTGGACTGAAACTTCTCACGAATGATATGACAATCCAATTCTATGTGCTTTGTTCTCTTACAGAAAGTGGGGTTTGCAGCAATGTGAATGGCAGATTGGTTGTCACAATATAATAGGACTGGATTAATATGAGAAACATGAAAATTAGTGAGAAGATAAACAAGCCATTGAACTTCACAAGTAGTGGAAGCAAGAGCTTGGTACTCAGCCTCAGAAGAGGATTTGGAAGCAGTAGCCTGTTTCTTGGCTTTCCAAGAAATCAAAGAAGAACCCAGAAATACAGTAAAGCCAGTGACAGAGTGACGTGTATCAACACAACTAGCCCAATTCGAATTGCTAAAACACCTTAGCCACAAATCAGAAGTAGAGGAAAAGAAAATACCAGCACCAGGAGATGATTTGATGTATCTTAATACACGGTAATCGGCCTACAAATGCAAATCTGTTGGAGCAGACATGTATGACTTAGCTGCTGTGTTGCAAAGCTTAAATCTGGCCTTGTGGTTGTCAAGTATTGGAGACGACCAATTAACTTTCAATAAAGCAAAGGATCATTAAGGGGAATACCTTTATCCTTTGAAAGCTTTAAATAAGGGTCCATAAGGCAATCAGCAGGACGACAAGCTAAGTAACCTGCATCTTCAAGTAATTCCAAGGAAAATTTACTTGAGAGAGAAAAATCCTTCCTTAAACTGAGCAAGCTCAATGTTAGATCTCATGTTTTGATGATAACAAAAGAATGGTTTGAAAATAAAATGTTTAATAATCAAGGTTGAACTAAGTAATAACAGGAATAAGCTTTACTTGAGGAAAGCATGGAAGTAGTGAAGATTGGCCAAGAGAAAATGCTAAGGAACTTGATCAGAAGTGCATTTTCTAAGGCATTACTCGAGGAGCTACTCGAGTAATGACCCAAAACTTGAAGTAACCAGGCAAAACTTCCAGTTACCTGCCATCATTACTCGAGGCACTACTCGAGTAACCAGGTCAGAACCTTCCAGTTTGCCTTCAAGTTTTCCATGGTACTCGAGGAGCTACTCGAGTAACCGTGTATTTGAAAATGTGGAGCTCTCGGCAGTTTGTACCACTGCTAATGTTACTCGAGGAGCTACTCGAGTAACCAGGTCAGAACCTGCCAGTTTGCCTTCAAGTTTTCCATGGTACTCGAGGAGCTACTCGAGTAACCGTGTATTTGAAAATGTGGAGCTCTCGGCACTTTGTACCACTGCCAATGTTACTCGAGGAGCTACTCGAGTAATGGTCTAAGGTAAATGAAAACTTGAGGTTTGTACCAGATTAACTTGATTTATTCTTATATCATCATCCTCGAGTACTTACTCTAGTATACAAGTTTTTCATTGTTTATTTTAAGTGGATTCCTCGAGTAAGTACCCCAGTATGCTCAAATATTTTCAAAGGAAAGTTCAAGTCATTACCCGGGTAAGTTATGTTCAAATGTCTCAGTTACTCGAGGTGCTACCCGAGTAACCTATGCAAAAATGAGTTCATTACTCGAGTAGGTACTCGAGTAATGAGGTAAGTGCTCTCGGCATTTTAATCCTGTCAATATTATTGGAGTAGAGCATCGAGTAATCAAAAGTTTTTCAAAGGATTACTTGAGGTGTTACCCGAGTAAGTCATAAAGTTCTGAGTGCATTACTCGAGTAACTACCCGAGTAAATAACTATTCCAAAGGTTTGAAAATTAGTTTACTCCATGCACTACCCGAGTAATCTTATACTTGTTCATTAACTTGCAGTTGATAAATGATTTCCCGATGTTACTCGAGGAGCTACTCGAGTAAACTTCAAGGATTACTCGAGGAGCTACTCGAGTAAGCTTATCCAGAAAGTTTGAAATCATTCCAACGGTCATTATTCTGTTTCCTATTTGATTAACCTTTTATTATATTAGTGTACTTAGTTTTTCAACAGGAAAACAGTGAAGAGATCTTACCAAATAAGGAAAGTCAAAAGCAATGCTTAAATGTCACCGACGGTCACCTACCGCAACGCATGTTTTTCAAAAACACTAGAAAAGTCAATTATTGCTGCGCACGCTCCAACGGACATGAAGAAATATGTTCCAGCAATCATTACCAATGTAACTATATATATGGGAACCTTCAAACAGAGAAGAACAACTAAGCATCCATACGAACGAATCATTAAGTTCATTACTCTGTTTTCACATTGAAATTGTATTCATATGCTTCAGTGATTATTATTTACTCTGTGAGAGAGATATTTCATTCAAACTCAATATTTGTTATTGAGATAACTTAAGGTTGTGGAACCTTGAGTTGGGATTGGATTACAACCTGTAAGGGGGAGCGAGTGTCCAGGTGTAAGGAACTTGCTTGTACTGAGGTGCCAAGAACCCACTGAATCTTGGAAGCTATAGTGAAACTCTCAGAGAAGCTCTGAGGACTGGACGTAGGTCAAAGTGGTTGTGACCGAACCAGTATAACTCCCGGTGTACACTTCGGTGATATTTCTCCTTACTCATTACTGTTTTAATTATTTTGTCTGAATTTTATATTTTCGAAAGAAATTTCAGTATCACCCAATTCACCCCCCTCTTGGGTGAAACGTTTGATCTAACATTTGGTATCAGAGCATAGGTCTTCTTGTTAAGGTTTAACAGCCTAAGAAGGATCCAATGGCAAGCATGGGTGAAGGAATTCTTCCCGACGGAGCATCCATCACTAGACCCCCTGGTTTCAATGGAGAACACTTTTCTTTCTGGAAAGCTAAATTCAGAGTGTTCGTGATGGCTACTGAATATGGACTATGGGATGTAATTGAGAGTGGAAATTATCAACCTACAAAGGTTGTAGATTCTCAGAAAATTCCAAAGACGCCAGCGGAATACGATGAGAATGACAAGAAACTAATCACTCTCAATAGCAAAGCAATTCTGATGTTACAGAGTTCTTTAAGTCAAAATGAATACTTCAGAATTTGCACACTTCCAACAGCAAAGGAAATGTGGGAAGCTCTGGAAATAGCGCATGAAGGAACTTCAGGAATAAAGGAAAATCGAATCAACACCTTGATCACTGAATTCGATCTACTTCGCATGAAATCAGGTGAGTCAATTTCTGAATTCGAACTTAGATATACTCATCTTGTTAATCAACTTGCAGCACTTGGTAAAGTCTATGATCAAAATACCCAAGTACGAAAGATCTTGAATATTCTTTCTAAAGAGTGGGAGGCCAAAGTCACTGCGATAGAAGAGGCAAAAGGAGAATCAATGAGATCAGTTGCTTCTCTATTTGGAAGCCTTTCTGAATATGAAAGCAAATTAAAGTTCAAACGGGAACTAGACGACATCGGTGACAAAAGAAAGAAAGGCCTAGCACTAAAAGCGAAAGAAGAAAATCAAGATGAAGATGAGGAGTTTGATGATGATGAAATGGGCTTAATCATAAAACGATTCAGAAAGTTCTACAAGAAAGGTCAAGGCTTCAAACACTTTCAAAAAGGAGGAACTAGCAGCAAAGACCATATTATTTGCTACGAATGTGGAAAACCAGGACATATTAAATCAGAATGTCCAGAACTCAATCAAAAGAGCAAAGAAAAGAGAAAAGGCAAATTCTTTAACAAAAAGAAGGCCTTTGTATCTGCTATATGGGGAGATAGTTCCTCTGACGAAGAAAGTGATGAAGAAGAAGAAGTAGCTAATATATGTCTTGTTGCTCAAGAATAAACAGAAGAAGAGGTAAATGATTCTGAACCTACCTATGATGAATTACTTTCTGAGTATAATGCTTTACATTCTGAATTCATCAAAATAGTTAAAGAACTGATTGTTATTAAAAAGAAAAACAAAGTTCTTGAAACTGAACTTAAGGGAAAGGATTGTGAAAATTGTCTATCTTTGAAAAAGAAAAACATTGATCTCACAAAAACTCTTGAAAAATTTACACAAGGAAGTGAGATGCTAAATGTCATTCTAAAAGCCCAACGATTTGTAAATGATCGATCTGGAATTGGTTATGATCCAAAATTAGATAAAAGAAAAGGAAGAAAGAAAGCAGGAGGTAAGGCATATTTGAATTATTTTCAACATTCTGTGCATACATCAAATCCTTTTGCATTTTGTAATTACTGTAATAGAAAAGGACATCATACATCTTCATGCATTCATAAGAAGAAAGGAACCATAGGAACCTACAAATGGGTACCTAAAGGTTCATATATTCAGAAAATCATTTGTACTAACCCAAAAGGACCCAAAAAGATGTGGGTACCTAAGACTTAGTAAATTGATTGCAGGTATGTCTTAAAGCATCCAAAAATAGCAAGTGGTACATAGATAGTGGATGCTCTAGACATATGACCGGGGATTTCGAAAGTTTTACCACATTACAACCTAAAGAAGGTGGAAAGGTAAAATTTGGAGGAAATCAATCCGGAAAGATAGCAGGAATTGGTGAAATAAAAAATGACAAAGGAATACAAGTCAAAGATGTATATTACGTTGAAGGCTTGTGTCATAATTTGCTGAGTGTAAGTCAAAGTGCAGATAAAGACAACTGGATAATATTTGATTCAGAGGAATGTCTGATTGTCAACAAGAATGACTTACTACTTGATAAGAAAAATATCAAGGCTAAGCTCAGAGCAAAAAGGGAAGGTAACTGCTATACTCTAGATATTAGTAGAAATGAATCTGAAAACTGTTTTCTGAGTAATACCGATGAAAGTTGGCTATGGCATAAGAGATTGGCTCATGTCAATATGCATCAACTAGGTAAACTACTCAAAAAGGATTTAGTGCTTGGATTACCTAAAGTAAATTTCAAAAACGATTTGATTTGTGACGCATGTCAAAAGGGTAAACAAACTAAATCATCTTTTAAATTGAAAAATGAGATTTCAACAAATAGACCACTTCAATTATTACATATGGATTTAGTTGGTCCAGCAAGAGTAAAAAGTCTTGGTGGTAACTTATATTCATTGGTTATTGTTGATGATTTCTCTAGATTTACATGGGTTATCTTTCTATCGTCAAAGGATGAAACCTTTGAAGAATTTATTGTTTTTGCCAAGAAAGTGCAAAATGAGAAAGGTATGTCAATTGCAGGTATTAGGACCGATCATGGTGGAGAATTTGAAAATCAAGCCTTTGAAGAATATTGTGATACTAATGGCATTGATCACAATTTCTCTGCTCCAAGGACGCCCCAACAAAATGGAGTTGTGGAACGCAAGAATAGAGTGCTTACTGAAATGGCTAGAACAATGTTAAATGAAAAGAACATGTCTCAAGTTTTCTGGGCTGATGCTATGAGTACAGCATGCTATATTTCAAATAGAGCCTATATCAGAACGAAACTTGGAAAGACACCATACGAGCTATACAAAGGAAGGAAGCCAAACATAGCTCATCTACACATCTTCGGTTGTAAGTGTTTCATTCATAATAATGGTAAAGATAACCTAGGAAAATTTGATTCTAAAACTGATGAAGGAATTTTTCTAGGATATTCTAACCGAAGTAAAGCATATAGAATTTTCAATAAAAGAACTTGTGTTGTTGAAGAATCAATTCATGTTGTATTTGATGAATTTGAATCCTCTGACAAAACCATTGATGAAGAATAGGAAGTTGTTTTAAATCAAGAAAATGATCAATCTATTTCTAAGTCTCTTATTCCAGAGGTTGATAAAACTAAGGAAGAAGAGCAATCTCTAGGTCAACCTAAAGCCTGGAAATACAATAGGAGTCATCCCTTAGATCAAGTCATAGGAGATGTGAATGAAGGGATCAAAACCAGGAATAGAGTTTTCAATGAAGTAAGTTTTTCTGCATTTATTTCTGAAATTGAACCTTCTAACATTGATGAAGCCCTATCAGACAATGATTGGGTCATAGCAATGCAAGAAGAACTAAATCAATTTGAAAGAAATCAAGTTTGGGATTTGGTGCCCCGACCTAAAGATCATACGATCATTGGTACTAAATGGGTATTCAAAAACAAACTCGATGAATCTGCAATTATTGTCAGAAACAAGGCAAGATTGGTGGCAAAAGGTTATAATCAGGAAGAAGGAATTGATTATGAGGAAACGTATGCTCCAGTGGCTAGATTGGAAGCTATACGTGTACTCTTAGCCTTTGCATGCATCAAAGGATTCAAACTCTATCAAATGGATGTTAAGAGTGCTTTTCTAAATGGTTACATCATGGAAGAAGTGTATGTAGAACAACCTCCAGGATTTGAAGATGTCACTAAACCGGACCATGTTTTCAAACTTAAAAAGGCTTTGTATGGTTTAAAACAAGCTCCTAGAGCCTGGTATGAAAGGCTTAGTAAGTTTCTCATCGATCAAGGTTTTGTACGGGGAAAAGTTGATACAACATTATTTATAAATCGAAAACGTGATGATATTTTAATTGTTCAAATATATGTTGATGATATTGTTTTCGGTGCTACTAATGAATCTCTATGTAAGGAATTTTCTGAGATAATGCAGGGAGAGTTTGAGATGTCAATGATGGGAGAACTGAATTTCTTTCTTGGTTTGCAAATCAAACAAAGAAAGAATGGAATCTTCATATCTCAAACAAAGTATTTAAAAGAGCTATTGAAGAAGTATGGAATGGATGAAGAAAACGGCTCAGACACACCTATGAGCTCAACAACGTTGCTTGATGCTGATGTCAAAGGGAAAGACTACAATATCACAAAATATAGAGGAATGATTGGATCATTGCTCTATCTCACGGCAAGCAGACCAGACATCCAATTTAGTGTTGGCATTTGTGCAAGATATCAATCTGCACCAAAGGAATCTCATGCTGAAACGGTCAAACGAATCTTTAGATATCTTGCTGACACACCAGAATTGGGTCTATGGTATCCCAAAGGAAGAAGTGAGTATCTAATTGCATATTCGGACTCTGATCATGGAGGATATAAGACAGACAGAAAGAGCACCAGTGGACAAGGACAATTTCTTGGAGGATCACTTGTCTCATGGTTCAGCAAGAAACAAAATACAGTGTCTCTTTCGTCAACAGAAGCCGAATATGTTGCAGTCTCAAGTTGTTGTGCACAAGTAATATGGTTAAAACAACAACTACAAGACCTTGGTATTTATCTCAAAGAAATACCAATCTATTGTGATAATACAAGTACGATAAGCTTGGCAAAGAATCCAGTTCAACACTCTAGAACCAAGCATATCGATGTCAGACATCACTTCATCAGAGATCATGTCCAAAAGAAAGATGTGAAAGTGATATTCATTCCTACTCATCTTCAATTAGCCGATATCTTCACAAAACCCCTTGCAAAAGATCAATTTCTATACATTAGAAGAGAATTGGGAATGGTAAATCCCAATGAGTTATAAGTAATTTCAGCATTTCATAATATTAGATGAAGTCATTTAATAATGTTTTGATGATTACTAACTTAAGCATCGGAGTATGTAGAAATGTGTTTTGCAGGAAGAAAGAAACTCTGTTTTGGGAAACAAAAACAGAGATAATCAGAGGACACATTTACTGGAGTACCAACTTGAAGTAATGTGTGACAGAAAAGCAATACCCGAGGAGCAACTTGAAGTAAAGAAGCACTTTACTCGAGTATGGACTCGAGTAATGGCCCCCAAAACTGGAAGTAACGGATCAAGTTACTTGATTTTTAAATGTAACGGTTCAGATTTCAAGGAAATGAAAGGTCAGAAGTTGAGAAGCTATTTACTCGAGGCAGGCCTCGAGTAAACTTGAACCTTACTCGAGGCAGGCCTCGAGTAATGACGGAGTCCAGATTCTCAAATTGATGAAAAATGACAAGAATCTGATCATAATGGGCTGTAAATGATCGAGGGAACATATATGGATAATTACTATATTATTCATGCCAGGTACGCAATTTAAATGAATTATTTTTGAATTTTTCTACATGAACACTCGAGGAAGGCCTCGAGTAATGTTGAATATTACTCGAGTAAGGCCTCGAGTAAAGTCGGGATTTAGGTCTTTATCTTGCGCAAACTTGGTCATTTCCACAAAATCTCCTCGAGTAAATCACTATACACCCTTTCAAAAACTTTTCCCAATCGATTCCTTGCCCCATTTCCGTCAAAACCCAACTGGTTTCAAGATCAAAAACTTCCTATTTTGTTCAAAATCTGTCTGCCCTATTCTCGCGACAGTAGCTCTGTTTTCTAAGATTTCTGATTTTTCTGTGATTCAAAATGGTTAGAACCAAGAATCTCAACTTCACTGATTCCTCTGATTCTCAGCAAAATCCTGATCTTCTTGCTCCTCCTCCAACAAAAAGAAGAAAGTTGATTCCTAGGCCAAAAGCCAAAACCCCTCTTAAACCTCAACCACAACCCAAAACCAAAGGTGTGGTGATCAAAGAGCCTGTTGTGACTAGGGCTCAATCTAAAAAGAGCACATCTACAGGAAGGAGTAAAGGTGTCAAAACTCCCTCACCTTCTCACTCAGACTCATCCACACCCTCTTTTACTCCAAAACCTCCCAAGAAGCCAAAATATGACAAAAATGTGGCTAAGGCAATGGCTGGGATCATTGACCAATTGGAGAAGGGTCAATCATCAAAGAAATCCAAGATTCCAGAGGCAGAGATCACTACTCCTCCCAAAGGATTCAATGTGGGGAAACTGGTGGAGTCTCCCAAGTACTTGACACAGTTCTCCAGAAGAAAAGTGTGTAAAACACACTATGTTGATCTGAAGCTTCTACAAGAGGTAGTGAAGTTTGACCTTAGTCCTTATCTTAATCCTTTTATGCCTTGGTTGTCTGTCAGATTGCCTTTTTGCACAAAGGTAATCACCCATTTTTACTGTAACCTAGAAATCACTGATGAGCCTGACCGAACCTCAGTTGAGGAAGAAATGACTACCACAGTGAGAGGACAAAAAATACTTATATCTCCCTCTAGGATCAATTTATGGTTAGGAATTGAGAATCCTCCGGATGATATCTATTCTGAGCTTGAGCCAAACCAAATTTTCACTATCCTTAAGCCCGGAGAGTTAGTTGGCCCACTCAACTTTAAACCGAGTGATATGTGTGATCATCACAGGGTCCTATGGTACATCTACTCTAGGTCCCTAGTGAACAAAGCCAACAACTATACCCACTTCTCGGATAGGGACTATAGATGGTTTGCTTCACTCCTCTTAAAAGAAGAAAAGGATCTGGGAGAGTATATATTCTCAGAGATGAAGAGGTATAAGGTGGATGGAAAAGGAACTACTCCAATGCCATATCCCCAAATTGTGTCTCTTATCCTAAAAGAGAACAAAATATGGTATTTGGATAGTAAGGAGCCAGTTGAGAGAGTGACCCCAGTGGGGAGGAACCAAATTGGTAAACTAAACATAGACATTCCTCTCAAAGGCCCACTGGAGTCTGGGTCCAAGAAGAAGAGAAAGGCTCCTGAGACTGAGGCCAGTAGGTTGGATGACACTCAGTCATCGGCTCCAGCTGCTACCACATCTTCACCATCTTTCCTGAATGCCACTCTCCAGCACTTTATGGAGAATATGCTAAGAGGCTTCCATGTGGACATAGCCAATACCAATGCTGAACTCATTACCCACATGAACACCAAAATGGGAGAATTGGTTGAGAGAATGGATCGAAGGCACGAGGAGCTACTAACAGAGCAACGTGCCCAGGGAGAGACTTTGAGACTGATACTGGCACGTTTGGATTCCCTGGGTCCTGGACCTTCTGCCGGTCCCTCCTCTTCTGCACCACCACCTCCAGTAGACCCTCCTTCAGACATTCCCATTCCTATCCCTACTACTGAGGCTGAACCATCAACCCCTCTGGTTTCTGATCCACTTGAGCCCCAAGAAAAAGACATCTTGTTCACAGTGGATGATCCTGAAACCCTTGAGTCTACACATATCATTATTGGTGATTCACCTCAAAAACCACAGCCTGAGACCACTCCTAAACCTATCCCCTCTCCTACCCAAACAGAGGAAGTATCATCTTCTTTCTCCTCTGAACATCTCACTCCTGTGTTAGACACCCCTCCAGAACCTGAGACCACTATGGTTGTCTTCCAACCTTCTCCTTTCCTGCCTAGAGATGACATCCAGATCCCACCTCTCAATCTTCCTGAACCAGAGTCATCCAGCTCTTTTGATTCATCTAGTTCAGATAGTGTCCTTCCAGTGAAGCCCATCTCTATGGTGAAACCTCCTAGTCCTACTCTTGATTGATGAAGCCAAAAAGGGGGAGAAGAGCTTGAGAGTGATTTTGTGGACTTGTCCTTGCTTTTTGGGGGATTTGGTTGTATATGGGCTTTAGGGTGCATTTTGTTCTTAATCTTTCTTGAACTTAACTTGTAATTTGAATTTCTTAAAGTTTAATGCAAGTATGGTTAAATTATAACTTCATTTGATTTCAATTATGTTTTGGATTATGATACATGTTTGAACTAATGAAGTTGTTATGTATGCAAGGTATATTCAACCTTACTAAGAAATAATTAATTAAGAATTCAATTTGAAAACCATGTTCAAAATCACCAAGTTTTGTCATCATCAAAAAGGGGGAGAATGTTAGATCTCATGTTTTGATGATAACAAAAGAATGGTTTGAAAATAAAATGTTTAATAATCAAGGTTGAACTAAGTAATAACAGGAATAAGCTTTACTTGAGGAAAGCATGGAAGTAGTGAAGATTGGCCAAGAGAAAATGCTAAGGAACTTGATCAGAAGTGCATTTTCTAAGGCATTACTCGAGGAGCTACTCGAGTAATGACCCAAAACTTGAAGTAACCAGGCAAAACTTCCAGTTACCTGCCATCATTACTCGAGGCACTACTCGAGTAACCAGGTCAGAACCTTCCAGTTTGCCTTCAAGTTTTCCATGGTACTCGAGGAGCTACTCGAGTAACCGTGTATTTGAAAATGTGGAGCTCTCGGCAGTTTGTACCACTGCTAATGTTACTCGAGGAGCTACTCGAGTAACCAGGTCAGAACCTGCCAGTTTGCCTTCAAGTTTTCCATGGTACTCGAGGAGCTACTCGAGTAACCGTGTATTTGAAAATGTGGAGCTCTCGGCACTTTGTACCACTGCCAATGTTACTCGAGGAGCTACTCGAGTAATGGTCTAAGGTAAATGAAAACTTGAGGTTTGTACCAGATTAACTTGATTTATTCTTATATCATCATCCTCGAGTACTTACTCTAGTATACAAGTTTTTCATTGTTTATTTTAAGTGGATTCCTCGAGTAAGTACCCCAGTATGCTCAAATATTTTCAAAGGAAAGTTCAAGTCATTACCCGGGTAAGTTATGTTCAAATGTCTCAGTTACTCGAGGTGCTACCCGAGTAACCTATGCAAAAATGAGTTCATTACTCGAGTAGGTACTCGAGTAATGAGGTAAGTGCTCTCGGCATTTTAATCCTGCCAATATTATTGGAGTAGAGCATCGAGTAATCAAAAGTTTTTCAAAGGATTACTCGAGGTGTTACCCGAGTAAGTCATAAAGTTCTGAGTGCATTACTCGAGTAACTACCCGAGTAAATAACTATTCCAAAGGTTTGAAAATTAGTTTACTCCATGCACTACCCGAGTAATCTTATACTTGTTCATTAACTTGCAGTTGATAAATGATTTCCCGATGTTACTCGAGGAGCTACTCGAGTAAACTTCAAGGATTACTCGAGGAGCTACTCGAGTAAGCTTATCCAGAAAGTTTGAAATCATTCCAACGGTCATTATTCTGTTTCCTATTTGATTAACCTTTTATTATATTAGTGTACTTAGTTTTTCAACAGGAAAACAGTGAAGAGATCTTACCAAATAAGGAAAGTCAAAAGCAATGCTTAAATGTCACCGACGGTCACCTACCGCAACGCATGTTTTTCAAAAACACTAGAAAAGTCAATTATTGCTGCGCACGCTCCAACGGACATGAAGAAATATGTTCCAGCGATCATTACCAATGTAACTATATATATAGGAACCTTCAAACAGAGAAGAACAACTAAGCATCCATACGAACGAATCATTAAGTTCATTACTCTGTTTTCACATTGAAATTGTATTCATATGCTTCAGTGATTATTATTTACTCTGTGAGAGAGATATTTCATTCAAACTCAATATTTGTTATTGAGATAACTTAAGGTTGTGGAACCTTGAGTTGGGATTGGATTACAACCTGTAAGGGGGAGCGAGTGTCCAGGTGTAAGGAACTTGCTTGTACTGAGGTGCCAAGAACCCACTGAATCTTGGAAGCTATAGTGAAACTCTCAGAGAAGCTCTGAGGACTGGACGTAGGTCAAAGTGGTTGTGACCGAACCAGTATAACTCCCGGTGTACACTTCGGTGATATTTCTCCTTACTCATTACTGTTTTAATTATTTTGTCTGAATTTTATATTTTCGAAAGAAATTTCAGTATCACCCAATTCACCCCCCCTCTTGGGTGAAACGTTTGATCTAACACTCAAGGCCAAGGAAATAGCGAAGA
The DNA here is from genome assembly GCA_963242795.1 of Inga leiocalycina. Lineage (NCBI taxonomy): Eukaryota > Viridiplantae > Streptophyta > Magnoliopsida > Fabales > Fabaceae > Inga > Inga leiocalycina. The sequence goes on along the minus strand of OY725321.1, from coordinate 36,662,644 downwards.
TCGCCAAGATCTTTAATGGTAAAAGCTGTGTGAAGTTGCTGTTTGACAGAATTGTTCTCAGTAAAACAACATCATCCACATAGACAAGAATGACAGTAAATGAATCAGAATCAGCTTAAAACAAATAAGGAATGGTCAGAAGCTGATTGATAGTAACCAAAAGACAATAAGGCTGTAGATAATTTGGAGTACTATTTGCGACTAGCCTGTTTAAGACCATATAAAGATTTCTACAATTTACATACCATATTTGGCATATAAGGAGTAAAACCTTGTGGAAGATCCATATAAACCTCTTCGTTTAAGTCACCATGTAAGAAGGCATTGTTGACATCTAATTGATATTGTTAGAATTGGTAGGCACAGCGGAAGAATTTTAAAAATTTTCACTGATCCTAATCGAGGATCTATCAACGGCGTTTAAATCAAGTTGGAAGGATTCATACCTTTTTGATGATTCAGAGTTTTCACGATCTCTAAGAGCCAACACGACAGGTCCACTCCCTCTACCGGTATCTACACGAATGATCTCCAACCGAGACTGCGTGCTAGCGCCTTTAATGTCTCCTAGGGTTTCACTTGCGGCTCTCAATTCTCATGCGCATATGAATATATCTGCTCTATCAAGTTTATAACCTATGAGGGCTATTTTCAAATTTCAAAATTAATCATCATTAATTTCGAAATTAATTAAAAATTATTTATCTTGATGAGCTAATTAAATAAATTTACTTTAAATTAAATCTGTCCAACAGTTTTAATTTAACCTATTTATTTAATCCAAATAAAGAGCCATTATATTTAATTTATCTTCATAAATTAAATCTGAGATACTATATCTCTATCATGTTAGTTATTAAATTTAATATATCTTAATAAATTAAATTTAAAACTAACACAATATAATAATATCATATAATATATATACATATATATATATATAAGATATATATTTCAAAAATATGTATATCTATATAATATTATTAATGAATTTTATATTATATATATATAAATATAAAATTTGTCCACCCTAAATTAAACATTATCTCGTGTTGGGTCATTCTTGTGTGCGACCCTGTAGGCCCATATGAAGTTGGCAGTGGGTAGGGGTGGAAACAGGCCAGGCCGGCTGACAGGGGCCTACGGCCTGGCCTGACAGGCTAAAAGGCTAGGCCAAGGCCTCCTTAAAAGCCTGCTTTCCTTAGCAGGCCAGGCTAAGGCCTATTGACAGGCCTGTCAGGCCGGCCTGAGCCTGTAAGGTTTATAAAAAATAATCTGTAGCCACCCACTGCCGTCTGCCACTCCCCTCTTTTCTAATTCTCTAAACCTAATTCCTAAATACTTAGATCATATTTTCTCTTTTGAAAGAAAGACTCCCTCTGGCTCCCCCGCGACGCGACTCACTCTGCCCCTCGAGTCCTGACACTCCCGAGCCGCGAGCGACTCCCTCTGACTCCTGACCTCGACGAGCGACTCCCTCTCCCTCCCAACTCCCGACTCCTGTAGGCCGTAGCTCCATTGTGAGTCACCAGCGGACCACAAGTCGGCTACCCTCGTCGGATCTGTGGTCCTCTCCGTCAGATCCGTCCTCTCTCCGTTGAAGATTTCTTCATTTAACACTACTCTATTCATCGTCGAAGATTCACTCTCAGTCCACCGAAGAACATTCGTTGTGTTTCAGTTCAGCCATTAGGTAAGATTCACTCTCTGATTCAAGGCTCGTTAAGCTTAAGCTCTGTTTCGGTTCGTCCCATGTTCTGTTCTGATTATTGATTCGGTTGTTTCATTTTCTTGTTAACCTTTTTCAATTTGGGGAATGTGGTGAATCCCAGGACATGTGTTGAATCAGATGTATAAATTTTTTTTGTTCAAATTGCTTTTTCCTGTGGAAGATGATTGTTCCGATGAGAAGGGTATGCACGGTTTATGGAATGCTGGAGTGAATGGGACGAGATTTAAAAGCTTCAGATCATGCATACTTCATAAATCTTTCTGCTGCATCTTGTGTGTGTTAACGGTGTGACTTATCTTATGAGTGTTTAAAAGAGTTGCTTGGTGTTGTCATGTATTGTAGATTTCCAGTCATCCTTATGACATTATATTTATGAGATTTGGGTATCATTATGCTGGCTGTGATGTCATTATTGTCTTTCCATATTTGTAATATTGAAGAGTCCTAAAATCTTGTATGAAATTGAAAATGAGCTAAGTAAGAATTTATATATAAAAGGTTCCTGTGTTAGGTTATATCCCATCGATAGCTAGCATTTTGTTAAACATTTTCCATCCCTGTTTGGCATCTGATTAAAAAGCTCACATGCATCCTCAATTCTCCCACTTTGACACAATGCTGTTATGATAGTATTCCATGAAACTCTCTGTGTCTATATATATATATATATATTCATATAACATTACATCCTCTTCCTGTCTTTATTCAAGCTTTATATATGCCTTCATCCTATAATATGAAAATTCCCAAGTTTACAACAATAGCTTAATCATCTTTCAAGCATCCTCAATTCAAATTCAATGAGCATTACCCCTCCATTCATCATAATGATAATATATCATACCATTTTATTACCTTTAGCATTATCTTTTCTTCCTAACATCCGGACAGCTCACTGCACAACACTGAAACTGTTTTCCAGATTTAAAAGCAGTGTAAACATTATCGTTCTGACGTTACTATAATTAGTTGAATCAAAGGTGGATAATGGAATTGAGAAATGAGAATTCGTGGTTGGTTTTTTTTTTCAAATATTGTTTTCTTTCATTCTTGAAGGTGAGAAGAATCATTAGCTTCAAATGGGCATGACTCTAAGGTATGTTATCATTTATCATTTTTCCATGAGGGAACATAGGAAATTTAAAGAATGAACATACTTTTCTAATTTCTTAGAAGGTTCTCATAAGATGTTGATTATTCACTTTAAGAAAGAAGTAAATATTTGGAAGAAAATAATAACAACTAAAGTTGCACACGAAACATTACTTTTCATTGTGCTTGTCCAAGGATGTTTCCATCATTAAACAGATTATTGAAGTAACTTTCATCAAATTCTATTTAGGAATGTCAAACATATTGTTCAATCATCTATTCACATGTTTACATTTATTTATGGGCAGCAGATGCTTAGATCTAGACCAAATTTGCACTTTTGTAATTAAAATTGTTTCATCAACAGTCAACAATCTAAGATTTGCCTCTGTCCCTTCTTCATGCAATTTGGCATCTTTGCATATTGAAGCCGATGGTGATTCTGAACTATTTGTCCCCAGTGTTGTTTCTCTGCAACTAAATAAATTACTATTTGTCCCCTGGTGGCGATTTTGTACTTTTGTGATTCTGAACTATATGTCTGTTTCTCTTCAATTATTTAATATTTGTCCCCCTGTGTTGTTAGTCAAAACATGTAAGAGAACTATATACCCTTAAGGTAAAAATGGCTTCTTATAAACCTTAGATCCTCGAAGGAAGTAAAGGATGCACAAGTTTCAGCTTCGCAACACAGTTCAACAAACTTTTTCTCAAAGTCGAGCCCAGCAGAAAGACTTCTCATAACAACTTCTGGCAGTCGCTTCCCAGGATCAGGAGAACAAGGATATTCATGCAACAATTATTGTTATGCATTATTTGCTTTTGCTTCTGGTTTTTTTGTGTGACTTTTCACATAAGAATTTCTTCCAATGAATAAATGTATTATGTGATTTGTAAAATTTTAATACGGCCCTCTTATGTACATATGGTGTTCTGGTTATTTGCTAGTTTTGATTCATGCAATGGTGTTCTCTATCAGAAAAAAAATCTGTGAGTATTAGGCCTGTTTAAGGCCTGTTTGTGTCGGCCTGTTTTGGCCTGTTAGGTGTCAGCCTGTTGGCCTGTTTGGCCTGTTAGGATCTTTTACAAATCCAAGCCTCCTTAACAGGCCACAGGCCAGGCCAAGCCTGTGTATAGGCCAGGCTTAGGCCTAATAAAAAACCTGCAACAGGCCACAGTCTAGACTCAGGCCGTCTTGTGCCTTAACAGGCCAGGCCTGTTAAGGCACAAGCCTGGCCTGGCCTGTTTCCACCCCTAGCAGTGGGCCAATAACTATACTAACCCAAAAGTCGCAAGCAGCCTCTAGCAATACATTATGACTACCCAATTCATATGAGGATCATTATCACGAAGCAACCTGTCATACAACCATGTCACGTCCCTTTTGTCACATGATATATCGATCAAGGATAAGGTATGGATAATGTCATCCTCTTGTTCCTGACCATTACTTTCTCGATTCCTGAGTAGCCTGATAACAGAGACAGAAACTCCTTTCATCATAGTATGGCCATACATTTCTCAGACTCACTCATTGAGGGGCCCAGTAATATCTCTCTACTAACGTGAGGGAAAAATTCCATCTTGATCATTCATATTTCTCTCATGAAAAACCACCAAGCCCAATCGCAGCCTTTATCATCACCCGGTAAAAAGTGACTTTTGACTAGTTCAAAGCTTAGCAACTCTCATGTAGGAATCCATGATGACCTCAGGTCTAAGGGCATTGTGATGTGGTTGATACATGAGAAAAGCTTATGACTTGATCTATGTAGCTTTCTCATAGTGGGTCGGTCCAGCACCTTGTACTCTTACAAGTGCCTAAGACTTTGATTCATATCTCCATATCTTATCAAAGTCATACTGATCTTGTTTCATCTCTGCTCCCGCATAGATGACCGACCAGGGACATTTTAGGACAATCTTTATGAATTTTCCAAAGATACAATTATCACAGTTAACATGCAAATAATATGATAACATAATGGAGAAATTTCATTAAAATAATAATGTTCAAAGTACAATGATTGGCCCTTAGGGCACAATTTCCAACATCCTCTCACTTGCCCTAGGTGCAATCATTAATTTGCCTAATTCCCATTGCCCTAACATGACGCTCATGCTTTGCCTGTGCAAGTGGCTTAGTAAGAGGATCAGCAACATTATCTTCTCCTGCTACTTTGCATATCTTTATATCACCTCTATCAATGATTTCTCTAATAAGATGAAATCGCTTGAGTATATGCTTGGTCCTTTGATGTGACCTAGGCTCCTTAGCCTGTGCAATAGCACCACTATTGTCACAGAATAAATCTATAGGAATTGAGATGGTAGGCACCACCCTTAGTTCAGTAATGAACTTTCTGATCCAAATGGCTTCTTTAGTTGCATCTGATGCTGCTATATACTCAGCTTCTGTTGCATAATCTGCTATAGTGCTCTGCTTGGAGCTCTTCTAGCTTACTGCTCCACCATTCAGGAGGAATACATATTCAGATTGCGATTTAAAGTTGTCTTGGTCAGTTTGGAAACTTGCATCTGTATAACCGGTTACGCAGAGCTCATCATCCAATCCACCATAGACAAAAAAATAATTCCTTAGTCATTCTTAAGTACTTTAGGATATTCTTGATGGCAGTCCAATGACCCTCACCAGGATCTTGTTGGTATCTGCTGGTCATACTTAAGGCAAACGAGACATCCGGTCGAATACATAACATGGCATACATGATGGATAGATCCAATGGCCGAGGCATATGGAACCTTACTCATGCGATCTCGCTGATCAGGTGTACTAGGACACAGATCCTTGCTAAGATGAATGCCATGAGACATGGGCATGTAACCCCTTTTTGAATCATGCATACTGAACCTATGCAATATCTTGTCTATGTATGTGCTCTGACTTAAGCCTATTAATCTTTTGGATCTATCCCTATAGATCCTAATCCCTAGGATATAGGTGGCTTCACCTAAGTCTTTCATTGAAAAGGACTTTCTTAACCAAGACTTGACACTCTGCAAGGTAGGAATATCATTCCCAATGAGTAGGATGTCATCTACATAAAGCACTAGAAATACAACTATGCTCCTACTAACCTTCTTGTAAACACAAGGTTCATCGATGTTTTGGATGAATCCAAACTCTTTGACTACTTCATCAAAATGATGATTCCAGCTCTGAGATGCTTGCTTTAATCCATAAATGGATCTTTGAAGCTTGCAAATTTTACCAGAGTCCTCTGGACGCATAAAACCTTCAGGTTATGTCATGTACACATCCTCAAGTAGCTTTCCATTAAGGAAGGCTATTTTGACATCCATCTGCCATATTTTATAGTCATAATGTGCTGCAATGGCAAGAAGGATTCTGATTGATTTGGCCATTGCAACTGGGGAAAAGGTTTCATTATAGTCTATACCATGAGTTTAATTGAATTCTTTTGCAATTAGTCGTGCCTTGAAGGCATTTACATTGCCATCCATGTCAGTTTTCTCCTTGAAAACCCATTTGCACCCAATGGTTTTTACACCTTCAGGTGGATCGACTAAGGTCCATACCTGATTATCGTACATGGATTGCATTTCAGACTTTATGGCATTTAGCCATTTCTTAGAGTTTGGTCCCACTGTGGCTTCTCGATAGGTGGTGGGCTCATTTTTCTCAATGAGCAACACATCACGGCCTTTAGTAATCAGAAATCCATATCTTTGAGGCTGATGCCATGTCTTATCAGATCTTTGTGGACCTTATGTTACCTGAGGAGGCTTAGCAACTTGTTGTGAGTCTTCTCTAATTTCCATATGTGGTTTTGTACCATCTTGTAGCTCTCGAATTTCTTCGAGATGTATGTCGCTCCCACTGGTTGTTTTAGAGACAAACTCTCTTTCTAGAAACTTACCATTTCGAATAACAAACACTTTGTTATCGGTGGGATTGTAGACATAGTATCATTTCGTTTCTTTAGGATACCCCACGAAAAGGAACTTTGTGGATCTGGGCACTAATTTATTAGAGGCTTGTTGCTTAACATATACCTCACATCCCCAGATCTTAAGAAAAGATAAACTTGGTTTCTTTCTAGTCCATATCTCATATGGTGTCTTTTCAATTGCCTTAGATGAAACACGATTTAGTGTGAACGCAGCTGTCTTTAAGGCATATCCCCAAAAGGATGGTGGAAGATCTGTTTGACTCATCATAGATCAAACCATATCTAATAGTGTTCGATTCCTCCGTTCAGAAACACCATTCCATTGTGGTGTTCCTGGAGGAGTCAATTGTGAGATTATCCCACAACTCCTAAGATGGTCAATTAATTATTGGCTCAAATATTCACTACCTCGATTAGATCGAAGTGCTTTAATTGTTTTACCAAGTTGGTTTTTTACTACATTTTGGAATATTTTGAACATTTCAAAAGATTCAGATTTATGTTTCATTAGATAGATATAACCATATCTACTAAAGTCATCTATAAATGTAATGAAGTAGACATAACCTCCTCTGGCAGCTATATTTAATGGTCCACATACATCTGTATGTATGAGGCCCAATAATTCAGTAGCCCTCTCACTATGCCCAGTAAAAGATGCCTTAGTCATCTTTCCTAATAAGCAAGATTTGCATGTATCATATGATTCAAAATCAAATGAGTTTACAAATCCATTTTGATGGAGTTTAGAAATGCGTTTCTCATTTATGTGGCCTAGACGACAATGCCATAGGTAGGTCGGATTCAAATCGTTTGATCTTATCCTCTTAGTAGTTACGTTATAGATATTCCCATTATTAGGATGTTCCAAATTTAATATATAATGACCAACATGCAAATCACCATCAGCATAGAAAATGTCATTACGATAAATAGAACATTTACCATTCCTAGTAATGGAAGTATAACCTTCCTTATCCAAATAAGAAAGAGAAACAATGTTACTACTCAAAGCAGGTACATAATAGCAATTGTTCAAAAACTAACAAAAGCCCACTGGGCAGAACTAATTCATAAGTGCCTACGGCTAAAGCAGCAACTCTTGCTCTGTTTCCAACTCGTAGGTCCACCTCACCCTTCTTCAACTTTCTACTGTCCTTTAGACCCTGCACATTTGTACAAATGTGAGAACCACATGCAGTATCTAATACCCACGTAGAGGAAGTAGAAAAATGAATGTCTATAACATAAATACCTGAAGCGATAGCCTCGCTATCCTTCTTGTTCTTTTTCAGATCTTCCAGGTAGAGTTTGCAATTCCTCTTCCAATGACTGGGTTCATTACAGAAGTAGCAGACTTCTTCCTTTGGAGGCTTTGTCTTCTTGGGTGTAGGCTTGGTTTCGGGCCTTTTTGACTCTTTAGTCTTACCACCTGAGCCATTACCCTTCCATTTGCCCTTCCCTTTCTTTTTCATACCCTTTTCTTTCTGAACCATCAAAACTGTGCTAGGCTTTTTCTCAATGCTTTGCTCAGCAGTTTTGAGCATCCCATGAGGCTCAGAAATTGATTTCTCCATGTTGTTCATGTTGTAGTTCATAACAAACTGGTCATAACTCTCCGGGAGTGAGTTGAGGATCAAATCAGTAGCAAACTCCTGGCTCATGGGAAATCCAAGCCTCTCAAGGTGATCAATATAGCCTTTCATCTTTAACACATGAGTACTAACTGATGCACATTCATCCATTTTGCAGGTATGTAAGGCCTTTGTGGTCTCATACCTTTCTTACCTTTCCTATTGCTGGAACATTTCCTTGAGATGTACAATCATCTCATGAGCCTCCATGAGTTCCATATCTCTTTGGAGCTCTGGAACCATAGTGGCAAGCATCAGGCAACCTACATCTACAGAGTCATCCTTATGCTTTGTGTAAGCATCTCTTTAAGCTCTTGGAGCATTGGCTGTAGGCTCCTCAGGAATAGGTTGATCTAGGACATAAGCCTTTCTTTCCTACTTGAGAACAATTCTCAAGTTCCTGAACCAGTCAAGAAAGTTTGTGCCATTGAGTTTGTCCTTCTCAAGGACTGATCGCAATGAAAGTGTAGCAGTATTACTAGTCGACATGATTCTACAATTAAAATATGCAAAGTTAGTTAGTAATCTCCCAATAAATTAACAACCCTCAATATAATAATTAGTGGGCTAAGATTCATATTTGGCTTAAACTTAAGTCCGCTTTGGCAAGACGCTTAAATTCAAGTTATTTAGGTAGGTAACCTATTTACCAATTACATCACATGTAACTCTTAGATCTTTATGGGATTTAATCATCATATGATTCGGCATGTTTAACCCCATCTAATGCCTTGAGATTCAAAACCGTTTTGTTAATCTCAATTAAGTCAAAACAATAATGAATATTATGAGCAGCACCATTACTCAAGCTTGTCTCATCAAGATAACTCGAGTGCATCCACTTTGGTGGTTTCCACAATTGAGCAATCTGGGTTTCGACATGTATTTATTAATTGATGGCATTATGACTTAAGATTTGATTCAGAAGGCTTAATTAATTAGTTTTGTTTATATGGATGCAATCGTGGTCGTATCTCATACAGATAAATACATATAAACGTAAAAGTAATCATGCAATGATCTTATCAAAAGCATAATTTAAACGTGACACAACATGGCTTACCTAACCTAAAATCCTCCCAAGCCAATGAGAGGACTTCTCTAAATAAAAAAAATACATTGAGAGAAACCTCGTTTAAACATTCGAAGGGAGTGAGATGAGAAGAGAATGTACATCAAGAGTATTTAAAGAAAGGCACGGCACGCAGGCTATATTTAAATATTACAATCCTTTGTAAAATTCTAAAGCCATGTTGTTCACCATACCCAAACAAGTATAAATAATAAACCACAACAAGAATTCATACAATATGAAAAGCAATAAATGTCGTGATCAGATTATATTGTACTACGCAGAGGTGGTAATGGCGGTCCTGCTAGCCAGTTAGTGGGAGGGGTCAAGGGGGCCACCCTTACAGGGTTGCAAGGGGCAGCACCCCTGGAGCTTTTGAAAAAGGCACATTCCTTTTAAAAGAAATATTTGAAAATTTTAAAATTTTAAATTTCGGTCCCAATTTTTCAAAACAAAAACAACAATGGCCCAGAACGCTTCTGATCCAAATTGTCTACCTCATAGTTCGGATCCCTATTACCCGAATAGATATCCGAACCTAAACCCGATTTGATTGCCGCCAACTACGATCTCAGGTACCCTACCCAATTTCATGCTTGTTCAAAACGAAAATCACATACATGTTTCAAGATATACATGTTCGGAATCGATTTCATGCTTGTTCCAAAACGAGAATCACATACATGTTTCAAAACCGAAAATGAAACAATTTCAAGATTCAATTTAAACGAAAACGAAAATCAAAGGAATTAGAAGATCACATCTTTCTAAATAATTTCATTTCGTATTAACCAAATCACATGCATATTCGAGTGTTTCTTATAAAGATACGTACACATCCCATATATATCACATGTATAAGAATCATAAACTCAATTTAAACACACAATTGATCTGGCTCTGATGCCACTATTAGAATCAGTAGGCACAGCGGAAGAATTTTAAAAATTTTCACCGGTCCTAATCGAGGATCTATCAACGGCGTTTAAACTAAGTTGGAAGGATTCATACCTTTTTGATGATTCAGAGTTTTCACGATCTCTAGGAGCCAACACGTCAGGTCCTCTCCCTCTACCGGTATCCACATGAATGCTCTCCAGCCGAGACTGCGTGCTAGCGCCTCTAATGTCTCCTAGGGTTTCACTTGCGGCTCTCAATTCTCATGCGCATATGAATATATCTGCTCTATCAAATTTATAACCTATGATGGCTATTTTCAAATTTCAAAATTAATCATCATTAATTTCAAAATTAATTAATAATTAATTATCTTGATGAGCTAATTAAATAAATTTACTTTAAATTAAATCTGTCCAACAGTTTTAATTTAACCTATTTATTTAATCCAAATAAAGAGCCATTATATTTAATTTATCTTCATAAATTAAATTTGAGATACTATATCTCTATCATGTTAGTTATTAAATTTAATATATCTTAATAAATTAAATTTAAAACTAACACAATATAATAATATCATATAATATATATACATATATATATATATATAAGATATATATTTTGAAAATATGTATATCTATATAATATTATTAATGAATTATATATATATATATAAATATAAAATTCATTCACCCTAAATTAAATATTATCTCGTATTGGGTCATTCTTGTGTGCGACCCTATAGGCCCATATGAAGTTGGCAGTGGGCCAATAACTATACTAACCTAAAAGTCGCAAGCGGCCTCTAGCAAGACATTACGACTACCCAATTCATATGAGGATCGTTATCACGATGCAACCTGTCATACAACCATGTCACGTCCCTTTTGTCACACGATATATCGATCAAGGATAAGGCATGGATAATGTCATCCTCTTGTTCCTGACCATTACTTTCTCGATTCCTGAGTAGTCTGATAACAGAGACAGAAACTCCTTTCATCATAGTATGGCCATACATTTCTCAGACTCACTCATTGAGGGGCCCAGTAATATCTCTCTACTAACGTGAGGGAAAAATTCCATCTTGATCATTCATATTTCTCTCATGAAAAACCACCAAGCCCGATCGTAGCCTTTATCATCACCCGGTAAAAAGTGACTTTTGACTAGTTCAAAGCTTAGCAACTCTCATGTAGGAATCCATGATGACCTCAGGTCATATGGCATTGTGACGTGGTTATACATGAGAAAAGCTTATGACTTGATCCATGTAGCTTTCTCATAGTGGGTCGGTCTAGTACCTTGTACTCTTACAAGTGCCTAAGACTTTGATTCGTATTTCCATATCTTATCAAAGTCATACTGATCTTGTTTCATCTCTGCTCCTGCATAAATGACCGACCAGGGACATTTTAGGACAATCTTTATGAATTATCCAAGGATACAATTATCACAGTTAACATGCAAATAATATGATAACAGAATGGAGAAATTTCATTAAAATAATAATGTTCAAAGTACAATGATTGGCCCTTAGGGCACAATTTCCAACAGATGTAAATGCAAATTCTTGGCCGCTGTAATAGAAAGAAGCAAATGGAGTGTAGTCATTTTAGCATTCGGGGAAAAAGTATCAAAATAATCAATCCCCTCGGTTTGTGTATAACCCTTTGCAACCAATCTTTCCTTGTGTTGCTCAATGTCACCATTAGCTTTATATTTGGTCCTGAAATCCACTTGCAACCAATGGTTTTCTTGCCATGAGGTAAAGAAGTCAAGGTCCAAGTATGATTCTTTTCAAGTGCATTAATTTCTGCAGCCATAGCATCCTTCCAGATCTGATGTTTAACAGCTTGGTTGTATGTTTTTGGATTAGAAGAAGAAGTGACAGCAAAAATAAAATTTTTATATGAAGGAGTAAGAGAGGAATAAGATAAAACAGAAGATAAAGGGTACCTAGGAGAGCCTTCCCTACATGATGGAATAGTAGTAGATGTGAGGGCACAATGATATTGTTGCAGATATGATGGTGGGTGATGCGTCCTAGCAGAACACTCTTAGCAATGGAAGGGGTTACCGATTTGATGAGCCATCCCTGAACCAGGTTGTTACAACCCTCCCACGCTGGAAAGAGCGAATCAGAAGAGAGTTTCGGATGAATGAAATAAGGACTTGCCGGATCGGAAGGGATAACAGAGGTGGAAGCCATGGAAATCGAAGAAAGGAGAAAACATATCTGAAAATGGGAAAGTGTGTCGATGAAGGCAGAGGAGAAGTATCTTTGATAAAGGCAGAGGGAAAGAGAAGAATAGGATCTGAAAAAAAAATTAGGTGGCTCTGGATACCTGAATACATAACAGAGTAACAAAATATGTTATAATACAGTTGTCAAAAGAAGTGATGATTAGACGAGATTGAGAATGAGAAAAGATAGAAATGCAAGGAATAGTGTTTGAGTTTGGCGAAGAGTAATGTTTGACTACCCAGTTGGGTTAGTCTCGCTACTTTATGTTTCAATAATATAGGCATGATATGGGACTCGCCTTCTTCCATTTTTTTTCAATAAAAGAAAATTTGAATATTAAAAAGGACGAAATGCGATGCACAACTATGGATTGTCCAAATGGGTTTCCATAACTTATAAAAAACCCTCAAAAATCAGTTTGAATACCCGAAAGTTGAGGTCAAACATCATATTTGGAGTTTGGATTGATATTGTTGTTAAATGAATTCTTTCCTAAAAATCAAGTTAGGGCAAAATTCATATTTTGCCATTTTGGAGTTACAAAGCCCATCATTGGTCATTCAAACTGACGTTTTTAAGAATAATATATTCATCTATAAATCGTATTGCAATTAATTGACTTTCACCCTAGTTAGGATAAAAGTCACTTTCCGTTAATTCAAATAAATCTTAAATAGTTAGATTTTAAGACTAAAAATTCCATTAAACAATTTTTAAAATTTAAAACAGCACTACATATTTCTTTAATTTTCTCTAAATATATTGGTGGCCTCTTTTGGGCTATAACTGATGGGTGTAAAAGAAAATAGACAAGATATTCTATATTTTAAAATAGAGTTAAGGTGTAAATCCGCCCCAAACTATTTAAAAAATTTCAATGTTGGCTTGAAAGTTATTTCAGTTTCAATGTTAACCACCATCAACAAAGTTAATTTTGACATTGACTCTTTTGTTTGACTGAAATAATACACATGTAACTCTTACTTGACACTCAGTTTGGTACTTAAAACAAAAGAAGATGAGGTGCACTAGTAGAAAAATGGTTTTTTAGATCGGTTAAAATTGACTTTTTAGATCGGTTTTGGATCCGGTCTTGATACAGCCGGTCTTAAAAGTATGTCATTTTTAAGACCGGTTGTATTAATAACCGGTCTAAAAGTAACAATTTTAAGACCGGTTGTCATGAGCACCAGTCTTAAAAGACCTCTGGGGGGAAGGCGTTTTAGAGAAATTTTTAAGACCGGTTGTTAATTTTTATGTAGAACCGGTCTTAAAATTTTTTGGTCTTAAAATTACTTTTAAGATCGGTTATTTTTATAACCAGTCTTAAAAGTGTTATATTTTGTTTTTTTTAATGTGTGTGATTAGGTTTTTACCAAAATGCATCCTTGAATTGCTATCTGCAATGCCATACTTGTTAAGTGTCATATGGTGTTCAGTTTGCTTCCACTTACAATATCCTTTTGTTTTAACTTTCCATTTACCATTTCCTTTTGCTTTAACATTCCACTTACCAATTCCACTTACAATGTTCAGTAGGCATAAATGAATTCAACCATGTCATATATATCATGTAACCAACAAGCTAGTGAATTCATGAAAATATACAAAAATCATCTTAAAACCAACAAACATGTCATATCATGCAACCAACAATATTTGCACCCAATTAACCACCATGCCAATTCATCAATATACACAAAACAATTCCTCAGTTTTACAAGAACTTACTGTTGTAAAAGTTCATAAATGAATTCAGCACAACATTTGCGAATGTGCTCAATATCTTCTTCTGGAAAAGGGTTAGCAAGTTCAAAACATCTGAAACACCAAAGCCAGGCAAAACATTAAATTCACTTAAAAAAATATTAGTACAAAATTTTTGAAATATATATATACACATTTACCTCTTCAGTAAGTTCTGTCGTGCCTAGGGTAATAATATTATACATGTACCTCAGAATATACATCCCACACAAGTTGGACCCCGGTGGTTGCCTACGGGTCTGAAAAATAATATGATATCATTAAAACAAGTATAAAATTAAAGCATGACTTATTATTTAATACATTCTTAAAACAAACCAATATGTAACTAACATTTGGCAAGATCCATGTAGGGTCTTTTACCTCACGCATAGGCCTACCACAAGCAGTGTGTTGGAATGTCCGCATAGCCCTATATCATCAAAATCACAAAGATTACTTATTTTACACAAATTCCATAAATTTTGCACACGAAAGGTAATTAATAATGCAAGAAAACTTACGAGTTCAATCTTTTCTTCAATTCACTAGTTGGCTTGCTGAGGTGGAGGGAGCATAAGAGGATGACAGAATAACTCTTCTTGCACAAAATAGCCAATTGCCAATGATCACTGAAAAAAGGGAAAAATTTTAAGCAAATATAAAATATTATGTATAGTATGAAATATAAATTTGTCTTACCCATGCAAATATGGAGCTAAGAAACACTCAATTGAGATTTCACTAAGCTTGTGCGATAAGTATGTGTGTCTGATAGAAGAAGTGGTCCCTTTGTCGTAGAGTTGAACTGCGCATAGTAGTCCAAATTTATCAGTTTTTCCAGAGTCAACCAACCTACGATGAATCAACCTACAATAATTCAAGCAGGGACATTAAATCAAAGTTTAACGGTGTAATTTGTAAAATATTAACTTCCAATTTGAGAAGATACTTACATCAAAAAGAGCTGGACAATCGAAATCGTAAGCTATTGTAGACGAACTACCAGGGACATTAAATCATCCCTCTCCAGATAGCAGTGCACCCCTGACTTGCCAACAGTTGACTGAGTAGCCCAATTTCTTATTGCAAAGGACATATCATATGCCATCAGAATCACTTGTTGCATGACATTCAATGGAGGCCGTGAAACATCTTGAGTGGAGGGAGGTGGAGGTAGAGGCGGAGGCGGCGGGGATTCCTCAGCTCGATCAAAAACAAGGTTCTTTGACCACAAGATGAAAGAGTTGATGACATCGCCCACAACCTTGAAGTCATCAACAAGGATAAGGAGAGGTGCATCTGCAACGATAAACTCTTCAACTACCACTCTGACTTGATCATCCTTTATTCATCCTTTATTTCTTGGTGGTGGACAGTTGATCCCAAGTTGTGCACGCTCCCCCGTGCAACCAATCATCTCAGAGGATCCTCCACAAACAAGTCACAAGGCTCACCAATTTGGCCGCCAGGAACCTCTGATAACTAACCAATGCAACTCCCTTTAGTGCTTGTTTAGGGTTTAGGGAATGAGCCTGGGGAGTACTGGTATCTACTTGTCTTGTGCTCGTCATGATCATCCATTCCTCCTTCATCTTGCTGAACCTTTCTTCAAATCGTGCATCAAATGATGCTTCTGCCTCGGCCTTAGCTTCCACCCTTACAAAGGCCAATATACACTCCATCTCCTCCTTAGTCACCATACGACTTGAGGAACGACGTGAGGGTACTCCAAAATAATCCCTTATGCCTACCCCTCCTTTAATCCCCCTGACACGTCCGGGATGCTCAGGTTTTCCTGCAGCTTCGGTCAGGATGTCATTTCTCCCATCCGACCTAAACGATCCCTCGACTTGTTTTTTTTGAAGCTCCTCTTATAAGACACAGATGACAAATGTTAGTAATGAAATTTGTTTACTAAATAATTAATAACAACAAGTCAACAATAATACTTACAATTTTCTCACCGACTACACGAGATTGTTCACTCGTATAAGACCCGCTCCTCTTTTGGTGAGCGAACAACCACTTCTCTTCTCGACGTATCGGAGATGGTGGAGAAAGAAGAACAGAAGGATCGGATTGAGCTGCTTCTTCCAATCTCTTCCGTTTGACCGCCAACAAGTCTTTTTCGGCCTTCGCATACCCCCCACGAGATACTGTATAGGACAATCATTCTTTCTACCACTCTCTTGGGCCTTTTTCCTTTTTTCCTGCAAATAAGAAATCAAAATTAAGTCATTTTAAATCAATAAAGACAATTCATAATTCATAAGAAAATCAATTGCAAAATAAGTCAACTGACCAATGCTTCTGGAGTAGTCTGAAGCCATCTAAATTCTTGCCAAGTCTGTTCGTCAATAAAAGAATACTGATCGCACGGATTAGGAAGAGGCTGACCTTCTTCCACCTCGATATGCACGTAATTGTTGGCTAGATTTGTCTTAAACTTCCTCCAGCGTTCATCACAATATGTCATTGTCTTGTCATACAAGACTTCACTCTCAGGAATGTCGTAAGTGAGCTGGATAGTTTCCCAAATATGTCGCTTCACACCTCTATCGACATTTCTCCACTGCTCTATCAAGATGCTAGGCTTGTTGCGTGCTAGAAGGCCGACAAAACTCCTATACCATTGGGCATTAAGCCCGATTGGTTTCCAATATCTATCAAACTCAATCGGAATCTTTCTCCCGGTACTCCAATTGAGAGGAATGTCTCTCAATCGGGTGGCTCTCCTACCCCTTCGTCTAGGCTGGTTACGTGGCTCATTGTCTTTCTGACTCGGAGCATTGCTAGGCTCGCTTTGATTTGGATTAGTTGGATCGGGAGTACCCTCACTAGGACGACTCATTGTCTAAAAACACTTTAAGAACATTATTTAAGGCAATTTTGCTACATGGTGCTTATTATTATAACATGGCACTATCTACAAAGGCATCGTTCAAAAGCAATTTCTGAGTTATGCAAACATGAACAAATAATTGCAATGCACAAGTTGAAGGAGGAATGATTAATTGCAATTGCAAAAGCAATTCCCTAAAGCAAGTTTTCATATGGGTAAAGATTTTAAATTCAAATTGCAGGGCCGAATCAAAAGAAGGAAACCAGAAGCTACAAAATCAATATAACAGAAGCAACAAGCTTAAACCAAACAAAACAATATAACAGAAGCTACACCACTAGAAACAACAAGCTTAAACTATAGTCTTCAACGTACTAGGATCAAAATCATCACTACGACTCTCAAAATCATCACTTTCAAATGGAATAATTAACCCAGGTCTACTAGAAGTAACAAGCTTAAACTATAGTCTGTAATGCAAATGGAAAACCACCAAAATAAACCCACGTCCACAATTTCAGAATAATTAAACTGTACCTTAAACCTTTGCTTGAGGATCCTCTTCTTCCTCTAGATTTGAACAGTCCTTGGCCACTTGCTGCAGGAATCGAACAAAGAAAATGGAGGATAAGCAATCTCACAATTTCAATGAAAAACCCAAAAATGAAATGGAAATACAAACCTGACAATAAAAATGAGGTTGAGAACCAAACCAATCGGAGGGAACAAACGATGATAGCCTTCTGACAATGTATTCAACAGTAAATCTTCGTTGACGGCGGCGAAGTTAAGGACGGAGAAGAGAAGGGGAAAGGAGGAGCTGCCGCGAACAGATTCAGGGGTTTCGCTGATATGCTTGAGTCTTGAAATGAAATTTCAGAGCTAAATTTAGGCGGGTTTTGAAATTCAGGTTAGTTTTAAGACCGATTGTCAGTTACAACCGGTCTTAAAAGTAATATTTAAGACCGGTTATTAATAAATAACCGGTCTTAAAAATTGAAACTTTTTAAGACTGGTTTTTATTTACAACCGGTCTTAAAAATTAATAAACATTTTATTTTTATGATTGTCTTTAATTCAGATAATATTTTCTAGACTGGTTATTTTTAAAACTGGTCTAAAAAATATATTACATATTTTTATTTTTTTAATTGTATATATTTTAAGACTGGTTTTTTTTGTAACCGGTCTTAAAATTATTTTTAAGACCGGTTTTTACTATAACCGGTCTTAATATTTCATCATAATTACAAAAATGCTACCGGTCATATTTTTAAGACCTTATCCGATATAACCGGTCTAAATGTTCCGGTCTAAAAACCCTTTTCTATACTAGTAGTGGTGTAATGACTAATGTGTGTTAGGTAAGAGTGACATATGTATTTTTCAGTAAAGGTCAAAAGTAACTTTGTTAATGGTCAGGGTTAACCTTACTACATTTTTAAACTTCAATGACAACATTGAGACAAAAAAACTTCCAAAGTAACATTGAGATTTTCTGAATACTTCATAGGCTAATTTACACCTTAGCCCTTTAAAATAAAAACAAAAATATGCATTCAATTCTTTTTTTTTTATATAAAATTTCTCTTACTTTTGAAAAGTATGATTTCAGTCTCTTAACACTTCCATTATTAGTCTCAAATGATGATTTTTTTGTAACAATTATTGTTATCTTGAAAATTAAAGTTAATATGTCAACACTTGAAAATGCTTTTTTAACTTTTAAACTTTCAAAAAACTAAAATGTGTACCTTTATTTTAAAAAAAAACTAATTAATCATTCCATTTCTATTCATTTAATTACTTTTTGTGAAACTTGGGCCCAAATACGAATTAAATTATAGGAATGGATAGTACGATAGATACTCCCTCCAATCCTTGATCCTTAATAAGATTTAATTGATTTTTTTAGAGACATTAAAAAATTTATATAAATTAGTTAATCATAATATATGTTATGTATTATTTCATTATATATTAGTTTATAAGTGAGGTAAATTATTTTGATATAAAAAAGATAAATAAAAATATTTTAAAATAATTTTTTTAACTTTATTAAGATGCTCTGAAAAAATCAACTGAATTTTTATGTTAAGGAAGGGTGGTATTTAACATCTGCGTTTAAAAGCTTTTTGAGTTTTTGGGTAAATGTGCTTATGTGATTTTGAGTGTTTAACAGAGTTCTCAGAACCAGATCGGACCGGCCAGTCCAGCCCGGAAACCGCCGAACCGAGCACTAGACCGGTCTGGTTCGGTGACCCGGTCCGGTCTGAGTTTTTTATTTATTTATTTTTAAAAAATTAATTTTTTTCTTTAGAATTTCATATTAATAATCATAAAATCTTCCATTTATCATCGGTTTAGTCCAGGTTTAGTACCGGTTTGACTTCGGTCTAACTCACTAACCCTTAACTCAATACCCCAACCGATTCAGTGACCGGTTTGGGTTTGATTACCTTGATGTTTAATATCTGTAGTAAAGAAATATCGGTAACTCCCCAGAATATTGAGCCCACCAAAGCACCATTCAGGAACCACAACCTGTCCTGCACTGCGAAAGGGAAATGGTCCCTTCGTCCTCCTCCCTTTGGGGCATTCCTTCGAGAATGTTTCACGCGGTGTAGCTCTATTGGGCCATCTCACAGGCCCTCATATTTCCACGGACCATCTATACAATGATCTTTGGGAAGTTTCTGTCAAAAAAACAAAAATCTCTAAGATGTACATTCTCCTCTAATCTTATTTGTGTGTGTTTGTGTCAGCGTTTTGAACAGTCAAAACGCACTTATTACGCAAGCCGAGAAAAAACTCCTCTCACATACTTACCTCGTATACCGTGAATCACGAATTATAAGCACGTTTTGGACAAAAATAAGCCATTCCAAACACACACTTTATATGGTGGAGAGAGAATAAATTTTACAATCCTATTTTTAAGATATCTCATTTAATTTTTCATTTGAATTTACATTTTTGTCTTTAATTTATTATTATGTGGACTTTATTATCACATGATAAATTTTATATTAGATAAAGTTAAAAAATTATAAAATTTTATGATAATTACTAAAGCTTTTCGTAATTTATGTGAAATATGCTGGAATTTCTTTAAGACCAATGGAGTAGCTATGTTAATTTTAATGAGTTCCCACATGTCACGTGCCCATGTCAAACAATAAGAGAGGAAAAGGAGTAGCTGGCACGTGCACGTCAATGAGATGAGAGAATCTCATCCTGAATGCCACACGTTGCAAGATCTATAAGGACATCAGCAAATCCGTGGCAAGATTTTCTTTTTGGTCATGTTTGGTATGATGGAATTAAGGGTGATGGAAATGGAATTGAGGATCAATTCCATCATGATGCTTGTTTGGTATAATGGAATTGGAAAATTTTTCAATTCCATGTGGAAGCCAAATAGGCTCAATTCCACCAAATCAATTCCATCAAAATACCTAAGATTTACAATTCCATGTGATCATTTTCATCTATTACCCTCCACTACCTTCAAAAAGAATAAAAAGTTGAAGGACATTTTGGTATTTTTATACAAAAATTAGATCTCATTTCCATGACATACCAAACATACCTTTAGTCCCCATTTCCATTTCCATCTCCATTTCCATATCCATCTCCATATCCATTTCCATCAAAATCAATTCCAACGTACCAAACGGGCCCTTTGTGCTGACAAATGCCCCGCTTGAGCCTGTCCAATGGGGACCATGTCATATGTTGTAAATATTGTATATGGATGTGTCAAAAAGAAAGAGTCTCTATAATATTATTCGAATATTTTAAAATAAAGAGATGTGTTTTGAAAAGTCATGTCCTAATAAATTAAAGGATTTTGTGTTGGTTCATGAATCAATATGGTTCATGAATTTAATAGATGTTTACAACTTCTAATTGAAGAGATATAATCTTCAAGAGACATCACTTTAAGGCATTGATTTATTATTTATAAATATCCCAACCGTGACACCATTTGGTGTAGAGAAATAGAAGTTTTAGTAATCTCTCATTGAGCGTTACTTTATCTTATGCTAGTTTTTCCGTCTTGTACATGACTCGAACCAAATATTTTCTTGTTTCTTTGCAGATTTTACCAACAATCTTAAGAGATATTCCTTTCTCATCTTGTGAGAATGTCGTGATGGGTTCTCCAATTCATTTGGCCGATTGTAAAGGAAATGAGATAAGTTTTAATTTCTGCCTTCTTTTATTTGATTTCTCAATGGTGAAAAATTTATTAATGAGATGGGATTTCAACAATTTGGTTGGGAAAATAATATGGAAAAGTTACATTTTAGTGATTCTAAGGAAACAATTTTCATCTCTATGTGTGGTTTAGAATTTGTAAACAAGGCCTGTTCGAAGTCATCATCACATCAAGCCATCGAAGAAATTGTTAATATGCTATGTGACATGCTGTGTTTGGTCTGAGTGATTGTCTTAATCCATATAGTGAATTATGCCAATGTTAATAATGAGTTTCACAAGGGAAAAGGGTTGGGCGTCGGATAAGGTTTTTGTTTTGTACAACTCTCTTCCCAAGAAAGGCAAACCTCAAGGGCGCGAACTCCCTTCTCCTTCCTATGGTTTGAAGGTTGTTTCTCTCGGAACAGGAACGAAGTGTATTGGACGCTCATTTCGCCCTTATGGTGATGTTGTCCGTGATTTTCACGCCGAGATTATATCACTAAAAGCAAAGCTTTGCTAAGTGCTGCCATTTAAATCACTGAAAACTGAAAGGAAAAGCGTCCAGTAGACACGCCTTTGTTATGAGTTTTCAAAATCAAAGAGAAGTAAAAATACGTTGATCCAATGATAACTGAGAATGAAGGGAGTGAGAATTGGGTCTTGATGAATGTAAAACATAAGCGTGTTCATTAAATAATTAATATTAAACTTGCACCTCTCAATGCCGTCACTAATCATTGTTTGTCCCTTATTATTATTTTTTAAGTAGGAGTGTAGGTATAATTTTGCATCTAATTTTCATTCCTTTTCAATACCTAACACTCTGCTAACTGACTTTACAAATTTGCAGGTTGACTCTGGATATTGTCCTGTTACAGGTATTCACTTGTTCTTGAAAGGCAGAAAGAGTGACCATCTAGCTATCCATCTCCAGCATCTTTCAAATTGTCCACAAATCCTTAATATCTCTTATGATCTTGGTTGTGAATCTAGTGATAATCCAGTTGACAAGGTTTTCACATGTTTGCACAGCGCCTGTATCATACAATAGTTCCTTGATGATGAGCCTCCAGCCATTGTAACAAAGGTCTGGCTTAAGGTCAAGCATGTGAAACGGAAAAAAAGTTCTTTTCTTGAGGCTTGGATTTTCCATGGTAGAATCAGCAGAAATTTACAAATCAGAGTGGGATGGATCTCTATTTTCATTTCAAAAGTCAGGAATCGTTTCAACATTAATGAGCACAATGCTGACCAAGGGACTGCACCATGTGGTGGAGAATGAAAAGCCTACTAAAGATAACATAAAACCATTAGTTTCTAATGGCGAGTCACTTATTCCAATAAAAGCCCCAAAAATGCTTAGCTTCATGGATACAAAGGAAAAGGTTAGGGGACCAGAAGATGTGCCTAGATATTGGTATTTTATCTTCAGGATAAATAAAAGTTATATGGTTTCTAGCCATTCAATAAAATCCAGGTAAAAAAAAAAAAGCCATTCAATAAAATAGAAGACAAAAAAATATATGACTTTTGGCCATATAATAATAAAGAATCAAATGAATATGGTTTCTAGCCTTATTGTAAGATAGAAAAAGGTATATGGCTTTTGGCCATATAATATCAAGAAAGAAATCAAAGAAATATGGCTTATAGCCATAATATATCAAAATAAGAAATCAAAGTGATATGATTTATGGTCATATAATCTAAAAATAGGAATAAAAGGAATATGACTTAAATAGTAAATCAAATCATTATGACTCTAGGTCATATATTTTTAGAACAGGAAAATAGAGCAATATGACTTTTGGCCATATAATTTTAGAATATGAAATCAGAGTAATGTGGCTTCTGACCATATAATTTCAAAATATAAATTCAGAAGTGTATGACTTCTGGCCATAGTAAAATAATAATATCAATAATATAGAAAAACTTGTAACTGAGATTAAAATAATATATGAAAACAATAATAATCTCCAATCTAAGTTGTGGAACTTGATGTTTAAAACAATCAGTAAACGAGTCTCTTTAACTCCATTGTAGTGGCTCAGATTATCCCAATAGATCAAGATCAAATAAAGATATGATAGAAAAAAAATAGAGGAAATTGTTAAGATAACTATGAGAGAGTATACATTTCCCAACATTTCAGCATTTTTTCCTGCTCCACTCACTTGGACATCAATCAAGAGAAGAAACTACCAGGCAAGTATACGATAGGGATAGGATCCAACTTCCCTCCCTTGTTGCTCCCGTCCTTGTCCTCTCCCTTGCCCAAAACTACATCGTTTTGGGTGGGGTGGGGTATTACAAAACATGATAATTCGTAGTGGTGCATTTGTAGCGATTTTAAGCCAAATCGCTACAAATCTGCAACAAGTCACCTTGCTCCAAGTGGTGCGCGGGTTAGGGAACGGACTATGTAGAAGTTCATAACTCATAACTGCACAAATATTGTTGTCAAGTTGGTACCAAATTTGTCGCAATTCATTTGTAGTGGTTATAATATGGTAACGCAACAAATTTGGTGCCAGTTAGAGAGAAGCTGGCACGACAATTGTGACAGTTATTTTGTAGCAGTTATAATCAAGGTAACTGCTACAGAATGCAAAGAGATGTATATTTGTAGCAGTTAACCGGAACCGCTACAAAGTGGGCTGCAAATTTGTAGCGGTTATAAGTTGTAAGCACTACAGAATGCAAAGGGGTTGTCGGTTTGTAGAGGTTATTTGTAACTGCTACAAATCTTCACGTTAACAGAGGTAGGGTTTGTGGATTTGTAGAGGATACAATAGCAGTTTTTATTGGAACCGTTACAAATCCTAGCTCTATATAAGTTGTGGGCCTCTTCTTTTCCTCATTTTTCCATTTTGATTTCTCACGTGCCCTTGGAGATTTTGCTTGAGATATGAGGTTCTGCTGAAGCTTTTGAGAAAGTTTGCTATGCGAGGTCAGTATTTTTTATCCTTTTTTATTTCTCACTTGCTTTTTATCTTTTTTTTGGCAATTATTTTATAATTTTGATATAAATTGTGCTAATATTTATTTTTTTTTTGCAGGTGTATATATATATTACAACTTCTGAGCAAGACAGGGGGAAGGGGAAGGAGGCTGAACTTCCCCCTTGACTTATTTTGCTGGGGAGCAGCAGCAGAGGTGGTAGTGGGAGAGGCAGTAGTAAAGGGCAGTGTGGGGGTAGGCATGTCGCCATGCCCTATTATAGCCAAAGCAGATGGCTCTACAAGAGGCGACCGCACCATAGGTGGCGACCGCACCACAGGTGCCTGAGGCTGTTCTGGGAGGGGAAGGTGAGCTGAGCCTCAGCGACTACTAGGAGTTTGAGATCTCGATTCCGCTCAGTGACATAGAGCAGTTCCTGGATGAGGAGGAGGTGCAGGACCAGAACAACCCACGACGGTCATCTTCCCGGTTAACTAGGTTTGAGGTATATGTTCAAGGTAAATATAATTTTTTTATTTAATAAATTAAATATTTAAATTCAACTTGTTAAATGTGAATTTAAATTTATCTAACGTAAGTGGTAAATTGTGCAAATGAGTAGGGGAACATTTCCATGAGGAAGCTGGATGTGGTCAGTTTGAACAGCCTGGGCTAGACACTACGAGTTGTAGTTCTGTGGAATGAGGCCATGGACTAGCCCATCGACAATGGGGGTCACCTGTTCAACTGCTTCCTAAATGAGCTGGGCTCGAATTGGATGCGATGCCCCTTTCACTTCAGAACGTGGAGGAACGTTCCAAAGGGGTCGAAGGACCTGGCGTCGGATGAAGCGGTGAAGGTAATTGATACTATTTAATTATATTATATATTTTGTAATTAATTGTATTTAATTAATATTTATTAATTGTATCATTTGTAATTAGTTGTATCTAATTATTTTTTATTCAATTGTGTTATAGCTTAGGTTTGCCGTTTGAGACAATCGGAAGAGGTATATACTGATGAAGATGGGCGACAGCTGGAGGAATAGGAGGAATCGACTCTTCCACAGTATGAATAAGGATGGGACAATTCCTCTGCATCAGCTAATCGAGAACATCTCGGACGGCGTCCCACCGAATGACTGGGCAAGTTTTGTCCAATTCAGGATGAGTGCAGAGGATAGGTAATTTATTTATAATTATAATTTTAATATAAATTCATAAATTTTATGTTTTTAATAATTATAATTTTTTTATATTGTTTTAATACTTTTAATATTGTTTTTTTTTTCAGGCACTTTCTCAGAGGAATACGAGGTGCCGATGGCAGTAGAGGATCTACCACACTAAAGAATTGAAGACCTTTGCTGTTACTTATAGTGATCTGGTAATTTTAGCATTCATGATTATTAGGGGAAGGAACCCCCAATTTCAAGAGATCAATTCTTTCCCACACATCATCAAATGACAATACAAATTTCTTCTTATTTAAGATATTGCATAACAAAAGAGCCCTCTCATCCAATGCCTTATTTTCCCAAATATCATATTCGACACGTAATTTCTTCTTAATGTCATCCTGAATTTTTCCTGAATCTGCATCTTTAGACGCCACAATCCAGATGACTACATGGTCTGGTATTTTTTATAGGAAATCATTGTTGAATTTCTTAAGTAAAGTTGTTTTGCCTACCCCTCCCATTCCATACAAACCAATAATGCCCACCTGATTGTCCTCAAAGCATGAACAGAGCTCCTCGAATGACGATTCTACACCACAGCCTTATCCACAGGCAGTTCATCAAACTGATCGCGGACGAAATTTTCTGCTACAACATCAAAATGTCCTTTGCTCATAAGATCGTTAACGGCCCTCAATTTCTAAGTGACCGTTTTGTTTAGCTTGTAGCTAGTCCGACAGTTCTTGGAACAGCGACCTCCAAAGCACTTGGTTTGTATTTCTTGATCACCTTCCAGCAAAATGGCTTCAACTTCATTTTGTAGGACTTGTACTCTACCCATCCAACCCCTTACCTCATTCAAAATCATCAGCTCTCGATCTGGATTCGTCTCTGTTGTTTCAACATTCATCTTGACATCAAGATAACTGCGATTGATTTCATCTGAATCATTTTTCAAAGAGTTGAGGTTGTCTCCTAACTGGCGTATTGAATCTACCCATTTGGCGCTACAATCACACAAACGAGTTATGATGTCAAAGGCTGGAGTAATAAAGTCAGCCATGGTTTTGTTTGGGTGCACCAAAGAAGTGAAGATCGAAATTGAGAGGGAGAAGATAGAAATGCAGTGAATGGTGGAAATATGTTTGACTATTTCTTGGAGTGAGCTCGAAGGACAATTAAAATGGATGGTCCTTCCGGCAATCACAGAAAAATTACCTTAAACAATTTTTTTTAAAAAAATAAATTACGTAGAAAGTTTTCAATCAATGCATTGTGCAATTAAGTGTCACCAATGGTCTACAACAGCTTTACTTATTTTTTTTTAATTTTATTTAAATTTGTGGGTTTTCTCTTAAATTTTTTTTTTTAACTTTACAAGCTATTACTAGGTTATTTCTATTAAAATTTCTAGTTATCCTTCCGGACATCTGCAATTGGCATTTGATTTTCCTTTTGTTTGTGCATAATCCTCTCATCTTATCTTTAAAGTAGGACCTAACTAAGGAGTTCATCTTAGTTTTAAATATAAGATTTATTTTTTATATTTGTCAATATTTTTCTAATTTACTCTTATTAATACTTTCTCAACAATAATCAAATAGAAGAGGGATAGAGAAAAATAAGGAAGATAATTGGGATGCTTTAAAAAACATATGTCATATTAATTAACTTAACTAACTTCCTTAATCTAATTAAATTAAGTAAATAGGTCTTATGTTAAGGACGAGAGGAAGCATTTTGTAATAAAAAATATTTTTTTTTATTTTCAAATAAATTAATAGAAATTTAATCCTTATTATTTTTGAAGAGAAAAGTGGAAGGAACAAAAATGTTGGGAAAACATAGGGGTATTCAAATCCGGGATTGGGATCGGGACCGGGATGCCCTACTCCCGGTCCCAGTCCTGGTCCTGATTTTTGGCCGGGATGTAAATTGCATCCAGGTACCGGTTCCAATAATCCCGAGCGGGACCGGGACTAAACTGGGAAATCCAGGTTTTTTTTAAGAAAATTAAATTTAAAATATATTATTGTATTAGTTAAATTTTCTATAATCTAATGTTTAAAGTGGTTCTTTTGTTAGATATGATTAGTTTTGATGATGTCAAATATAGATATGAAATGATAAGAGCAAAAAGTTTATATAATGCATTTCTTTGACTAACTACTATATTTAATGTTACATATCTTGTAGATTAGTCAAGCAAAGAAAGAAGAAGATTGAATGTAGTCAAGAAAAATATTAGCCAAGCAAAGAAAGAAGATTGAAGATTAGCCAAGCAAAGAAAGAAGAAGATTGAAGGTAGTCAAGAAAACAAAAGAAGACATCTTGACTGAGTTATGGAGAATTATTATCAAGAGGAAAATCGAGAAGAAAGATATGGAAGAAAGAAGAACTTGTAAGATCTTATGAGAATATCAAGATTCAAGTTATTAGAAGTAATTTTGGAGATTTCAGAAATTTGAGGCACTGTAGCAATTGGCATTGTAGCGGCGGTACTGTAGCAATTACTCGAGTGAGGCACTGTAGCATGCAAATCACTGTAGTTCTCGAAGTGCAAGGAGGAAGTGTAGAATCACTGTAGCAAGTGTGGCATTGTAGCACTCGAGTGAAGAAAGAACACAATCGAGTATTGGGCTACTCTGTTCAGCTCTATTTTACGTTTAGCTTGACAGAGATTCGGTATTTTGGCCATATTTCTCAAACCACACATCAGATTGACCTGAAACTGGTGGCATATGAAAGAAGACTCACAACACCAAAAATGTACACCAAGATCACATTGAAAGAAGCTCAAATGAAGGAGATATGATCCATGGAAGATGACACTGAAATCACCGTCACGTTTCAAGACAGGTTCGGTATTTTGAACATAACTCACAAACCACACATCGGATTTAGACGAGACCAATGCCATATGAAACTAGACTCAAAGAACTTTCCATGGATAGGTAATTTGCCTAATTTGAACTTATATTCTAGGAGCTATCCCTTCTGGAAGTTGACGCTTGTGCAGTCTAGTGCGATAGACACTCTTTCGATCATAACGTGTAGAATACAAGGAGTTTGGAGCTGATTCTTTTTGCATTGGAATGCATATGGCAAGAACTTTCTTATGATACATCATTAGAATCAAATAAATAAATTTTGTCTAATGTGGCCCCACATCACTCACAAGTGCAAAAACGCACTCTTGAAAAAATATCATGCGAGTGTTGTCCAGAAGCGGTTGAAGTGTGGAGAAATTTACAACACTCGAGCACTAGGATCCACACTCGAGCATCAAGTTGCTTTGCACTCGAGCACATGCAAGTGTTGACATGAAAGTGTTAATCCGAGAAGAAATATGACTAAAGAAACATGAGGCGCACTCGAGCAGGACTAGTTGCACTCGAGTGATGACCAGAATTGCGCTCGAGTCTGTGCGAGTGAAGAGCAGCAAGTGTTTGCTCGAGAGGAAGCCAGGATGTGAAATTATACATGCACTCGGGTGAGGCTTCTTTGCACTCGAGTGAAGTCTTGACAGAACCAAAACGCAGAAGTTCATACTCTCATGGCCATCAATCCAAACGTGGTTACATGTTATTGAATCATTGTGTTCTCACTTGTTATTGTTTCTAAATGTTAACTAACATATATTTCAAGTATGAAACAGGATATTAAACGTTCGGATTGAAGTTTCAAATAAGAAAGTCAATTATGGTAAACTTCATCATTACACACCGAATGGCGGCTACCTACCATGACAAGCAACTGACACTCCACGAAAGACTGTCGAATATTCAAACATCTTTATATTGACGTACATCTCATAATGAAAATCTGTCGGATATCCAAACGCTTGCATCCCGCTCCTCTACGAGATGCTTTGCTTTGCAACAGACAGCGGCTAGTTGGTCAAATGCACTCAATGGTCAAATCTTAGAATGAAACATCCTACTCTTCAATGGGACGCTCCAATCTGCAATGGATATTTCATAGTGGTAGATATTTAAATGCGCTCAACGGTCAAAATGAAGTAATGGGACTCTAACGGAAGAAAGCTTACAACAGTCATCATCTTCATCAACTATAAAAGAGAAAGCATTCAAAGTCGATGAAAAACTAAGACAACGAGCAACTACGAGAAAAATGATGGAAATATGAATCCTCTGCTTCTACCCAAACACTCTCTGTTCTGTAGCTTCTATATTACTTATCATTGAGAGAGTGATTATTTGTATTATACTTCAGTAAGCATTATATCCACTCTGTGAGAGATTTTGTAAACACTTTCATCTGTATTTCAAAATTGATCTCAAGGTAGAGGGACCTTGAGAGGGTTGATTTCCTTACAGTGGAAGCTGTAGAGAGAATTGCCAGTAAGACATTGACTTACGAGAGCAAGCAGTAGAGAACGTTGCTGCTCATAAGACTTACAGGGGTGTAAGCAAGAGAGAGTGTTGCTGCTCGTAAGACTTGCACGAGTAAGCAAGAGAGGAATACCTTTGGGATTGCTCTGCTCGTAAGACTTGCCGTAAGGTGGAGTATTTCAATAAGAGATTTGTAAAAGGTTTCACAAGTACCCAGCTAAACTTGTGGGATTGTAAAGGCTTTTCTTGTGCCCGGATTAAACAAGAAGATAGTGGATTTGAAAATCTCAGGAGAAGCCTGGGGACTGGACGTAGGCCATCACAAATTGGACCGAACTAGGATAAATCACAGTTTGCATATTCTCTTCCCTAAGCTCTTATATTTCCAGCATATATTATTTAATCTAACTGTTGATTTATGATTCATTACCTTCATACTTATTGCTTTTACTAAGATGCGAAAAGATTTCCAAAGTTCTTAAGTTTTTATCATACACCCAATTCACCCCCCTCTTGGGTGATAGCCGGTTCTAACATGTTTAACACCTAATAAGGCCATAATAATCACACAAATTGATCTAAAATTGAAAAATAACATTATTATTATTATTATTATGACCAACTTCATCATTTTTGTTATTATCTTTATACATTATATAGTTATAATTAATATCATGATATATACAGTTTAACGCTAACTAAATATGTAATACACATTTTATCAAATGATAACTTAATTTATGGGATAAAAAAATACAAAAATAAAATAATAATTTAGTTTTTAAGGGAAAAAATTTTAAAAAATAAAAAAAACCAGGACTGGGATGGGACCAGGATCACAAGGTGTGAGCCCGGTCCCGGTCCCGGTCCCAGCCGGGACAGGAAATTCTATGGATCAAAATGTCCGAGACTGGGTTCGGACAACCAGGATCAGGACACTTTGAACACTCCTATGAAAACATATCAAAACAGGGACAAAAATTGCATTTTATTGGACTTTTTTTTAACCTCGATTTTACCCAAAAACCATCGAGAAAAAAGTAGAATGGATAGAAGATAACATGTGACGCTCACAAATGTTCCGCTTTGTGGAATGTGGACGTAAAATAAGTGTCCGTTTGAGTTGTCCCCTTGCTCTTTGTTTTTATATCTTGACTCCTTTACTTCATCCTTCTTTTTGCAGCAAGTTCAAGGCATTAGAGGTACTTGCTTCTAGTTGATTTATTTCTTGTCACCAAGTTTCTTCATCTAGTAATGTGATTATTGAATTAATCCTTGGTATTTTGCATGAAATATTGATCATATGATTATTTCTTGACCTTATTAGCTTATTAATGTTTGTTTATTTGTGAGTTAACTGGTTCAATGGATAGCATACTATTAGCTGTGAACTCATTTTTACAAATTAAATAAAAAATGAAAAAACCCTCTTTTATAAGAAAATAAAGAATTTTTTTAAAATAAAAAATACAAACCAAACAAAAAATATTTTTCTCAGATTAAATTAGATAAATATTTTTCCTATAAAACTCCAACAAAGTGACATTTTTACCCCTAACGAACTACATGGGCTTTGATCCCTCTAAAGGGTACGCAGGCCCTAAGCTTTCTTCCTATGTCAAGTCCAATTTTGTAAATAAATATATTTTTTTCTTATTTTTTGTAAATAAATGTTTCTTTTTTCTTTAGTTTTCATTTTAGTTATTTTTGTAAATATTATTTTTTATTCCTTTTTGGATAATTATAATAAAATTAAAGGCCATATTCATTTTTAAATAACTGACTTAGGGAAACCATTCTTATGAATGGATGTTGTGGGGTGCCTAACACCTTCCCCACACACAATCAACCCCCAAATCCTATATGGTTTTCTTTTTTCAAAAAAAGTTCCCAAAATTATCTTTTTTTAAAATTTTGGTGACGGCTCTTTGTTTTTCAAATTTCGAGCGCCACAACAATAGTTTACCTTTAATTATGACTTAATGACTGTGTTTGTTTATTGAATAGTGCATACCTTTTACACTCTAATTTTGACAACATATATGTGTTACATTAGGAATTTCATTGTTGTAATTTAGTTAAAAAAACCTGAAAAAAATAAAAATTGTTAAATCTTATGAAAATGGTTTCAGGCGCTGTGGGCCAGTTCTGACCCGTATGCTCTTGGGTCAGGTTTCAAAGAATAACAATTTTTCTTACCCTAAGCCTAAAAGGACAGACCTAAAAGGATCTATAGGACCGACAAATCCTAATTCCGAACTCTACCTACAAAGGAGCAAAACATATCAAGATAAAACAAAATAATGTTTCTTTATTCCTGACCTTTTAGGGATTTGAGCTTTACTTTAATTTATTCCTTATACTTTTTTTCCGGATGAGCTTCGCTTTAATTTATGCGCTTCGCTTCCGTGTTGTTATAACCAACAGGGAAGCAACGCATATCAAGAAAAACCAAAACCTTTATTTATTCCTTGCTTTTTTGGTATTGATCTTCAATTTAAATTATGCCTTATGTTATGAATATTAATTAGGGGGAATTGTCTAAAAATATCTTTCAGATAAATTAATTGCTGATTGCTATCAAGCGTGTAAGTGATTTTCCACATGTGCAAGCGATCTTCCGTTTTATGCAAACCATCTTCCGTGTGTACAAAAATCTTTCATATAAATATGTAAACAATCTTCCGTTGTGTGCAAAATATATTTCGTTATGTGTAACAGATCTTTCATGGTAGCATTCAACAATTAATTTCCTAAGAACGTATTTATCAGCAATTCTCCCTATTAATTATGTGGATGTCTATTGACTCAAAAAAAAAAAAAGAAGACTTGATATAAAGAAACAGGAGAAAAGGACACAAAACAAAAGCAAAAGAAGATAAGGACATAAAGAAGATATAAAGTAATCATAATCATATAATTAGGGTTAGTTTCCTAACTTTGTATACAAATATGTAATCGATTGTTTCAAATGAAGTCAATAAGAAGTTCTCTCTAGAAATTCTATCAATCTTCTCTCTTGAAATTCTCTCTTGCTCTCTATCACACATACTTTTGTAACATGTTATCAGCATGACGCTCTAACGCAGATATGATCTTCTTATGGTTTCTTTAATGATTTCATATACCTTGTTTTATTTGATAGATCTGGAATAATCTGAGTTACTATATGGAATTAAAGTAATACTTTTACCGATTGTTATAAACATCAAGTTCCATGGCTAAGATTAAAAATTGTTATTGTTCTTATATATATATATATATATCTCTGTGTGTGTGTGTGTGTGTTCTTTAAAAGTTCTCTTATATTATTATCTTATGGCCAGAAGCCATACACGTATGATTCATGAAATTGTATGACTAGAAATCATATTGTTTTTATTCTGATATAGTACATGCCTTTTTTTATGGAAGGCTTAGGTTGTCACTTACATAGAAGGTTTTACCTCCAAACTGAAACCATGAGATTAATTGGCCCGAAGCCATGAGATTAATGGCCCAAAGTCATACAAGTTTTAATTTTCTTTTTTTATTTTATGAATTATTTATTGTCTTTATGAATTTACGGTTATTTTTGTTTAAGATATTATATTTCATTTTTACATTTCATATTTTAATTATTTTCATTTATTTCTTTAATTAGTTTGAACCATGGAAAACCTAACAAAACTTGAAATTGTGGCTTTTTATATTACTGGGAAAAATTATTTATCTTCGGTTTTGGATGCGAAAATTCATCTAAATGCTAAAGGTCTGGAAGAAACAATTAAAAAAGGGAATCATGCATCCAACCAAGACAAAGCCAGATCTATGATTTTTCTTCGCCACCATTTGCATAAGGATTTAAAAATTGAATATCTAATAGTAATGGACCCACTTATTCTTTAGAACAATTTAAAAGAAAGGGATGATTACTAGAAGATGGTCATCATCCCAAAATCTCGTTATGACAAGATACATCTGCGTCTGCAAGATTTTAAATCTATAAGTGAGTATAACTTTGCCATGTTCAGAATTACTTCTAAATTAAAATTATGTGGAGAAAATGTTACTGATGAAGATATATTAGAAAAGACATTCTTCATATTTTATGCATCTAATTTGCTCCTGCAGTAGCAATATCTAGAAAAAGGTTTCAAGAAATATGCTGAATTAATTTCTTGTCTCCTTGTGGCTGAACAGAATAATGAGTTTTTATTAAAAAAAAATCATGAATCCCGTCCAACAGGCTCAACTCTATTCCCTGAAGTGAATGTAGTAGCAAATTAATCTAATCGTGGGCCGAGGCCGTAGCCATGGATGTGGACATGGACATGGACATGAGCATGGCTACAGTTGTGGGCGTGGTTGAAATCATAGTGGTTCAAATTCCTATCAGAAGTGGGA
Source organism: Inga leiocalycina (assembly GCA_963242795.1). Classification (NCBI taxonomy): domain Eukaryota; kingdom Viridiplantae; phylum Streptophyta; class Magnoliopsida; order Fabales; family Fabaceae; genus Inga; species Inga leiocalycina. The sequence continues at coordinate 36,628,367 of OY725321.1, read as the reverse complement.
AAAGACTGAGAGGAACCAAAAAGGGGAAAGCAGTAAGCATAATAACTATGCTGATAATCCATGTTATCGCTATGGCGGCAAGGGTCATTGGTCTCGTACCTATCGTACTCCAAAACACCTAGTTGATTTTTACCAAGAATCAATTAAAAATAATGGTAAAAGATCAAATGTTGAGGTTAATCATGTTGATCAGGCCAATAATTATGAGTATGCCGATATGGATAATACCTATTTGGATGTTGCAGAACTTTTTAATTTGAACTGCTATATTTTATTGTATTTAAAGTTACTTCTATCATATGTATTAATTTTAATTATGTTTTTATGTTTCTTTTAATGAAGAATGACTTTTATTGGCATAAATCCCAAAGATTTATGTCTCATTTGATAGTGCAAGAACCCACACCATACTCAGACATGATAAATATTTTTCTTCATTGGTAATACAAGAAGCCAACGTTCATACTATATTTGGAAGTATAAATTTAATTAAAGGCTCCGAAAGACCTAATATTTTGTTACCTGAAGGAACAAAATTATGTATTCATAATGCATTTTATTCTATTAAGTCTAAAAGAAACTTATTGAGTTTTAAAGATATCTGCAGAAATAGATATCATTTAGAAACAACAACTAAAAATAATTAGGAATATCTTATTATTATTATAGATATTGTTGCTGGTAGAAAATGCATATTAGAAAGTCTTTCTGCTTCTTCTTCTGGCTTGTATTACACATGTATAAGCACAATTGAAATACATGTTATTGAGAACCAGAAGTTCATCAATGCAGACCAGAATTCTGCTAATGTAAACGAAAAGTTTTCTAATAAATTTAATGTTTGGCATCATTGGTTAGGCCACTCTGGTTCAAATATGATACGACAAATAATAGGGAATTCATGTGGACATACCCTAAAGTATAAACAAATACCACAATCCCATGATTTCTCATGTACTGCATGTTCCAAGGGAAAGTTAATTATTCACCCCTCACCAAGCAAAGTAGAAAGTGAATCTCTCACATTTCTAGAATGGATATAGGGAGATATTTGTGGACCAATACACCCACCATAAGAACCATTTAGGTGTTATGTGGTTTTGATTGATGCATCAATTAAATGGTCATATGTTTGTTTATTATCTTCTCGCACAGCATTTACGAGATTACTTGCTCAATTGATTAGATTAAGAGCACATTACCCTGATTATCCTATCAAGAAAATACGCCTTGATAATGCTGGTGAATTTACTTCACAAGCTTTTAATGAATATTGTATGTTTCTTGGAATTGATGTTGAATATCCTGAAGCTTATGTTCATATGCAAAATGGACTTGTAGAATCATTGGTTACAAGGCTTTTACTTATGAGATCTAATTTCCCAATTTTTATTTGGGGCCATTCCATTTTGCATGCAACAATGTTGATTCGCATTAGGTCAACAAGTTACCTAATGGTTTCCCCTTTACAAATGGTTTTGGGTCAAGAACCTAATATTTCCCATATAAGGATTTTTGGATGTGCAGTATATGTGCCAGTAGCACTACCACTAGGGGTGGAAACAAGCCTGTAGCTTGGCCTGTGATTGGCCTGTTCAGGCCTGGCCTTTCAGGCTAAAAGACCAGGCCAAGGCCAAAACAAAAGCCTATTTTGCTTAATAGGCCAAGCCAAGGCCTATTGACAGGCCTGTTAGGCCTATCAGGCCGGCTTGAGCCTGTAAAAATATTTTTTTTAAAAAAATTAGATAAGGGTTTAAAGATAATTTCGCCTGAGCCTGTAAGTTTTAGCCTATTTTCGGCCTATTTAAGGAGGCCTGTTAAGGAGGCCTATTTTCAGCCTGTAGCCTGTTGGCCTGTTTTGCAGTGTGGCCTGTAGGCCTATCGATTTACTTAAAAAATTTTAAAAATTTAGGCCTCCTTAACAAGCTTCAGGCCAGGCCAGGCCCAGGCTTAAAAATTGGCCTTCAAGAGGCCACAAGCCAGGCTCAGGCCAATTTGTGCCTAACAGTCCTGGCCTGTTAAGGCAAAAAACCTGGCCTGTTTCCACCCCTAACTACCACAATGCACCAAAATGGGTCCTCAAAGAAGGATGAGAATATATGTTGGGTATGAATCTCCTTTGATAAAAAAATATTTAAAACCATCTACAGAAAATTTATTTATGGCATGATTTACCGACTGTCGTTTTGATGAATCACTTTTCGCAACATTAGGAGGAGAAAACAAGCAACTGGGTAAAGAAATTAACTGGAATGAATTATCATTGGCTCATTTTGATCCTTGTACAAAACATTGTAAAATGGAAGTTCAAAAGATAATTCATTTACAGAATTTAGCTAATCAAATGCCAGAAGTATTTACTGACCTAAAGAAAGTGACAAAGTCACATATCCCAGCTGCTAATGCTCCTATTAAAATTGATGTCCTTGAAGGATAACCTGCTATGAATGAATTTAAGGCACACTTGAAGCGTGACAGGCCCATCAGTTCTAAAGATAAAAATCCTCGAAAGAGAAAAGGAGCAAAGAACATAGATGGTCAAGTCAAAGATAATCAAGAAAAGTTAGTTGCTTCAGAAGAGCCATCCCCATTCTGGGTGTATTCCCATCATGAGGGAGGACTTTTCACAATCTTTTTGATGTTTAATATGTTTTGTTGTATATACTTTCCAAGCTAGCTTGGCCATTATATGTATCTAAAAAAATAAAGAAGAGCCATCTATGAAGAGTTATTATCTCCAGTAGAGATATCTCCAGAAGAGAATGTTGTAGTTCCAGATGAGACCCAGGTACCTAACATATGTGAAAATAATGAAATATCAATAAATTATGTTATGAATGGAATCTAATGGATCAAAATAAAGTCAACGTTGACGACATCTTTGTTTATCATATAGCATATGATGGAATAAATTATAATAAGGATTATGAGCCAAAATCTATTAGAAGTGCCAACAAAGAAAAGATTGGCCCCTATAGAAAGATGCAATTAATGCAGAACTAAAATAATTGGCAAAACGAAAAGTATTTGGACCTGTAGTCCTTACACCTGAAGATGTAGAATGAGTTGGATGCAAATGGGTTTTTGTGTGAAAGAGAAATGAAAAGGGCAAAATAATAAGATATAAGGCATATCTTGTAGCCCAAGGCTTTACACAAAAACTTGGCATTAATTTTGAAGAAATGTATTCACCAGTAGTAGATACGACTACTTTTCATTATTTAATTAGTCTGCCAGTAAATGCAAGAATTGATTTACATCTAATGGATGTTGTGACTGCCTATTTATACAGATCACTTAATAATGATATTTACATGAAAGTCCCTGAAGGACTTAAGGTGTCAGAAGCATCCAAATCTAGTTCTCGAGAACAATACTCAGTTAAGTTAAATAAGTCCCTATATGGCTTGAAGCAATCAGGGTGCATGTGGTATAATTGTCTTAATGAGTATCTGTTAAAAGAAAGATACAAAAATGATCTAATATGCCTATGCATCTTTATAAAAAGATCTAACAGTGAATTTTATATAATTGCTATTTATGTTGATGATATCAACATCATTGGAACTCTTGAAGAGCTTCAAAATGCAATTAATTGTTTGAAGAAATAATTCAAAATAAAGGATTTGGGAAGAATAAAATTCTGTCTTGGATTATAGATCGAACATCTCAAGAATGAGATATTTGTATATCAAGAAACTTATACAAGAAAGGTCCTATAGCAATTTTATATGGATAAATCGTATCCATTACGTACCCCAATAACTGTAATATCTTTGAAAACAGATAAGGATTCATTCCGACCTTGAGTAATTAATGAAGAAGGTAATGAAGAACTACGTGGTTCAGAAGTACCATACCTTAGTACTATTAGAAACTAATATATCTTGCTAATCACACATGTCTTGATATATCATTTGCTATTAATTTATTAGCAAGATACAGTTCTTCGCCAACACGAAGGCATTGGAATGGTGTAAAACACATTTTTCCTTACCTCAAAGGCATTGTGAATATAGGGTTTTACTACTTAAATATATCCAAGTATGAACTAATTGGTTATGCAGATGCTGGATTTTTATCTGATCCACATGATGGTAAATAAAAAATAGGCTATCTGTTTACATGTGGAGGTGAAGCTATTTTATGGCAATCTATGAAACAAACTATATCAGCGACATCATCTAATCATGTAGAAATTCTAGCAATACATGAGGCAAAATGAGAATATGTGTGTGGTTGAGTTCAATGATACATCATATACACACAACTTGTCATTTATCTTCAGGAAAAATGATCCCAACAGTCATATATGAGCATAATGCTGCATATATTGCCCAACTTAAAGAAGGCTACATCAAGGGTGATAGAACGAAGCATATTTCACCAAAATTCTTCTTCACTCGTGATCTTTAAAAGGATGGTGAAATAGATATTCAGCAATTCAATTCAAGTGAAAATTGTCATGCCCTTATCTTAATTTCACCTTTACCGGAGTATTCACGGAAAATAATATGCGGTTCAGTGGGCAACACAGAAATAACATAAATATACTGATAATATGTGTATGATTACAGAAAATCCCTATAAGGGTTTGTACATGATACTTACAATTAAGGTAGCCACATAATGCTACTAGGGTGTCTAAACCCATCCCAGTAAAACGGAGACTTCTTCCCGTCTTCACTCCACCACTGCAACCCTCTCTTATACAGTTCTCTTCTTTGATCCCTGCGTACCTTCTGTATTCGCATGTCTAAATTGTTGGTAGGGTGGGGTGAGATTCGAGAGAATCTCAGTAGGAAACATATATCATAATGCATGCATGATAGATGCTATGCGTGTGACATGTTAGCTTTAACTAGATGTTTGCCCCATAATGACATTTCTGCATGCTCAATATTTCATGTAACAAAACTATGGGCACAGCGAAAATAGAAAAATAGCTTCATTTATTCAAATATGCTCTGCACAATCAAGTAAAGCAATCACATACATCACTATACAAGCAGAGATATCGAATACATGCAAATAAGGTAAGTCCCCTATGACATATTTCCGCCCAAGGAATCCATTTCTGGATTCAAAATTACCAAATTCACTACCAAAAGAAGAAATTGCCCTTGGTAGCCCCACTTTAAGGGTTTCAGGGGCGTTTTCGTAATCATGCTTTTTCGTCATTTTCCAAAAAAGTGATCAACTGTAACCCCACCTGATTTTGGCTCCTAAACTCAATGGAACCATCACATAATTGAAATTCCAACTTTAAGGTTCATTTATGTCCCTGGTCGAAATCCTCCTATTTCCCGATAAAAATTGTGGTTTTCAAAACCTAACTCCTCAGACGTGCTTCTTTCTACTCCTAATCACTTTATTAACTATTTAATTAGGTTATAACTACCATTTAGTACCAATTTTGGCAGCATAACCCCTAGGCCAATTCAATTTCCAAATTTCAAATCAAAGACAATCTAATGAAATTCCACCGATTAAATTGTCCACAGCAGTCAGAATAGTCAATATATAAAAGTTTGGAAGTTACCTCAAGCTCCTTCTAGCTTTTTCCTTTTATGGTTGAACCCTAACACTTCTTACCACTGAAAATTGAGCTTCCAACACCTTAAATAACATGAAGGAGAAGCTTAGGAACAAGATTATACACATTAAGTATTAATTCACGAAGAAATCGACTTACCTTGTGAGTTCTCTCTCTAAATGCTCTCAACCCTTCCTCTCTCTTTCAGCTGAATATCACATCAATTTAGAGGCTTGGAGGAAGGAGATGATGCCTTTTAATAATATATTTAATGTTATTTTATTCATTTGTTTAATTTTCAAAAATTCCAATAATTAAACTTTATGTACATAAACCCTTAACTTGGTGTAACCATGTCATTAAGTCCAACTAATATTTCCTTTCTTATGCCACATATAGGAGACACTTAAGGGTCCTTCCTTATGGTCTCAATTGACTTCACAACTTGTTCCTGTTATGTATATACGCAAGGTCTCAATTTTGGTCAAAATTGCACTTTTTGCTCAAAATTTCCATAAATTCACATTAAATTGACCAAAATATTCTAAATATATTTCTCCCTTTTATTTTCCTTAATTAATTGAAATTAACTTCAATAAATCAGAAAATAATTAATTTTGTGATAATTTGGAAAAATTACAATTTTGTCATTACCTTTTTAATCCAATTTATTTTCTCATTTTTCTTTGGCCAATTCCCATATATTTTTGGACCAAATATTTTCTCCACTACTTCTCAATTTTTGGACCTTAATATTGGACTTTTTAAATTATCCAGATTAATTCCATAATTATTTTGCCCATTTTTCTCATGAATATGAACATTTATAAAATTTATAAATTCTAAATTCATAAATATTCACCATTTTATTGAATTTCTCAACTAATTACAAGATATTTTGGGAATATAAAATTTGGGGTTTTATCAAAATCTAGCATATTTATTCACCAAGTCACTTCCAGGTACAATCTTTAAAAAGCTTGTTCATAACATTGGTCGTTGGAGACTAAAAGATCTCAATTGATGTTGTCAAGAGGGGAAGTTAATACACACTGTACTCTTTTTCCCTTATCTAGGTTTTGTCCCATTGGATTTTCCTAGAAACATTTTTAATGAGGTAGTGTCACATCCTCATCCTATGGAAGGTTTTTAATACATGGTTCAGTGGGCAACACGACAATAACATAAATATACTGATAATATATGCATGATTACAGAAATTTCCTTTAGGGATTTTTACATTATAATTACCATCAATGTAGCCACATAAGGCTACTTGAGTGTCTAAACCTGTCCCAGTAAAACAGAGACTTCTTCTCGTCTTCGTTCCACCACTTCAATCCCCTCGTATAGTTTTCTTCTATGATCTCTGCATGCCTTCCATATTCACTTGTCTAAATTGTTGGTAGGGGAGAGTGAGATTTGAGAGAATCCCAGTAGAAAAAAATTAGCAATATGCATGCAAGATAAGTGCTTAATGCATGACATGCTTGTATTACATAACTCATGCTCACACAATGACATATCTGTGTGCTCAATGTTTCAAAAAACATACTTATAGCCATAGCATAAACAGAAACAAAGCTTCAATCATTCATATATATTTCACATAATCAAACAAAACAATAACATGCATCAATACACCAGCACAAATATCAAATACACGTAGGAGAGGTAAGTTCCTTACCTTAACCCTTTTCCACCTCGAAACACGTGCCTCATAAAGGATCTCGCAGCTTAGCTCTCCACTCGATCCTACAATTCCAAATATACCATTTAGACACTTCCATAGTGTTTCTGGTGGTTATATGAGTCTATCTTGATAAATGACCAAAATGCCCACGGGACCCCCGTCCAGCCTCGTCACACCCGATCCGATTGTACTTTTCTTGAAATTTTGACATGGGCTATTCTAACATATTTTTGGGCAAGAAATCCATTTCCGAACTTGGAATTATCAAATTCAATGTAAAATTACAAAAATTGCCCTTGGCATCCCTACTTTAAGGGTTTCAGGGGTGTTTTAGTAATTATGCTTTTTCACCCTTTTCCAAAAAAGTGACCAACTGTAACCCCACCTAATTTTTCCTCCTAAACTCAATGGAATCATCATATCATTAAAAATCCAAATCTAAGGCCCATTTACAGCCCTGGCCGAAATTAATGGGTTTTCTGAAGAAAATTGGGGTTTTGCGATTTTGGCTCCGTAAACGCGTTCTTTTCTACTCCTAACCACTTTATTAACTATTACATTAGGTTATAACTACCATTTGAATCAAAACTGGGCAACATAACCTTTAGGAAACCCATTTCCAAAAATTACAAACAAAGACAATCTGACGAAATTTCACCGATTAAATTGTCCACAACAACTAGAATTGGAAGTTACCCCAAGCTCCCTCTAGCTTTTCCTTGATATGGCCAAACCCTAACCCTTCTTACCACTGAAAATTGAGCTTCCAACACCTTAAAGAATATGAAAGAGAAGCTTAGGAACAAGGTTATACGCATTAGGTACGAATTCACTGAAGAAATCAACCTACCTTGAGAGATTTCTTCTCTTTCTCTCTCTAAAAGCTCTCAACTCTTTCTCTCTCTCTTTTCAGCTGAAAATGATGACGGAAATGGATGAAGAAGATAAGGGAATATTTAATACATTATGCTGATGTCATCCAAGACCTTGCTTATGTCATATTCCCATTTTCTGATTTATACAAATTTTGGCAAATTTTCTGCCCTAACTTTGAACAATCATAACTAATTGTAAAAAAATCGAATTGGAGAGATTCCAAAGGCTATAGAAACCTTATTGAGTATAGTTTCAAGGAAAAATATAGACTTTAGCCAATACATCATTCCCAGATTTTTAATCTTTGCATGCTATTCCAGAAACTTCACAATTTTTCTAGGATGACTTAAAAAATTCATAACTTTTTGTATATAACTCTAATTGAGACATATAACCTATCAAATTAAAGCTTAGGATGTCTACTTTCACTTTGTAAAATCTCATAACTTTTGCTCATCATTTGTGCATACAAAATCATATGACAAGCTCACTGCCTCATAGGCGATTTCACTGGAAGCATTATTCACCTTTCAATTTCCAATATTTAATTCCTATGGCTAAAAATATTCATCATTTTATTGAATATATTAAATAATTACAATACATTCTTGGTAAATAAAATATGGGGTGTTAAAAGCAGCACTTGACGGAGTATCAATGAATGATATACTCTTTTCTTTGGCTAGGTTTTTAACCTACTGAGTTTTTCTTAGTTAAAGTTTTTAATGAGACACGTTCATAATAGACATCCAAGGGGGAGTGTTATGAATATCAATTATATGGAGGTCTATTAACTCAAAGAAAAGAAGATTGATATAAAGAAAAAGAAGAAAAGGACACAAAGCAGAAGCAAAAGAAGACAAGGATATATAGAAGATATAAAGTAACCATGGTCATGTAACCTGGGTTAGATGTAAACATGGTGATGTAATCAGGGTTAGTTTCCTGACTCTATATAAAGACCTATAATCAATTGTTTCAAATGAAGTCAATAAAAAGTTCTCTCTTACTCTCTTCCCTAGTGGAAAAAGGGTTTTTTAGACCGGTTAAAATTGACTTTTTAGACCGGTTCTGAATCCGGTCTTGATACAACCGGTCTAAAAAGTATGTCACTTTTGAGACCGGTTTTGAGACAGGTCTTAAAAGTCTATATTTTAAGACCGGTTCTATTTATAACCAGTCTAAAATCAACAATTTTAAGACTAGTTTTCATGAGCTCCGGTCTTAAAAGAACTCTTTTGTAAGGGGATTTATGTAACATTTTTAAGACCGGTTATAATGATAACCGGTCTTAAAAGAAACTTTTAAGACCAGTTTTGCATACAATTGGTTTTTAAAATGTTAATTTTAAGACCGGTTTTATATACAACTAGTCTTAAATTTGAATTTTAAGACCGGTTATAAACATAACCGGTCTTAAAATAACTTTTAAGACCGATTATCATTATAACCGGTTTTAAAAGTGTCATTTTTTTTATTTGTTTGTGATTAGGTTAGTTACCAGAACGCATCCTTAAATTGTTACCTCCAATGCCATACTTATTAAGTGCCATATGGTGTTCAGTTTGCTTCCACTTACCATTTCCTTTTGCTTTAACCTTCTCATTGAATTGGGAACTTGTAACATGTCATATATATCCTCATGTATATTGTTTTGTTTAAAACCATCATATATATATATGCATAAATGGATTCAGCCATGACATATCATGCAACCAACAAGTCAATTCATCAAAATATACAAAAACCATTTTAAAACCAACAAACATGGCAAATCATGCAACCAACAATATAAATGAATTCAACAAACCAACATGTCAATTCATAAATGAATATATACAAAACAATTCCTCAGCTTTACATACAAGAACTCACTATTGAAAAAGTTCATAAATGAATTCAACACAACAATTACGAATGTGCTCAATATCTTCTTCTGGAAAGGGGTCAACAAGTTCAAACATTTGTAATACCAAAGCCAGGAAAAACATTAAATTCACTTAAAAAAAATAAAAGTAATACAAAATTTTTAAAATATATATATTTACCTCTTCAATAAGTCTTGTGCCTAAGGTAATAATATTATACATGTGCCTCAGAATATACAACCCACACAAGTTGGAGCTCGATGGTTGCCTACGGGTCTAAAAAATAACATGATATCGTTAAAACAAGTATAAAATTAAAGCATGGCTTATTATTGAATACATTCTTAAAATAAACCAATATGTAACTAACCTTTGGCAAGATCCATGTAGGGTCTTTTACCTCACACATAGGCCTACCAAGAATAGTGTGTTGAAATGTCCACATAGCCCTATACCATCAAAATAAAAAATGTTACTTATTTTACACAAATTCCATAAATTTTGCACACGAAAGGTAATTAATAATGCAAGAAAACTTACAAGTTCAAGCTCTTCTTCAATTTACTAGTTGGCTTATTGAGGTGGAGGGAGCATAAGAGGATGACAAAATAACTCTTCTTGCACAAAATAACCAATTGCCAATGATCATTGAAAAAAGGGAAAACTTTTAAACAAATATAAAATATTATGTATAGTATGAAATATAAATTTGTGTCTTACCCATGCAAATATGGAGCCGAGAAACACTCAATTGAGGTTTCACTAAGCCTGTGCGATAAGTATGTGTGTCTGATAGCAGAAGTGGTCCCTTTGTCATACAGTTGAATTGGGCATAGGAGTCCAAATTTATCAGTTTTGCCAGAGTCAACCAACCTATGATGCATGCACCTACAATAATTCAAGTAGGGACATTAAATCAAAGTTTAACGGTGTAATTTGTAAAATATTAACTTCCAATTTGAGAAGATACTTACATCAAAAAGAGCTAGACAATTAAAATTGTAAGCTGTTGTAGAGGAGCTACCAGGGACATTAAATCATCCCTCTAAAGATAGCAGTGCGCCCCTGACTTGCCAACAGCTGACTCAGTAGCCCAATTTCTTGTTTCAAAGGACATATCATATGCCATCAAAATCATTTGCTGAATGACATTCAATGGAGGCCGTGAACAATTTGAGTAGAGAGAGGTGGAGGTGGCGGGGATTCCTCAGCTCGATCAGAAACAAGGTTTTTTGCCCACAAGATGAGAGAGTTGATGACATCGACCACAACCTTGAAGTCATCAACAGGGATAGGGAGAGGTGCATCTGCAACGATCACCTCTTCAACTGCCACTCTAACTTGATCATTCTTTATTTTTTGGTAATGAACAGTTGATCCCAAGTTGTGCATGCTCCCCCGTGCAACCAATCATCTCAGAGGATCCTCTACAAACAAGTCACAAGGCTCACCAATTTCTTTTCCAGGAGCCTCTAATAATTGACCAATGCAACTCCCTTTAGTGCTCTGTTTAGGGTTTAGGGAATAAGCCTGGGGAGCACTGGTATCTGCTTGTCTTGTGCTCGTCATGATCATCCATTCCTCCTTCATCTTGCTGAACCTTTCTTCAAATCGTGCATCAAATGATGCTTCTGCCTCGGCCCTAGCTTCCTCCCTCACAGTGGCCAATATATATTCCATCTCCTCCCTAGTCACCATACCACTTGAAGAACGGCGTGAGGGTGCTCCAAAGTAATCCCTTATGCCTACCCTTCCTCCAATCCCCCTGACACGGCCGGGATGCTCAAGTTTTCCTTTAGCTACAGTCAGGATGCCATTCCTCCCATCCGACCTAAACGATCCCTCAGTTTGTTTTTTTTGAAGCTCCTCCTATAAGACACAGATGAAAAATGTTAGTAATGAAATTTATTTACTAAATAATTAATAACAACAAGTCAATAACAATACTTACAATTTTCTCACTGACTATATGAGATTGTTCACTCGTATAAGACCCGCTCCTCTTTTGGTGAGCAAACAACCACTTCTATTTGTGACGTATCAGAGATGGTGGAGAAAGAAGAACAGAATGATCGAATTGGGTTGCTTCTTCCAATCTCTTTCGTTTGGCCGCTAACAAGTCTTTTTTAGCCTTCGCATACCCCCACGAGACATTGTATGGGGGCAATCATTCTTTCTACCACTCTTTTAGGCCTTTTTCCTTTTTTCCTGTGAATAAGAAATCAAAAGTAAGTCATTGTAAATCAATAAAGACAAATCATAATTCATAAGCAAATCAATTGCAAAATAAGTCAACTGACCAATGCTTCTGGAGTAGTCTGAAACTGTCTAAATTCTTGCCAAGTCTGTTCGTCAATAAAAGAATACTGATCACACGGATTAGGAAGAGGCTGACCTTCTTCCACCTCGATATGCACGTAATTGTTGGCTAGATTTGTCTTAAACTTCCTCCAGCGTTCAGCATAATACATCATTGTCTTGTCATACAAGATTTCACTCTCAAGAATGTCATAAGTGAGTTGGATAGTTTCCCAAATATGTCGCTTCACACCTTTATCGACATTTCTCCACTGTTCTATCAAGATGCTAGGCTTGTTGCGTGCTAGGAGGCCGACAAAACTCCTATACCGTTGGGCATTGGCTCGATTGGTTTCTAATATCTATCAAACTCAATTGGAATCCTTTCCCCGGTATTCCGATTGAGAGGAATGTCTGTCAATCAGGTGGCTCTCCTACCCCTTGGTCTAGGCCGGTTACGTGGCTCATTGTGTTCCTGGCTCGGAGCATTGCCAGGCTCACTCTGATTTGGATTAGTTGGATCGGGAGTATCCTCACTAGGACGACTCATTGTCTAAAAACACTTTAAGAACACTATTTAAGGAAATTTTGCTACACTGTGCTTATTGTTCTAACAGGGCACTATCTACAATGGCATCGTTCAAAAGCAATTCCCAAGTTATGTAAACATGAACAAATAATTAATTGCAATGCACAACTTGATAACCAATATCAACTAAAGCAATAATTAAGATGAAGGAGAAATGATTAATTGCAATTGCAAAAGCAATTCCCTAAAACAAGTTTTCATATTGGTAAAGATTTTAAATTCAAATCGCATGGCCGAATCAAAAGAAAGAAACTAGAAGCTACAAAATCAATATAACAGAAGTAACAAGCTTAAACCAAACAAAACAGAACCCAGTTTAGCAAGATCAACTAGGTGCTGCACCACTATAGTTTTCAACTACGATCAAAATCAAACAAAACAAAACCAAACAAGCTTAAACCAAACAAAACAATATAACAGAAGCTACACCACGACTCTCAAAATCATCACTTTCAAATTGAATAATTAACCCAGGTCCACTAGAAGCAACAAGCTTAAACTATAGTCTGTAATGCAAATGGAAAACTACCAAAATAAACCTAAGTCCACAATTTCAGAATAATTAAAAGGTACCTTAAAACTTTGCTTGAGGATCCTCTTCTTCCTCTGAATTTGAACAAACTTTGGCCACTTGCTGCAGGAATCGAACAAAGAAAATGGAGGCTAAGTCATCTCACATTTTCAATGAAAAACCCAAAAATGAAATGGAAACACAAACCTGACAATAAAAATGAGGTTGAGAACAAAACCAATCGGAGGGAACAAACGATGATAGCCTTCCGACAATGTATTCAACAGTAAATCTCCGTTGACAGTAGCGAAGTTAAGGACGGAGGAGAGAAGGGGAAAGGAGGAGCTGCCGTGAGACGATGCAGGGGTTTTGCTTATATGCTTGAGTTTTAGATTTCAGAGTCAAATTTAGGCACCTTTTGAAATCCAGGTCATTTTTAAGACCGGTTGTCAATTACAAATCGGTCTTAACTTTTAAGACCCATTTGTAATTGACAACCGGTCTTAAAATATATATTTAAAACCGGTTATTAATAAATAACCAGTCTTAAAAATTGAAACTTTTTAAGACCGGTTATTAATTAATAACCGGTCTTAAATTTTTAATATTTTAGACTGATTTTAATTTATAACCAGTCTTAAAAATAATAAACATTTTATTTTTATAATTGTTTTTAATTTAGATAATATTTTCTAGACCGGTTATTTTTAGAACCGGTCTAGAAAATATATTACATATATTTATTTTTTTTAATTGTATATATTTTAAGACCGGTTTTTGTTATAACCGGTTTTAAAATTATTTTCAAGATCGGTTTTTAGTATAACCAGTCTTAAAATTATTTTTAAGACCGGTTTTTACTATAACCAGTCTTAATTTTTCATCATAATTACAAAAATGCCACCGATCATATTTTTAAGATCTTATCCGATATTACCGATCTAAATGTTCCGATCTAAAAACTCTTTTCTGTACTAGTGCTTATCACACATACTTTTATAACACCTTTATATTTTTCTTTGGATGTGCTTTACTTTAATTTATTGTTTCTACTGTTCACCGCTACGTAATACTAAGCGAATAGCACAGGCAACAGGAATGCAAAATTATGGCTAATAATGAAATGTATGGTATTAGTAAGTTTTTCAACCTGTGAATCATAATTTTTTAAAGAATTTTTTTTTAATTTTTAATAAAAATATTAATTTTTTTACCTTAAGAAAATTTTGCAAATTTTGCTTCCCCATCAACGTCAATAATCCCAAACATGAAGTGATCCTAAATATGGGTATTTGTCTTGATATTAAATATAAAATCTCAAGTCGGCTTTTTTTACCCGAAACAAATAGGGTTTTTGATGTATATGCTATGTACAGTTGAAACAAACATTGAAATGCAACATTTTAGGAAATATTTATTAATATGCTTTAGTTAAACTAGTTCTCGCTTGGAACGAGTTTGAATTTAGGCACAAAATTTTTCTTATCTAAACAACTTTCATTGTCTTTTGGGAACCATTGCCTGCTAACATAAGGCAGGGAGGAGCGCAGAAAATTAGAGAGGTAGAGAGAGCGTGAAAATGTAAAATGAAGAAGAGGCATGAGACAAGCATGTGGTGGGCCTTTCTCTAAGATCAACAAATCTTTTGCATTTCCTCAAACAGTTAAACTCCATTGTAACTAAACTCATAAATTCCCTGTAAGTTAATTAATTGCTCCATTAGGTCCCAACAACAACTGAAATATGCAACTTAATGTTAAAAAGCCACCTGGCAATTTCGGTGGCCATTACCTCATCACCAGCAGCGGAGGGTGGCAACTCTGACAACCTCCACCTTGTGGCTGGCTCCCAGATCCGCCACTTGGTGCAGCATGGCTCCGCCACATGTCGGAACCTCTTTTCTCCTGGAAATGCAGCTCAACTTGCCCTCCTTTGGTTCGAACCCACGACCTCGTCCGTACGCGCACAATGCCTTACCGGATGGACTTGACTGCTTTGACGTTTTATTATTATATAATTATGTGTGTGTGTGTGTATAATCTTATTATATATAATTAATTATTTATAAATATATATTTGTTTCTTATATATAAATGTAATAATAATATAAAATAATTTTATATATTCTTACAATTTTTAATATAAATTAACTTCAAATTAAAAAATTTTACATCTTAAATAAATTTCATATGACTATATTTTTGTCTAATTTCTAAAATTATTTTTTCTATTAACATTAATTAATAAATAATAAATAATTATGAACTAATAGTTTTTTATTAATATTAATTAATAACTAATAAATTTTATTTTTTTTATAAATAAATTTTTAGACGACCCCATTGCCCCTATAGGGACTTAATCCTATGGTTGGCAATTTAAAATACTTTAGAAATTATAAAATAATAATTAAAAAAATTAGTTAATATCTAATGAGTTTTATAAAATATTTTTTAAAAATTAAATTTAATTAAAAATAATAATTTTCAAATTTTTTCATGGAATTTTCTACGGAATTTGCCATGGAATATTTTCAGTGGCTAATTCGGCATTGAAAAAAAATTTTCAGAAACTTTTCCGAAGAAATTTCTGAAAGATTTCTGTAGGAATTTGCTACGGAAACAAATTCCATCAGAAATTTAATGTTTTTTAGTAGTGAAATATGTTAGAGATGTAATTTTTCTTAAATATATTCTTATTTATAAGTAGAGTAAATGAGAGAGAATGAGTAGTCCATATATATATAATAATTAGTATAAAGGAATGTATTTAGTTAATGAGGTGAAAATGGGAAGAACAATTTCACCTTTTAGACAAAAGTGTTGCTTATATTAAAGGCTAGTCTAAGAGAAAGGTTGTTGCTTATAAAAAGCAGGAAAAATGACGCGCAGGTCCCAAGGACCGAAGATAATTACAATAAGGTCCCACAACAACAAAAAATAACTTAACATGTTGTAAAAACAGCTTAACGAGTTGTTATTTCGGATTTTTGGGACCTATACTATAATTATCTTCTGTCCTTATAACCTACATTTTCCTTAAAAAGTATCGGAGTAATTAATTGAATATTAAAACAAAAGAAACTTTTAGTATTTGTAATCCATGAAAAATATAATAACCCCCAATCCTAATTTGTCGCTCTTGCTTTTTGTAAACAACATCCAGTAAAATGCTAACTGTTCAGACTAGCCATTTATTTTAGTCCAAATTATAAAACCTAAATTCATTTTGAGAAAACTTATAAATTTAGGAGATAAAATAAATCACTTGTCTTGGGATCAAATTATTTAACTTTGTCTCCCATATTTATAATTTTTTCCTCAAAATATATTGAAATATTATATTTATGATCAAAATAAATTACTTAACTTATGAGACAAAGTTGATTAAGATTTTATATTTAGTACCAAAATTAATCACTTGGGTTAACTCTTATATTGTAAACAAGAAGTAATAAGAATTAGCATTTTATTGGAGACAGAAAAGCATGAAGGACCTTAGGATTGGGAAGTTATTTTTCAATACTAACATTTTATTCTCTTTCAATATTTTAATTAATTAATTAACTTATGGGAAATTAATGAGTTTGATTATAATGGAGTTTAATTGTTTGAGAAAATGTCAGGGCCCATTCGATACACATAATTGATTTGGGAGGAAAACGAAATGGAGATGGAAGCGGGCATATACTTGGAGATGGATATGGAAATAGAGTATAGAAACATGTGAAATTATGATATTAACTTTTATTTAACATTTTTATTTAAAATGTGAAATTACTAATATGCCCTTATAAAAAAATCTAGCACTACACAAATGTAATGACCAAGAAATTTAAATAAGAAAATTATGTTATGTGAAAAAAATATGATATCAACATAAGGTCTATAAGTTTCTTGTTAAATATAACATTTTGTTGGTAAACCAACAAATGGCTCATTTGGTATGATGGAATAGGGGGTGTGGAAACGGAAAAATGTCTCAGTTACATGAGAAGATTTGTTTGGTAAGATGGAATTAGAAAATTAAAGCAACAAAGGGCTCATTTGGTACGATGGAATTGGGGGTGTGGAAATGAAATTGGGTCTCAATTACATGAGGAGGTTTTTTAGGTATGATAAAATTGGAAAATTTTCCAATTCCAAGTAAAAGCCAAATAAGCCAATTCCATCTAAATGACTTCCATAAAAAAAGCTTGGTTTCGCAATTCCATGTCCTCATTTCCTACATTACCCTCTCTGCCTTTTCAATTATCACTCGCCATGCTCTACTACTTGGGACACTCGATAGATCTCTAGCAATAGTGGATGACAACTCCAGCAGCCAACCTTTGACAGTTCAACAACTCTCAAGCTCATTACTGACAACAACCTATCTTGGATCTAGCAAGGTAAATGGCAATGATAGTGACTTTTTCTAGCTTCTTCATAGCTTCGACGGCGATTTCTGAAGTAGAAGACGTCTATGACAGTCTCTAGGTTGCATATCTCTAAATCTAGGTTCCAAGAGCACTAGATCTAGTCACAACGTTCACCACAAACCTTTGAATGTTAAGGATGTCAACGGTTTTAGTTTAAGCCTTTCACCAAAAAGGGGGTGAATTGGGTGATATTAAAAAATTTTAAACTTAAAACAAAACTTAATGAAGAGATTAGAGTTAGAGAGATATTACCGAAGAGATGAACACATGAGATTTATACTGATTTAGTTTAACCACTTGACCTATGTCCAATCTCTAGAAATCCTTCATATTGTTTCACTATGCTTTCAAGATTCCTCGGGCTCTTAGTGCTTCAATAGAAGCAAGTTCCTTCTCAAGGAACACTCACTGCCCCTTATACTTTATAATTAATGTCCACATTCAAGGTCGCACTACCTTGAGTTACAAATCATAATAAATAATTTGATGTAATCTCTCTCAAAGAGTAAATGAATAAACACTGAAGTATTGAAAATCTCATAAGAGAAGAGGTCAAGACTTAGCAAAAAGTAAAACAATGAAAGCTTGGAAACAGTTGGTGTCTCTATCTTTAAGCTCGACTATTTTATTGCTTAGAGTAGATTAATGACTATTGCTTGTTTGAATATACCCATTGGATGCATGAAATCTTTCCTTCAGTCCTTTAATGTAGCCACCGGAGGACAGAGATAATTTTGATTTGTTTAGGAAGGAAGCATTAAATCACTAGTACAAAAAAGGCCTTTTAGACCTGCACATTTAGACGTGTCATAGCGGATAAGGTCTAAAAGGTATAGGTAGTGGCAGTTTCATAATTATGCAAACCGGTTATACTAAGAACCGGTCTAAAAAGAAATAAATAACAAAAAAATATATATGCCATATATTTTCTAGACCGGTTGTAATATAATAGGTCTAATATATACTCTGAATTAAAAAAAATAAAATATTCATTATTTTTTAGACCGGTTGTCGTTCAAAATCGGTCTAAAATGTTAAAATTTTTAGACCTGTCGTTATTAAGAGCCGATCTAAAAAAGTTTAGGATTAAAAAAAATATTACCTCTTTTAAGACTGATTATTGGGAACAATCGGTCTAAAAATTTTGGTATTTTAGACCAGTTGTACCCTGAACCTGTCTAAAATGTTGAGCATTAAAAAAAATATTGCTTACTTTTAAGACCAGTTATTGGGAATAAGTGGTCTAAAATATGACCTTTTTAGACTTGTTGTTCCCTTAAACTGGTCTAACATAACTACCATAAGCTTTCTTGAAATCTCCATACTTGTGCGTTTTTTCATACTTGAATCTAAAACTCTCTCCTTCTTCTTCTAAACTCCTTTGTCTCTGCCCAGCCATTCCTCCTTCCCACATCCCTTCACCATCCTTAACAAAGGCCGTCGATGGACGTAGATCGACGTTAGATTGCATTACGGTGCTACTCACCGTTTCTCCGTCAGTGTCTTCTTGAAGCTCAGACCGAAGGTAATTAGAAGATACATTGGGTTTTTTTCTTTGATAAATTGGTCAAAGGCATTATTCTCCTTTTTCCCCTTCTTCTTCTTCATTTTGTTATATGAATTTGAGATACATATGCATGAAAAATGCTAAACCCTAACTATAAGTGAAATTTCTGATGAACTTAGTGTTAGCGAACTATGGTTTTTGGTTGATTATAAGTAGCATTGTACCATGAATCACCTCCTAGAACTGAATCGCATGTGAATCACCTCTATAGAACTATTTTTCATGTTGTCTTGTTTCAGCCTCATTCCTATTTTAGCCTAATTTGTTCCGTTTTAGTGTTATATGCTTTTGTTATTTAAGCAATTTCTTCTGTTATTGTTTTCCCTTTTTTTTTACTATGGTTTCTTCTTTTCCTCTGCCATCAAAAGTCTATTGAATCATGTTCTGTGGCTCTATAATTTAAATCTAGAGCCAAAGGGAAAATATTTGAGGAAGTGAGTTTTCTCACTCGCGGGTGTTCCACCTTTGCTTGAGTGCCAAAGACCACACTCGAGTGCACTTCCGATTTTTCCTTCTCGCTAACTCTTGGGC
Source organism: Inga leiocalycina (assembly GCA_963242795.1). NCBI lineage: Eukaryota > Viridiplantae > Streptophyta > Magnoliopsida > Fabales > Fabaceae > Inga > Inga leiocalycina. Next base: position 36,608,478 of record OY725321.1, on the reverse strand, counting down.
AAGCACTTTCTATGCTTCACTCGTTGGTCTTGAGTGAGCTTCTAGATCTCACTCGAGTGTTGCCTTGGTGCTCGAGTGCAATAGCTATTTCTTGTCTCTGACTTGTCTCTCTGTCAAGCACTTGCACGAGTGTACCTTCATGCTCGAGTGCAAATTAGATTATCACTCGAGTGCAATGTTCATCACTCGAGTAGTCCTTCAATTTTCAGCTGGAAGACTGCTTCTGTAAAACACTTTCAGTCCTACACTCGTTGTGCTCGAGTGCAAAACTGCTTCTCACTCGAGTACAAGCTCCATCACTTGAGTGCATCAGTTATAATCACAACATTATCTTCTAAATGTTGTGAAATGCATTTGGTAACATATTGGATCAATGTTTATACTTCCAAAACATGAGTTTCTTATCAAAACAAATAATCACCTTTTGTTATCATCAAAATTTGGATTCTAACATACTTCACCTAACCTTCTGTCACCACCAATTAAACCTTTTGTTTTCAAGTCTTTGAGTAGAAATTCCTTTTCATGTTCCTGACCATGCCATGATATTTATTTAGATCCGCCAATTAAATCATCAAAGTAAATAAAGGCAGTAGCACATACCAATTTATTTGGATCCATATAAACACTCAACAGAGACATCGTGATTCACTGTCTTGCTCTTGTGAACAAGCACACCTGTCTGGGTGTTGACTGATGAAGTCTCATTGGTGAAGACTTATTTGTTTCCAACCCACATATTTTGTATTCAGGAAATTGATTGATGCTTTTGTGCCTTCTCCTTTCTCTATTGCTCTGTATTGTTTCCTTTCTCAGCCATACACTTCTGCTTGCTTTCTAAATTGTAGTGTTTGTGAACTATTGCTGCTTTTGTGCCTTCACCAACTTTTCCTGTAGCAGCTTGCTTGAAAATTGTAAGAAATTGCTATTTACTATTTGGTTTAAGAGACAAAATTTATGATATATAGAAAGTTCTTGTTGTCTTAACCTTTTATAAATCTCTCATTTAAAGTTCCTAAATCTAAACATTTTTAGCTGGTATGTGAATATGTCAAACGTTATCCAGTTTTCTCTTGCCATTTTATTGGCATCTTCCTTGCTTTTCATATGATGAAAGTCCAGCTTCTCTATTGTTGTTGTTGAGGCTAATTTTGCATTTGGTTACTGTTGTGTACTTTCTGGTCTTCAAAGCTTCCAGCATGCAAAATCCACACCATCATACCAAACAGATCTATCTTTTCTTTGTAGTTTACGGTCTTCAAAGTCTTTCTTCAAGTGGTTGACAAGTAATTTAATTACTCTTTGGCATTGATTAATTGAAGTGATGCATACCAAATTGATCTTTGCTATATAAATGCATTAGGATATAAAAGTTGCTTTATACTTGTTCATTAGGGTTGTAGTTAAACTAGGTACTTAAGTGTAATGATTGCATGCTCTTATCATTGTCCTGCCTTTTCCAGGAGAAAAAATATATAGAGGAAAAAAAAGGTGTTGAAATATATGGATTGTAGTTGAATAAAATCTAAACAAACGAGTGTTGAATATGGTAATGGGGTGAGGGATTTTTTAGACTTTGCTAGAAGAAATGCTGATGATGACAGTGGGACATTTTGTTGCCCTTGTGTAGAATGTTTGAATAAGAAGTGACTAAGTCCTGCAGATATATATACACATTTAATTTGTGAAGGTTTTTGTAAGAGTTATACTCTACGGGATGGTAAAGAATTAGAAATGCCAAGTACATCTCAACAAGGGGGAGTAGCCTCTGATGATGACACGGATCTGGATGATCGAATAGAGGATATTTTTTGTGATGTAGGAGAATAGGCTTTTGAGCAATCACATGCATATAGTAATATGTGTAGTGATGCTGAGAAGCTGCTGTACCCAGGGTGTAAAAAATACCAATTGCTGAAAGCTGTATTGAAATTGGTAAGGATGGAGCGACAAGAGTTTTTAGAAACACTTAAGGCCTTTAAAGACATGCTTCCAGATGATAATGTGTTGCCTTTTTGATACTATGATGCCAAGACAATACTGTGTCCACTAGGGATGATGTATAAAAAGATCCATGCATGCTCTAATGATTGCATATTATATAGAAAAGAGCATGAAGAGAAGGAGCAATGTTTGATATGTGAAACTATGAGGTATAAATCAAATAAGACCCCTGCAAAAGTGTTGTTGTATCTTCCAATCATACCAAGGTTCAAGCGCTTGTTTGCCAAGGAAATTGATGCAAAAAATTTGAGATGGCATGCGGATGAGAGGATTTCTAATGGAAAGTTTTCACATCCAGTTAATTCTTCTCAATGGAAGAAAACCGATCAATTATTTCCTAGCTTCGATGAAGAACCTAGGTATCTTAGGCTTGGGCTTAGTATGATGACATGAATCCTTATGGTAGCCTAAGCAATATACATAGTTCATGGCCTATTATGTTGGTAATTTACAATTTATCTCCTTTGTTATGCATGAAACGAAAGTACATTATATTGTCTATGGTGATTTCAGGACCAAAGCAACCCAGAAATGACATAAATGTTTGCCTATAACCCTTGATTGAAGACTTGAAAGAGTTGTGGGATGAAGGTGTCGATGTTTTTTATGCGAACAAGAAGGAGATTTTCATAATGCGAGCCATGATATTTTATACTCTAAATGACTTTCCTGCATATGGAAACTTGTCAAGATATAGCGTTAAAGGCTACAAAGCATGTCTGATTTGTGAGGAAGCCGCATGCTACTATCAACTTCAACATGGGAGAAAGACGGTTTATCTTGGTCATAGGAGATTTCTTAGACGGAGCCACCCATATCATATATTAAAAAAGGCTCTTTTTGGTGGCCAAGAGTTTGAAGATGCTCTGGAGGCATTGACTAGGGAGAAAGTTTATGAAAAGGTGAAAAATATTAATACTATCTTTGGTAAGTCTACAAAGAGTAGAAATGAGAAAAATTCACTGAAGAAAAGGTCTGTCTTCTTCGAGCTTCCATATTTGCACAATCTTGATGTAAGACATTGTATTGATTTCATACATATGGAAAAAATGTATGTGATAGTATTGTTAGGACACTGATCAACATACAAGCAAGTTCTACAGATGGTGTGAAGGCAAGATTAGATTTGCAAAAATTGGGAATACGAGAAGACTTGCATCCAAGGTCATATGGTAAGAGAACTTTTTGTCCTCTAGCTACTCATTCTTTATCTAAGGATGAGAAAAGAAGTTTTTGTGAGTGTTTACATGACACCAAAGTTCCCTCAAGGTATTCTTCAAATTTCAAGAAGCTTGTGTCGATAAAAGACTTGAAGTTAATAGGGCTAAAGTCTCATGATTGTCATGTCTTAATGCAACAACTACTTCCAGTAGCTATTTGAGGCATTATCGAATATGATATTCAACACATATTAATTAGACTCTTTTTTTTCTTCAAAGCTATTTGTAGTAAAGTCATTAAACGGAAAGATTGTATGAATTGGAAAATGAAGGATATATGATCTTATACCAGCTTGAGAAGCTTTTTTCTTCCTTCTTTTTTTGACATCATGGTACACCTGATTATTCATCTAGTGATGGAGATAAATTTGTGTAGCCCTATCTATTTCCAGTGGATGTACCCAGTTGAAAGAGCTATGAAAATTCTAAAAGGGTATGTAAAGAACCCTAATCTGCTTGAAGCATCTATTGTTCAGAAATATGTTTTTGAAGAAGCTATGGAATTTTGTCTACATTATTTGTTAAATGTAGGACATATTAGGCTTCCTAAATGCCATGATTAAGAACGGGGTAGACACGCGGCAACAATAAAGAGTGTAGATCTTGATGAATTACAACAAGTCCACTTGTATATCTTGAATAATGTTGATGAAGTTCAAGATTACATGAATGCTCATTAAAAAATTTTACGGAAAGAAAATATCCAAATGACTGAACAAAGGTTAATTAGGGAGTATAATAGAACTTTTGCACATTGGTTCAAACAAAAGGTTGATAGAGAAGAATGTGTTTCTTATACAATTAAATGGTTTACACGTAGTCCTAAGGTTGATGTCATAAGTTGGACTTCATTTGTGATAAATGGTTATACCTTTTACACAAAGTCCCTTAATGATAAGAGCACTATCCAGAATATTGGTGTTGTGTTAGTGGCTGAATCTATGCACTTCTCTAGTTTGAAAGATAAAAACCCTAAATTGGCAGCCATACCTTATTATAGGGTTATTGAAGAGATTTGGGTGGTTGACTATGTGAAAATTAAATTTTCCATTTTCAAATACAAGTGGGTTGATTTTAATAATGGTGTGAAGATTGATAGATTAGGACTTCCATTAGTAGATATGAATAGTAAAGTTTTGGAGATGAACCTTTTATTATGGCAGATCAGGCAAAACAAGTGTTCTATATTACTAATTAGGCAAATCAAATGTGGCCTATAGCTCTCCAAGGAAACAGGGTTGTTGATATAGATGAGGAAAATCACTCAAATTATGATCTTCTTGAGACTCCTTTTGTTTCCAGGGGCTACCAGAATTGAACGAAGAAGATGAAGTATATAATGAATACGACACAAGAAATGATGATCATGAGGGAATATAGAAGGATATCTCTTTATGAAATCACGTTGAAAGTTAGCTAGCTAATGTAATTATCATTTTGATTTATATCTGAATACTATATATAGTTATTTTATAGATATTGTCTTTTCATGTCATAGATTAAGGATTTATCTTTCTTTGTTGTCTTAATAGGAAAATGACATATCGAGGCGTCTTAGTGTAGAGGATCTGAAGTCACCTAGTGCTCTTAAGAGTAGGCCAGCTAGTGTTAATCAGAGTAAGCCTAGCAATGCTCCAAGCCAGAATCAAAGTGACCCCAGTAACTAGTCTATACGGAGGGGTAGACATGGAACATGGTTAAGAGACATTTCCCTCAGTCAGAGTGCCGGGAAAAAGCTACTGATTGAGTTGATAAAACTAATCGGGCCAAATGCAAGTCGATATAGAAGTTTTATCAGCCTTCTTGCACATAACAAGCCTAGCATCTTGATAAAGGAGTGGAGAAATGTCGATGAAAAGGTGAAGCAACATATTTGAGACACTATCCAAATATGCAATTCTCTTCTGCATGTAATGATTATCAAATTTTTCACTTACTTTTTCAATGCATGTATTACAGCTCACTTATGACGTTCCTTCAAGTGAAATCCTTTATAATAAGACAATGACGTATAGTTATAAGTGTTGGAGCAAGTTTAAGAAAAATTTGGCCAACAATTACATTCATATAGAGATGAAAGATGGTGTGCCTCATCTTATTTCATGTAGCAAGTATTCATATATTGATGAAGTGACTTGGCAAGCATTTGTTAGGCTTCGGACTACTCCAGAATCTTTTGCTTATTTACTTATTTTGCATTTTTTACTTATCATTTGTCTTAATTGATTGTGACCTTTTTTTTTGTTTAATTTCTTGTTCAAAGGCAAAAAGCACAAGAGAGTGGTAGAAAGAATGATTGCCCTCATACAATATTTTGTGGGGGTTATGCAAAGGCTGAAAAAGACTGTCAGCAGCCAAATGGAAGAGATTGAAAGAAGCATCTCAATCCGATCCTTATATTCTTCTTTCTCCACTATCTCTGATTCGTCACGAAGAAAAATGGTTTTTTGCTCATTAAAAGAGGAGTGGGTCTTATACGAGTAAACAATCTGGTATAGTAGGTGAAAAAATTGTAAGTATATATCGTTGTTGTTATTAATTACATTAGAAACATATTTTATTACTTATGTTTGTTATTTTGTATTATCTTATAGGCGAAACTTAGAAAAAAGCAAGCTGAGGGATCCTTTAGATCTAAGGGCAGGAATAATATCCTGACTGTTGCTACTGGAAAACATGAGCATCCAGGCCGTGTCAGGGGAGTTGGAGGAGGGGTAGGCATAAGGGAGTACTCTGACAATATCGATAAATTTGGATTCCTCTGCCTAGTTCAAATCCAAGAGAAAGGGATCATTATTGCTATCAGACATACATATTTATCAGAGAGGCTTAGTGAAACCCCGATTGAGCATTTCTTGGCTCCATATGTGCATGGGTAAAAACCAAATTTATATTTCATAATATATATAATGCTTTATGTTTGCTTAATATTCTTCTCCTTTTTTCAATGATCATTGACAGTTGGTTCTTCTATGCAAGAATAGTTACACTATCATCCTCTTATACTCCCACCACTTAAAACCAGGGAATGACTTGAAAAAGACAATGAACTCACAAGTTTTCTTGCATTATTACCTTTTGTGTGCAAATTTTATGGAATTTATGTAAAATAAGTAACCTTTTTTATTTCGATGATAAGCCTATACAGACATTCCTACACACTACTTTTGGTAAGTTGTTCGTGACTTAAAAGACCCTACATAGATCATGCTAAAGGTTAGTATATATTGGTTTGTTTTAAGAACGTATTCAATAAACCATGCTTTTATACTTGTTTTAATGATATCATTATCTTTTTCAGAGCCGTAGGCAACTACTAGGGTCTAACTTATATGCTTTTTAAGTTTTGAGACACATTTACAATATTATCACTTTAGGCATGACTGATTTTACTAAAGAGGTATATGTTTATTTTATAACTTTTGTATTACTTTATTATTTTTAACTTACTAGGTTAATGTTTTGTCTGGTTTTGGTGTTACAAATGTTTGATCTTGTTGATAATTTTTTTGAAGAAGATATTGATTTCATCCGCAGATGTTGCGCTGAATTCATCTGAGTTTTTAGAAAAATAGTGAGTTTTTGAATTCAATGTTATATTGTACATTGTTCTTATACGTATTGCTTCTGCTGTATGGATTTCTAACTGGATATATGTATTTGCATAAGACAATTTCTGGGATATGGGTGATACAGGCATGGGATTTGAGGGATTGACCTATGTACTTTCTTCTTCCCTTTGTTTTTCTATAAGACTGAGGAATTTTTCTACATAAAGTAAGGAATTTTCTGCTATTGCTTGTATCAGTCTTTGAATTTTATTACTGCCATATATTGTCATTCAAAGTTTTGCATCCACTTCTGAGCAAATTGTTCTATTTGGATATTCCTTCATATTGCACATTGAATTAATATTCTGCCATTGTTGCTTAAATTTTCTAGATTGAACTGATCGTCAACTTATGTATATGAATTAATATTGCTGCAATTTGCAAATATCTGATTCTTACCAGTGAACATTCATTATTACTTATTAATCTTGAACGTTGATATCTTGTAAGATTTCACAATTGTTAGCTAAATCATTTGATTTGTGGCTCAAAATTAAGTGTTCTACACTTACCATTTTGTTGGAAGTTAATTAAAAGTCACCTACACCTTCATTTGTGCTTGTTTGCTGTCGATCATGCTAATGTCATTGATTTGTGAAATCTGTGTTACGTTGTTGCTTCTATGGAATGTGGGATAGATGTTGTTGAAATGGCTTGCTGGGTAGAGTTACTTTGTAAGATGACCATTTTTAAAAAAATAAGTTTTTAGACTAGTTGTAACTTTAAACCGGTTGTAGTTACAACCGGTCTAAAAATGACTTTCAAGATTAAAAGTGTGACTTTTAAGACCTATTGCAGCTACAACCAGTCTTAAAAGTCATACTTTTTAGACCAGTTGTAGCTATAACCAGTCTTAAAAATAACAGACTTTTTAGACCAGTTGTAACAAAACCTAATCCACAACTTGTCTAAAAATTCTTTTTTAACTGGTCTAAAAAGTCATTTTTCCACTGGTGAATGCTTTTGACAAATTAAAAAGTATTTTTCCCCCTATTCTTTGTGTTAATCCATGATTAAGCATATGCAACATGTTCATACAATAGTTTAGTAATGTATAGAATCAATTAGGAGCAAAAGTATCATGTTTAAGAGTGATTTTGATGGGCATCAAAATTTTTGAGACATTGTTTTGTCATTGTGACTACATCACTCGAGTGATCATCACTTGTTCTAAAAAGTCATTTTGAAAAGGTAACAAATTACTCATTGGTTCACTGTAGTGATGTAAGAGTTGTGACCAAATGTAAGGTCACTCGGTTGCTCACTAGTATAGTCATACATGATCTTAGTTCAAAGAAAAATATATTACTGCCAAGCTTACTTTAGTGCAGTTAAAGTGATGTAACATTTTTCTGGTCACTTGAGTTATCTATTTTAGTCTAAAATTCAAAGATACAGATAACTGGTAGAACAATTATAGTGATGTAAAAGTGATGCAACTAGGGGTGTTCAAATCTCGGGATGGGACCGGGATCACCCATTCCTGATTCTCGTCCCGGGGGTAGCCGGGACAGGGAATTCATTCCCAGTCCCAGTCCCAGGAAATTCCCGGTATAACCGGGACTGGGATCGGGAATTCTCGGTTTCAATAATATAATTATATTAGTTAAATTTTTTATAATCTAGTGTTTGAAGTAATTATTTAACACCTAATAAAGTCATAAAAATCACACAAATTGAGCTAGAATTGAAGAATAATATATTATTATTATCACATTCATTATTTTTGTTATTATCTTTATATATTATATAGTTAGGATTAGTATCACGATATATACGATTTAACTCTAACTAAATATGTGATATATATTTTATCAAATGATAACTTAATTTATGGGGTAAAAAAATACAAATATGAAATAATAACTTATTTTTTAAGGAAAAAAAACCGGGACCGGGAATTCCCGGGATCACAAGGTGTGATCTCGGTCCAGGTCCCGGGTTTTTTAGATCCGGGTCCCGGCCAGGATGGGGAGTTCCCGGGATAAAATGTTCGGGATCGAGCCAGGACAACTGAGACCGAGACACTTTGAACACCCCTAGATGCAACATTGCTGGGGACACTCGAGTGCTCACTTAAGTGGTCAATCCAAACATATTTTTAGAAAAACTTGACCACTAGTTAAAACACTATAATGAAGTGAAAGTGATAGAATTTTGAATACATCACTCAAGTGACCATCTTAAACATAATTTTAGAAAAATTTGATCACTGGCTGAATCACCATGGTGAAGTGAAAGTGATGCAATTCAGAAGGTATCATTTGAGTGCTCACTTAAGAGATTAACTTAGAAATATTTTTACAAAGTTTACATCATTTTTAGAACATTGTAGTGAGGTGGAAGTGATGCCAAATTGGTGCATCACTCAAGTGCTCACTTGAGTGGTCTTTAGATAAAACTAGTGAATCACTTCCAGTAGCTTTTGTAGTTTAGAGTATTTCAAAAACACATTACTCGAGTGATCAACAAGAATTTTCATAATTAGCTCATTTACTAGCAATTAAGTAAAATTGACAAAGTCTATACACATTACTTGAGTACTCACTCGAGTAATCAAGTGATTCAGTCTTTTTCATATCACTAAAGTGCTCATTCGAGTGATTCACTACTAATAACCCTCCATGTTTAGTATATTTAAAACATATTTTTATATAATTGGGGAGTTATCAGTACTAACTTAAGATGATTTTCTTGTGATTTTATAAGATATCAAGTTGATACATTTTTTAGAGATTTTATTATAAAAATCTTAGGTTTAAACTAAAATAGAAATAGTATTAGTTTGAAGAAATAATAGTAATAGTGGCAGTTTATAATTTTAACATAAAAATTAAGAATAATAATAATAATAATATAAAAAGATATCACACTTTAGCTTTGGTTGAGTTTTTGGTTAACAGTATTAATTGCTTCTTTCTCTTTTTCAGGCGGTACGACATCATTTGGTGGAAGTGAAGAAAGAAAGAGCTAAAGGAAAAAAAAACAAAGAAAACAAGGCAGCCGCATTATTGGCATCATCAACCTTCTTCATCGGTCTTCTCTGGGAGCTAACTGGATGTTAAGGGAGGCGACTGAAACAGAGGAGGCTTCGGCGCCACCATTGCCAGAGGGCAAGAGGTCGGCTAGGTTTAGAGGCTTCTTCATCGTCTTCAATCACGAAAACCAGAGCGGCGAGAAAGAAGGCAGCAGCACTGATCCATAACTGGATCATTGAGAATCGGAGAAGGAAGCTCTTGGGAGGAGGTAACGAGCTGAACTAAGAGAGGTGTCGACAGTTCATTAGGCGGTAGTCCGAGAGAGTGAACACAATCTACGAGGAGCTAGAGAGAGAGTTGAGAGGTAGCAGAAAGAAGGACCCAACAGCTATAAGAGAGACACCGGTGAGAATTCTTTTCCAATGTTGGATCACCAGTTCCTTTGATCCGTAGCACAGGAAGTTCTTAATGTGCTTAATGTCACTGCTCTGTGTTTATTCTTTTTCTTTGATTTTCATTATGGTTCCAAACTCTAGATTTGTTGCTACTGTGATGTTGATTAAAGCCATGTTTGGCTAATTTTTTTTATTTATCCTAGAGTAGCTATGAACTAACCGGAGAGATTTGAACATGTATGAACCATTAAATTGTGCTTAGTGTTAACTTTAATTTACTTAATCTTATATTAAATTATCTACTTTTTGCTTGATCACTACTAAGTATGAATTTGGAGAATTTAGATTAGCCTTGGGAGAGGGATCTTAATTGGACCATAAGATTAAGTAATATTGGATTAGAATTTATTCTAATTTGCCAATAGGATAGGAATATATCTATTGGACCCATATAATTCTATTAGAGTGAAATTGAATATTTATTGCCTCTTGAGTAAATTAGTTAAGAATAACAATTTTAATTTGAGCGAGGTGTATAAGTGATTGGGAAATACTTTTATCCATTAATACCGTAGATTAACAACTTGATATTAAGTACATTTATTTGGGTAAATACATGCTCTAAGACTTGAAGAAGGGATTAACCACTCTAAGTTGTTTTTCTCCATTGAAATATTTAAAACATTAAATTCAGTACTTTTTCTTTTGTTTAAATTGATTTTAAAATTTATTTCCTTCTTTGATTTGTTCAACTTAAATGAAAATGAGAATTTTAATACCTAATTATCAATTATCTTGAATCTCTGTGGGACGACCTTGATTTCCTATTATACTATTCCAACGGCCCGTACACTTACAGTGCTTATTTAAAATTTAGTAGTATCAAGTTTTTGGTGGTGTTGCTGGGGATTCAAGATAATTGGTGATTAGAATTAGAAATACTTTAGTAGTATTAGTGTAACCCCCGCCATCATCTAGGCCGTAATTAGTGTTTAAACTCGTTTTATAAGTAAATGGAAGATCGAGGGCAATTTAAAACTTTTTACAAAAACCTGTATAATACGATCTTTATTGATTTGAAATAAAAACAGTTGGCCTATTCGGCTTATCACATATACAATATTAGAGTGCTAACAAAATTCCCGACATTCACCCAGAATAATATCATTAACTCAAGAGTTTTACATGGCATCATTGCCCATCTCAGTTTCCCATACCAAGGATTACACTAACTACAAATCTATGGCCAATTCAATATATACAATTGTCCAAATGAAAACCAAAAATCAAAAAGAAACTAAGACTACCACCGACAATCCTAGTCATCCTTGCTCATTTGCTTGTCCTGAGATCCACTTGCCCTGGCTAAAATTGTTATTTGGAAAGAGTGAGATTCAAAAGAATCCCAGTAGCAACAGTTTACGTATAAGATGCATAATTAAACAAAGCAAGTAAGCATATATCACAATACAACAATAACAATATTCAAGGCCGAGCTAACCACCACGTCCCATATTCATTTGGGCTAACCGCCATGTCCCTTCAATCATTCAAGGTCAGGCTAACTGCTATGTCCCCTTACTCATTCAATGATAAATACAAACAAGCAAGATTATAATGATATAATATAATATATCGTCAAAAAAATCGGCTTACCTTATGAGATTTCTTCTCTTTCTCTCTCTAAACCCTCTCAAATTTCTCTTTCTTGTTTCAGATCTGTTTTGCACGAAAAGGGCTGAAGGAAGAAGGAGGTAATGATATATTATAATATATCATATATTATTTCATTTATTTAACCAATTTCCAAAAATTCCAAAATCACTTTTTATGCACATAAACCCTATGTACATGTAACCAAGCTTATTAAGCCCAACCAATATTTTCTTCCTCTCAAAACATGTAGGAGGCACCTAGGGGTCCCTCCCTAAAATCTCAATTGGCTTGACAACTTGTCCAAGTTACGTATACAGGTAAAATCTTAATTTTGGTCAAAATTGCACTTTTTGCTCAAATTTTCCATAAATTCATATTAAATTGACCAAAATATTCTAAATACATTTTTCCTTTTTATTTTCCTTAATTAATTGAAATTAACTTCAATTAATCACAAAATAATTAATTTTGTGATAAATTGGCAAAATTACAATTTTGTCATTACCTTTTTATTCCAATTTCTTTTCTTATTTTTATTAGGCCAATTTCCATCAATTTTTGGACCAAATATTTTCTCTAATTTGTCTCCATTTTTGAACCTTAATATTGGGCTTTTTAAATTACCCAAATTAATTCCATAATTATTTTTCCCATTTTCTCATGAAAATGAACATTTATAAAATTCATAAAGTCTAAATTCATGAATATTCACCATTTTATTGAATTTCTCAAATAATTACAATATATTTAGTAAATATAAAATTTAGGGTGTTACACTTAGCTTGAGCAATTTTATTTTATTTTTGTTCATTCTTTGTGTTAGTGTGATATTCTTGAGATTTGTTTTGCTTTTCAGGTGCTTTAGTATATGCCCCGCAAATCCAAAGCTACTAAGACACCACAGATAATAAGGAGTGTCCAAGAATTTTTGGAAGCTACAAAACCTCATACTTAAACAAAGAAAGGTGTACACACTGAGACTACAATAATGGATAAGGATGAAAATGATTGTTGGGTGTTAATTGTTACGAGTGAAGATGATCAATTAAATAGTGCAAGTATACACTGTCGTAATCAAGTAATACAGAAGTGAGTAGAGTATCGTTCTCACGAGGATTGATCACTAAGTACCAAAATGAGTAATTTTAATTCTATTTAGTCGATCGATTATTTGGTGATTGAGAGTACAAAATAAAAGATGAGCAAATATGAATGCAAATGATATGAAACAACAATGAGAAAAAGTCCTAGGGATTAGATTTCACTTAACAAATTCCAAATTGAATCACTTATCTATTCTAGCCCAATTTATTCTACATGATTGATAGTCATGTTTCCCTAATTTAATTACTAATCTCTTCCAAGGTAAAGCAATTCTATGATTAATTGCTAATCCAATATATTCCTATATGAATTTAAGCAATTAATTATGCATTAAAATTTATGGAACTCTATAAGACTACACAACTCATATGAATATATTCCTATTTCATATGCAAGTTATGGTTTTAATTATAGAGTCTACACACATGTATCTCCTTCCGGTCTCAACATATATATTGAAATCATTCAAAAGATGGTCAATCAAATGAAAGCGTTAAGAATAATAATTAAAACTCAATCATGAAAGAAAAATTAAAACTATTTTTAATAAGTTAAGATTCAATCCGTTATTAGTAAGCTATGTCATCACCCTAGGAAAATGAAAATTTAGCACATGATAAAATTAAAAACAAAACCAAAATAAATTGACATTATATAAAGCTAGAATGAAATCCTCATAAATACTGCATAAACTTTAATATTAAATTCTCAAACAAAAATATACAACCAAAAGATGCATGAAAAATGTAAAAATCTAGCCGTCCCTTTAGGAGGTAAAACCTTCCATGTATGTGGCATACAAAAAGTAATACAATCCTAAGCCTTCCAAGATGGAGGCATTCAAAAAGTAATACAATGCATTAAATTAATTCTAAGATGATGTAGTAAGTAGAGAAGAGATGAGAGTAATGAAATGGTGTGTAAGTAAAGAAGAGAGGAGAGTCATGGAAATGAAATTGTATATGTGGAGAAGAGATGAGAGTAATGGATATGAATTGGTGTAAGTGAAATGTGAAGGAGAGGGTGGCTATATATAGGGAAGAATGGAGTAGGGTAGATGAAGTGGTAGATGAAATGGGATAAGTGAAGTAGTAGATAGAATGTGATAGATGAAATAGTTGGTGAAAAAGAAGATGAAATTGTAGATGAAATGCAGTAGATGAAGTAGTTGGTGAAAAGGAAGATGAAGTTGCAGATGAAATGTGGTAGATGAAGTAGTAGGTGAAAAGGAAGATGAAGAAGTAGATGAAATGGTTGGCAGAATGGTAGATGATTCTTGCTTTCAACTTCCAAGCAAAATTCGAAACCCTTGGAGATAGAACTGGATTTTGGTCTCAACATCAAAGTTATAGAGGTCTTTCTTAGCTTTTTATCCATATAAAGAATGTCCCAATCCGACATCTAGAGCTTCTGATATTGCTTGAAAACTGAAAGAGGGTTTAATTTAGTATTTTTCAAGAAATTCTATTTTATGCCAAAATCATTATTTATTTATTAATTACACCCAAATTTATTAAATTAAGCTCAAATATCATCCATAAAATCATTATATAAGGGAAAATAAATATGCAAATATTTTACTTATCAAATTGCCCCACACTTAGCTCTTGGACTTCCTCGGACAAGGAGTAGCCATTAAGTGCTTCCAACAATATCAAAAGTGTCAAGCCATAAGCAAGAACACAATTGAAAAATAAAGAAATTATAGTATTCATGAATCAACGAAAATATAAACTGGTAATTTCATTTGAAAATGAATAAACCGAGTTCATAGTTGTGACTCATTTTCCCAATCTCTTAATTGTTTAAGGGTAAGTGTTTTACTCGATTTTAACCGAAAAAATTGCACTACCATAGGCTTGCTAACAGTGACCAATGAATATAAATTGCCACCAAGACTCTTTACTCTTGCTGGGCCAACTAAATCCATATGCAATAATTGTAGTAGTCTATTTGTTGAAATTTCATTTTTCAATTTGAAAGATGATTTAGTTTGTTTACCCTTTTGACATGCGTCACAAATCAAGTCATTTTTGAAAGATACTTTGGGTAATCCAAGAACTAAATCCTTTTTGAGTAATTTGCTTAATTGATGCATATTGACATGAGCCAATCTCTTATGCCATAGCCAACTTTCATCAGCATTACTTAGAAAGCAGTTTTCATATTCATTTCTACTAATATCTAGAGTATAGCAGTTACCTTCCCAACTTGAACCAAACCAAATATTTTCTGTCCTTAAACCCAGAGAGTTAGTTGGCCCTTTAAATTTCAAACTGAGTGATATGTGTGATCATCACAGGGTTCTATGGTACATATACTCTAGATCCCTTGTGAACAAGGCCAACAACTATACCCACTTCTCTGATAGGGACTTTAGGTGGTTTGCTTCACTTTCCTGAAGGAACAAAAGGATTTGGGGGAGTATATCTTTTCTGAGATGAAAAGATACAGAGTGGATGGCAAGGCTACCACACCAATGCCATATCCTCAGATTGTATCGCTTATTCTGAAAGAGAATAAGATATGATATTTGGATAGCAAGGAGCCTATTGAGAGGATGACTTCGGTTGGGAGAAATCAGATTGGAAAGCTCAATATTGACATCCCTCTCAAAGGCCCTCAGGAGTTTGGGTCAAAGAAGAAGAAGAAGACTGAGGCTGAGACTAGCAAGATAGACGACACTCAGTCATCGGCTCCAGCTGCCACCATATCATCACCCTCCTTCCTCAATGCCACACTTCAGCATTTCATGGAGAACATGCTCAGAGGATTCCATGTGGATATTGCCAACACAAATGCTGAACTGATAACCAACATGAACTACAAAATGGCAGAGTTGATTGAGAAAATGGATAAGAGGCATGAGGAGTTGCTAGCTGAGCAATGTGCCCAGGGTAAGATACTGAGATTGATTCTGGCACGATTGGACTCATTGGGTCCCGGACCTTCTGCTGGTCCATCTTCTTCTGCACCTCCACCTCCAGAGAACCCTCCCTCTGATACTCCTCTCACTGAGGATGAACCCTCTATTCCTCCGGTCTCTAGTCCACCTGAGCTTCAAGCCAAAGACATCCTTTTTTAGTAGATAACCCAGACACCAATGAGACCATACATATCATCATTGATGATTCACCTCCTAAACCTATTTCATCTCCTACCCACACTGAGAAAATATCTCCCTCCTCCTCCTCTGAACATCATACTCCAGAAATTGAGACTACTCCAGAGGTAGCGACCACTACTATGATCGTCTACCAACCTCCTTCTATTCCTCCCAGAGACGACATCCATATTCCTCCACTTAATCTTCCTGAACCAGTTTCCTCTAGCTCTTTTGACTCTTCTAGTTCAGATGGTGGCTTAGTTCTTCCAGTGAAGCCTATTTCCATGGTCAAGCCTTCCAATCCTCCTCTTGAATGATGAAGACAAAAAAGGGGAGAAGTACTTGAGAGTGATTTTGTGGAAGTGTCTGTATGTTTGTGTTTATTTTGGGTATTTAGGTGTATATGGGTTTTAGGGAGTCTTTTGTCTTTTGAACTTGTTAAGCTTTTATCTTGTTATCCTGTAATACAATTTTTAAGGTTAATGCAAGTTTATTTATGTTATGATTTCATTTCAAGTCCATTTAAGCTTTAAATTATGTTACATTGTTGGACTAATGAAGTTGTTGTGTATGCAAGGTGTATATTATGTTTAAAAACACTTGGAATCTAAATTTAACAAGTTTTTCAAAATAATCTTTGAATACAAGAAGTATTTAATTGAGAACTCAATTTGAAAAACTATATTCAAAATCACCAAGTTTTTATCATCATCAAAAAGGGGGAGAATGTTAGATCTCATGTTTTGATGATAACAAAGAATATTATGAAAAAGATTTGATTAATAAATAAGATTGAACAAAGTATAAACAGGGAAAAGCATCACTTGAAGTTAGCATTGGAGTAATGAAGATAGGCCAAGAGAAAAAGCTGATAAACCTGACCAGAAGCAATTTTTCTAAGGCATTACTCGAGTACGTACTCGAGTAATGAGACAAAACTTGAAGTAACCAGAGGCGCCTTACAGTAACCTGCCAACGTTACTCGAGTAAGTACTCGAGTAATAGTGTAAATGTTTTCAAGTTGCTCTCGGCCTGCCAATGTTACTCGAGTAGCCACTCGAGTAACCAGGTAAATACTTGGAGTTGCTCTCGGCCTGCCAACGTTACTCGAGTAACCATGTAAAAGTTTTCAAGTTGCTCTCGGCCTGTGAATGATACTCGAGTATGTACTCGAGTTACTCTGTTTCAGAAAATGTGTTGCTCTCGGCATTTTGTACCACTGCCAATCTTACTCGAGTAGCTACTCGAGTAACTCACTGAGGTAAGCAAACACTACTACAAAAAAGTAAAGCTGTGGCGCTTATAATTGCATTAACTGTGGCACTAGAGAAGTGCCACATATCTGGATGCCACTAAAAAAAAGCTGTGGCGCTTAGAAGCGCCACAACATTTTAAATTTTTTTTTTAAAAAAAATACCCTCTTGTGGCGCTTGTTTGAGGAAGTGCCACAGGAGGGGGGCCTCCTGTGGCGCTTGCTTAAGCAAGCGCCACAGTAGGGTCCCTTTTTTTTTTCTTTTTTCTTCTTCTTCTTTTTCTTTTTTTTCCTGTGGCTCTTTTTTATGTTTCCTGATTGTGAAGTTTTATATAAAATGAGTGGATTTCGTGTTTATCATCTCCACAAATTGTCAATCTTTCTATTTTGTATTTCAACCTATTATATATATATATATATAATTTTCATATTTAAAATTCAAGTTCCCCAACAATAATGTTCTTACATTAATACTCTCCAAAGCTAACATAAAAAATATCACAATACAAGAACTTGATATGTGAACACAGTACATCAACAACTAATTAAGTAAATTAAAAGATTACTAAAAAACGCAAGCTTGTCAGAAAAAAAATTTAAACAAAGCAAAATGGCAAACGAAACAAGCTAGGTTTTCATTCTTTCCTATTAAATTAGGAACAAAAAGGCAAACGTTATATTACGGTTTATCTTGACTAAAAAAAATTTAAACAAAGCAAGCTAGAATGAAATAGTCTTCTTCTTACAAATCTATTAATTGACCAGCGCAGGGAGTGGGAGACCACGTTGGTGATGCTAGCTTGAGTGATGAGTGATCGTGTGGGTGTGTTTTTTAGTGTGAAGATGATAGGAAATGGAGGGAGGGGGCCGACGGATCCACTAAGAAGATGAGAAAGGGAAAGTAGTTTAATGGAGGAGAGAGTAGTTAAATAATTAAAGTGGAGTAGTAGTCAAAAAGAGAATGAATGGGAGACGGACACAGGACCACTACACGGGAAATGAAATAATTAAGAGAAACACTATCAATTTGAATTTTTTTTTAAAAAAAGTAGACAAGTGTGGCGCCTAAATAAATAGGCGCCACACATTGCCACAAATCAGCTGTGGCGCCTAATGCATTAGACGCCACAGCTGATCAATATTATCATGTGTGGCGCCTATTTATTTAGGCGCCACACATGCCCACCTTTTAAAAAAAAAAATTAATGCTGCAGCTGTGGTGCTTGGTGGGTTAGGCACCACAGCTGCTTTAGTATGGCCCCTGCGTAGGCAAGCGCCACACTAGGCCTCTTCAATTGTGGCACTTAATCTATTAGGCGCCACAGCTAGTACCCAAAATTTAAAAAAAAATTATAAAGGTAAAAAAAAAGAGAGAAGCTGTGGCACTTGTTTAAAGAAGTGCCACAAAATGTGCGCCACCTTTTATCCTTTTTGTAGTAGTGAAAAACTTGAAGGTAGTACTCGAATAACTTGATCTAATTTTATTTCATTTTCCTCGAGTCATTACTCTAGTATGCAAGTATTTAATATTTTATTCTAAGTGGATTACTCGAGTATGTACTCGAGTATGCAGTGTTATGTTTGAAGGAAAACGTCAAGTCATTACCCGAGTAAGTTATGCACAAAAAGTAAGTTTACTCGAGTATGTACTCGAGTAACAAGGTAATTAAACTTGAAGTGCTCTCGGCCTTGAAATCCTGTCAACATTACTGGAGTAAAGCATCGAGTAACCAAAAGTGTATTTGAAGGTTTACTCGAGTTGGTACCCGAGTAACCTATGAAGTCATGAATGCATTACTCGAGTAGGTACCCGAGTAAACAACTATTTCCAAAGGTTTGAGATTTAGTTTATTCCATGCACTACCTGAGTAAACTTATATTTGTTTGCTAACTTGAAATTGATCAAAGTTTTCCCGATGATACTCAAGTAAGTACTCAAGTAAACTTCAAGGGATACTCGAGTAGCTACTCGAGTAAGCAAACCCAGAAATTCAGAAATCATTCCCATGTTCATTATTTTTCTTCCTATATAATTAATCTTTCATTGTATTAGTATTCTTAGCTTATTTACAGATGAACAATAAAGAAATCATATCAAGTAAGGAAAGTCAAATGAGAAGTTCAAATGCCACTTACCGCCAACGGATATTTTTCAAAAACTGGAAAAGTCAATAGTGGCTGCGCACTCTCCAACGGACGAAAGGAAAATGTTCCAACGGTCTTCACCAACATATCTATATATATGGGAATATCCAAACAGAGAAAACAACAACAAGAACACACACAAACGTATCATCAAGTTCATTACTCTGTTTTACGTTGTAATTGTATTTCTATGCTTCAGTGATTCTTATTCACTCTGTGAGAGAGATATTTCATTCAAACTCAATATTTGTTATTGAGATAACTTAAGGTTGTGGAACCTTGAGTTGGGATTGGATTACAACTTGTAAGGGGGAGTGAGTGTCCAGGTGAAGGAACTTGCTTGTACTGAGGTGCCAAGAACCCACTGAATCTTGGAAGCTATAGTGAAACTCTCAGAGAAGCTCTGAGGACTGGACGTAGGTCAAAGTGGTTGTGACCGAACCAGTATAAGTCCCGGTATACACTTCGGTGATATTTCTCCTTATTCCTTACTGTTTTAATTTCACTGTCAAATTTTATATTTACAACGAAAGTTTTAGCATCACCCAATTCACCCCCCTCTTGGGTGAAACGTTTGCTCTAACATCCACTATCTAATTCACATGCATAATTCAAATAAAAAGGACTTATTAAGGGTTGTAATGGAGTTAAGGTAAAAGGAATGTAAAACGTGATATGAAGAACTAAATATAAAAATTAATAGAACAATTAAAAAAATAGGCCAACTTCTGAATAAATCTATTTCATCACAACAACCCACAATTCGAATACTCAATTTTTTTTCTTTTTTTTCTCATTTTTTTTATTTTTTCTTTTTTTTTTGCTTGCAACTTTAAAGTTAATGATATATACACCCCCACATTTGTCAAAAGCCCATTTCACAAAAATTTCAAATGCTCTACTAATCTTCCGAATTAGATAAAAGCACTTGATATATCATTAAAGCATATTTCAATGGATTAAGAACAAAGAAACAATCAATGAGGCTCAAAGGGGCTTATCAACGGTATAATTGCAAGGTTGGCTATTTGGCTCTGGCTAAACAAAATGAAAGCCTTTATCATCTTTGAATGTGCATGTGAAACGTAATATCAACCAGATTTAAAGCAAGTTCTAGAGTAACAACTTAATAGGTGAATATCACACATAAGAGAAATAATCATTATAGGCTCAAAAGCTCACGGTTAGGGACTTTCAAACTCAGCTCATTCAATTTCAAAAGTCATCACCAATTGTAACAATCCGTTGTTCATTCATGCTATGAAATCTCTAAATTCAATTTATTCATACTCAAAACTTATATACTTCTTAAAATTATTACAAAGCACTTAAATAGGATGATTTTTTTTACTTTTACTCTTTTTTTTTAAGAATGAACAAAAACATGCAACTACTAAAATGCGTCTCAGGAGTTAAGAATAACTCCTTACTCAACCATTTTTTCCACATCCCATGCATCTAATGGTTTTACTAACTAACTAAGAAAAAAAATTTTCTCCCCCCCAACCTAAATCAGACATTGCCCCCAATGTCTTCTAGAGCTTAGAGAAATTTTTTTTACTTAAACACACAATAAAGTAAAACCAAGAGATTTAAGGAAAGTTACAACCGAAGAGTGTTATCTGGGTTCTACTTCTGACTGCTATATGAAGATTGCCCACCTATTTGCTTGATGGGGAGATATGGTTTATGTTCATAGGTTTGTAGTTGAACGAGCAGTTGATAAGCAGTAGGTGCAGCAATTATGGAGTGGAAATTCGTTTGGGGTATGAATCCTGTTTTCACAGCATGATCAAAAAAACATAGCAAGTTATCATAAAAACCATTAACATTTAACAATCCTAATGGCTTTTTGTGATAGTTGAACTTAGCCCAATATGCAATGCTAGAGATCCCACCCAACATCTCCAAACCACCAGGTAGAGCAATAAAAGCTTGAGCATGGTAGATAATTTGTCCCAAACGTTCAGGCAAGCTTGAAACCTGCAACTCTTGTCCCAAGGAGAAGATGTGGTCTTCCAACTCCTTCACCCTTAGACAAAAGCTACGGAAAAGATAAGACGATTAAACAAAAGCATGATTTTGTATAATAGTTGTGATTTTGGCTCAGATCTTCCTCTGGTTTTACGTCCATTAACGGCTTAAACGCTTTCTATGAATCGAGGATTTGCTTCCCATCCAGTTTTCTTATAAATTGGCAAACAGGGTCTTTTAATGTCAGATTCTCAAGACAATAGCGCTCTTTTTCTTTGTTGAATATGTCTGCTAAATCAAGAAGAATACGATGAACATCACTACTTGGATGCATCTCAAGAGTTTGAATGATATAATGCAGTGAATCCTTACTTAATCCATCCTTTATAAATTTAATTTTATCTTCTTGATTTACAGAAACCATACCTTTACTCTTACAGTGCTGATCACAATTCCACCTTGCACGTTTATGGTAGACGTTCATCCTTTTTGAGCTCTTCTCTTTTTGGAGTAAGAACTTCTTCCCATTCTTGACAAATTTTTAACAAATGATTTATAAATCTCACCTGCTAAATGTACCTTGGCTTCAATGATCCAGTGTATGTCCACAGGAAGGCCTAAACGCTTGAATATCTTCATCATTTCAAGTCGACTATTATAGATCTTCCTAAGCACATATTTGGAAAGAGTGGGGAACCTGTTCTTAAGCTTTGCAAGAGATTCTTCCATGGTAACTTAAAATGAAACTGATGAAGACTAAAGTTCTCAACCCAGTGTAGTGTGTTTCGTTTGAAAGAGGCAAGCTTCACCCAAGAGGGGGTGAATTGGGTGATGTGATAAATTTTTCGTTTGATGCGGTGATATGATAGAAGTTGTAGATAAAGTAGAATTGAGAGGATTAAAACACAAAGAGTTATACTGGTTCGGCCTAAAAACCAGGCCTATGTCCAGTCCTCAGAGATCAAGACCTATTGAGATTTTCACTATACTTCCAAGATTCAATGGGCTCGTAAAATGCCATAAAACAACAATTGTCCTCGAATGGACTACGAGCAAAAATATTCTCACACTAAGAAATTTCTCTCCCCCTTACGACAAGTCTTACGTGCAGAAAAACAACCTATGACCTTTCTTACATGCTTACGTATACAAGTCTTATGAGCAGCAATGTTCTCTCTCGCTTACACCACTGTAAGTCTTACGAGCAGCAACGTTCTCTACTGCTTGTATCTTATAAGTCTTATGAGTGGAAAGTTTTACTAGGAATTCTCTCAACTGCTTCTCTCGTAAGGATATATACCATCTCAAGGACCCAATACCTTGAGATTAAATGAAAATAGAATTTGAAATGTATATAGACTCTCTTACAGAGTAAGTATGATAAACACTGATGAGCAATATGAATACAGAGAAAATATGAATAACAGAGACTCGTGAATTTTCTCGTGAATTATTGTGCTTCGTTATATTTGACAATCTCTGAAACTCTGTATTTATAGACGTTCGGTTTTGCCCGTTTGAATAATGATCATTGTGGAGCGCGGCATGTTACTGTGGAACGGCATACGTATGTTTGAAATCTTTGAACGCGGTAGGTACGTGCTTGTAATGATGTTGTATGCCGTTGTTTGACTTCCTTCACGTCTGTTTACTTCAAACGTTCATCCTCCTGTATCACACTTATAATACATTCAAAATGATGTTAAATAATAATAATAAGTGATGATAAGATAAATAAATATCATTAAACCATATTCGGATTAAACGCTGCAAGACTGGTGTATTTTATCTTCTGACAGAGTATCACTCGAGCATGGATAGGCTCACTCGAGTGAACTCACAAATTTTCTCCTTGTTCTTCAGTTTTATACTTGCACTTCCAAATGATTTCAGAGAGTTCATTTTCTCACTCGCGAGTGATGTAGGGCCTCTCTCGAGCACAACTCCTTCTACTCTAGTGTCCTTGTTCTTTTCACTAAGAGACCCGTCTCTGGACAACACTCTCATACCATTTTAGCAAGAGTGTGATTTTGCACTCGCAGGTGATGTGGGCCCTCACTCGAGCACACATACTCCTGCTCGAGTGAGAAGAATATTCTCATGTAATATACTCTTGTTATCAGCACTTGCATCAGGATTTGAGAGAGTTGAATTTCACACTTGCGAGTGCTGATGTGTCACTCGGGCATATGAAGTCTCACTCAGGCATACTTATGCTTCTCTGACCTTCATGACTCTCGGCCAAACACTTGCAGCCCCTCACTCGCTAGTGCTGGAGTGCAAACCAGCTTCATGCTCGAGTGTTGGTTACAATGCGTGAGTGCATCAGTAAGGATGACAGGAATTGCTCTCAGCCAAACACTTCTTGTCCAACACTTGCATGTGCTCGAGTGAGAAAGAGCCAGATGCTCGAGTATTGTCTCCAGTGCTCGAGTGCATCAGTAAAAATGACAGTAATTTGCTCTCGGGCAAACACTTTTTGTCTAACACTCGCATCTGCTCGAGTGCAAAAGAGCTCCATGCTCGAGTGCTATCTCTGTTGCTCGAGTGCATCAGTTAAATCTGACAGCAGACATTACAAAACTTTGCCATATGCATTTGGTAACTTTGTAATCGTTCTTTAGACTTATAAAACCATGCTTTGCATACAATTACCTTTTGTTATCATCAAAACTTGGGATCTAACATCGTTGAGAAGGAAAGAAGTTTGAGAGAGTAGGAAATAAGTTTTAAAAGAGTAGGAAAGAAATTAGTGAGTAGGAAAGATGTTTTGAAAGAGTAGGAAAGAAATTTTGGGTTGCCTCCCAAATAGCTGCCCTTCTTTAACGTCTTTAGCTAGACAAATATTAAACCAAATTTTTTTATTTATTTTTTTAAAAAAAATTACTAGATTGAGGACTTACCTATTGGTTCCTTGAACGTGATGACAGATTTTAAAGTGTTGAGTGCACCTTCATTGTATTCTTTGAGCCTTTGCCCATTTACTTTGAATTTTCGATCACCATCTTGAATCTCCATAGTTCCATATGGCCATACTTGAATCACTATAAAAGGACATAACCACCTTGATCTCAGCTTTCCTAGAAAGAGCTTTAACCTTGAGTTATATAAAAGCAATTTTTGTCCTGGTATCAACTCTCTCCTCAAAATTCTTCTGTCATGCCACATTTTTGTCTTCTCCTTGTATAACTTTGCATTTTCATAAGCTTGTTGTCTAAATTCTTCAAGCTCATTGAGTTAGAGAGGCCTTTTCTCACCAGCTGCCTTTAAGTCAAAATTTAATGCTTTTACTGCCCAATATGCGTTGTGCTCCATCTCTATTGGAAGATGGCATGTTTTTCCAAAGACCAATTGATACGGGGATGTACCAATTGGTGTCTTAAAGGTAGTTCTATAAGCTCAGAGTGCATCATCTAAATTTTGAGCCCAGTTCTTCCGGTTGGAATTCACTGTCTTCTCTAAGATCCACTTCAGTTCTCTATTTGAGATTTCCACATGCCCTCTAGTTTGTGGATGATATGGAGTTACAACCTTATGAGTTACTCCATATTTAGCTAACACAGAATAAAGCTGTTGATTGCAAAATTGCCTTCCTCCATCATTGATAATAGCTCTAGGCACCCCAAATATTGAAAAAATATTCTTCCTCAAGAACTTCACAACTACCCGAGAATCATTTGTAGGAAAGGCAGCTGCTTCAACCCACTTGGAAACATATTCAACAGCAACTAAAATGAACTGGTTGCTAAATGAGGATGGAAAAGGCCCCATAAAATCAATCCCCCATACATCAAAAAGTTGAACTTCTAAGATATTGGTTAAAGGGGCTTCAAGTCTCTTTGAGATATTTCCTATTCTTTGACATCTGTCACAGGTTGCCATAATTCTGTGAGCGTCCTTGAAGAGTGTAGGCCAGTAAAATCCTGATTGAAGGACTTTAGTAGCTGTTCTATTTGCTCCAAAATGACCACCATATGGGGATGAATGGTAGTAATTTAAGATGCTGTCTATTTCTTCTTGAGGAACATATCGCCTGATAATTCGATCTAGGCATTGTTTGTATAAGAACAGATCCTCCCAAATGTAATGCCTTACATCAGCCAGAAAATTCTTCTTTTCCACTTTAGAAAGTTCATAAGGCATTACTCTGCTTGCCAAATAATTCACAAAATCAGTATACCAAGGAGTAGGTTGTGACTGCATGATAAAAAGTTGCTCATCTGGGAAATTCTCCTGGATTGGTGATTCTTTCTTTCGTTCAGGTGGTTCTAACCAAGAAAGATAATCTGCAATGAGATTCTCGATCCCTTTTTTGTCTTTGATCCCTAAGTCAAATTCTTGTAGTAAAAGCACCTATCTGATCAGTCTAGGCTTAACATCTTTCTTCTCAATCAGGTATTTGATTGTTGAGTGGTCCGTCCAGACAATGACCTTTGACCCGATCAAGTATGCTCTGAATTTATCGAATGCAAACACTACTGCTAGGAGCTCTTTTTTTGTTGTTACATAATTCAATTGTGCTTCTGAGAGTGTTCTGCTAGCATAATAGATATCATGAAAGATCTTGTTTCTTTGTTGGCCTAAAACAGCTCCAACTGCATAATCACTTGTATCGCACATCATTTCGAATGGAAGGTTCCAATCTGAAGCTATGATGACTGGTGCAGAAGTCAAGGCACTTTTCAAAGTTTGGAAGGCTGATAAGCACTCCTTATTAAACATAAAAGGAGTATTTTTCTCCAACAGCATGCAAAGTGGCTTTATGACTTTTGAGAAGTCCTTGATGAATCTTCTATAGAAGCCAGCATGTCCCAAAAAACTCTGAATACCCTTGATTGAGGAAGGAGGTGGTAGCTTTTGAATTGTTTCAATCTTAGCTCGGTCCACTTCAATGCCTCAATCAGATACCTTATGACCCAGCACGATTCCTTTTTTTCACCATAAAATGGCATTTTTCCCAATTTAGAACCAAGTTTGTCTCCACACAACGTTGCAAAACTTTTGTCAAATTTGAAAGACAATGATCAAATGATTCTCCAAAAACTGAAAAATAATCCATGAATACCTCAATGAACCTTTCCACCATGTCTGATAAGATAGCCATCATACTTCTTTGAAATGTTGCTAGTGCATTACATAGACCAAATGGCATCTTTCTGAAGGCAAAGGTACCATATGGACATGTAAAAGTTGTTTTCTCTTGATCCTCTGGTACAATTGTAATTTGATTATATCATGTGTACCCGTCCAAGAAACAATAATAAGCTTTTCCTGCTAGTCTATCAAGCATCTGGTTTATAAATGGCAGAGGGAAGTGATCTTTTCTGGTGGTTTTATTGAGCTTTCTGTAGTCGATACACACTCTCCATCCAGTCACCGTTCGTTATGGAATCAGTTCATTTTCTCGTTAGGCACTGCTATCATTCCACCTTTCTTTGGCTCACCTTGAACTGGACTAACCCATTGACTGTCAGAGATTGGGTAGATTATGACAGCATCCAGCCACTTTATTACCTCCTTTCTTACCACCTCCTTCATGTTTAAATTGAGTCTTCTCTGGTGCTCAACTGTTGGTTTGTAGTTATCCTCCATCAAGATCTTATACATACAGATTGAAGGATTAATCCCTCTTATATCAGCTATTGACCATCCAAATGCTATTTTATGCTCCCTTAGAACTCTTAATAACTTCTCTTCTTCATCAGGAGTAAGAGCAGCTGAGACGATTACTGGTAGTGTTAAATTTCCTCCCAGATAAGCATACTTCAAATGGGATGGCAATGCTTTCAACTCAAAAACTGGCGGTTTCTCTGTTGATGGCACCGGCTTACTCGGCCTTTCCCCCAAATCTTCAAATGGTTTCTTGATAAAAATTAGGGAATTTGCTTCAAGGTACTTTATCTGCTCCAAGATTTCTGGATTAGCAGATTTTGATATATCTACCATTCCCATTGCTAGTGGTTGATCCATGCAGATTTTATTTACCGTATCTTTATGCAGCTGGTCAATGCATCGACTCTGTAGTAGGTGTCACCTTCATCTGGAAAGAATAAAGCCTTGAAAATTTTGAAGGATACTTGATTATCTTGAACTTGCAAGGTTAACTTCCCCTGTTGTAAATCTATTAACGTTCTCCTAGTTGCTAGGAATGGCCTCCCAATAATGATAGGAATTTATTGATCTTCTTCCATGTCGAGTATTATGAAATCAACTGGGAATATGAGTTTTTCCACCTTTACCAGAACATCTTCTAAGACACCCCTCGGATGTTTTATTGATTAGTCAGCCTCTATGGTAGGCTTCACCTCTCCAAGACCAAGTTTGTTGTATACAGATAGAGGCATGAGGTTTACACTTGCTCCAAGATCACTGATAAGTATATATTTTATAATTAAATAGGTATATATTTTGAATATATTCACTGGATTTATTAATATTTTATACCTATTTAATTATAGTTTATATATTTTTCTATCTTTTCATTAATAATAGGATAATAAGAAATTTTAACAGAAAATCTACTCATATCCTATTTTATTTTGTAGGAGAGATATTATGACCTTGATGATAGAAGAAAAAAAATAAGAAAAGAATTATATATATATATATAATGGGTCGGACCCACATGGATTAAAGAATGAAAGCAATAGGGCCAAGATTTACGTCACAACTCACAGATTTAGTCCATGGGAAGAATTCTATATATATATATATATATATATTATAATATTGGAAGAGATGGAAAGTTTTGATAAAGAGCCGCTGAATATTCAAGATCATACAAGAAACGTGGGCCCACGTGTGGAAAAAGCAAATATGAAGATGCAGATCTGATAATATATGATATATGGATATATCATATCTTCAATTATGCGTGAAACCCGCAAGAACAAGGAGCCCTAAAATACATCTATAAAAAGGGGATGGCTGAGACCGAGAGAGGGCGGACACAGATCCAGATAGCACGCCGAGACAAAACACTGAGGGCAGAGACGCAAGACACAGGCGGAACAGCAGATTTCGGACGCGAAGCAGAATCAGGCAGAGGCGAGAGCGGAGCGAGGAGCAGAGATTAGGAAGCTGGGGCTTGAAGATTTAAAGAGATTTGGAACTTTAAAATTTGGTTTTCCATTAATTTTTTCTCTCTCTTTTTCTTAGTTTCTGATATGAACAGAATTATTATTTATGGTTTTGATTTGTTGATGAACATGAGTAGCTAATTTTCTCGTTCTAGGATTTTCTTGAACCTATTTATGGATTGAATTATTTATTTACTCTCTTTTTGCAACGAATGGAGTTTTTGTATGGATTTTATCTTGCTCTTAATGCCTCTAAATGCCTGATCACCATTTAGTTGTCTTGTTCATTTAAAATTAATCTTGAGAAAGATAATTTAAATGTAGAACTTGGGTAAAATCATGTTAGACTTGAAGTTTAGATATATTAAACGGATGGTTTGTTAGTATCATAGAGATATAGTTACTAACCTAGCATTGTCAGATTAAGATTGGGGTTTAAAGTTAGTCCTTATAAATTAATACAAGAGATTGATTAGTTTATTAGGATAAATATTTGGTTTTGACTCGAGAGAGCGTTATCGAATACTTTTGAATCTTAGACAAATACATACTTCGTTTGATTGCTTATTGAGAGTAAATTAATTAGTTTATGAAATAAATAGGGGATAGATAATCCTAGGTTCCTCCTGTCTTGAAGTTCTCAATTTAATTAATTAATTTTTTAGTATAAAATTTCTTTCAAAATATTCTCACTTAATCTGATTGATAACTTAATTGAGATAATTAATTCATTTTTGTCATAGTCCTCGTGGGAACGATCTTTTTATATTACTTGCGACCCGTACGCTTGCGGTAAAGCTAAACGGCTAACAAGTTTTTGGCGCCGTTGCCGGGGACTTTGGCAAAAAGCTCATTGAACTAGTTATCTTAATTGTGTGATTAATCACGTTTGAGTATTTTCTTTCTTTTCTTGATTTTTTTTCGATACTCCTCGGTTGTTGTTTGGATTTGCAGGTATCTCTCGACGTATGAGTGGCGCACTGGTAATCCATTCTAACAACCTGGACGACGAGCATCATTCTGAAGAAGTGGAACTTAAGTCTGAATCAGAATCATCAGAAGAACCAACGTCACCTGATCCAAAGATCATGGCACACCCTACTGACGAGGATATGGATCGTACTTTGGATGAATATATGGAACAGGAGAGCACCACCTATCAATCTAGCATTCAATTCCCAGCTATTACTGCTAGAAATTTTGAGGTGAGGCCAATTATGCTGCAGATGCTCCAGATGATTGGTACATTCACAGGAAATCAGAATGAAGACCCAATTGAGCATTTGACAAAATTTGTTCAAATGTGTGAAAATTTCAAACAGCAGGGAGTGTCTTCTGATGCACTGAGATTGAGACTCTTCCCCATGTCTTTAGATAAAAAGGCAACAGCTTGGCTCACAGCTTTACCTCCCAATTCTATTTCTACATGGGACACCCTGGCTTCTCTATTCAAAGCAAGATTCATTCCAAGGGGTAAACGAGCAGTGCAAAGAGCTGAGTTATTGGGCTTTGCACAAGAACCAGGTGAACTCTTTCATGAGGCATGGGAGAGATTCAAAGAAATGTGGCGCAACTGTCCTAATCATGAGCAGAAGACTTATGTGTTATTGGAAGCTTTTTGGGCTGGATTGGATGGTCCTACCGTTTCTGTGGTCGAGAATGCTTGCAACGGTGGGATTGGCAAGAAGAAAGTGTCTGAATTATTAAAGTTATATGATGAAATTGCTTCTAGCACTCTGCAACAATCCGATAAAGCACGCTCTGGGTATAGGACTTATAAAGAGCCAAATACTTCTAATGCTTCTAGTATATCTAAAGATATTGCCACTCAACTTGCAACTATGGCCAAGAGGTTTGATCAACTTGAAATGAAGATAGAGAAGACAACTTCCAAGGGTATTCACGCTATCCAGGCCTCACGCCTTTCTTGTGAAACTTGTGGAGAAGCACATTCTTATGAAGATTGCCCACATACTTTGGAGACAGTCCATTACTTGAACAACAATCAAAGATATCCTCGTGGCAATCCCTATTCTAACACCTACAACCCAGGTATGAGGGATCATCCAAATTTCTCTTGGAAGAATGGACCAAGTGAGAATCCACCTAATCACTATGCTAGCAAGCCAATAGCACCACCAGGTTTTGAGCAACAACAAAAATCTAGAGAAAGTGATTCAGAGACAAACCAGCTCTTGAGACAGATTCTTAAGAGCCAAGAAGGTATAATAAGCAAGGTTAATCTTCATGATACTTCCATCAGAAATCTTGAGATACAAGTGGGCCAAATAGCTTCTCAAATGAACACATTCAGCAGAAATAGTCTACCCAGTGACACCGTTCCTAATCCTAGAAGAGATGGTAAGGAAGATTGCAAAGCAATAACCTTGAGAAGTGGAAAGCAACTAGTTGACATTCCTAGCCAAAGTGTAAAGAAAAAGAGTGCAAGTAATGAGGTTACTACTAGGCAAGAAGATGAAATACAGACAGATATTGATGAGGTGGCTAGAGAGCAATCTGTTGCTCTTGAGAAAATAGATGAAAATAAGGAGAAGACCTGCACTTCTCCTTTAAAATATATGCCTCAACCACCATTCCCTCAGCGACTTAAGAAACATCAAGAAGATTCGCAGTTCAAGAAGTTCATTCAGATATTTAAGCAACTCCACATCAACATTCCATTCGCTGAAGCTTTAGAACACATGCCTAAATATGCCAAGTTTATGAAGGATATTCTATCTAAGAAGTGACGATTCAGTGAGTTTGAGACAGTTGCTGTGACCAAAAGTTTCACTGATATCATTAAGCAGATGCCTCCAAAGTTAAAAGATCCTGGGAGCTTTTCTGTTCCATGCCATATTGGAGATAAATTCTTGGGAAAAGGAATGTGTGACCTTGGAGCTAGTATTAACCTCATGCCTTTATCTGTCTTCAACCAGTTGGGATTAGGTGAAGCTCGACCAACGACGGTTACCCTTCAATTTGCTGATAGAAGTCTATCTCAACCTCGTGGAATCATTGAAGATGTATTAGTAAAGGTTGACAAGTTTATCTTTCCAGCAGACTTCATTGTACTGGACTTTGAGGCAGATAAAGAATTACCTTTGCTGTTAGGGAGACCATTTTTGGCAACAGCAAGAACATTGATTGACGTAGAGAAAGGTGAGTTAACTATGAGAGTAGCTGATGAGCAGGTCACCTTCAATATGACTCCGTTGATTAAATCTCATAATATTCCAGAAGATTGTTTTTTCATTGATATGCTTGATCCTGTGGTACAAAATGAATGTGAAAAAGTTATGACTAATGAACCACTTGAAGCTGTGATACCTGAGATTGATTCAGAAAAATTTATAATAGAGAAATGGAAAGCTATCATGGATGTATCAATTCCTTGTCCTCAAGGACGAATGCAATTTGAATCATCTAAGAAGTGGTATGATAAGAAGATCGTATTCAAGACCTTTGATCCAGAACAACAGGTGCTCTTGTATAATTCCAGGCTGAGGTTGTTTCTGGGAAAGCTAAAATCTCGTTGGTCTGGACCATTCATTGTGGTTCAAGTGTTTGATCCTGGCACAGTAGAGTTGGAAGGCAAAAGTGGAGAGAAATTCAAAGTCAATGGGCAAAGATTGAAGCACTATTGGGGTGGTGAAGTGGACCGTCAAACCACTACATTACCTCTAACAGTTGAATCTTGAGATGTTGCCATAGTCTGGCTGAAGACTATAAACTTAGCGCTTGTTGGGAGGCAACCCAATGATTTGATTTTCATTTACTATTTTTTTTTTCTCTTTTCTTTTTCTTATTGTCATTCAGGCTTTAGGGTGATTGCTCCTCTCGTAGCTCCAAGCTCTGGCTCGTGCGCTCTTTTCTCCTTCAATTTTGAAACATCAGAGGATAACTCCACATCAGAATCTGAGACCTAAACCAGGGGAGTACTAGTTTCTTTCTCCTTTATTAATTTTTGCAACATTGAGGACAATGTTTGATTTAAGTGTGGGGGAGAGAATTAGGATTCACAATTTAATTGAATTTTTTTCAAAAAAAAAAGAATATAATGAAGGGAACAGAGGTACTTTGTCTTGATTTTGAGATTGTTGAATTTGAATAGATATAGCTTAGTTACTAGTTGCATGAAGGGAAGTTGATTACATATATTGCAATTTATATGATGATATATTGTTTAACTTGATTAAATTGGGTGAGATAGTATAGCCCTGTTGGAAGGAAATTTGAGCCTAAAACATTCAATTCTAGTGTGATATTTCACTTGTCTCAACTTACTCTTCAGAACTTGTCTTATTTCTTTTCACTGCTACCTAATACATGTGCAATTCTTTAATAGGATAGAGGCATTCATTTTTATACCCTTGAATCCTAAACACAAGCTACAAACACTTCATCCATTGCTACCCCTTTGAGCCCATCAATTTTTTTTCTTTTCATCTATCATATATATATATTAAGTTAATATGTATGTACAATCATTATTGCAGCAGCTTGATCATGTATCAAATCACAAGATGTGGTATTATTGCTATTAGTGCTTTATGTTGGAGGGTATTTCAAAAAAAAAAAATAAGAAGAAGAAGAAAAAAAGAAAAAAAAAACAACACAACTCCAATGGCTTCTCTCGACCTCACTTAGTAACCGGGGGCACTTCATCACCAATGTTGGCACTCGCGTCAAACGGTGAAGTCAAAGAGGGCTATGAGTTGGGCTAAAAGCCTCTTGAGGCACTTGTTGGAGTAACTAAGTAACCGGTGCTGCATCACCCATGTGCAGGGTCGCGTCAAAAGGAAACCTACAACAAGCTCAAGATGAAAAAAAAAAATTTGAAAAAAGAAAAAAAAAAGAAAAAGAAAAAAAATATAGAGAGAAAGAATACCCTTCTTGAATCTTGAAGAATAGCACACATATCACTATTACATTACATTATCTGTATAACATGATCTACATGCATATTACTTAGTATCCATCATCTACTCCATATAGCCTATATTCCAACATTACAAGCCATAAAGTCCTCTTGATTTTTGAATGCACATGTGAATGGTGGTGGAAAATTAGAACTATTACAAGCCTATGGTAGGGTGATTGAACAAGTGAACTGAGCGAAAAAGAACCTATATGCTAGTGAGTTGACTGATACACTTTATATCCTTGTGTGACTATTTTACCTAAATTTAATCTTGTTAAACTTCGTATTTTAATATAAATTTCTTTATATGTGATTGACAACCCATATTGCACACTTAGTTCCTATGGTATGTTTACTTGAGTTCTTGCAATTTCTTAGTTAATTCAATTTGTCTCTCTTCTTTCTTCAATATAGTTTCAAGATTGATTTTTTTCTTTGCCCAGGAGTGCAAAAGATTTAGTGTGGGGGAGTTTGATAAGTATATATTTTATAATTAAATAGGTATATATTTTGAATATATTCACTGGATTTATTAATATTTTATACCTATTTAATTATAGTTTATATATTTTTCTATCTTTTCATTAATAATAGGATAATAAGAAATTTTAACAGAAAATCTACTCATATCCTATTTTATTTTGTAGGAGAGATATTATGACCTTGATGATAGAAGAAAAAAAATAAGAAAAGAATTATATATATATATATATATAATGGGTCGGACCCACATGGATTAAAGAATGAAAGCAATAGGGCCAAGATTTACGTCACAACTCACAGATTTAGTCCATGGGAAGAATTCTATATATATATATATATATATTATAATATTGGAAGAGATGGAAAGTTTTGATAAAGAGCCGCTGAATATTCAAGATCATACAAGAAACGTGGGCCCACGTGTGGAAAAAGCAAATATGAAGATGCAGATCTGATAATATATGATATATGGATATATCATATCTTCAATTATGCGTGAAACCCGCAAGAACAAGGAGCCCTAAAATACATCTATAAAAAGGGGATGGCTGAGACCGAGAGAGGGCGGACACAGATCCAGATAGCACGCCGAGACAAAACACTGAGGGCAGAGACGCAAGACACAGGCGGAACAGCAGATTTCGGACGCGAAGCAGAATCAGGCAGAGGCGAGAGCGGAGCGAGGAGCAGAGATTAGGAAGCTGGGGCTTGAAGATTTAAAGAGATTTGGAACTTTAAAATTTGGTTTTCCATTAATTTTTTCTCTCTCTTTTTCTTAGTTTCTGATATGAACAGAATTATTATTTATGGTTTTGATTTGTTGATGAACATGAGTAGCTAATTTTCTCGTTCTAGGATTTTCTTGAACCTATTTATGGATTGAATTATTTATTTACTCTCTTTTTGCAACGAATGGAGTTTTTGTATGGATTTTATCTTGCTCTTAATGCCTCTAAATGCCTGATCACCATTTAGTTGTCTTGTTCATTTAAAATTAATCTTGAGAAAGATAATTTAAATGTAGAACTTGGGTAAAATCATGTTAGACTTGAAGTTTAGATATATTAAACGGATGGTTTGTTAGTATCATAGAGATATAGTTACTAACCTAGCATTGTCAGATTAAGATTGGGGTTTAAAGTTAGTCCTTATAAATTAATACAAGAGATTGATTAGTTTATTAGGATAAATATTTGGTTTTGACTCGAGAGAGCGTTATCGAATACTTTTGAATCTTAGACAAATACATACTTCGTTTGATTGCTTATTGAGAGTAAATTAATTAGTTTATGAAATAAATAGGGGATAGATAATCCTAGGTTCCTCCTGTCTTGAAGTTCTCAATTTAATTAATTAATTTTTTAGTATAAAATTTCTTTCAAAATATTCTCACTTAATCTGATTGATAACTTAATTGAGATAATTAATTCATTTTTGTCATAGTCCTCGTGGGAACGATCTTTTTATATTACTTGCGACCCGTACGCTTGCGGTAAAGCTAAACGGCTAACAATCACAAAGTTCTCTTTCAAAGTGACATTGACCTATGGTGCCTGGTATGCAGAAGCTTCCTGGATCTTTCAGCTTTGGAGGTAATTTCTTTTGGAGAATAGCGCTGCACTCATCAGTAAGTGCAACTGTTTCAAATTCCTCAAGCTTACGCTTATTTGAGAGAATGTCCTTCATGAATTTTGCATAACTGGGCATTTGGGCAAGAGCGTTTGCAAAAGAAATGTTGATGTGCAATTTTTTGAAAACCTCCAGAAACGTTGCAAACTGCTTGTCTAGCTTTGACTTTGCAAGTCTCTAAGGGTATGGAACTGGTGGTACATATGGAGGGGGATTGTCTGGAAAGCTGATTCTTCCTGGTATCACATTATCCTCCTTCTGTTCTTCTCCGCTTTCTTTCTTTTATCCGTCATCCTTCTTTTTGATTATAGGATCTTTCAATTATTTACCGCTTCTTAGTGCAACGGCCTTCATATATTCTTTTGGGTTTCTTTCTGTGTCACTTGGTAGAGTTCCTGGTTTCCTGGAATTCAGCATATTTGCAATTTGGCCTATCTGGATCTCCAAGTTCTTTATTGAGGCTTCTTGGTTTTTTATTGTTGCATCAGTCCTAGCCATGAATTGAGATGTATTCATGGTTAGTTGAGCCAGTGCATCCTCCAAATTCACTTTCTCTTGTGGTGGCTTTGGTTGTTGAAAAGCTTGCTGCTGGTAGTTCCCTTATGGCTTGAATGCATTTTGATTATTCCTCCAACTAAAGTTTGGATGATTTTGCCAACCTGGATTGTAGGTGTTTGAGAATGGATCATTCCTTTGATTTCTGATGAAATGAGCTTGCTCCAGCATGAATGAGTGTCCTTCTTGACATTGCGTGCTCACATGAGGTCCTCCACATTGATCACAAGCTTCAGTAGGAGTGCTGATTACATTTGCTTGGGTTGTCAATGATCCTACTTGCTTGGATATAGATGTAACTTGAGAAGACAAAGTTGTAAGGATATCCAACTCGTATACTCCAAGTGCTTTCTTTCAATTGCTACATTCAGAAGGCCATTGATATGCATTGGCTGCCATCTCCTCAAGTAGATTGTAAGCATCATCTATATTTTTTCCCATTAAAGATCCTCCAGCTGCAGCATCTACAAGAATTATGGATATGTGTGTCATCCCACTATAGAAAGTTTGTAGTTGCCACCAATTTGGTAACCCATAATGAGGACATCTCCTTAGCAACTCCTTGTATCTTTCTCATGCTTCATAGAGGCTTTCTTGTTCATGCTGGGTGAATGAGGCAATTTCATTCCTCAATTTATCAATTTTTGCTGAAGGAAATAATTTCTCTAAAAATTTCTGCGCCATAATCTCCCATGTAGTTATGCTTCCCACTGGTAACGATTGTAACCAACTCTTGGCCTTATCCATAAGTAAGAAAGGGAAAAGTCTAAGTCTAATGGCGTCATCAGTCACACCATTATGCTTAATGTGTCATAGATTTCTAGGAAGTTGACTATATGTGCATTAGGATCTTCTGTTGGTAAACCACCGAACTGATTTTCTTACATCATCTGGATAATTGACGGCTTGATTTCAAAGTTGTTAGCTGCTATTGGTGGTCTCATGATTCCAGAATTTGTCCCCATAACTGTTGGTGTTGCATAGTTACGGAGTATTTTGGTATCTGTTGTTCCTCCCCCAAATTTGCCATCGTATTGCTTAGGATTGAAGTAGACTGCTTTTAAAATTTTTGATTTCTTCGACAAGTTCTTTTGATCTCTGAATCAAAAGGCAACAGTTCAGTCTCCTTCGATCTGGTCATACACTAAGCAAAAGCCTGAAAAGAAATACAAGACACCAAGAAGAAAAACAAATGTAATATGAAGACCAAATTAGTATTAAAATTACTTGGTATTGATATTAATGACAACAATCCCCGGCAACGGTGCCAAAAACTTGTTACGAGTGAAAATGATCAATTAAATAGTGCAAGTGTACACTATCGTAATCAAGTAATACAGAAATGAGTAGAGTATCGTTCCCACGAGGATTGATCACTAAGTACCAAAATGAGTAATTTTAATTCTATTTAGTCGATCGATTAGTTGGTGATTGAGAGTACGAAATAAAAGATGAGCAAATATGAATGCAAATGATATGAAACAATAATGAGAAAAAGTCTTAGGGATTAAGTTTCAATTAACAAATTTCGGATTGAATCACTTATCCCTAATTTATTCCACATGATTGATAGTCGAGTTTCCCTAATTTAATTACTAGCCTCTTCTAAGGTCAAGCAATTCTATAATTAATTGCTAATCCAATATATTCCTATATGAATTTAAGCAATTAATTATGCATTAAAATTTATGGAACTCTATAAGACTACACAACTCATGAATATATTCCTATTTCATATGCAAGTTATGGTTTTAATTATAGAGTCTACACACATGTATCTCCTTCCGGTCTCAACATATATATTGAAATCATTCAAAAGATGGCCAATTAAATGAAAGTGTTAAGAATAATAATTAAAACTCAATCATGAAAGAAAAATTAAAACTATATTTAATAAGTTAAGATTCAATCCGTTATTAGTAAGCTACGTCATCACCCTAGGAAAATGAAAATTTAGCACATGATAAAATTAAAAACAAAACCAAAATAAATTGACATTATATAAAGCTAGAATGAAATCCTTATAAATACAGCATAAACTTGAATATTAAATTCTCAAACATAAATATATAACCAAAAGATGCATGAAAAATGTAAAAATCTAGCTGTCCCTTTAGGAGGTAAAACCTTCTTGTTGGTGGCATACAAAAAGTAATACAATCCTAAGCCTTCCAATATGGAGGCATGCAAAAAGTAATACAATGCATTAAATTAATTCTAAGATGATGTAGTAAGTAAAGAAGAGATGAGAGTAATGAAATGGTGTGTAAGTAAAGAAGAGAGGAGAGTCATGGAAATGAAATTGTATATGTGGAGAAGAGATGAGAGTAATAGATATGAATTGGTGTTAGTGAAATGTGAAGGAGAGGGTGGCTATGTATAGGGAAGAATAGAGTAGGGTAGATGAAGTGGTAGATGAAATGTGATAAGTGAAGTAGTAGATAGAATGTGATAGATGAAATAGTTGGTGAAAAAGAAGATGAAGTTGTAGATGAAATGTGGTAGATGAAGTAATTGGTAAAAAGGAAAATGAAGTTGTAGATGAAATGGTTGGCGGAATGGTTCAACTTCCAAGCAAAATTCGAAACCCTTGGAGATAGAACTGGATTTTGGTCTCAACATCAAAGTTGTAGAGCACTTTCTTAGCTTTTTATCCATATAAAGAATGTCCCAATCTGACACTAGAGCTCTAGATATTGCCTGAAAACTGAAAGAGGGTCTAATTTAGTATTTTCCAAGAAATTCTATTTTATGCCAAAATCATTATTTATTTATTAATTACACCCAAATTTATTAAATTGAGCTCAAATATCATCCATAAAATCATCATATAAGGGAAAATAAATATGAAAATATTTTACTTATCATTAATGATTTCTAAGGAAAACAATCTCGTGGGTATCAATCAGGAATCAGAATGCCTAAATTTCAAGCAAACGACTTTGAGATTAAGCAAACTATGCTAAAGATGCTTGAACTACATGGTGAGTATGCCAAAAATGATTTAGAAGATCCTAACTGGTACTTGATTCAATTTCTTGATGTTTGTGACTCATTCAAGAAAAATGGAGTTCCTATTTATGTGATTCTCCTTAGGCTTTTTCCTTATTCTCTACAAGGAAAAGTCAAAGAGTAGCTCAACAATTTAGAAGAGGGCAATGTCATTTCTTAGGCTGAATTGGAGGAAAAGTTTAGATAAAGATTCTTTCCACATAACAAGATGGTGGATGCTAGAGTTGCTCTTACTAAGTTTCATCAACAGTTTGGGGAACACCTATATGAAGCTTTAGAGAGGTTCAAGTTGCTTGTTAAGCAGAGCCCTAGCCATAATTTTGAGATTATTGTGGAGATGGTGGACACATGGGAGTTAATGCTATTTATGCTCATTGTGATTATTGTGGAGATGCACATGCTACTGGACAATGCCTCATATCCTATCAGATATAGTCGGTCAACTATGTAGGAAATTACCAAGGCAATCAATATTCAAACACCTACAATTCTGGTTGGCGTAAATCTCTCTTGAAAAAATGGTGCAACTCTTAATCAAGCATTAACTTCTAATTCAAAGCAAGTGTCACCTCCTAGGTTCTATCAATTGGAAAAAGAAGCTATTCCACTTCATGAGCCTAAACTTGATTTGGAGGCAATGATGTCTCAACTCATAATTTTTCAATTAAAAAGTACTCAAGATCAATCTGCTACTAATGCGGTTTTGTGTTCATCCATCAAGAATCTTGAGGGATAAGTGGGACAACTTGTAACTGTTGTGAATGCATTACAATAAAGAGAATTGCCAAGTAATATTGTGGCTAATCCTCATAAAGATGGAAAAGCATATTATAAAAGCCATTACCCTTAAAAGTGGTAAAGAATTATCTGAGATACAATAGTCAATAGAGAAGCTTTCAATTTTTAATGGCGATAACACTTTTGAAGTTATTATAGATAATGATGAAGAGTCTTCACAAAAGGCTAAAGAAGTATATGAAGACAGTGATGACATAAAGAAGGAAGTGAAGAAAAAAGCAATTCTTCTTGTGAAATCTAAGTGGACACTGCCTCTACCATTCTCCCAAAGATTCCAAAAGAAGGCTTTTGATGAGAAATACAAGTTTGATAGAGGCTTTAGAGCAAATGCCCATGTATGCTAAGTACTTGAAA
The DNA here is from genome assembly GCA_963242795.1 of Inga leiocalycina. Taxonomy (NCBI): domain Eukaryota; kingdom Viridiplantae; phylum Streptophyta; class Magnoliopsida; order Fabales; family Fabaceae; genus Inga; species Inga leiocalycina. The sequence continues at coordinate 36,568,199 of OY725321.1, read as the reverse complement.
GAGATGTTGAGTAAGAAGAAGCAATTTACTGAGTTTGCAACTGTAGCACTAACCAAGGAGATCACTAGTGTCATTAAGCCTAATGTGCCTCTAAAGTGTAAGGATCTTGGTTTTTTCATTGTTCCATGTGTTATTGGTGAAAGATTTGAAGAACGTGCATTATGTGATTTAGGATCTACTGTGAATCTTATGCCTTTATCTCTTTTCAAGAAGCTTTAGTTAGGGGTGGCTAATCCTATAACTATCACACTCAAACTAGCTTATCAAAGTTTCTCTCATCCATATAGCATCATTGAGGATGTACTGGTGAAAGTTGGCTCTTTTATCTATCCTGCTAGCTTCATTGTTCTTGACATTAAGGAGGATAGAGAGATTCCACTAATTGTTGAGAGACCATTTCTAGCTATTGTAAGAGCATTGGTTGATGTTGAAGAATGAGAGATAATTTTACGAGTTGGTGAAGAGAAAATCAAGATTAAGAGGGACAAAGCAATGGAATTTCAAAATGAATCGAAACAATATGTAAGAGTTGTTGTTATAGATGACCTCTATCAAGTTGAATTGGATTCAATTGCTATTAAAAAGCCTATTGGAACTATTTCTGTAGAGAAAAATGGTGTAGCAAATGCTTATAAGCATAGTGAGCAAGTTTTGAATACTTCTGCATCATTGCCTGTGATACATTGGCACTATTTGTTTCAACCTCCCTGAGTTCCTGACATAGTTTGGCTGAGGACTATAAATCAAGTGCTTCTTGGTAGGCAACTCGAGATTTTGGTAGTTTAATTTCCCTTTTGATTTTCTTTAGTTGAGTTATTTTGAGGTTTGTTGATTTTGTAGGACTTTTGTAGCCCCTCATGATGTGTTTCACTTTGATAGCCACAATCAAGAGCACAAAACAAGGATTGAGAGGGGAGTTTCTTCTATTTTTCCTTGTGTTATTTGAATTGATTGTTGACAACATGTTCTCGGATATGAGTGCTGGTTATAGTCTAGCTTTGCATGTAATTGATATTTGTTATTGACTATTGATTTGATCGGTGCTACTTGTAAGTTGTGCTCAATTAATGAAAGTTTAAGATCTTTGAAGCTTTTGTTATCCCTACACTTGGATATGATTATGTCTTCACTTCAATTACTTAGGGTTACTTGTTCATATTGAGGACAATGTGACATTTACATATAAGGGTGTAGGGTCCCATTGATTTTGAATTACTTGTCAATTTATTTTGGGAAATATTGAAAAAAAAAAACTTCTTTGGTTTGCACATAAATAGGAAAAATAGACAAATTTTGAACCCCAAAAAAATCGCTTTTCATGGAAGCTTGGATTTTACTTATGAACATTGGCAAAATTGGGATGATTTGAATTTGAAAAGGATTGAGTTTAATTAGAATTTGGCTCTATCTTCTTGGAATGATAGTAGATAGGTAAAGAATTTGGCTTGGATAATTGACTTCAGGATGTTAGATACCAGTGGGAAACTTGAGCCTAAATATTCATTTCTTTCAAGAGGGAGTACATTTATTGTGATTTCATCTCTAGAACTTGTTTTGAATCTCTTTTGAAACTTAAAAATCCTTTTGCATGTACAAAGATGATTTAGGCACTCATTTCATAGCTAGTTTGGCAAATGTTCATCCTTGTCACATGAAAATCTTTTGCTTTACACCATTTGAGCGTTAATTTGTTCTTAAAAGAAAATTGCATAGAGTAAATAGCATTTTGTTGAAATATGCAATTTTTGCACATGTTTCTTTCCATTCATTTGTTACTTTAGTACGTACTAAGTAAAACTATTTTAGAACAAGAGTAAATGGATTAGAAAGTCAATGTTATGAGAGTTGGAGTGGATAGTTAAAACAAAGAAAAGAAAGCAAAAGTGAAATAGAAAGAAAACAAAGATAGAGAGAAAGGTGTACATAAGAGAGAGAGAGAGAGAGAGAAGAAGGAAAAAAAAGAAAGGAAAAGAAAAGAAATAGAAATGAAAAAAATATGGAAGAAAGAAAGAAAGAAAAGATTGTTGAGTTCAATTAAATAATGGTTTTTAGAGTGCAAGTGAGTTTGTTTTATCTTAATGGGTATTCCTTCATTTTTTTATGAATTTTATTAAATTGCTTAGCACTAATTAAAATATTCTTCTATACCATTGATCACTTTCATTTCATTATCCTACCCTATTCATTACAACCTTCAGAAAAGTCCTTTTGATTTGTATAAGCAATTGCATAATGTAGTGGAAATAGAGATGATAAATAGGCTTATGCTAGATGAGTTGTAATAAGTGGAAGTAAAACACAAGCCTTTTTATTATCTTGAGAGATGAGTGCAAATGTCTTACCTGTGAGGAACATTCCATTGTTATTTATTTTTGCCAAATTATTTGCATTTCTTCTTATATTTTTAGAAGGCGGAAAAGAGTTCTAAAAAAGCTTAATTCTTGAAGGTCTAGATTGATTTCAAGTTTGTGGTGTTTGATTTAGAATCTTACTTCCATGATTTTATTTGATTGTGTTAAACATTTTAAAATCTTGTGGATAAGATTTGATGCAAGTGTGCGGTGTAATAACTCTCCATTTTTAGTACATTTAAAACATGTTTTGATATAATTGGGGATTTATCAATACTAGTTTAAGATAATTTTCTTGAGATTTTATAAGATATCAAGTTGGTACATTATTTGAGGATTTTATTATAAAAATTTTAGATTTAAACTAAAATAGAAATAGTATGAGTTTGAAGAAATAATAGTAGTACTAGTAGTTTATAATTTTAACATAAAAAAATAATAAAAACAAAAGAATAATAATAATAATAATAATAATAATAATAATATGATAAAAAGATATCACACTTTAGCTTGGGTTGAGCTTTTGGTTAATGGTGTTAGTATATGTTTGGTTGGACATTTGGGCCCCTAAAACGCTTAATTGGGTGAGCATAAGCCCAATTGCAATTGAATAAAAAAAAAGAGTGTTTGGAAGGGTAATTTTTGGATTTGGCTTATAGTCCCATAAGTTCATTTCGTGAGTGTTCGGCAATCTTCAAAACCTAGGTTTTAGAAGCACTTTTCCATAAATCGAGATAAAACTCTTCTCATATACTTACCTCGTAAATTGTAAAAGCTATTCTCCAAATTAAAAGCTTCTAGGTGGAGCTTTTTCAATCTTGGCTTGTGACACAACTTGAGCTAGGATTGGGAAAGAGGGAAAGAGAGAGGAAAAGGAAGAGGATGCCGTGAGAGAGAGAGAAATAGGAAAAATATTTATATGTATCACTAATTTATACTTCTTCCAATCATAAATGGCTTTTTAGAGATATTAAGAAAGCTAATTAAATTACTTTAAAATATTTATATTTATAATTTTTTTTCAAACTATTTTGCCCAACTTAATGTACTTTTGCAACTCCAAAAATTATTTTAAATATTTTTTTGTACTTTTAATCCTTTAAAATAATTTTTTAGTTGTACCTAGTCTTAAGATATTGACTACAATTTTACCTTTAATGTATTTTTTTTAGTAGTAAAGAGCACCCAAAACTTAGAATACTGATTTATTGATTTTCACTCACTCTAAAATATTTTTTCAGATGCACCTAATATTTTTAAATACTTTTTAAATATTTATTTGATTTTTTGAATTTTTTCCACCCACAGTCTCTTACTATTATCATAAAAGTCACTTATACTTAAAACAATCCAAACAAGTTTTACTTTTATAAAAGCTATTTATACAACCGTCAATCCAAATATAAATCACATTACATAATCTGATTTTTATCAAAAGTAAAATTTTAAAAATTCAAATTAAAAAAAAAAACCATTTTTACAATCACTATTCTAACCACACACTTAATTGTTTCTTTCTCTTTTTCAGGCGGTACGACAGCGGTACGACAGCGTTTGGTGGAAGTGAAGAAAGGAAGACCTAAAAAGAAGAAAGGAAAAAAAAAAAAAGGAAACAGGGCAGCCGCACTATTGGCATCATCAACCTTCTTCAACGGTCTTCTCGGGGAGCTAACTGGATATTAAGGGAGGCGACTGAAACAGAGAAGACTCCGGCGCCACCATTGCCGGAGGGCAAGCGGTTGGCTGGGTCTGGAGGCTTCTTCATCGTCTTCAATCTCGAAAACCAGAGCGGCGAGAAAGAAGGCGGTAGCACTGGTCCATATCTGGATCATTGCGAATCGAAGAAGGAAGCTCTTGGGAGGAGGTGACGAGCTGAACTATGAGAGGTGTTGACAGTTCATTGGGCGGCAGTCCGAGAGAGTGAAGACGATCTACGATGAACTAGAGAGAGAGCTGACAGGTAGCAGCAAGAAGGACCCAGAAGCTACAAGAGAGACACCAGCGAGAATTCTTTTCCAATGAGCGATTGAACGCCGGCATGATTTGGATCATCAGTTCCTTTTATCTGTAGCACAGGAAGTTCTTAGTGTGCTTAATGTCACTGCTCTGTGTTTATTCTTTTTCTTTGATTTTCATTATTGTTCTGAACTTTGGATTTGCTGGTGCTGTGATGTGGATTAAAGCCATGTTTGGCTAATTTTTTTGAATCTAGAGTAGCTATAAACTAATTTAAGGATTTGAGTATGTATGAACCATTAAATTGTGCTTAGTATTAATTTTTGTTTACTGAATCTTGTATTAAATTATCTACTTTATGCTTGATCATCATTAAGTATGAATTTGGGGAATTTAGATTAGTCTTAGGAGAAGAATCTTAATTGGACCATAAGATTAAGTAATGTGGGATTAGAATTTATTCTAATTTGTCAATAGGATAGAAATGTACCTATTGGACCTATATAATACTATTAGAGTTAAATTGGACATTTATTCCCTCTTGAGTAAATTAGTTAAGAATAACAATTTTAATTTGAGAGAGTGGTATAAATGATAGGGAGATGCTTTTATCCATTAATACTCTATATTAACAACTTAATATTAAGTACATTTATTTAGGTAAATACATGCTCTAAGACTTAAAAAAGAATTAGCCATTCTAAGTTGTTTTTCTCAATTGAAATCTTTAAAACATTAAATTTAGTACTTTTGCTTTTGTTTAAATTGATTTTCAAATTTATTTCCTTCTTTGATTTGTTCAACTTAAATGAAAATGAGAATTTTAATACCTAATTATCAATTATCTTGAATATCTATGGAATAACCTTGATTTACTATTATACTATTCTAACAACATGTATATTTATGGTACTTATTTAAAATTTAGCAATATCAACACTGTTTGTTTTAAAACTATTTTTTGAGTATGCAAATTAGTTGTTCTCCTCCAAAACACTTTTTAAAGTTTTGTTATTATCAAAACATGGACTCTAACAAACCGTAATATCCGGTAATATCCGGCAAGTCGTGCTTGACCATATCTCCCTCTTCTCCAAATCTTCAACTTCTCCATCAGATCTTCCACAGCGGCGGCATCTTCAACCATGGAACCTCGATGCTGCGACGACGACTACATGATGCTTGCACCATTTCCAAATCAGGTTCTGATTTGGTCTCCTGGAGGAAGAGAGTTGTTTTTCCTTAGATGAGCCTTGAAGAAATCCGTTGATGGGGGAGTGCCATGCCTGTATTGATGATGGTGGAAATGAGTGTCTCATAGATCGACTTTGCAGATAGGTTTTCTAAGGAAGACATTTTGGTATTTTTGTATAAAAAATATATCTTATTTTTATGATATACTAAACACTTTTAAACTTTATTTTCATATCCATTTCTATTTTCATATATATATATATATATATATATCCATTTTCATCAAAACTAATTCCATGATAATAAATGGGTCCAAAGGAACTTGAGGACAAGTTGAAATTGTATGGGTTCTAATGAAAAGGTCTTGTATTGGAATCCCATTGAAACCATGAGGGTTTTATTTTTCAAATCACTGGAATTTACCAAAATGCTCTTTTGAAAAAAAAAACAGAGAGAGAGAGAGAAAAGAAGCTTCAAGAGTCTAAGATTTCCCCCATTCTTGTTTATTTCAGCGTGAAGAAGGCGAGAGAACCTTTGCGAAACTCGTATGCCCTCGTTCTCTCTATATATGGTTGCTTTTCACCATCACTTTCCTTTTTTCTCATTGTTGCCATCATTGCTAGTATGGGTGTAAGCTCCATCCGCCGCTGTTGTGGGTAGAGAGTTAGATTTCTCTTATCCTCTCTTCCTTTCTTCGCGTCGTGATGGTGATGGGTGACTTGGTTTGCCTCTTATTTGTTCTTTCTCTCTGATTCTATGCATTCAAGAATTTTCAATCTTGCTTTTCTTACTATATATAGCAATGCTGTATAAAGTGAAGGAATTGAGTTTTTCCCTGTTTCTTTGCTGCTGAGCGTGTGATAGGATGATTGCATGGGGTGTTGGTTGTTATTTATTAGCTTAAATCTTGTTTGAAGTTTATGTTGAGATATTCTCATGATGATGAGAGAAGCTTATTTGATTAATACTTTGAGAATTTTAGACTTTCTTAAAATTTGAATATTAGGTTGCATCTCAAATGTTCGACAAAATGTGTTAGAGAAGATATTTGTTAGAATGGGGAAATTAAGTATTTTCAAAGTATTATGGATTAAAACTTAGGATTAAAGTTGTTGAATCTTTAATTTTGGAATTTGGAAAATGTGTATTTTGGGTGTCTCTATATACTTGAATATATATATATATATATATATATTGTGGATCTAAGTTGGGTTTCGTTAAGGAATTAGATTGCGGAAATTGTGACATATCATACTTTTATATTTTAACTTGTGTAGTTGCAAATTTACTAGTTATGGTGTTGTTTTATGAGATAACTTTGAGTGCCCATAAGATATTTGAGGGAACGTGCGAAAGAGAAATTAAAGGAAGTGTTCTAGAATTTGAGGAATTTATCTTGTTTCCATGAATCTTCAAGTGCCCTAAATAGATTTGATAAATGAAATTTCTCTCTTAAGGGAGCAGCGGTTATATGAAAAATATGCGAAGATAAATTTAGATTTGGCAAAGAAATTAATTGATTTATATTATTTGAGATCATGGAGGTTTATAATCCATTCCTTGGTTAATTTGAATGTGAGTTAAGTATATGACGTTAAATGGAGGATTTAAAAACTTGATGCTACTAAAATTTCAAGTGAGCATCGTAAGTGTACAAGCCATAGAAATAATATAATAGCAAATCAAGGTCATCTTATAAAGATTCAAGTAAACAAGTTATTAGACATCAAAATTCCCATTTTCATTTAAGTTGAGCAAATCAAAGAAGGAAATTGAATTTGAAGATCAATTTAAACAAAAGTAAAAGTAGTAAATATAATGTTTTTAAAGATTTCAAATGATAAGAACAACCTAGAGTGATTAATCCTTTCTCCAAGTCTTATAGCATGTAATTACCCAATTAAAAGCACTTAATATTAAATTGTTAATCTAGAGTTTAAATGGATATATAAGCATTTTCCAATTACCCATAACCCTCTCTCAAATTAAAATTGTTATTCCTAACTAATTTACTCAAGAGACAATAAATATCCAAATTTACTCTAATAAGATTATATGGGTTCAATAGGTATATTTCTATCCTATTGGTAAATTAGTATAAATTCTAATCCTGTATTACTTAATCATATGGTCCAATTAAAATCTCTCTTCCAAAGCTAATCTGAATTACCCAATTTCATATTTAATGGTGATCAAATATTAAGTAGACAAAACAGAATAGAGTAAGTAAACAAAAATAACACTAAACACAATTAATCAGTTCATACATACTCAAATCCTTAAATTAGTTACTAACCACTTAGGTTTCAAATAACAATTAGCGAGACATGACTTTAACCAACATGACAGCAGCAAATAAGTTCAGAGTCAAAACCATATTGGGAATCAAACTGAAACAGGGAAAATGAAGAATGTGGGAGCGTCTTCTAGTTTAGCTCACTGTCAGAAGAAAAGGAATAGAATCATGGCTTCAATGTCGTCCTTCCTCCTTGCTTCGGTTTTTCAGCTCACTCTGCCTCTTTCTGATTCTGCTATCGTCAACTCTGGTTTCGAGCTCCCCAAAAAAATGACGATGAACAATACCAATGAACAGTGACGATTGAACAGTGACCTTGCTTTTGCAGCTACGCCACCACTGTTCCCTCCGCTGATTTTTTTCTAACGAATATTGCGGCTGCTTTGCGTCTCAATCCCGTAGCTCCCTTCTTTCTATTCCTATAGGTCTTCTCTCTTCCTTTCCCAGTTCACTCTAAACGGTGTCGTACACAACTGTTCAGCTAATCAGAAAAGAATAAAAATAAATAAAAGAAAACAAAAGGTGGTGACAATAATACTAATAAAAATAAAAAAAAAATAAACTAAAATTATTTTCTTTCTTTCTTCTCTTTTTTTTTCAAAAAAAAAATTTATAATACTAATGCTATTTATTTTTATTATCCTAACTTATTTATTTCTATTTTAAAATCCCCAAATAATGCACCCAATTAATATCTTATCATAATCTCAAGCAAATCCCTCAAAATTTGTCTAGATAACTCTCTAAATATCTTTAAAATATACTTTAAATATACTAAAAATGGAGAGTTATGCCAAAAAGTTTCCCTTTTGTATAATTGAGCATAAGATGGAATTGGATTTTGTTTTGTTGTGGATTTAAACTAAATCTTGTTGGGAATTCAAGTATATAAAATCTTGGAAGTTTATGATAATGTTTGAAGGTTAACTGGTTTGTGTTTGAGAATTATAGACTTGGATTGTAATCTGGATTTTTGGATTTGCCCACTAAATGTTTGCAAGGTGTGTGAATAAGATTTTTCCTATTGAAGTGAGACTCTAAGTATGGTCAATATGCCATTGACTAACCTGTTGTATGGAAGATGTTCAATTTCTAGGGGACTTTGGAGTTAATGATGTTGTCTAAATATGTATATGAAGGTGTTGGAAGTAATGTATAATTTATGAAGTTTGATGTCAAGCAAGTTAAAATAAGGATGGTGAAAGATATGTCTCTAAAGTTTTATGAGGTTTATAGCTACAAGTGAATGTAATGCGGAAGAGTTGCAAATGTAAGACAATAATTTAGCAATGGTCTTGATTGGTCAAAGTGTGCTAGAAGGTGTGAATGGTTATTATGATGTTTTGAGTCAAATTGAAAGGTGGTTAGACTATTTTAAGGGTGATTAAAGGATCAAGGTGTTGGTAGAATGAAACAGAATTATGCAAATAAAGTAGATTTGAGAGTAAAGTAAATATAATATTGTAATATTTAATCAAGTGAACTTGTATGAGTTTTGTAATATTTTTGAGAATTAATTGCAATCCATTTTTCTTGTAATAGGATGTTTCAAAGGAAAATGCTTATCATGAAGGGTCCTTGGAGTAAGTTATAAGAATATATTATGTAAGTGCATAACGTCCCATTACAATTTTTAGAAATGACATTTTTACCACTAGTCATGTTTTTATATTAATTACCATTTTTATATTTCCTTTTCTTATTGATTTTGAAATGAGTTGAAATTGATGATTTCATTTATTATTTATTCTTAGGTTGGTTAGTAGTATAATTAATGATTTTGCATGGAAATGATAATGAAACTTTTAAGATATATTTCATAAAGTTTCATCTTGTTTTTTGCATTTTGAAATGTTCATATGTGAGTTCTTATTATTGCCAGATGCTATATTATATTCTTACCCCTAAGTTGGCAATGTGAATTAATGTGTCATTTTGAGTGATCTTGATGGAATATATATAATAGCCTAGCTTAAGGGAATAAGTATCTAGGTCTAATTATTTATCATTGAAAACTATTTGAAGATTATTATGACAAAACATTGTTGACGGTGATAAATTTAATCAATAGAAGTTTTATAATAAAAAGGTGCTTTTAGAATTTGAACTTGAAAAAAAAAGGGGCGAATTCCAAAAACCTACATTGGAAATTGCAAAAGGACAATTTAGTACATTGAAAATGGAAAAGGACAAATCAGTCGGATGTCAGACGGGCAGAGGAATCTGGGATTTTGAAATCTCAGCCAAATGACGAAAATGCCCTTCATCCCTCAGTCGAAATAACAACATGGGAGTTGTTAATGGTGAATCCGAAGTTGTTAATTAAGATATAGGTGTTGTTATTGGCCCTAAAACTTGTTAAGTGTGAAAGAAGAAATTGGAGTTCTTAATATCGAATCCGGAGTTGTTAATTAAGAGATAGGTGTTGTTATTATTCCTGAAGCTTATAAAGTGTGAAAGAAGAAATTGGAGTTATTAATGTTGAATCAGGAGTTGTTAATTAAGAGATAAGTGTTGTTATTCTAAAGTGGAGGAAGAAGGTGGAGTTGTTAATGTAGAATACGGTGTTGTTAATAAAGAGAAATGAGTTGTTATTGGCCCTGAAACTTATAAAGTCTTAAAGAAGAAATTAGAGTTGTTAATGTCAAATCTGGAATTGTTAATTATGAGATATGTGTTGTTATTGGACCTAAAACTTGTTAAATGTGAAAAAATAAATTGGAGTTGTTAATGCCGAATCTGGAGTTGTTAATTAAGAGATAGGTGTTGTTATTAACCCTAAAAGTTGTTAATTGTCAAAGAAGAACTATAGTTATTAATGTCGAATCGGAAGTTGTTAATTATGAGGATCATGTTGTTATTTTGAAGTGGGAGATGGAGAGCTGAAGGACATTTTCGTCATTGGGCTGAGATTTTAAAAATCCCAGATTCCTCTGCCCGTCTGACATCCGACTGTTTTGTCCTTTCCCATTTTCAATGGACTGAATTGTCCTTTTGCAATTTCCAATGTAGTTTTTTAGAACTTTCCAAAAAAAAAAATCCAGCTAGCAATAATGGCTCTAAGATAAACTAACTTTGTAATATGCCATTGTAAGTTGCAATTTTTTTTATTTCGCTGTGTTCTTTTAATCTATGGGGGTTTTGCATTTGGAGTTTTCATTTAGTCATTTTCGCAATTCCCAAATTCTATAATGCTTAGTGTTGTCCTCACCGATTACTTAAAAAGATTTCCGCTTTTTTTTTTTTTGAGAAAATATATTGCTAGTCAATATATACACAATAAAATTTTTGGTCACTTGGAAATCCTTATTACAAAATTTTTTAATGGACAAAGAATTTATAGACTATTCATTGAATTTTTATAGTACTATAAGATAAATTTTTTTGGCCAAAATACTGTACGGTAAATGAGTCCTACAATTTAGAACTAATAAATATAGTAAAAACTAGTCCTTTTTAATTCATTCATGAATTTTCCATTAATTGGTCAACTAATTTTCTGTACCATGAAAGACACAATTGGGACTAAACTTTCGGTAATTTTTATGTTTTAATATGAACCGTGAACTTTTGTTGTGTGGGAGCATGGGAGTATATACTAAACCTGTTTTAAACTATATTTGTACCTTGTGTGTTGGGCATAACCTTCAAATTATCAATAGTGATGATTTGACATTGAGAGTTAATAAATGGGTTATATAGTGTAATACCCCGAAATTTGGGATTGGAGGCTTGGGAATAAGCCTAAATTAAGTGGACTGCTAAGCCCCAATTTAGCAGGAGCCCAAATTTATCCCCTAATGATTCTAATATCTTTGGGGTATTAAGAAAGTAAAATAATGAATTTTGGAGAAAGTAATTATGTTTTTGGTGAAATCGCCTATGAGGTAGTAAGCTTGTCATGTGATTTTGAATGACCAAATGATAAGCAAAACTTATGATATTTTACAGGATGAAAGTAGACATCCTAAGATTTAATTTGATAGGTCATATGAATCAATTAGAGCTATACAAAAAAAGATATGAATTTTTGAAGCCAGCACAGAAAAACTGTGAAATTTATGGAACAGTATGCAAAGATTGAAATTCTGGGAATTTTTTGATTCCAGAAAGCAAAAGTCTATATTTTTCCTTAAAACTAGACTCAATAAGAGTTCTATAGGCTTTGGAATCACCTCATTTAGAGTTTTCTAGAATTAGTTATGATTTTTTAAAGTTTGGGCAGAAATCTGCCAAAATTTTGTAAAAATCCGAAAATTGGGAAAATTAATTAATTAAATTAGATATATCATTATAATCATCCTCCTCCTTCTTCAGCTCATTTCTAACGTGAACTTGCTGAACATAGAGAGAGGAAGTGTGAAATTTTAGAGAGAGAAAAGGGGAGGAAAAAGCTTACAAAGGTAAATGATTTCTTCGGTAAATCGGTTCCTAATGCGTATAACTCCGTTCCTAAGCTTCCTTTACATATGATTTAAGGTTTGGAGGCTCAAATTTGGAGGTTTGGCATCTAGGGTTTTCAGCCACTTTGAGAAAAGCTAGTGGGAGCTTGAGGCAACTTCCAAACTCTTGTGTATTGACTATTCTAGCTGCTGTGGGCAAGTTAATCGGTGAAATTTCGCCGGATTGCCATTGGTTTTAATTTTTGGAAATGGGTTTCCCTAGGGGTTATGCTGCCCACATTGATACTAAATGGTAGTTGTAACCTAATGGAATGGTTAATAAAGTGGTTAGGAGTAGAAAGGAACGTGTTTACGGAGCCGAAACCGAAAAACCCCGATTTTCCCCTTAAAACCTATATATTTCGGCCAGCATTGTAAATGGGTCTTAGAGTTGGATTTTCAATGATTTGATGATTCCATTGGATTCAGTGGGCGAAAATAGGTGGGGTTACAATTGGGCACTTTTTCGGAAAAAGCCTAGAAAGCATAATTACGGAAACGCCCCTAAAACCCTAAAAGTAGGGCCGCCAAGGGCAATTTCGTAATTTGACATTGAATTTGATAATTTCGAGTCCGGAAATGGATTCCTTGGGCGAAAATATGTCAGGATAGCCCAGGTTAGAATTTCGAGAAAAGTATAGCCGGACCGGGTACGATGGGGCCGAGTCCCCGGGGGTATTTTAGTAATTTTCAAGATAGACTCATATAACCCCCAGGAACACTATGGAAGTGTCTAAATAGTACATTTGACATTGTAGGATCGAATATGAAGCCCCGAGCTGTTTGCACGTAGATCGAGGCACGCGTTTCGTGGCGGAAACGGGTTAAGGTAGGGGACTTACCTTACTTGCATGTATTTGATATCTTTGCTTGTGTAATGATGTATGTGATTGCTTTACTTGATTGTGTAGAGCATATTTGAATAAATGAAGCTCTGTTTCTGTTTTCACTGTGGCCATAGTCTTGTTGTATGAAACGTTGAGCATGCAGAAATGTCATTATGGGGCATACATCTAGATAAAGCTAACATGTCATACACATAGCATCAATCATGCATGCATTATGGTATCTGTTTCCTACTGAGATTCTCTCGAATCTCACCCTCTCCTACCAACAATTTAGACAGGAGAAGACAAAAGATATGTTGAGAGCAAAGAAGAGAACTACACGAGGGGATTGCAGTGGTGGAACAAAGTCAGGAATATGTCTCTATTTTACTGGGATGGGTTTAGATACCCTAGTAGCCTTGTACGGCTACATTATTTGAATTTATCAGGTATGAACCCCTCGGGGGATATTATGTAATTATGTACATATTATCAGTATAGTTATGCTATTCCTGTGTTGCCCACCGAACTGCATATCGTTTTCCGTGAATACTCTGATAAATGTGAAATTAAAATAAGGGCGTGACATTTTGGTATCAGAGCAAGGATTCTGGCCACAGAATTGTCTGCTCAGAGTAAGTGCGGTGGTTCTGGCAACAGGATGGTATACTGATAAGGTCTTGATTACACAGTGATAGGAAATATACATGGACAGAAAGTACCAAAGGAGGGTATCTTTCCGATTTATGAATCTGCCCTGAGAAATGGTGAGTACTGAAGGACCGCTAGTGGTGTAATACTAGACGAGAATGGTCTAAGGATATTGCGGAACCCAAGGATATGGGTACGGCTAAGGCTAATGTGCGGTCCACACTCAATATTTTGGTGACCGGAGATAACCGGCATGTCTTTTGAGACGAGGGTAGTCACAGGGTACCCGTGGATGGAAATAGTAGAAGCCGGTATCTACATTTGGGCACTAGTACAAAAGAGTTAAGCGTGCTCAACCCAGGGAAATGCCATGATGGGTGACCCCCTGGGAAGTTGTTGCACATGTTATGACATATTATGAAAAAAAAAAGAGTAAGACATGTTGTACAGTAGTTCAGAGGTTGTATGTTGTTGCAGGCTTTCCTTGACTACTGTAAACACCTGTGATATGCTGTTTTTGGGGTACCTATGAACCCAAAACTTTGTGAAATGATAGATAAGCCCATATGTTTATGTGTAATTTACCTCTCTCTTGCTTCATATAGTGAAACATAAAGGTGGTAAGACTAAGATGTTTAGATGCTAGGCAAGGTCAGGAAGTTAGACCTAGCCTAATACAGCAAACACAGGGCAAGAGAATAGAATAGCAAACAATTATCAACGATCATCAGGAAGGTTATCCTAGAAAGGCCAATATAGTAACTATAATATCTCGTACACTATGTGATGATTAATATGTTGTATGTTCTATATTCTGTGAATGAACAGGTGCTTAGGGCACATTACCTAGCTGTAGTCTGGGACTTAGCTGAGGTACACGAACATTACCTGGTTGTGGTTGGTGCCCGGTTGAGGTACACGAATATTATCTAGCTGTGGTGCGGGAAGTGTATATGTACCGTCCGATGGGAAGTGTATACGTACCATTCGGCCTAGTAAGGACCTAGCTATGATACACGATTTACTTAGCTGTAGTCGGTGACTCGGCTGAGGTACACGTAAGGGTTTCAACTGGATGGTTGGCCCTAAACCTTGTGTACACACACGGATTGTTGTTTTAACTGGGTGTTTGGCCCTGAACTTTGTGTACACACACGGATTGATGTGATTTTCATTTTACACTATATGGTGCATGACATATTTATCTATCACATTTTCTATGGATGATTGTGGGTTACTATGGAGGGCCATGCGGTGTGAATAAAAAGGCACCCTACCCGATGAGGTTGCTAGCCACGTCCTAAGGGACTCAGGTACGAGGCCAAGAAGGGCTACGGGTGTGACAATAATAAAAAAAAGGGATGAGATGTTTATATCGAAATTTCCCAGAACTCAGCATTATGCATGGGATGATGATTGTGAGAAGAGCTTCAGAGAGCTGATGATGAAAATTTATTAAAGTACTAACACTGATAATCCCAGATCCATAGTGGGCCTTTGTTGTTTTCACTGATGCCAGATGGCATGGATTGGGAAGGGAATTGAATTCCCAGATGCGAGCAGGCATATATCGAGATGATAATTGAGCCGAGTGAGGGCATACGCATCTCGTCAGCTGAAGCTTCGGAAATTGAACTATTCCATCCATAATCTTGAGTTGATGATAAGAATGTTTGTATTGAATCAAGAAACGTTGCCTTTATGGCATAATTGTGGAGTTGTACTGCGACCACAAAGATTGAAAGTTCTGATCGGAAAGGGCTACCTACGGTGAAATCTGATCGGAGAGGGCTACCTACGGTGAAATCTGATCGGAGAGGGCTACCTAAGGAAAGTTCTGACCGGAAGGGGGCTGACCAGGTGTATGGGCGCCTGTGTGAAGCACCGAGTATAGAACCCTAGAGTGCAACCACCGTGACGATGAACCCTAGAGTGCAGCTACCGTGATGATGAACCCGCAAGTGCAGCCACCGTGATGACAAACCCTAGAGTGCAGCTGCCATGAAGTTGAATCGTAGAGTAGTGCTATGGAAATGTTGGTCCTCAACGATGGTGCATTGTAGTGAATCTCATATTGAATGGGTTTTCTTGAGATAAGAGTTTATATGGCTCAGAATGATTCAAGTTCAAACAGATAAGGGTCGGCAGGCAGTGTAGCCTCACCTATATTGTATTTAGCAGTATGAAGCATCAGAGTGGGCAGCGGAAGTGTGGTGAATCTAGGTGCAATTTTGAAACTTACAGGAGGGGTTGATGTTCACGCCATTATTGATCATCCCAAAACATAATATGGCCTTGCTGGTCAACATTGTTACAGTGTATGTGATGAACAGTATTACACCTTGAGTGGTGTACAATATTACATCATGTGTGGTGTACAGTATTAAACCCTGCGTGGTGTATAATATGATGACCTGTATGGTCAACAGTCACGCAACCTTTGTAGTTTGTGGTGACACATGTGAACTGGAATTGGGATGAACCCTAGTGTAGTAGGGCAGAATGGTGGCGAATACCTCTCAATAGCACCAGTAATAACAATCCCAGATCCACAGTCGAGCTTTATGGTCTACACAGATGCAAGTAGGCATGGATTGGGATGTGTTTTGATGCAACAAGGTTGAGTAGAGGCATGAACATCTCCATAGATGTAGCCTCACAGAATGAATCATCCACTTGTGATATAGTGCAAACAGTGGATGGTCACATAGTGAATAGTGCACATCGTATGCCTAGTGAATAATGCACACAGTACGGCTAGTAAGGGTCAAATAGTCATTTGGTCATGAACAATGAACAAGCGAGCATAAATACAAACAGAATATTGCTGGTACATCTCAATGTACATGTTTGTATCAGGCGATGACACTGGAATACTCAGCGTTGTGCAAGTAGAATGACATAAAATGCAAGGATAAAAATACACCGGGTAGTGTCCCAACAAGGCAATGAGGCTTAAAATAATATACTGAGTGTCCTGATGGACGATCAGTACAGTAATGAGTTGGGTGGCCTACGAGTACAAAACAGAGAACAAAGGAGGTAAGACCCGATGTGCAAGGTTGCATTGGGCGGTGTCTCTAAGCTATAAGACTTGTGTGTTTAGTACTGTGGTTGATGCCTAGTGCGATGACATTAGACCAATGTGTCTAAGGTAATGTTTTGAGGTTGGCAGAACATCCAAACTGTACCAGGTTGTAGCGAAGGCAGTAAGACCAGTGTGACCAAGCGTTTTGGTGTCCAATGGTACCATATCTCACATGAGGCGCGATATTCTACCATGGGAGGAATCTAACGAAGTGAACCATGGCCGGCTCACTAGCCCAACAAACCTTGTTAAGAGGGTGAGGGACATCCAATAGGCCTCATTAAGGGGATGAGGATTAGGCCATTACAAAAAAAAAGTGATTGTGTGAATTCGAGTGAAGTCCCAAGCAGGCTATAAGGCCTATGGAACCAAGCGCCGTGGGAACCTGTGTTTGATTACACGCTACATACTGTGTACAGAATGGATGATGAATGCTGAATGCTATATGAGATTAGTAATAGAAGTATGACTACGGAGTTGCATGGCTTTTGAGCTTGCATGGGATAATAAAATGAGATAGGATTAATCCCTAAGCTATAGACGATCAAATTTCGAGGACGAAATTTATTGAACGGGGGGAGAAATGTAATACCCCGAAATTTGGGATTGGAGGCTTGGGAATAAGCCTAAATTAAGTGGACTGCTAAGCCCCAATTTAGCAGGAGCCCAAATTTATCCCCTAATGATTCTAATATCTTTGGGGTATTAAGAAAGTAAAATGATGAATTTTGGAGAAAGTAATTATGTTTTTGGTGAAATCGCCTATGAGGTAGTAAGCTTGTCATGTGATTTTGAATGACCAAATGATAAGAAAAACTTATGATATTTTACAGGATGAAAGTAGACATCCTAAGAATTAATTTGATAGGTCATATGAATCAATTAGAGCTATACAAAAAAAGATATGAATTTTTGAAGCCAGCACAGAAAAACTGTGAAATTTATGGAACAGTATGCAAAGATTGAAATTCTGGGAATTTTTTGATTCCAGAAAGCAAAAGTCTATATTTTTCCTTAAAACTAGACTCAATAAGAGTTCTATAGGCTTTGGAATCACCTCATTTAGAGTTTTCTAGAATTAGTTATGATTTTTCAAAGTTTAGGCAGAAATCTGCCAAAATTTTGTAAAAATCCGAAAATTGGGAAAATTAATTAATTAAATTAGATATATCATTATAATCATCCTCCTCCTTCTTCAGCTCATTTCTGACGTGAACTTGCTGAACATAGAGAGAGGAAGTGTGAAATTTTAGAGAGAGAAAAGGGGAGGAAAAAGCTTACAAAGGTAAATGATTTCTTCGGTAAATCGGTTCCTAATGCGTATAACTCCGTTCCTAAGCTTCCTTTACATATGATTTAAGGTTTGGAGGCTCAAATTTGGAGGTTTGGCATCTAGGGTTTTCAACCACTTTGAGAAAAGCTAGTGGGAGCTTGAGGCAACTTCCAAACTCTTGTGTATTGACTATTCTAGCTGCTGTGGGCAAGTTAATCGGTGAAATTTCGCCGGATTGCCATTGGTTTTAATTTTTGGAAATGGGTTTCCCTAGGGGTTATGCTGCCCAAATTGATACTAAATGGTAGTTGTAACCTAATGGAATGGTTAATAAAGTGGTTAGGAGTAGAAAGGAACGTGTTTACGGAGCCGAAACCGAAAAACCCCGATTTTCCCCTTAACACCTATATATTTCGGCCAGCATTGTAAATGGGTCTTAGAGTTGGATTTTCAATGATTTGATGATTCCATTGGATTCAGTGGGCGAAAATAGGTGGGGTTACAGTTGGGCACTTTTTCGGAAAAAGCCTAGAAAGCATAATTACGGAAACGCCCCTAAAACACTAAAAGTAGGGCCGCCAAGGGCAATTTCGTAATTTGACATTGAATTTGATAATTTCGAGTCCGGAAATGGATTCCTTGGGCAAAAATATGTCAGGATAGCCCAGGTTAGAATTTCGAGAAAAGTATAGCCGGACCGGGTACGATGGGGCCGGGTCCCCGGGGGTATTTTAGTAATTTTCAAGATAGACTCATATAACCCCCAGGAACACTATGGAAGTGTCTAAATAGTACATTTGACATTGTAGGATCGAATATGAAGCCCCGAGCTGTTTGCACGTAGATCGAGGCACGCGTTTCGTGGCGGAAACGGGTTAAGGTAGGGGACTTACCTTACTTGCATGTATTTGATATCTTTGCTTGTGTAATGATGTATGTGATTGCTTTACTTGATTGTGTAGAGCATATTTGAATAAATGAAGCTCTGTTTCTGTTTTCACTGTGGCCATAGTCTTGTTGTATGAAACGTTGAGCATGCAGAAATGTCATTATGGGGCATACATCTAGATAAAGCTAACATGTCATACACATAGCATCAATCATGCATGCATTATGGTATCTGTTTCCTACTGAGATTCTCTCGAATCTCACCCTCTCCTACCAACAATTTAGACAGGAGAAGACAAAAGATATGTTGAGAGCAAAGAAGAGAACTACACGAGGGGATTGCAGTGGCGGAACAAAGTCAGGAATATGTCTCTATTTTACTGGGATGGGTTTAGATACCCTAGTAGCCTTGTACGGCTACATTATTTGAATTTATCAGGTATGAACCCCTCGGGGGATATTATGTAATTATGTACATATTATCAGTATAGTTATGCTATTCCTGTGTTGCCTACCGAACCGCATATCGTTTTCCGCGAATACTCTGATAAATGTGAAATTAAAATAAGGGCGTGACATATAGTAGATTTCTTTCTTTTGAACACAGTGCATAGTAGATTTATGCAGATAATTAAATATTCTTAAACTTTTATATTTATGCAAATACTTTTTATACTGTTTGACCATGATCTACTTGCAAGTAACTTGAAATTCGTTTAGTGGTAGCACAAGGGGTTTTTTTGCAACCTAATTTTTGCAAGCTTAATATTGAATAAAAGTCAGATTGTGTAATGTAATTTATATTTGAATAAGTGACTTTTTTAAGTGTGAAAGAAGAAATTGAAGTTGTTAATATCGAATCCAGAGTTGTTAATTAAGAGATATGTGTTGTTATTGGCCCTACAGTTTTTTAAGTGTGAAAGAAAAAATTGGAGTTGTTAATGTCGAATCCGTAGTTGTTAATTAAGAGAATCATGTTGTTATTCCAAAGTAGAGGAAGAAAGCGGAGTTGTTAATGTAGAATACGGTGTTGTTAATAAAGATAAATGAGTTGTTCTTGGCCGTGAAACTTGTTAACTGTGGAAGAAGAAATTGGAGTTGTTAATGTTGAATCCGGAATTGTAAATTAAAATATAGGTGTTGTTATTGGACTTGAAACTTGTTAATTATAAAAGAAGAAATTGAAATTGTAAATGTCGAATTCGGAGTTGTTAATTACGAGGATTATATTGTTATTTCGAAGTGGAGGGAGGAAGGGCTGAAGGGTATTTTCATCATTTGGTCGAGATTTCAAAATCCCAGATTTCTCATCCCGTCTGACACTGTACTGATATGTCCTTTTCGAATTTCGGTGTACTTAATTGTCCTTTTGCAATTTTCAATGCATTTTTTTTGGAATTTTCCCTTTTTTCTTTCTACTCACATTGCTCCTCTTTCCCTCTCTGTGTCATTTTTGGCACATGGGACTACATTTTTTTCCTTTTTCCCAATGCTATCTTCTCTCTCCACGGTCAGATCGTGGCTCTTCCCTAATAACTTGCCAAATTTACCTTAAGGATTTGTTTGGTTCAACAGAGATTAGGTTAAATGAGGTTTATTTAAATTAGGTTAGGGTAAGTTATAATCTTGTTTGGTTCAAGAAGAGGTTAGGTGAGGTTTGATATCTTGTTTGATTCATGAGGTTAGGTTAGGTGATTTAATTATAAGTGGACAAAAATATCTTTCTATATATCTTTCTTTTTTTTATAATGTATTTATTAATAATAGTTATTTGTAAAATTATTATTTATAAAATAATTATTCTAACAATTATATACACTTCTTTCACATATTCTTCTCTTCTTATAATAAATAAAAAGATGAGTTATAATAAAAAAAATTGGAGTCAAATTAATTGGAGAAAGGACTATGAAATTTTTGAAAGGCATTACTCGAGGGAGCCCTTGAGTAATGGTCCTGCATTACTCGAGGGATCACTCGAGTAACGTGTGAGGATGGAATTACTTGAAAGATCACTCGAGTAATCTGCAAAGTTATTTGAAACATTACTCTAGGGATCACTTGAGTAATGCCTCAAATTCTCTTTCATTACTCGAGTGATCCCTTGAGTAAAGCAGGCCAAATTTTGGTCAAGAGTAACTTCTCCTATGCTTACATGATTACTCGAGGATTACTCGAATAATTTTTCAAATAAATTTACAAATTACTTGAGTGATCCCTCAAGTAATGTCATTCGCACAAGTTACTCGGGTGATCACTCGAGTAATGTTTCAAATAACTTTACAGATTACTTGAGTGATTCCATTCTCACACGTTACTCGAGTGATCCCTCGAGTAATGTTGCACCATTACTAGAGGGCTCCCTCGAGTAATGCCTTTGAAAATCTCACAATGCTCCTTTCTCCAATTAATTTGACTCCAATTTTTTTTATTATAACTCATCTTTTTATAGACAGGTAGAATAATCAACTCCGGAACATTCTTACCTAATCCTTTCATTCTCTCATAAAGAGATTGGCAAGCAAAATCAACTTACATTGAAGCAAACTTAGATATGTTGCACATCAACTTTACATCATTACATAAAGATATGAACCTTCCATATGGTTAACAAGCTACACAATCCTATATTGCTAATTGTTTCAAAATATACGTATGGTGAACAAGTGATTATCAAAAGTCATTGCTCAATGAGTATGATATTGTAACATCAAAGTCTCTAAAAGGTTATCAAACTATATTGCTAACATCAAAAGTCTATAAAAGGTTATCAAACTTAGTAAACTATATCACTTTAAGTCCTTTACAATATCCAAAAGTAAGTCCTTGCGAGCAAGAAGGGGGCTTTCAACAAATGTCCTCAGTAGGTCACTATCACCCATAAGAACTCTATAAATCTTGGTTACAGTAGTTGTTGAGAAGCCATAATCTTGAATCAGTTTCCAAATTTCTTCTCCTGACAATTGAGGAAGCTTTCTTAATGTTTCTCTAACTATTTG